>JAHLJT010004567.1:45025733-45065673 GCA_031308135.1 Acheta domesticus | reverse complement strand
AATGGCAGTGGAATAGTAACGTGGATGGGGAAAGAGGCTGTATGCACCACTGTGACCTGAATGCAATTGATTGACCCAATTGATAACCAAGCTACTAGAGAAAATCTCTACTTGCATCCAGCTGCCAAGAGCAATATCAATCTTACAAATTTAAATAAAAGGAGTGTAGGTTTGTGGCACATGTATACAGCCTAGAATGTTGATAGAATGTAAGAAAAATTTAATAGGTTAAAATTAATTTTAGTACAATGTAGTTGAATGCTGCACTATCCGAAACACTTCCTCATATTTCTGCCTTAACCCATTAATGCCAATGACCCCCATTTGGGGATCGGGCTGTTTGGCTTATTGCTATGATTATACATTGCTTTGCGTCCATCGATACCATGCAGTATTCCTCCATCTCCATAAGGTTTCATTAATTCAAACAATTTCTCAATAAACATCTACTTACCTTCAAAGAGACGTTTGGGATCCTTGTCCTCCAGGGTTAGCAGCTCTCGTGCAGCCTTTCGGATTTTGGCCAAGGTGTACTTTACACGCCAAACTTCACGCTTGTTTCTAAGGCCATATTCACCAATGACCTTCAACTCCTGATCCAAACGAGCCTTTTCATAAGGCCTACGTGGAGTAACATAGGTTTTACTGAAGACAGATGGTACCCTGCCGTTGACCATGTTGACAAGTTACTTCTGAAACAAAATTAAATATTATCAGAAATTTGAACTTTAAAAACTGCAATAAATTTATTCATGATTACCATCAAGTTACTTAATGTATTTACTTCAACAACAGTAAATGCCTTCCCGTTTGCAAATTAACATGAATTCCGAATACCCAATTACAAAAGAATCTCGTTCTCGTAACCGTTACCAGAACAACAGCTAGGTACTACAGCAGCAAGTACTTTTTCACATTAATGGTCAGAAACTTCAGAATTGTAGTTGTACAAGATGCTGGTAATTTGAAAATTTCTAAAATTCAGAGAATTCAACAAAAATCCAATCTACACCAGACCCATTTTCAGAAATTTAAGAACGTTGAGGCTCTAAGTATCTCCTAAAATCAAAATATGGGTTCCAAATTCAAGGCGCAAGAACAGCCAGATAGCAGAATATCAATATACTGCCTAAGGTTCAGTTGCTAGTGTACAGACATGTTTTGCATACAAGGGGTCATTCATAAATTACATAATGCTAAAGGGGAAGGGAGGGGGATCTGAGGCAGTGCAAGAAAGTACATGCTCTATGAATACTAGTTCAGTGTTAGCAACCCAGAAGACAAGTTGTTCCAATGTAGAAAAATAAATAAATAAAACACTTCTGCTGGAGTTTTACAATACTTTCTCTTTTTAATATTAACATAGGAGAATGTAAAATGACGAAAAAGTAGCAATTTTTTCATGCATTCATTATCCAACAAATTATTACATTTTTAATTCTAGAAATTAAATAGAAACACGCAGAATTCCTTAATCCACTTCAACAACCCTATACTGCGAGCAAAACTTCTGCCGACTTGACAGCTCCAGGCTGAGAGGGGAGAGGGGGTTCCGTTATCCAGTCAGAGGCTTCGAATTATGTCACTACAGAGTTGCCGACGTTTACTAAGAAACAAATGAAATGTAATAGCGCGAAGCAACTGAAAATTGAAGAGCGCCGAGCGCCCATTACTTGTTAGGTTATGCATGTGTATGCGGTTGTGTCGTTTAGTGATAAAGGCGTACTTAAAGGCTGATATACTTATGACGAGGTATATGTACATCCACCTTACGGGACATTTCTAATTTTCATCTTTATGCCAATGCATTCAATAGGACACCTCTTTGAAAACATTGTAAATAACAGGCAAAGTCAATAACTTCGAAAAGTCCTGCAATTTTTTTTGTGAACGTTCTGTGAAAAGTATGTATTCAAACCAAGATGTCTTGCTTTTAGATACCTCTCTCTTATAAATCTTTCATAATGAGTACTATGCATCTTCCTTCTTAAAAAGGGTATCGCTGTACTTACTTTCATCTGCTTATGCAAAAATGTTTCGTTATTCCTTGCTTTGGCAAGATTATAGTGTAAGGGACTGCGATAAAATTGTGTAACAGAATTTCATCAAATAAACTAGTGTCATCATTACACTTCTACCAAAATACAATAAGTTGGACGTGTATGCATCAACAGCTGATGTGACGCAAGAATGAACACGTTGTCTGCCGCCCGAGTAAGTGGCAACATCACTCTCCCCCACTTCCGGCTGTCAAGTCGGCAGAAGTTTTGCTCGCAGTATAGCCAAGTATTTCTTTACAATTCAAACCACAAGGAGCAAATCATGAAGCACACATCAATAGAATGAAAGCATTTTATTTCACCCATGCTCGAGCCAAAATATATTACTCCTTGAACAATTAGTAAGACTCATTTACATGATCTTCACATACTTCATACCAGTGAACACTTTTTTAAACCATCTTTGGACATGAAACAGCTCATTAAATTTTACAAAATAGACATCCAAAGAACACAGGAATAGCTCAAATTAGATATTAATTTTAAATTACTCTAGTTTGATAAATTGAAGTTTTAAACAAAGCAGTAATTTGTCTAACAAACAAAATGGCAGCTTCTACCCGCACACATTTTCTTGAGCCTTATGCTCATATGCCTGATATTGATGGATTAGAAGTATCCTTCTGCACAAGCCATACATGTTATCTCACTAATATGTGAATAAGTAAAAATTGTAACTCTTCCAAACCTTCCTGCAGTGTGAAAACTAAGTTCACAAAAGAAAAGTTTTCAGTTTTGTGATCAGAGAGCAAGAACCAGAAGAAAATAATGTTTTCCTGGGAATAAACAGAAAATTCCTTTAGCCTCAGTCAATTAGGAGACTCATGGTTCTGCACAAGCACCTTGCCCAGTAGAATAAGGCATTTCCATAAAACGCTTAAATGCAGGAAAAACTATCAAAAATTTTTCTTTACAGTATACAAGTAAAGAAACTTTCTTATTGAGAGTTTCGTTTGCATGTACTCTGGGTTTGCACCAGAAGAATAAAATAAGTTCTCCTGGGAATAAACAGAAAATTCCTCTAGCCTCATTCGATTAGGAGTCTTATGGTTGTGCATAAGCACCTTGCCCAGTAGAATAAGGCATTTCCATAAAAAAGCTTAGTGCATGAAACACTATCCAACACAACTTCATAGATTCTAAGCAAAAGAACTCGTGAGTTGCATACTGAATGTACTCTGGGCATGAACCAGAAGAATAAAATGTTCTCCTGGGATTAACCAGAAATTCCTCTAGCCTCATTCGATTAGGAGTCTTATGGTTGTGCACAAGCACCTTGCCCAGTAGAATAAGGCATTTCCATAAAAAAGCTTAGTGCATGAAACACTATTCAACACAACTTTATAGATTCTAAGCAAAAGAACTTGTGAGTTGCATACTGAATGTACTCTGGGTATGAACCAGAAGAATAAAATGTTCTCCTGGGATTAACCAGAAATTCCTCTAGCCTCATTCGATTAGGAGTCTTATGGTTGTGCACAAGCACCTTGCCCAGTAGAATAAGGCATTTCCATAAAAAAAGCTTAGTGCATGAAACACTATCCAACACAACTTTATAGATTCTAAGCAAAAGAACTCGTGAGTTGCATACTGAATGTACTCTGGGCATGAACCAGAGGAATAAAATGTTCTCCTGGGATTAACCAGAAATTCCTCTAGCCTCATTCGATTAGGAGTCTTATGGTTGTGCACAAGCACCTTGCCCAGTAGAATAAGGCATTTCCATAAAAAAGCTTAGTGCATGAAACACTATCCAACACAACTTCATAGATTCTAAGCAAAAGAACTCGTGAGTTGCATACTGAATGTACTCTGGGCATGAACCAGAAGAATAAAATGTTCTCCTGGGATTAACCAGAAATTCCTCTAGCCTCATTCGATTAGGAGTCTTATGGTTGTGCACAAGCACCTTGCCCAGTAGAATAAGGCATTTCCATAAAAAAGCTTAGTGCATGAAACACTATTCAACACAACTTTATAGATTCTAAGCAAAAGAACTTGTGAGTTGCATACTGAATGTACTCTGGGTATGAACCAGAAGAATAAAATGTTCTCCTGGGATTAACCAGAAATTCCTCTAGCCTCATTCGATTAGGAGTCTTATGGTTGTGCACAAGCACCTTGCCCAGTAGAATAAGGCATTTCCATAAAAAAAGCTTAGTGCATGAAACACTATCCAACACAACTTCATAGATTCTAAGCAAAAGAACTCGTGAGTTGCATACTGAATGTACTCTGGGCATGAACCAGAGGAATAAAATGTTCTCCTGGGATTAACCAGAAATTCCTCTAGCCTCATTCGATTAGGAGTCTTATGGTTGTGCACAAGCACCTTGCCCAGTAGAATAAGGCATTTCCATAAAAAAGCTTAGTGCATGAAACACTATTCAACACAACTTTATAGATTCTAAGCAAAAGAACTTGTGAGTTGCATACTGAATGTACTCTGGGTATGAACCAGAAGAATAAAATGTTCTCCTGGGATTAACCAGAAATTCCTCTAGCCTCATTCGATTAGGAGTCTTATGGTTGTGCACAAGCACCTTGCCCAGTAGAATAAGGCATTTCCATAAAAAGCTTAGTGCATGAAACACTATCCAACACAACTTTATAGATTCTAAGCAAAAGAACTTGTGAATTGCATATTCTGCATTGCATTGCATACTCTGGGCATGAACCAGAATAAAATTTTGTTCTCCCAGTATCAAACAAAATTTGTGTAGTCTCATTCGATTAAAAATCTCGTGATTCAAAACAAGCCAAATGCATTTTCATCCAACTGCTATTTTTGATAAAGAACAAATGACCAATATGTTGTAAACACAAAATACAGCAATACAAAAGACAACCACAAAACTGACATCATGGGACTGAGCAGTATCTATGCTAATATCTAGAAATAACATCTTTACTTCATAATTTAAATTGTACCCTGCTGTAGTTGCCCTAGTTTATTGAATAACTCAGGGGTTTTCGAACTTTTTTCGTCCACGGCTTACTTGACCTAAACGAAACTTCCCATGGTTCCTCTGGTAACAAGTTTCAGAAGCAAGTGTTAATATAGGACTACCAAAGATACAATACAGATGAGTAAATGATAGAAGTTACAAATAACATAATATGATAGTACAAAGTTCTTTTGTAGATAAATGTCGCAAGGATTAAAGTAAATGAAATCAAATGATCATTTTTAATAACTCTCCACAACACCCCTATCATATGGCCGCTATGCCCCTGGGAGCCACGATGCAGTTTGAAAACCCCTAGTATAACTGACTGAAATATTGTTCTAAATGTAATACTTATGTTACAAGTTTTACAAAATTGTATAATAACTATTTAATATAGTTTATTCTGAATGTATGCATTTCAATTAGACATATGTCAAAAAATTAATCCGTGTTTAGCAACTTATACTATTATACTAATTCAGCTCTACAACTTTCCATTATCAATCCATATAGAAAATTCAATTGCAACATTGTGAAATTTGTTTTTTTTTACTGTATGCAAATTGTATATTTCAGTGTTTACTATAGTGTGTCGAACATGAACACAAACTTTGTATGGTTGACAACTTTGTAACACATTCAAAGGTCATGAACATATGCTAACAATAGCAGCAGATGCACAACATGTACAGAATGTTAATCAGAGTAATTCAAATATGACTTACATCAAGAACTACACAGACAATAGGAACCTATAGAATGTACATCATACATTAATAACCCAAACAGAAACAACTATAATGCCAACATACAAATTTGTAATTTAACTCAAGTGAAACGACTCATACATATTCCTGGACACAAGAAATATCCTGTAAGACATTTTTGTAGTATAAGACTTAATACATACAAAATTTTTTATCAAATCCAAAGCTTTCCTTTGCCATGAAAAAAAAAAAAAAAAGAACATGTGATCAGGAGTTGCAACTTCTGCGTTTGCTGTGCACAAATCTGAATAATTCTCCCAAGGTTGAACAGAAAAAATCTGTAGCCTCATTTGATGAGTCATGATTCTGCACAAGCTCCCCGCCAAATAGCACAAGGCATTTTCATACTCTATGCACAACGCATTAGTTTTCTGAACACATCCCCAGCTTCCCTGTAGTGTGAAAAATCCGTGGGCTTGGAGCTCTGAGCACGAGTACGAATAAAATAGTACTTTTGAGATTGGACAAGAAATTAATTTAGCATCATAACGAGTCTGCACCAGCTTTCAGATACTGAAATAGGCATTTTCTTTTTCCCGACCTTAAGTATTTCCCAATATGTGCAAATGTTCTCAATACAATATTCCCACTATACTTATCTGCATAAACATAGGGCATAGGTGTCTTTAACATGAAAAATAACATCAGAATGTAAAATTTACCGTGGCTTCCGAAACAATGCGGTTCTGCGGTGTGCCACATTGCATGTTCGTAGCAAGCCACTCCCGCCCAACGTTCGTTCGTTCGTTAGATCTGCTAGATTTTCGCTCTTTCATCGGGAACAATAGCTTCACATTCGCAAACGAATATGCAAACTTCAAGATTGCTTTCCGTTACCGAACGAAAGCTACCTAAAACGTGGTGCCCAATCGTAGTATGAACACGTGGTCCCCATCCCGAAACTTATGTTCGTTTAACAGATCAATAAGAATACCATTTGTACGCATTCCTCATACAAGACAAAGGGAAAACGCGAAACAAATATTTTCCATCCAATTTCATTATTTCGGCAAATCTTAAAGAAAACGTGTCCATACTCACCGAAACCATCCACGAACCACCAACAGCTAACGCAGATAGATCGCAAATGGCCACCGGACCGGGTTAAATAAAAGGAAGTATAATCAGTATATAACTGATTTTGTAACTACTAGCAAATGACAAACAATAGATCAAGTATTTAGATAAATACAATATGTAAAATACTACTAAATTTTAAAAGGCAATAAAAACGAAAGAAATACTGCATATTGTTTGCATTGTAAGTCTTTCTGTTGACTTTAATGGTATATGACGCATTTCCATCATTATCAAATACAAAATCCCGCCGTTTTTTAAAGTGGCCCCACGCTTTAATATTCAAGTGGTTTTAATAAATTATAAACATAAACTAGTAGTGCTACAGAGTGGAACAGACTTTCCCGAATTAGTTTTCTACTTACTTTGGTCTCGATTAGCTGTTCGGACTTGCCCTATCTTGCCAGCTGCCATCTATCGCTGCCCAAAGTACATTTCTTGACCTTTTCTTAGTTTTTCCCTTTCCTAATAGTAGAACAAAAAATATTTTAATAATATTAAAGAACATTAAAATCTCGTCCTAAATGGCAATTTTATTTTAAAAAAGTTTGAAGCCGTTTTTAAGAAAATGGCGATTCAGCGCTACTGTAACTTTGAAATTTGAAGCTCTTTTTCACGGAAAATTTTTGAGTTTTCGAAAAACTTTATTAGAAGTCGCTTGAAGCACATTAACTCACAAATACAATAGCATTTAGAAATTGCTGGAAATGTGCATATTAACTGTGTGAGAGATCTTTCAAACAAATTATATTTGTGTATTTAAAACATCAACAGAATACAGAAAAATTAATTCTGGGTCATCTTAAAAAGTGCAATAAGCACTATTCTGCACTATTTTCTCGTTTATGAGAAAATGGCGTTTGAACGTTTCTGAAAATGCGGAATTTTTAAGTGGTTTTCACAGAAAATTGTTAAATTTTCGAGAAACTTCATGACATTATTTGAAGCACATATACTCATAAATATATTAATGTAATTATATTAATGTGATTAAGTTGCCCTCTCTTTCTATCTTCTGACCTAACCGTCGAATTTGAACCCGATGTGACCGTTAATTTCCTCATTTACTACTTTGCTATCATGACCGTCTAGCACGGCTTTTTGCCAATGGTTGACGGATGTTTTCATTTTATGGGCTCTGCTCTGTTTGGTAAGCACGATCTGTATATTTTACATTTTTATTATATATTATAAAAAATAATTCTTCAACATTTTAGTGTTTTAAAAAAGTAAAATTGTAATGTGTTTTTCCTTTCTCGCCTTACGAATACTTCGTAAGAAGATAAAGTTATGTAATCATGCGCCGGAAAACGGCTAATTTTCGCCAGAAAATCTCTGGTGAGGAAAAATTCGATAAAACCTGTTGCTAAATTTAGGGGGGAAAATACTCTACCTCGTGGGGTAGTCAAAATCCATGTTTTGTTGCTTCTTGATACTGTAAAACGCCCGCCTTACGAATACTTCGTAAGAAATGAAAGTTATGTAATCGTGCGCCGGAAAACGGGGAATTTTTGCCAGAAAAGCGCTTATAGCTGGGGGTCTGGTAACGAAAAAGTGGATAAAACCTGTTGCTAAGTGTAGAAAAACTAGCGGTGCAATAGAATGGCACAGACTTTCTCGCAGAATGTACTCTTCTAATCTCTAAAGTGAACTAGTTTTTCTGTTATGAATGATGATCGTCCCAGATGCCTTCTTTGACCGCCCAAAGGACGTTTTTTACATTCTCTGTTTTTTTCGGCTTCGTAATGCAAGAAATGAAACCACCATACTTCTTCTTCTTAGCCGTTTGGTTGACCCTTAGGTGGGTCTTACGGCGCTTAACTTCTTCTTCCACTCTTCTCTGTTGTTCCAAGTCCCAGGAGGTATCTGCCATCCAGCCAATGTCTTCTCTACGTTGTCTCTCCGACCAGGTCGCGGCCGGCCTCTTTTCCTTCTTTCTTGCGGTTGCCAATCCGAAAGCTTCTTTGGAAATCTATTGCTCTGCATTCTCTGCACGTGTCCAAACCATAACAGTTGTTTCCTTTCAATTTCGTGCAGTATATCCTTCTTCAGGCCCATGATCTCTTTAATTCTTTCATTTCGCATTTTCTCTCTTCTTGAAATGCCAGCTGATCTTCTAAGAAAGTCCATTTCCATTACCCTCAACATTGTTCTCATTTGTTCCGGGAGTTGCCATAACTCAGCACCATTCAGTACAACACTTTGGATTATTACTCTATATATCATGAGTTTTGTTTTTTTACTTATGTTCTTGTCCCATAGGATAGAATTCAGAGAACCGATGAGTTTTCTGCTTTGTTTAATCCGTTCCAAAACCTCTATCTCATTAAGTCCCTGCTTCCGAATTTTTACACCATTATATTTATTTTTCTTTAGTTTTCTTAATTTTGTTTCCTGTGCCCATAGTTATGTATTCATTATTACTATTTAATGCCCAGTACATTATTTTTCCTAAGTTGAGTGTCAGTCCCCACTTTGCGTTTTCATCTCTGATCCTTATCAACATAAATTCTATATCATCTTGGTCATACTGCCACGATTACCTGGTCATCAGCGAACTGTAAAGTGTAAAGAGTAGAGTAAATATCCAACGGTATTCCCATTCCCGCACAACTCCTTTTCCATTTCTGCAGAACCTCATTCACATAGATTTTAAATAGTGTCGGTGAAATGCAGCATCCTTGCCTTAAGCCTTTTGTGATTGGGAATGATTCTGTCAAGTGCTTTCACTATTCCTGCTTGCTCTGAATATAATTCTTTCAATGCAGCAATAAGACTAATATTCAGATTTAGACGTCGCAGGACCTCCCACAATTTATCTACTGGCACATGGTCATACGCTTGTGTGATATCGAGGAAGACGATGTGTAATTCTCTCCCCGTTTGCCACTTCTTTTGCATTACTTGTGATAAACAGAATAAGTTATCAATGCAAGAGCGCCCTGCTCGAAAGCCTTTGTTCTTCTTCGTGCATCACATACGTCCTTCCTAAGCGATTTCTCAATATCCTCCCATGTATCTTACTAAATGTATTAGTTACTGCTATCCCCCTGTAATTTCTGCAGATATCCTTCCTTCCTTTCTTGTGGATAGGTGTGATGTGTACTATTTTCCACTCATTTGGTACATCTCCGATATTCATGCCTTTGTCCATTAATGATTGTATCATTCACATTAGTTTTGGTGTTCCATTTTTTAGTAGCTCGCCTGAAATATTTCCAGGTACTGGGGCTTTTCCACTTTTTAGTTCTTTTACACTCTTTTCTATTTCTTCAACTGTTATGTTAATGGAACATTCTCTTGGACATATGATCTCGGTATTAAGCATGAATTCCCGCCTGTCTTCCTTTAGCAATTTACTGAAATACTCTTCCCATTATTTACTTGTAATACTGTGGATTTGAACATTCTCTCTGCACGGTGATTTTATAATCCTAATGTATTTCCAAACTTCAGATGTTTTTTCCCCACCTATATACATTTCTATTTCCTTACATTTCCTTTCCCACGATTGATGTTTTTCCTTCCGTATCAGATTTCTTATTCTTCTCCGCTGTATTATATAATTGTATTTGTCTTTGTCTTCATAGGTACTTAACCATTTTGCAAAAAAATTTTCTTTGTCCTAATCTCATTTATCAATTCTTCATTAATCCAGTACATAGTCTTTTTGTCTCTTCTCACGACCACTTCTAAGGCTTCTTTCGCAGCCTGGTGTAGACATTTTTTAAAGTTTTCATACATGTCAGTATTTGTTTGTTATGTATTTTCATTTAATAAGTTATGTAACCTATTTTGATAAAGATAACGGGTACTACTATGTGCTAGTCCTTCCACGTTGTACTTTATTTCTTGTTCGTTTTCTTTCTTCCCTAAGTCCTTAGGATTCTCTTTACGATAGTTCCTAGGAGGGAATATTATTTTTGATTTCACCAAGTAGTGATTAGAACCAGTGGCGTAGGCTCAATGTATGCGAGTGATGCGTTGCATCCCCTAGTTTTTTATAACTTTAAACTATTTTCAGTAAAGTAATGTACTTTCTTCTGTAAGCATCTTCCTCTGTTTATCTAATCCCTCTCGCCATTTACGTGCGCTGTCCAATGGGCGGAATTTCCTTCTTAGGATGTGACAGGACACGAAGCATCCCTTGAACGACATCGCTACGTTGGTGAGGTCATTGAACTCACGGCCATGCGCTGTGTGCAAGCTGTGTGATTTCGACGGCCGATGATGTGACCAGGCCTCTCACATCTCAGGCTTCTGAGTTCTCATTGGCGTTTTTGTATCCCCTCCCAAGAACCTTCCATACATCTCCTCTGATGCAGCCATAATTCTGCCGTACGCCTGGGAATCACAGACGTCACATGCCGCGATTGTGGGCTCCGAAGCGGGGAGCGGGGCGCGGGGCGCAGACGGCACGACTGTCTTTCTTCACAACTCATGCATGTTTGCCAACTATGCTTAAGCACATTTCAACCTGATTCAGTTTAGGTGGGTAAGATGATGTGTGTTAGCAGACCTGACAAAACAAGATCACTGCCTTCATGTAAGAAAATAGTAGGTAGGGACAGTCCGTGGAGTTCAAACGGTGGTGCGACGTAATTTCGTTCGTCTTGTGTGTCCTTCGTTGTAGCGTAAACGTTGTTTCGTACTGAATGTGCGTTAAATAGACTACATTGTTTAACTATTGAAGCGTTAAAGAGAACCGTGAATTCGAAATTGTAACGTGAAAGAATAAAACGTGTGTGTGTGAAAGGACGCGACATGGCGACCTCATCCAGTACATTTATGTGTAGCGATCCTGAGCTCGCTCAGGAGCGCTAACAATTTCTCAATAAGAAAGACATCGTCTGCGAGACTCGCCGCGCGCTCGCGTAGCCGCGGCTGCGACCTCGTCGCCTTATCAGCGGTCGCTGGAGCGGAGGCGGGGGGGGGGAGAGTTGTCGCCCCTACGCGGCGAAGGGGCTGGGTAGTAACGGTCTGAGTGAGGAGAGAGAACAGAAAGTTTCGAGAAGCGAAGGTGTGAGTTTGGACTGAGCGAAAGGCGTGGCCGCGAGCCCAGTCAGCGGAAATTGTACCACGTTAAGGCGGACGCTGTCAGGCTTGTTCTTCCAGCACGCTTTGTTGTTTGAGCGAGCTAAATCTTCCAGCGGACTAAGGTCGGTATTACGATTCTTATGTGCCACATCGGGTACATTTCACCCGAACTTCCCGATTACGAGTTCACGCCGTTCACTGTTGGAGATAATTCCACGGACACAACCTCCGAATTAACGTTGAGGTGTGGTTCCCGTAGTTCACTTTCGGAGATTCCTTCGCCATTATAAAACGTGTTCAATGACTGGTATACCATTCCATGTGCATTCTCGTAGTATCTTTGTAACATGTGCAGAAGATAGTTGCAGTTATGGATTTTCGTGTGGGAGGACTGTACTGATTTTTGAAAGAATTTTGCCATGTTAATAAGCTAGAAGTGCAAGTTCTGTTTTTGAAAGGAGTATTATGGATGGTAGTGTTAACACCAAGGTGAAGTTATAAATCTATTAGAGCTATTGAAGGACCATTAAAGAAGTCATAAAATTATATTTTATAGGAGTCATTGAAGAAGTTAACTGAACTTGAATATTACACAAGAAATGTTGTAACAAAGGGTAATTTTATATAGTTTTTCAAGTAACTTCTTTTGAAGATGTTCGAAGTTATTCATGTGTAATTAAAAGTGTTGTGAAAATTATATTTGAAACGAACTATTGAAGAAGATGAGCAAACTTGAATGTTGTACAATAGATGTAAAATGGGGTAAATTTCTATAGTTTTTACAAGAATTTCTGTTGAACATTCTGTGTTTTCAAAAAAAAATATTTATTCAGTTTGACAGAATACGAGATATTATTTTGTACTCTTATTTCTATAGTTAAAAAAGGGGGTATTGAATATTCTGTTTTCGACTATAATTTGTTCATTTCAATTGAAGACAAGATATTCTTTTTGGAATTCCAGAGAATTTCGTGCACGAAATTACATGAGAGTGTTGACTTAGTGTATGTTGAGGGATAAATTGACTGCAATTTTCACAGACAAAGCAGTATGATATTCTGTAAGTTGAAATGCAAGTACTCCTCCCTACGACAGTACATTCTCGTCACGCCTCGTCTCATCTGAGATCCCATTTGTTCAATTAAGTGAATCTCTATTACATTTAATCACAGAATATACTACTGTGATTCCAATTCGTTTCAACTAAGAGAAAGATTATTTTAGATAATCTTGCAGTTGATTTTTCCTCAGAGTTTTTTTTATGCTGCTCAATGTTATATTTTTCTTTGTTTATTTGTGCATGTTATGGTAATTTTGCAATGTGTGGCTTGGTTTTTCTATGAAGATTCAATTATATTAATGTTTGTGGTTTCAACTTTGTGTTTTTTTTCAAAATTCCAAAGAAAGCGAATTACCCACGAAATTTCCCCACAACCGACCTACACGTACGGTTACATATGACAGTGGATGAGTTACTTGTGAAACGTCTCATTGTTCTATAGACAGGATTCTTCAAATTCCGTTTAGTTCTTTCTCCTATTCTGAAAGACTTAAGGTAATTAGTGATTGACAACCAAGACAACGCGAATCGATCTCGAGTTCATAAATTAGGTATGTACTTTTTTATGGTTTATTTTTTAGTTTTATTGTTTTGTACAGTGAGAAATTGGTGATTTTCAAGGAAGATTCAGTAGGTATCTAATTTGCAAACTAAACTTCTAAAATACTTCAGAGTAAAATAGAATGACGCAGACTTTAAATCTATGCAATTATGCCTTCAATCTGTAATATCATGATCGCATCCCCACATCTACTAGTCAGGAGACGCCACTGATTAGAACCACATTCTGGTCCTTGGTGTGCCCGAACATCCAACACTCTTCCTTGGAAGTTCTGCGGAGTAATCACATATTCTATCACTGACCTTCTACCTCTCTGTTGGTCTGTCCAGGTATACTTCTGCCCATCTCTATTTTGGAAGAAGCCATTTCTGATCATCATGTTATGTTGTTCACACAGAAATACTAATCTTTCCCATTTGAGTTACAGACATCCACGCCAAATTGTCCAATTACTTTTGAACCACTTTCTTTTCCCACCCTGGCATTAAAATCTCCGAGAAGGAGTATATCTCTTTTGTCTCCACAGTCACTGATGATCTCGTCTAGTTTTGAATAAAATTCTTTCAAGACACTAGTTTTTTCGTTTTCGTTTGGTACATAGATTCCAAGAATATTGTCAATTTAAATCTAAAGGTTTCAAGATTTACCTTAATAATTCTCTCGTCAATCGCTTCCCAATTTCTTAGGTCTTTTTATATTTTTTCTTAATAATTAAGGACACACCTTTACTTCCTCTTTGATCTTTTGGGACACCACTCCAAATGTGTATGTACGGGCCGATTTCCTCTGTTCCTGAGGCTTTCTTCTTAAGGCCGGTATACACGGCATAGTTTTCGTGTAGATTCTCATACAGTTTCTATATAGAAACGTCAAAATCTCAAACTGAACGTAGAGTCGCGCATACACGGTGTAGACCAAATTTCACGCTTTCTGCATGAGCCTCCACAAGCCGCCGCTAGGGGGTCTACCGAGAAACAACTGAATTGCGCCGTCCGGGTACAACTACAAATTCCCACTCGTTTCGCCCCTAGGGAAGGAGGGCCCAAGAAAACGTGCGCGGATAAGTCAAATAAACTGAATAACCGAAAACAAAAACGCCACGCTGGTACACACAATTTCACTTCGCTCTATCACACCTTCACACACCTAACCACAAAATCGAAATGGATGAGTCCGTCGCGTTGGGTACACAAATCCATTAGTGAACGATTCTGCCGCTAGAGGCGCTGGAGTCAAACTACATGCTTTTCCACACGAAAAAATTACGAACATGTTCATAATTTTTTCATGTAGTCTGGAGTACATGAAGAATCTACACGAAAAACTATACCGTGTATACCGGCCTTTAGTTTCGCTCATGACTGTGATATCCATATCCATATCATGTAATTCGTGTATTACTTCCTGGGCAGTCGCGGCTCGTGGTTTTATAAATGCGGAAGGCTGCAAGTGCATTGCATTGCATTATATTACAGTGCACTGCATTGCCTGCATTGTATTTCTATTAATAATAAGTTTGATACAGACGATTGAGAACGACGCGAAATACCGTGAGATATTCCATCCTGGGGACCGTTTCACAAAGGTTACAAGTTACAAGTTACTAGTACTAGTAATCACAAGTACTCGTAAGTTCTGTTTCACAACGATTTTGCCGGGCCCCAGAAGACAAGACCTCATGCGCCAAGAAAGAAAAACCCAAGTATAGCGCTCCTACCGCATACTGGGAAAACTTGTTGAAGCGCAATGCTACTCGTAGAGCTGCACAGTAATGCTATCTGGTGAGCCCGCCGTTCTTCAGACCCTAGGCTCCACCGAAGGCTGTCTCGCTGCAGCCTTAGTCCACTGGTAAGCGTCTGCACTGAATGCATGGCGTCACGCCTACTCGTTTTGTACAGGCCTTATGGGAGAATAAAGTGGGAGCCTAACGCTTCTCTCTTCCCTGTCAACAGCTTTAAATGCGTTACGGACGGCTGTTAACGAACCGACAAAGAAAAATGTTGATATGATTGTAACATAATACAACTCAGAATTCCATTATTAATCAATAAATACATTTGCAAACATATTTTTAAATTTCTTTTGGACGGCGATTTCTCTTGGAGAGGCTCCGCCTTACAGCCTTAAATGACGAGCCACGCCTGCTCCTGGGCCTTTTCCCCAAACCCTTGTGTATTCCAAGTCCCTACGTTCATAGTCCATTCCTTTTGCAAAGTTCGTTTCCAATATCCAACCGGCTTGTCCTTGTTAGGCTTTTTAGCATTTTCAATTTTTTCTAAGGCAATGGGGAGCTTGCCCTTCGCCCCAACCCCCTGCTCGGAGGACCAGAGCTTTACTTCAGAGTTTTCCTTCTCTTAGACGAGCTGTCTTCCAGGACTATCGAGTCTCATCTACCCGAATTTAGGAGAAATGAAGAAAATTGAAGAGTAGAGTAGTAAGAAAATAAGAAAATTACTAGAACAGCGAAGTAAAAAAGATGAATGACACCCTAGCCTTCGAGACCTAATAGCTTCGGGGTCGAAAATACAAGGGACCAAGAGAGGTCTAATAGAATAGATAAAAGAAGTATGACACAAAGTACAGTTGAGCAGTGTCACACTAGAAACGGGTACCACCTGGCAACAAGGGTCACTGGTGGGGGGTGGGGAACGGTGTTGGATACAGGTATAGGGAGGAATGTGGGAGTATCAGGACATGGAAAGGAACCGAAAGGTCGTTGTGAGACATCCCTTCGTCTGACTCCTCCGCCGAGATCTGTACAGCTTGGGTGACCCTACCAGTAGTAATGTTAATTGATTCTACAACCAATCAACACTTCTACCCCTGTCATAGCCCTCGGCATCATGGGAGCACGCAAAAACCCCTCGCCCGCATGGCAAGTGCTACTTTAAGGTGGTGTCTCCTGGAGGAGGCCACCATACTTTTAATTCTATTATATAAGTGTTAATGTCATGCAGAGGTATTGTGGTCGCAGCATTATTCGGCGAACATTGGCACAGCTCTTCCGAACTGGAAGTGTCTGTATATATTTTTTTGAATTTTTAGCTTTTAATATTTTTCACGTCTTTTCTATTATTTGTAAAGTGTGTGTACCATCGTACCAATTGTTTCTTTATCATGCATTTACCATTTTCGACCCTGGTCGATTCTTTTTATGGCTCTGTTCGACCCATACAGTGCTAGTGTGGCGTAGTAGTAAAAGTGCCGGTTCGTTAACTTTGAGGGTCGGATTTCGAGTCTCGGAAAGGAAAAAGTTTGTTACATACGTGGGAAATACATATTTTCAAAGCAGAGACGTATTATTACAGATTTTGTAAAAAAATCATGTCTTACCTGTGTTGGAATCAAACTTGGAGACCAAAGTAAACATTGGGCAACGCAAAAAATATAAAGACTACGCTTTGAAGATCTTCGTCATTGGGTCTACGGCAAAAGACCGTCGCTAACTTTTGGAATACGCATGGTTTGGAGAGAGAGAGAGAGAGAGAGAGAGAGAGAGAGAGAGAGAGAGAGCAGCCAACCCATAATAACGACTGCTACTTCTGTTTGTGTAATGTGAAGGTGTACAATTCTAAAAATAAAAAGCAAATTATGTATTGAGTAGCCATTTTTACCTGTCTCCCATGTGCCTAATGTACCTGGGATGACCTGATGATTATTCTAAAACTTGGGACTTCCAAACTATAATCTAAGTGAGTGAAGACTATTCATTGACTCCAAGCGAAGTTTAGAGGGAGTTCTCCTTCATAATGGAAACTTTTTTGGTTCAGTGCCTATTGTCTATTCAGTGATCCGAAGAATTGAACGAAAATATGCAACCAATGTTATTGCGAGTAAACTGCAGTGAACACAACTGGCAGGTTTGTGGTGATTTTAAAGTTCTTACGATGCTGCTGGGTCAACAATCTGATTTTAGCAAATGTCCGTGCTTTCTTTGCTTGTGGGATAGCAAGGTACGAGTTTATCACTGGAATAAGAAAGATTGGCTATCTTGAGAACGTTTGGAAATCGATTGAAAAAATGTTTTGCGCCAAATCCTTGTGAGTCCTTTTAAAGTTTTGCTGCCATCTCTCCATATTAAGCTTGGCTTAATGAAACGATTCGTAAGGGCTTTAAATAAGGAAGGAAACTGTGTCAAGTACATATGTGCGAAATACCCAATACTATCTGAAGAAAAATTAAAAGAAGATATATTTAATGGTCCTGATATAAGAAAATTGATGTCAAATGCAATATTTAAAAACACTGTGGATGAAAAGGAGAACGGAGCATGGATATCTATCTGTGAAGTTTCAAAAGTTCTTGGTAACAACGAGGATCCCAATTTCAGAAACTTTGTGGCTAACATACTTGAAGCATACATGAGTATGAAGCATACATGAGTATGAAGCATACATGAGTATGAAGCATACATGAGTATGAAAATTCATTTCCTGATTTCTCACATAGATTACGTTTGAGCGAAGGACAAGGTGAACGATTTCACAAGAATGTGCTGGAGTTCGATGGGAGGTACTTTCTCAAGTAAGAAGCCACGGATGTGAAATTTGTGTTTTCATTAGTGAAGAAAACAAGATAAAGCAAACACACTTTATTGGCATGTATTAACAACCTTAGACATTAATTTAAGCAAGTTGTGTATATTAATTAATGTTTTCTTCAAAATAAAATAGTATTATGAAAACATTTGTGATGAAATTTGCCTAATAATACAATACATGTAAAGTGATTTCGCAAGAAAACCTTACGAAGCGATAGAAGTAAACTGATTGAAAATTCAGATTCAGCACATCGACGTTATATAAAATCACGTTTTTTACTTTAGGCAACAAACAAAAAATTTAAATTCGCAGGCTATAATTGATGATATTTTGTGGAGACCATTTTGAACGCGGCAGTTACGTACTAGAAAAGAAGCAGATAATTGAAAACGGTAGGCCAGTACCTGCCTTGGCATAATTACAGCAGATAACAAAACAATAAGAGTACAGGAGTGGAGGAGAGAAGCTGGTTGGCCGCTAGCAGATGGGGTATACAATGAAATCACTGCACGCCTATGGCCAAGTTATTGGAAAGCCAAATAGTGTAGATGGACGGAAAACCCAACACCCCACGCAACATTATTTTACGTCTGAAAAAAAGAATGTTTTCCTCTTTATACTTCAATTTTTATCATTTGAATATTGTGACGAAATGTGGATGCCCACATTTGCCACACACACCCACGCATCGTATCATCAGTAGCTGACGTGGAGAGAGCGCGGCGCGAGTTGAAAGGGGCCCGCCGTGAGAAAACTAAAGCGCGTGGTGGCCGTGGAGAGAGCGCGACGAGCTGTGACGCAGGCGTTCATTGGAGAGGGAGATGACGCGTCGTCAACCCCTCCAAGGCGAGGGACGCAAGGTCGCATAAAAATGCCGGACCGCAAAAGATTAAGCCTCTTCTGTTCCCGAATACCGTCCGAGTGACATAGTAGTATTGAGATAGACGACTTATTAGATAGGAGTATTTAGTGTCAAAGACGCATCAGTTAGGCACGAGGTGCGAAATTTGGTGATAGTAAAAGTTGTTCGAGGAAGTAGGCAAGTGCCGCGTTGTTAAGAAACGTTTAATTTCTTGTGAGAGGACGCTGAATCGCTGAACGGCGCTGAAAAGTTAAATTGATTGGTGCGTCGTACACACCCGGACTGAGAATCGTTAGAACGACTGCCTAATTCTGTAACTGCCGAGAGCAATTGATGTAAATTGTGATAATTGTTGTGATTTTTCAAGTATAAATTTGGTGTAAATGTGACCCAGTTGGTCGAGGCCATTGCATTATTGAAGCAAGTTAGTAAGTGCCGTAAGTCCGAACCCGGCGTCACTGGGCGGCTTTGAGCACGAGATCTCACAAGGTGTAAATAATTAGTTAACGGGAATTCCCAGGACAGGACCCGAGAGTGGCAAGCACGGATTGTTAAGTGCAACAAAGCAAGGTATTATTGAGTGTGTATTTTGCATATTTCACAGAGTGATTACTGTATTTTTTAAAAGGGTTCATCAATAAACCCAGTTTAATTGGATTTTTTCCTTGTGTGTGCCTTGTGTTTGGATTCCTGACACCCAAAAGATACTACTGTCTGGGATAAATAAAGCTCGAAAGAGCATGATATCTGCGAATATCCCGACAGGCGTATATGATAGCTAGGCGGGGTATTCGTCAGAATATAAACTTTCATTTGTTTGGAATTGAAATAATTGACCATTCTATTCGGATTTAAGATATTTAATATATGGTCCAAACTCAGAAATTTATATTCATTACAACTTGTAGGCTAGATTGCTAAGAACCTGACGTGATATACACAAATAATTTGCAGATTTGAGTTCAGTACATCAACTTTAGACTTCATTAAGCAATAGACCGCTTCAAATTCGTACCCCAGAAGAGGTTACTTTTGCTGGTCTATGTAAACATTGTATATAATAACATTAAAAGTTCACAAGTTGTTTTGAAAGTTGAAATTTAGAAAAGTGATATTATCAGTAGTAAAAAAGTGAAATTAAAAGGAAACTGTAGATTTTATTAAACTATCTACGTAAAGTAAAATTCATTGTCCTCGGAATTGCACAAGGACTATCAAGTAGGTAACCACAGATGACAGGAACTGCAAAAAAAACAACAACATATTAGTGCATTATAAAACTAGTGGTGCTACCAAAGCACAAACTTTCACGCACTATTTCTAAATGGTCCTAAATGTTATTACACTACTACATAAACCAGCAAAAGTGTTTTCAACCAGCAAATTCTTTTTCCGCTCCGCGACCCGAACTCAGATCTTCAGAGTCAACGTGCCGGCACTCATACCACTACAACAAACAAGCGCCGTATGGGTCGAACTCGGGAAGAAGCATAAAAGGGTAGGCTAAATGCCAAATTCATGTAAAAATAATTTGGGATAAGGTATAAAAAATTCCAGCATAGATATATTTTTTGTTTCTCATTGAAATTTAAATTCAGTAAGTGGCAAAGCACATAATTTCTTGCATTGTTTCTAAATGCTCCGCAATATTATACTTCTACATAAAACAGCAAAAGTGTTTTCAACCAGCAAATTTTTTTCCGCTTCGAAACCCGACATCAGATCCTCGAAGTCAGTGGCGGCTCTTTCTTAGGTTGCATGGTTGCACAACCCTCAGATAATCGAATAAGAACTCATAATATATTAAGAATATCCATTTTCCTTTTAGTGAAATTCAGTATTCAAGGTGTTGCAGCAATATCGAACATTTTGAAACCAAAGAGCGTCCAACCGGCGCTCTCACCTGCGCCTGGTGCCTTGCCACTAATTGAACCACGCTCGTGGCTCTCGGCTGTGTTACTGGGTTTACTGTATTTACGCTTTGGCCCTTCGTTTAACACGGCGGGCATGAGAGTTTTCGGTTGGGCAACCAGGTGGATGGGGCGGCCGAGCGCTGTCGAGCCCTGCGCGGCGACCGTGGGAGTTTCAGGGGAATCCCAATATTTTTTCTTCGTTTGACTCGCTGCAACGTCATTTTATGAATTTCGCTTGTAATTGAAAGTACACAAGTTCAGTCAATTATTGACGGGATTTAATGTATTATTTATGATGTTTAGAGAATTTGTTTTCATTTGATATTAGTTTTATTGATTTAAAATGTAATCTGATGAATTGTTGGTGTAAAGGTAGCCGTTCTGGAAGGAAGTCCCTTTCTCGGTAGATGATATTTCGCTTGCAGAAACCCGCAGTTCGCTGGGGAGCGCTGATGGGAGTACGAGCATGTGTGTGTATGGAAGGATCTTTATTACAAAATGTACCAGAGTAGTGAAATTTTCAAAATAAAATGATGGTGGAAATAAAAGACAGAACCACGTGCGCGGGAGGTGTGTATACCTGAACGGGCAAGAAATTATGTAAGGTTTTAATTTTGATTTTCATTTAACTTAGTTTTAAATAATTTGAATTGCTTACATTTTTATTATATATTCGTATTTTGAATTTTGGAAATTATATTTCCGTCATTCGATGGAGGTGCAACCTCCAGTCTGTTGGGGCACTAGCCGCCACTGCTCAAAGTTAACTTACCGCCACTTTTACCACTACGCCACACAAGCATCGTATGGGTCAAACAGAGCCATAAAATGAATCGAATAGAGCCATAAAATCGTAAATGACTGATAGGAAATATTTTTTTATGATGGTTCATACGTTTTACAAATCCAAGAAGAGATGTGAAAATTTGTTGAAAATTTGAAAATTACATACAGACACTTCCAGTTTATTTATCGTAATTATCAATATTTGTGATTAGAACTGATTCAAATGGTTTGCAATAAAGTTTCTATAATTCTCAATTATTTCCTGGGACAACAGAGAATTGTAACAAAAAAATGCTTCCCAACCAAGACTCGAACCGTCGAAGCTTCCCATCGAAGAGCTGGGTCCATGTTCGCAATTTAGCGCCCGCGGCCATTCCTGGCAATATATGACATTCACACTTATATAATAGTAATAAGTGTATGGCTGTTTCATTTCTAGCATTAGGAAGCCGAAAACTCCGGAGAATGTGAAAAAAGTGATAATCATTCATAACCGAAAACCCAGCTCAGACTAAAGAGAGTAGAAAATTTTAATTCTGCAAGAAAGTCTGTGCCATTCTATAGCACTATTAGTTTATTTATTTATTTACTTATTTATTTATTTGCTGTCCCTTATTACACATATGGAGAAATTTTAAAGAAAAAAATTCGAGTGGTTTTTTAGAATTTTTTTTCCGTAAATTTCAAGCGCACATTACGCAAAAAACTATTCATTTTTTTCCAAAATTGCAGATTATTTTGTACAACATACTTTGTCTGAGGCAAAAGTCCTTATCTACAATTTTGTAGTTTTAAAAATATTTTTTTTGAAATTTTCAAAACCAAGCTATACCCGGAAATGGGACTAGTGCCATTTTTACCGTCCCTAATTACATAAGTGAAGAAAATTTAAAGAAAACAATTTGGAGCGATTTTTGAGAAACAAATTTTGGTAAATTTCAAGCGCAATTTACGCAAAAACCACTCGTTTTTTCCAAAAATTGTACATGACCTTATGTAAAGTGCTAATTTTGTATAACCGACTTTGTATGGAGCAAAAATCTTTATCTTCAATTTTGCAGTTTTGATTTTTTTTTTTGCAATTTTCGAAAAAATGATGATATCAACGAATATGATACCTGCATCATTCTCTTAAATGTCATTCGCACTATTCAATTACAAAATTTAATCAAAAAATTTGGAGCCCTTTTTTAAACTTTGAATATGTCCAAAGGGCTTGATGTAAAGTACCCCCAAAATTAAAATATCGGTTTCAAATTCCAGGAGCCTCGACATCAGATTGGGGAATGTCAGTTTTCAAGAAAATCGTCTGAACGGTTTAGGCGCTAACGTTGACCACAGATGGACGGACAGTTTTGCCGTCAATCAAATTTTCGGTATCAAGAAGCAACAAAACATGGATTTTGACTACACCACGAGTTAGAGGATTTTTCCCTAAATTTAGCAACAGGTTTTATCCACTTTTTCTTTACCAGACCTCAGCTGGCGAAAATTCGCCGTCTTCCAGAGCACGATAACATAACTTTCTCTTCTTGCGAAGTATTCGTAAGGCGAGAAAGTAAAAAGTGGCAATAAACATTGGTCATTATTTAAAAAATCCTAAGAAAAATCCTAAATCCTATGTTGGTCCTTTCAGAGTTAGCTGAAAATCCATTGAAAATCGGAGAAAATTCATTGAAAATCAATTATCCTCATTCAAATGAAAACTTATTTGAGCCGTAGTGGAAAGAGGAAAGCCTATTTTTTTAATAATCTTAATGATCTCATCTTATTGAATTGATATTTTGCGTGAATTAATATATTAAGATTCTTTAAAGACCATTAAGTCGAAAATGTAACCACTAAAAAAGTTTTACAAGGGTGGATGAAAGTGAAGTCGTTATTTTTATTACGAATATTGATAGAAATGTAATTGAATGAATCGTTTTCGGTTCTGCTTGTAAAATATTATCAAATTTCGTCCACATTTTTGAGCTTGAGATAACATTTCGAGAAGTTTCAGTATATTCAATAGGTGTGTGACACTTAAGAAGTTCAAGTACCTCTAAAAATAATATATTATCTTTTCTGTTATCAGATACCTCAGAAAGAAAATTTATTGTTTGCTCAAATGACCTTTTAAAAATTCTTTTATAAACTGACAATACTAGCTACATACTTTAGCAATATTTAGTTCAAAGTAATAAACGCAAAAACACGTCATAATACAATTCGAACTGAATCAAAATGTTTTGTTATAATAAAACGAAACCTAAATATTTTAATATTTATTTATTTATTTATTTGTCAAAAAAACAGTAAAAACTGTATATGACGTGTGGGGAAAGAAATTTATCTGCGCACATTTTCTTGAGGGCCAAAATTTAAAAAAAAAAAAACAAAAAAAAAACGAAAAAATGAATTTAGAAAATAATTATTTTAGAAAAATAAAGATATTTGAAAAATGTTTTTTTCCCGAGTTATAGAAAATCAATTTCAACTGTAAATGAACTACAAGCAAAAGGAGTGCTCAACAAAACGTGCGCACAGTGAAGCTACATTTACGTCCAGAAGCAAAACAAGGGGCCATCTCAGCATTTGCTCAATGGATCAGGGAAACTGGACAAAAACCTGATCGAGATGGGGGTCATTGACCCGGAAGCTGAAGTACATTACTTGTTACAGGCGTATTAAATATTTTTTTAAATGTATACAATGCAAACATAAACTAATTCATTATATATCTTTGTTTTGTTACATTAAACATTATTTTTCTTTTTCACGATCAGTATAGTCTCTAATTGTATAGAAACAGTTTTGCAGCAGAAAAGATTTTACTTTTAACTTAAATTTGTGTACCGACTTTAATTGTTTTATGTCATCTGGCAATGCGTTGTAAAGTAACGTACATGTATTGTATGTTGATTTCTTGTACTGAGCTGTTGATACTGACACTTGATGCACGTGATTTCTACGGCGTGTGTTGTAATTATAAATATCAATATTGCATGAAAATATGTTCCCTCCGTTAAGTAGGTCATTTTTGACAAATATTACAGATTCGTAAATAAATAGACAAGGCAATGGTAGGATTCCCAGCTCAATGAAAAGTGGCTTGCAGGAATCACGTGGAAGGCATTTTTTCATTATTCGAATAATTTTCTTTTGCAATCTGAAGGTCTGAATACTACAGGATGAGCTTCCCCAGAATATTATGCCATATCTCAGGCGGGAATGCACATTTGCAAAATAAACGCAACGAGCTGCATGAAGGCTGACAGAATTTGAAAGAATTCTGAATGCATAGCATAATGAACTTAATTTAGTGTTTAATTCTGTTATATGTACATTCCATTTGAGGATTGATTGAATTGAAAGACCTAAAAATTTTGTTGCCTCAACATCAGCTAATTGCATATTGTTCATTTTCAATGGAACATACGATTTTCGATTTGAGATGCAAAAATGCATTGAAACAGTTTTTCTTTCGTTAACAATTAATTTGTTATTATTAAACCAATTTGAAACTTCTGAAATTGTACTATTTACTACTTCTTTTTTGCAAAGAACATTCGTGTCATCAGCAAACAGAACCGTTCTTCCATTTTTAATAGACGAGGGCATATCGTTTACATATAACAGAAAGAGAATAGGACCTAAGATTGAACCTTGCGGGACCCCATGCACAATTGGCAAAGAATTGGAAATATAAGTATGTAATGTCCTTTCCTGCCAGTATGGTATTTCTACTCTTTGAGTCCGATGTTTAAGGTAAGAAGTTATCCAATCTAGGGCAATACCACGAATTCCATACGAAGGTAATTTTGAGAGCAAGATCTTGTGGTCAATAACGTCAAAAGCTTTCGAGAGATCTAAGAACATTCCAATGGGTACTTCACTTTGGTCTATTGATGAAGCAACATCTTTGAGAAAAGAAAAAATGGCAGTTTCCGTAGATTTTGATTTTCTAAAACCGTGTTGTGAGTCTGAAAACGCTCTGTTTTTCCTGAGAAATGTTTCCATTCGTAAGTAGAAAAGCCTTTCTAATATTTTTGAGAAAACTGACAAAAGAGAAATTGGCCGGTAATTTTGAATATCATTTTTGTTCCCTTTTTTAAAAAGTGGCTTAATTTTTGCTGTTTTGAAAATATCTGGAAATATTCCTGTACATAAAGAAGCATTGAAAATGTGAGTTAACGGATGTATAAAGGCAGGTGCACAAGTTTTTAATAAACAATCCGGAAATTCATCTAAACCAGATGAATATTTATTTTTTAGTTTACTGACTATTCTGAGGATTTCGTTGGGAGAAGTTTCGGGAATAAACATCGTATCTCAAATTTTTTGGGAAGTGTAAAATGTTGAATTTTGTGATTTTAGTCCCATCGTGAGATCAGACGCAATTCTGGAAAAGTGTTTGTTGAAGAGATTGGCAACTTTTTCCGGATTACTCGTTTCTCTTTCATTATCCTTTAAAATAACATTCTCTACAAGGTACCGAGATGATGTGGTTGTATTTTTTACGATATCCCACATAGCTTTAGTTTTGTTACCAGCGCTCAAAATGTCCTGACTATTTTTCATTATTTTTGCCTGAACTATTTCTTTTCTTAAAATTCTTTTATATTCTCGGAAGTATATATGGAAACTGGGTGATACGTTATAATATTTAGAAATAAAGTAAAGCGTACGTTTGTTTTTACACGATGTTTTAATTCCTTGTGTGATCCAAGTATTACTTTTGCTTGAAATGTTTAATTTTCTCTTTTTAAGAGGAAAACACGCGTTAAAATGAATTGAAAGCTTGGAGAAAAATAAATTATATTTTTCATTTGTGTTAACATCGTTATAAACTTCGTCCCATGATTCCTTCATCAAGTAGTCCGTAAATAATTTTATATTAACTTTAGTGAATGCTCTGCACATGCGTGTATTATTTATTGTGTCAGTGTTTATGTTCTTAGTAATTGTGAGAATTTGTGCATCGTGGTCACTGTATCCTAGATTATTCGTTATTATTTCATATGTAGTTGTGGTTTTGTTAATTATAATTTGATCTAATGCTTTTTGTGATTTAAGCGTATTAACTTGTTTAGAACTGCCCAATTCAGCTTCAATCTCTTTTGAATTTTGATCTAGAACATTCACCATACACCATAATAACATTCACCATTCACCATAATAACAAAAGCGAAACTCTTGTCTTAGTTTTTATGTACCAAACGGAAGTTTATTTGAAAATGTAAGTATTAATTGAAGCTTAAGAAGTTATTAAAAATCTTCTTTCATTAAGAAACTAATAGATAAGGTGATTTTGAGATGAAAATTTCTCATTCGAAAAAGTTAATTGATTAATACTTGCACGTCGTGGTACACTTACGGCAAAGGACCATTTTTTCTGGGGGTATCAGAAAGTAAATAAAAGTCTCAGCATCGCTAAGTAAACAAAACATCGCAACGATTTGACTACGACCTCTCTTATTGAGAATGACCCCATGAGTATCTTTTCATGAATTCGTAATTCATAGTAACGTACTAAAGTCATACTAAACTTTTTCAATATTCCGGATTTGGTTCCCATCGCCGCCGAATCCAGAAACATTTAATTCGTACCAAAACTCACTTTTAGTAATAGTTACAAATATCAATTTGTATCTATTTTTACTTTCTGGCCATTACGAAGGTACTTCGTAAGAACAGAAAGTTACGTAATCGTGCGCCAGAAAACGACGAATTTTCGGCAGAAAAACCCATATTGCCGGGCCCTGGTCATGAAAAAGTGAATAAATCCGGTTACTAAATATAAAAAAATCCTCTAACAAGTGGAGTAGACACAGTTCATGTTTTGTTGGCCCTTGTGGGCACCGAAAAATCTATTGACAGCAAAATGTCTGACTGTTCGTCTGTGGCCAACGCTAGCGCCTAAACCGCTCAGCCGATTTTCTTCAAAACTGATATTCCCCAATCGATTTGAATGAACTCGAGGCTTCAGAAGTTTCAAACGGGTATTTTGATTTTTGAAGATATTTTACATTAAACCTCAAAAACATTTTCAAAATTCTCTCAAAATCAGCACCAAATTTTTGGATCAAACTTTGTCTTCGGATAGCATAAAGTACGCTTAAGAGAATGATGCAGATCTCATGTTCGTTAAAATCCCAGATTTCTTGAAAATTGGGGAAGTGCAATTTTTTGGGAGAGACTTCCTACAGCTGTAATACTGAAGATAGAGATTTCCCCCCCCCCGCCCAGTGAAATCTGTTCCTTGAAGACGGATCTTTAACCAGGATCAGGTTCAATTTTTCGAAAATATGAGCAGTTTTCGTCTAATTCGGTGCGAAATTTAGGCAATTAAAAAACATTTTTTTCTCAAAAACCGCTCCAAGGTTTTTCTTTAATTTTTTTCCACGTGCAGAATAAGGCATGCTTAAAATAATGGCACATGTCTCTTTTTCGTTGAACTCTCTGAATTTTCGGGAAAAAAACCCAATTTAGAAATAATGCGAGGAAGTATGTGCTGTGGTAGCATTAATAGTTTCCTTCGTCTTCCGCTTCAGGCACTCACCCCTGAGAGGTAGCCGCGGTCGAGCGTGATGAAGCCCGCGAGGGACACGGTGGGCGGCTGCAGGGCGGCGTCGCGCAGCAAGGCGCCCGCCTCCGCGCTCAGGTGCTGCGCCCACGGCCCCGCCCCCGGCCCCGCCCCCGGCCCCGCCCCCGCCCGCGCCGCCACGCGCAGCAGCGCGCGCGCGCTCGCCTCGCCCACCTGCGCACACAGTGGATGCTCCACACAACACAAATTTCTACACTCGAGTAACCAAGTTGCTTCTTACACGTCTAGTTACAAATCAGTATTATTGCGCCTTTGTTAAAATTCATGCACTTTCATCGTATAAATGTTATGTACAAGTTACAAGCAGGGCCGGCGATTGGTTTTAAGCCCAAGTGGTCAGTTGATCCTGGTGGGAGTTTCCCTACATCCCTCACCGTAAATGTATATAAAGGGAAAATTACAAAATAGATTGTTTTCAAATTGTCTTGTTTATCATTGTCATAAAATGTTTATCACATTTATTTTGTGATGCAGTTCAATTTTGCGATGCAAAAACTGTGCTCCGTATTGCATTTTTTATGTAAACTCAATTAGCAATTTTTGCAAATCGATTTTGCCGAACATGTCGCTATAAACTTGTAAAATAGCAATTCTTTTGAAACGAATTTGCAACATAGTTAATCGCATAAACGTTTTGAGTCGGCACTATACCGAGAAACCTCGTTCATTTCTGGAATTTGACTTATGAAATATTTCTCTCATCCCAAATTCCGAGTAGGTATTTTAACCACTCTGAATTTTTCGTGTGGATTTACCTACGCACCATACCCTCCATACCCATTATCCGCCGGGCCTGATTACAAGATTCTTTGGATTTACCGACCTGCGTACAGTTACGACGAAATTTAGTTATACTTGAGTTTTTCTTTTTTAGAGCGTGGGGGCTTGTCTTCACGATGGAATAGCTCACGGTATTTCGCCTGAGATATTCCATTGTGAAGACAAGCCCCAAACACAAAGAAATAAGAACCCAAATATAGGTGCATTTATGTTTGGGAATCGAACGTAACGTTGTGAATGTGAATCGAACCAGAATTCGGAAACCTTTAAATGTTTTGAAAAAATGCTTCCCTTCTTTCTGTTTCTCCTAATTTCTATTAACATTAGCTAGCTCGTTTTTTTCGTTTTGTATTAATTAACAGTATCATTAAACACGTTATCGCAGTGCTCAGATATCTCAGGTTTTCTATTTTTACTTTCCCGTATACTATACGTACGTACGTATTCTAATATGATTAAAAGAGTGGGCCTGGAAATTCAACGATCATTAGAAGTTCTCGGCTGACAAACCCTTTATGCGGGAAATTTAGGAACAATGGGGATACTAATTACTAAAATTATAGCATCAAAATTCATGCTAATTACTGTAGTGCAATCATGCTTTACGCTGTTTACTGTCTGTATGCTATCTTCCTCGGGCCACCGTCACATTCGAACAATATTCTGTTCTTATCTCTAACTTCTATTAGAATTTCTTTCAAGACTGGTGTGTACAATTTACAGAATCAAAGGTTCGAGTGAGAGACCTTTGAGTTAGAGGTGTTAGGTACAGAGGTACGAGTAGAAAGGTTCGAATTAGAAGGGTTCAAGTTAGGTTCGAATTAGGATGGTTCGAGTTAGAGAGGTTCGAATTAGAGTGGTTCGAGTTAGAGATGTTCGAGCTAGAGAGGTTCGAGTTAGATAGGTTCGAGTTAGAGATGTTGGAGTTAGAGATGTTGGAGTTAGAGATGTTGGAGTTAGAGATGTTGGAGTTAGAGATGTTGGAGTTAGAGATGTTGGAGTTAGAGATATTGGAGTTAGAGATGTTGGAGTTAGAGATGTTGGAGTTAGAGATGTTGGAGTTAGAGATGTTGGAGTTAGAGAGTTCGAGTTAGAGAGTTCGAGTTAGAAGGATTCGAGTTACAGAATTAGGTATTATTTGTTTGATTGGTTTCGGTCATAAAGAATTCAAAAGTATCGCGCGAGTATAATAAATCCGAAAGGCTTGCAAATGTGCAAAGTATACCAATTCATTTGAGGTATATAAACACACCGTAATTAATCAGCAAATCGTAAATAGAAATGTCTATGATGAAGACCAGCCCTGCGAACATCAAGTGTAGAAAACATACTGTTTGGTGTTCACTTTGATATTGCAGATGATCAGAACTTTGAATCTCGCAAGTTGTGCATTGAATTTAAAATGAATTCTGGAAAGTTCAATACTTGTGTTTTTGTGAAAAGCCAATTATTGAAAAAGAGAGATAAAATTACAATAGATTTGCTTTGGACAATTGTGGTATGTTGGATGTGGTATGTACGCCGAAATGTTCACAACGCGTACATATTAGAGGTCAGGTTGCATCAAGTTGGCATTTAACATGAATCCACACACTGTGCGGAAGAAATGCAAATAATTAAAGGAGGATTGTAATTTTGTTATTTTGTTTGAAAAATGAAATATTATATCCGGTAAAGTAAAAATACCATTTTACCATGAATTTTTATAATGCTTATTCGTCCCGACAATCCGGGCTTGCACACATGCGCCTTCGACTCGGAGTGTCGCTGTTCCTCATGAAGACTGCTACCGCCTCACCTCACCATCCTTTCTAGACGCTCTCATCGTTTGTCGTTGCTTCAACCAGTGGCGGACGGTGGGTTCAAAACTTGGGGAGGCCCAGACAAATTCAGGCAGGGAATCATAATGTGAAACTGAAAGTCAATGTCCTTTGGATTACTGGTAAACTGTTATTGGTGACATTTCAAATAAAATAATAGATTTAATATTTCTCATATGTTAGGATCACTTCTTCAAGAAAAAAGGCATTTACATTAAAGATTTGATGGTGTCCACTGAAATACTGGGTCTGCCACGCAATGGTTCCCATCGCATCTACAGGCACCCACTGTCTATGATTGCAACACGCCTTCACAGGAGGCGGCCAGACGCGCGCGAGCCTCCGCGCGAAACCAACTCCAAAGCGGGACAAAAAGAAACTACTCTTTTCTTATTGGTTGACGGACGTTGTCATGGCAACAGGGAGGCGCGCGTCAGCTTGGGCCGCCGGTATCCTGCAGGCACAAGCAGTTCTAGTACTTGCTGGTGCTACTTATACGTGACGCATAGAATTGCTTGCCTCCATCTTGAATTGTAACGCTGTTTGCAGCACGGTGTTTGCAGCAGCCAGTAAACATTTATGTCAATTTTAGACATAGTTAATTCTAACAATTTTTTGGTTTAAAAGCATGTATCTTTTAGTGTTGCTAATCAATTTTGTGAGGAGGCCTGGCCTCTCTTGCCTCCTCTGAAAATCCACCACTGGCTTCAACGTCATGTCGTCATGCTCTATGAATGAAGCAATTAATAGAACTGAGAAGAGAGACATATTGAAATTAAAATTGTTGCATCGATACAATCGATTTTCAATTGATTATTCAGGGAGCACCGAAATAATACTCAAAATATTAAAATAATCATGCAATTGGGCAATTGGGGTGTTTATTTCCTCTCTCGGGCAAAGGTTTTGAAATATATACAATTATATTATTTATGGTTTACTAGTTCATTGCTGTGCGTTTACAGACCTGAAACAAAACACGTAATGGTATACTTAATACCCTTGCGGGTCTTTCTGAATCTTTATGCCCTAGGGCCTTTTGAATACTTTATGGCCCGCTCTAATACCAACACAACACACAGAACACAGTTATGAATTCGATATTTTAAAGTTAAGATGCAAACTTATACAATAAATAAATGGCATAATTCTCAAATAAATAAAATAATTCGTTATAAACCTTATTTTGCTTCATTGATATGGAAATTTCAATTTTGGAATGTTCACGTGGATTTATAATTACCATCAATCACTCGCATTTCACTGTAACGTATCACCTTTTTAGAGACATATTTATATTCTTTTTCAGTAGCAGTACGAGTAGTAGTAATAAGATATATAAGACACATCGGCTAATATCCTCGAAATGTTATTTTTTTGGTGTTATGACATATTCTAAATAACGTTTGACAATAGATGCTAATAACATAAAAGTACCGTTCATCAGCGCAAGTTACACTGTTATTCACACTGGTAAATTTCAGCTACACCTTAAACAGTTTCATATGTTTCTCAAAATTTTAATGGAAACCACTGTCCGTAGTTTGGTTAGCTTTTGCGAGAATTTCTGCAGGAACTTTACAATGTTCTTTCATTTTGTACGAACGAATCAGTCCAATAACGATTATGCAATAGAAATTAGATATACACTCTGTTTTGTTCATCTGACGTCTTATTGACAAATGACTATTACAATGCGTCTTTTCACTTTAGACCAGGGCCGCTCAACCATTTGCTCCGAGGAGGACCGGCCGGTTGCTCTCTTCTCTTTCGCCGCAGAAAGAGCAAATGACGTCATCAAATATCGATCGGTGGCATGTGGCACAGTGGGTCGCACAGTGGGTCTATTTCTACGGGGTATTTTCCGTTGTTCGGAATGAAAAAATCTTAGAGCTCTGGAAAGGATATTACGACAGAAAAAACAGTATGATACTTTTGTAACATTAATTGGAACAATTACTAGATATAAACGTATTAGTGTAATTTGGAAATTAAAAAAACGATAATTTGCAATGCAGCATGGAAAGAAAGGTATCTTTTTGCAGATTGCGCCGGCAATGCCAATTGTTTAGTTGCAAAAAAAGTGCTCAATAACATAAATTTAATAGCGGTGACATTACACAGTTTATCATGCTGCTGAATATGAAAAGTATTATAAAGGTTGCACAAAAATGTGATTAAATAAACTAGTAATAAAAATACTAAAAGTAAAGGAAATTAAAATTAAAAAATGAAGTTGATTGCAAAATCAAATATTCTTATTACACTTTTTAAGTGTTTTTTTCTCGCAATATACTTTCTATATTTGGAAGAGATGACACGGTGCTATTGAGCCGTAACATGCATTTCAGATTGTGATCAGTAATTGTACTTCTCATTCGAGATTTACAAATTTTCAAAGAAGCAAAAAATTGCTCACAGTTGTATGTTGACCCAAACGTACTTAACAAATCGAGCAGCATTACGATGCGGTTTTGGAAAACGGTTTTTTGGGAAGTTCTTTTCCTAAACGCTCACGTTGTATCAGTATGCAATAAAATTAAACTTTTTGGTATTGTGTTATTTTCCTGTCAAAACAACACAAGAACATCAAAATATATCCAAAACTTACTTCTAGTGATGCATTGTTTTTCAGAACACTGAAAACTTTCTTTTGTTCTTCTTCAGCGTACTTGTCATTTTCATCAGCATGATTAAATGTATAATGTCTTTGCAAATTAAACTTCACGTGATTGAACCCTTTATGTAAACTAAACATTTGGCATAGCAGCCGGTGTAGATGCTCTGGTCTGTGAAGTGCTCGCGTCGACTTCCATGTTTCCGCGACTGGAGTTACCGGGACACTGTGACAGTGGTTATCGCAAGGCGCGCAACGCTCGCGCTCCGGTGTCCCGCTCTCGGCAGAAACTACGGCTCCGCGCTGCCGATTTGCTCTGCTTGAGCGGCCCTGCTTTAGACGCAAGAAATATTATAAAATGTTTCGAATTCTCGTTTTATTCAGCAACGAACTAGTAAACCATAACGTTTTGTATGCACCACGGGCGTTACTAGATGTTTTTGCCCCTCAGGCGACTTCCAACCCCTCGGGCCAGAGGCCCTCGGGATTGGAAGTCGCCCTCGGGGCAAAAACATCTACTTAACGCCCTTGATACATAAAAAATCTATTAATTTTATTATTTAGCAAATTTAATATTTGTGAAAAAAGTAGCTTTTTGTTTGGATAAATTTAAGCAAGAAATACGCGTACAGTGGGACATATATGATTTCAACTTTTACATTTTTCTTCTCCCTTTTCTGACAGAAAATTAATGAAGTCTATATTTATGGTAAGATATGGTATTAGAGAATCTCCGATCTGTTGTGGAGCAATCGTAATTTTGATTATTTCCAAGTAATAAAAAATTATTTTCTCTTTTTTGAATACATATGTCAATTTTCTATTATTTCTTTCTAATCATATTCTGAAGAATCTATTGGTGTTATGCTTATGAATACAGAAGTTATTGTCTTATTACGCACAGTAATCTATTCCGCAGTGACAGATCGCTTTCTGACTATGAAGCTCAAACAATGGAGGACAGAGGTATGTGCATACTCATATTTAAATTGTGATAGGCATCATGCATTTGGTTTGGTCATTTAGATTGCATCTGTCGACGAACAGACCGTTTGAGTTTGAGATGCAACGACCAATTACGATGATTAAGCGGCGACGGTCGCCAAGCAAATGCGTCGCGTGCCGTGTATGTTTGAACAAATCAAGCTGCATTGGAGGTGTCACAGCGTCACTAGCTTATCGATGCCACAACTATTCAATTACACTCCAAGAAGAAGTGAAAAACTCAAAATTAATGGAATACAGGATTTTTGTGATTTGCAATAAAAAATTACGAGTTGTGCCAGTCTTGGGAGTAGTTTGTGCGAGTTTATACCGGAGTTTGTGTCTTGAGATGGTCTTGATATGAGACATCTTTCATGAGATAAATTATGAAAACAAATAAAATGTATGAATGTCCAGGGATTATTTTTAATTTCGGTGAAACACTGATCATAAACAGGGAGGCATTCTGTTAAAGTTAGTGCAGCAATATCAAATTCGTCACTAAGTCTTTTTTTATATTTTTTGCTGAGTCGCATCTAAAATTGGCATCGGTATTCTAATTACCAGAGAATGAGAAAAGTAGTCGAAGAAAGTCGATGGAATTCGGCAATATAACAAATTGTTCTGAAGTGCAACAATACATTTCAACCGTTTTGTCATGATTTACAAGTAGCGTGTGCCAAATTTTATTCGATTTTAAAGTTCTGTTAGGTTTTTTCGTAACAACGTTCTAAAAGCCCTTTACTGGCGTCAAACGGATCTGCGGAGTATTCCTCTTTTAACCTAGTCAGTCATCGTCAGTCGTAGTCAGCCATTACCTTTTATTCCTTCGGCCAGGCGCTGTGCGCCGTTAACCTGCGGGATTCCGAGACGGTCATTCATCCAGGAATAGGTGGCGTCTCTAGTTACGTAACCTCCGTGCTTTCACGGCGCGGCGCGTAGTTAAGCAATTCGGCTAGTGAGGCTGGCAATGGTACGTATCTCCATGTTTTTATGTCCTAAAATTATAATCTTAGAACACAAGTTGTTCTCTCATTTTTCGGATGGATTTTGTTACCAAACAACACTCGAATTTAAGTATTAATATTTTGTTTTTTGTGAATAGTTTGTGACTTGAAATCCAACACTCATGTACTTGCTGTGTTACCACACCATGTATATCTACTCTTCACTAAACATTATTCTTATTCAATGTCTACGACTGCGTTTTATCAATCACCTACCTTTATTTCACAATATTTTTACATTATTTGCTTTAATGTGCTTGATTTAGGACCTAACATGAGGAAAAGTAGTTTCAAGCTACATTAATAATGCAAGATGCTTTGTAAAATATAGGTATAAATTAGTAAATTTAATTAAATTAATAATATAGGTATAGGTATAAATACCATTTGTGATATATAGTGCTATTTTTATAACTTTGCCCCTCAAGGCCCGTCTTCACGATGGAATAAGTCACGGTATTTCATGTCTTTCTCAGTCGTGCCGCTAGATATCGCATGATCGCGACCCTATCAAACAGTGCTTATGATGCGATACCTAGCGGCACGACCAAGAAAGACGCGAAATGCCGTATGATATTCCATCGCGGCCATAGGGGCTTGAGGGGCAAAGTTATAAAAATCGCACTATATATCACAAAAGGTATTTATACATATATTTTTTGCAAATATTGCAAACAAATTTTGACTACATCTTCCTAAATTTTACGATATAAATAAAAAATGTTAAAGTACATAAAATGGAAGGAAGGTCGATCATTCAGTTTTAACTGTGAAGTACAAACCGACGGTTGGTAGATTAAAGCATTCTAAGTACTTAAAAGTTTCTCTCTAAATTTAGAGTTCCCAAGTTTTAGTTCCAATATTTCCGGCTAAAGTTACGACTTTTTCATTGCCTAGTGAAATGAATTAGTGCTGTATAAAGTGGAATAAACGGGAACGCCAGTATGCCAGTCTCATTTCACCCGGCGATAAACGTTATTTCCACAGGCGGATGGCTCGCTACCGAGTGGCATACTGTGCATGATGTCAAGGAAGACCACCAAGACCTGTAATAAAAGTGGTGTTGGTTGGATCCGTTTCGCCCAGATGGATCAAGATGGAACCATTTGGGGACGGTTGGAGCCAGTTGCTACTATATGGGTCCCATTACGATCAATTGAAGTCCGGGTCATTAGGGGCCTGAGACCAAGAGGGGTAATTCAGAGGAAGGTAGGTCAAGTGAGCCCAAAAAGGGCAAAGTGAGTCCAGATCTAACTCGCAATGTCAAAAACGTATCCCATTCGGAATGAAAGAAATTTGTATCCAGAAACAAGCAACCTAAAAATAGCGCGCCGGCACGCTACCTGCCAATTTAGATAGATTAATTCACAGATTCATTGATGTTTCCAGACACGCCAACTGCTGCGGTCATTATCCCGTTAGTGTAGTGATTGTTTTATTCCAGGAGGTGGCAGTGTTCCTCCCCATGAATAGTGAGATCCGGCGCTGGCGTACACGTCAACTGTGGGAAATTCCACCCCTATGTATCTCGTCCCAGCGCGGCGCCACTCCAGCTTGGACAAGCTATGTATGTGCTCCTCAGAGGTCTCGCGACATGTGTGGTAGTGTACACAATATCAGGGTCAGAATGTTTTTAAGAGGTGAGGAGATGATAGTACAAGAAAGATGAAGGAAAGATTGTAGGCACTCCATGGCCCGTTTGTTAGTATACTGTTCTGACATTCGGGTGGTACTTATAAGAGAAACCAAGAAAAACTATCGATCACAAGAGCCAGCCTCTAGAATTCTCCTCCAAACAGCAGCGGAATTTGATCTATCTAGGAAGCTGGTACAAAAAATTCGCCACTGTCGGAAAATAATGAAACGCGGGGTGCGCAGGTATTTCCAGCAAGACTCACCTCGGTGCTAGTGCGGTGAGAGGCATCGCAAATGACGTACAGGAAGCCGATGCAGAGGAAGGTATACGCGCACATGCCGAAGTTCTTGCGCCAAGAATCGCCCAAAACGACGCCCATGAGACCGCCGTACGCGACGATGACAACGAGGATCCCCCAGTTGACGCACAGCAGCAGCATGGGCGCCGCCAGCGCAGTCCCCAGAGCGCGCGTCGCCGCGTTCAGACGCAGCCATAGCGCGCGATGCGTCGCCTCAGCCTCCGCGCCACGCCCGCAGCCGCCTCCTGCGCACACACAGATTCTAGTGTCACTTGATCAATCAAAGGGGAGAGAAGGCAGAGAAAAATCAAGGGGGAGAATCAAGAGGCAAAAGAGTGAGGAAGGGTTCTGAAAGATATAGCCCCATGCGCGCCGCCGCCGCCTCCCGCGCAGCCGCCACCAAGCACAGATTTCAAAACCACTTCATCAATCAAGGGGGAAAGAATCAAGCAAAACAGTAGGAGGTGAGGAGTGGGTTATGGAGGAGATAGCACCGTGCGCGCCCCGCTGCCTCTTCCCACGCAGCCACCACGAAACACAAATTGCAAAACCACTTGATCAATCAAGGGAGAGAGAATAAAGCTAAATAGGACGTGAGGAGTGGATAATGGAAGAGATAAGACAGTGCGGGTCTGGCCGCTGCATCCTGCTCAGACACCACCAAGTACAGATTGCAAAATTACTTGATCAATCAAGGGGGAGAAAATCAAGCAAAAGAAGTAGGAGGTGAGGTATGGGGTATGAAAGAGGACTGTGCGCGTCCCGGCGCTGCCTCCTGCGCAGCTACCACCAAGCACAGATTGCAAAACCACTTGACCAATAAAGGGGGAGAGAATGAAACAAAAGAGCAGGAGGTGAGGAATGGGCTATGGAAGGGGTAGGGCAGTGCATGTGCGGCCGCTTCCTCCTTCGCAGCCACCATCAAGCAGAAATTTCAAAACTACTTGATCAATCAACAGGGAGAGAATGGAGCAAACGAGTAGCACGTGAGGAATAGGTTTAAGGAAGAGATAGACCAGTGCGCGTCCCGCCGCTGCCTCAGCGCAGCCACCACTTAGCACATATTGCAAACCTCGGCAACCGCATAATACAGCTGAAAACTTACTAAGTCTCCAGGAATCGCTTACGAGCACAGCAGAGGTTGCCACACAACACTTTCCCGCCAAACGTGACGTCATTCTGGATTGCGGAGCACTGCGGAGATCTCTATTGCGGAGCGGTGTGCGTGGTGTGAGGATGGAATCTAATTATAATTTTAGCAGAGGGAAGAGATTCATGTTAATATATGAATGGAATAAATTATTATTTAAACGAATGTGAAAGTTTTCCAAAGTGGGTGTGGTGTAAAATTAGATTTTTTGAAGTGCACGAATAGAAAATGTGTTCTTTTAGAAATAAATGACTGGTAAATGAGATTTACAGGTGATACGTACTTCCAAGTGTGTATGTGTTCTTTAATTCTCGTTATAACTTCGTTTGACCAATGAATTTCGCTTCGCAGACGTGGCAATGGAGAGAGTTGATGTTGGTTGTATACAGTATGGAGAAAGGATTGTACTCCTGCGGGAAAAAGCCGGCGAATTGTCGACAGAAAAAACTCCTATTGCCGGGCCCTAGCAACGAAAAAGTGGATAAGTCTTGATCCAATCTGTAGTAAATTCCTTCCTCTAATATGTTGTGAAGTAAGAATCCATATTTGGTGATTACTTGACACTGAAAAATCAATTTACGGGGTAAACGTCTGTCCGTCAGTCAGTCCGTCTGTATGTGAACAACGATATAACTAAACCGCAAGCAGGATTTTCACCAAAATTTATTCTGCAATCGAACGGATGTCGCGACTACTTGGATTTGAAACGGGTATTTTGATTTGTGGGTACACATCACATGAAGACTCAACATATTCAAAATATTCTCACAAATGGATTCACATTTTTTCTTCAATTTTTTTCATCTGTTAGAACAAAAAACGCTGAAAGAAATGACATTTTCGTTGCACTCCCTGAATTTTTGAAAATTGCAAACGTTTTTTCGGTGTCTTCCTAAAACTACAATATTGAAGGCATGGTATTTTTCTAAAATGGAATCTATTTTTTAAAGACAGAACTTAAAATAACGTCAGCTACAATTTTTCGAAAATATAAGTAGTTTTTAGCGTAAGTTTGCGGTAAAATGTAGGCATTTTTAATACAATTATATCTCAAAAAGGCCAACACACAGACTTATTTTGCTTTCAGAAATTCTGATTGCTGATTGTGGTATTCACTTCGATGTAATCAAGGCAAGTTTGTGTGAAATTAATCTTGCCTCAAAAATGTGCTGCAAATAATCTAGCAGTTAGATTTATTAATATTTGTTTCATTTGTATTAGTAAGAAATTATTACTGTTCCTGACTATCGAAATAAATGGAGATCTGCACCACAAGCGCTATGTTTGAATTGTTTGAAACTGAGTTTTTTCAAGTTATATCTGAGGTATTAGTAGTAATTGTAATATTTCAATATTATGTGTTTTTCAATAGTGCGAGAAAGTATGTGCTGTTACAACACACCTCGTTTCTATTGTTGTTGTTGTTGGATTTTAGATGGTAGG
>JAHLJT010004567.1:44831064-45024733 GCA_031308135.1 Acheta domesticus | reverse complement strand
ATGACAGGCTGACAGAATTTGAAAGAATTCTTGGAATGCATAGCATAATGAAACTAACTTTATGTTTAATTTCTGTTATATGTACTTCCATTTGAGGTTTGATTGAATTGAAAGGAACCCTAAAAAATTTGTTGCCTCAACAGCAAGCTAATTGATATTGTTTTCATTTCAATTGAACATGTTAGATTTCCGATTGAGATGCAAAAAATGCATGAAACAGTTTTTCTTCGTTTAACAATTAATTTGGTTATTATTAAACCAATTGAAACTTCTGAAAATTGTACTATTTACTACTTCTTTTTTGCAAAGAACATTCGGGTCATCAGCACACAGAACCGTTATTCCATTTTTAATAGAACGAGGGGCATATCGTTAACATATAACAGAAAAGAAGAATAGGACCTAAGATCGAACCTTCGGGGGACCCCATGCACAATGCAAAGAATTGGAAAATAGAAGTATGTAATGTCCTTTCCTGCCAGTATGGTATTTCTACTCTTGAGTCCGATGTTTAAGGTAAGAAGTTATCAATCTAGGGGCAATAACCACGAATTCCATACGAAGGTATTTTGAGAGCAACAGATCTTGTAGGTCAATAACGTCAAAAGCTTTCGAGAGATCTAAGAACATTCCAATGGGTACTTCACTTGGTCTATTGATGAAGCAAACATCTTTGAGAAAGAAAAAAATGGGCAGTTTCCGAAGATTTTGATTTTCTAAAAACCGTGGTTGTGAGTCTGAAAACGCCTCTATTTTTCCTGAGAAATGTTTCCATTCGTAAGTAGAAAAGCCTTTAATATTTTTTGAGCAAAAACTGACAAAAGAGAAATTGGCCGGTAATTTGGATATCATTTTTGTTCCCTTTTTTAAAAAAAGTGGCTAAATGTTTGCTGTTTTTGAAAATATCTGGAAATATTCCTGTACGTAAAGAAGCATTAAAATGTGAGTTAACGGATGTATAAAGGCAGGTGCACAAGTTTTTAATAAACAATCCGGACATTCATCTAAACCAGATGAATATTTATTTTTTAGTTTACTGGACTATTCTGAGGATTTCGTTGGGAGAAGTTTCGGGAATAAAAATCGTATCTGAAATTTTTTGGGAAGTGTAAAATGTTGAATTTGTGATTTTAGCCCATCGTGAGATCAGACGCAATTCTGAAAAAGTGTTTGTTGAAGAGATTGGCAACTTTTCCGGATTACTCGTTTTCTCTTTCATTATCCTTTAAAATAACATTCTCTACAATGTAACGAGATGATAGGGTTGTATTTTTTACGATATCCCACATAGCTTTAGTTTTGTTACTAGCGCTCAAAAGACGCGTCCTGACTATTTTTCATTATTTTTGCCTGAACTATACTTTTCTTAAAATTCTTTTATATTCTCGGAAGTATATATGGAAACCGGGTGATACGTTATAATGTTTAGAAATAAAGTAAAGCGTACGTTGTTTTTTACACGATGTTCTAATTCCTTGTGTGATCCAAGTATTACTTTTGCTTGAAAATGTTTAATTTTCTCTTTTTTAAGAGGACAAAACACGCGTTAAAATGAATTGAAAGCTTGGAGAAAAATAAAATTATATTTTTCCATTTGTGTTAAATCGTTACAAAACTTCGTCCCATGATTCCTCATTCAGTAGTACGTAAATAATTTATATTACTTTAGTGAATGCTCTGCACATGGCGTGTATAATTTATTGTGTCAGTGTTTATGTTCTTAGTAATTGTAAGAATTTGTGCATCGTGGTCACTGTATCCTAGATTATTCGTTATTAATTTCATATGTAGTTGTTGGTTTTGTTAATTATAATTTGATCTAATGCTGTTTTGTGATTTAAGCGTATTAACTTGTTTAGAACTGCCAAATTCAGCTCAATTCTCTTTTGAATTTTGATCTAGAACATTCACATACACCATAATAACATTCACCATTCACCATAATAACAAAAGCGAAACTATTGTCTTAGTTTTATGTTACCAAACGGAAGTTTAATTTGAAAATGAAGTATTAATGAAGCTTAGAAAGTTATTAAAAATCTTCTTTCATTAAGAAGCTAATAGATAAGGTGATTTGAGATGAAAAATTTCTCATTCGAAAAAAGTTAATTGCTTAATACTTGCACGTCGTGGTACACGTACGGCAAAGGACCATTTTTCTGGGGGTATCAGAAAGTAAATAAAAGTCTCAGCATCGCTAAGTAAACAAAACATCGCAACGATTTGACTACGACCTCTCTTATTGAGAATGACCCCATGAGGCTCTTTCATGAATTCGTAATTCATAGTAAACGTACTAAGTCATAACTAAAAACTTTTTTCAATTATTCCGGATTTGGTTCCCATCGCCGCCGGAATCCAGAAACATTTAATTCGTACCAAAACTCACTTTTAGTAATAGTACAAATATCAATTTGTATCTATTTTTACTTTCTGGCCATTACGAAGGTACTTCGTAAGAACAGAAAGTTACGTAATCGTGCGCCAGAAAAAACGACGAATTTTCGGCAGGAAAAACCCATATTGCCGGGGCCCTGGTCATGAAAAAGTGAATAAATCCGGTTTACTAAATATAAAAAAAATCCTCTAACCAAGTGGGGAGTAGACACAGTTCATGTTTTGTTGGCCCTCGTGGGCCACCGAAAAATCTATTGACAGCAAAATGTCTGACTGTTCGTCTGTGGGCCAACGCTAGCGCCTAAACCGCTCAGCCGATTTTTCTTCAAAATGATATTCCCAATCGATTGAATGAACTCGAGGCTTCAGAAGTTCAAAACGGGTATTTTGATTTTGAAGATATTTTTACATTAAACCTCAAAAAACATTTTCAAAATTCTCTCAAAAATCAGCAACCAAATTTTTGGATCAAACTTTGTCTTCGGATAGCATAAAGTACGCTTAAGGAATGATGCAGATCTCATGTTCGTTAAAATCCCAGATTTCTTGAAAATTGGGGAAGTGCAATATTTTGGGAGGAAGACTTCCTACAACTGTAATACTGAAAGTAGAGATCCCCCCCCCAGTGGAAAATCTTTCCTTGAAGACGGATCTTTAACCAGGATCAGGTTCAATTTTCGAAAATATGAGCAGTTCGTCTAATTCGGTGCGAAATTTAGGCAATTAAAAAAACATTTTTTTTCTCAAAAACGCTCCAGGGTTTTCTTTAATTTCTTTTCCACGTGCAGAATAAGGCAGCTTAAAATAATGGCGCATGTCTCTTTTTCGTTGAACTCTCTGGATTTTCGAGAAAAAAAATTAGAAATAATGCGGAGGAAGTGTTGCTGTTGCTGGTAGCATTATAGTTTCCTTCGTCTTCCGCTCCAGGCATCAACCCTGAGAGGTAGCCGCGGTCGAGGCGTGATGAAGCCCGCGAGGGACACGGGGGGCGGCTGCAGGGCGGCGTCGCGCAGCAAGGCGCCCGCCTCCGCGCTCAGGTGCTGCGCCCACGGCCCCGCCCCCGCCCCCGCCCGCGCCGCCACGCGCAGCAGCGCGCGCGCGCTCGCCTCGCCCACCTGGCACACAGGGTGGATGCTCCACACAACACAAATTCTACACTCGAGTAACCAAGTTGCTTCTTACACGTCTAGTTACAAATCAGTATTATTGCGCCTTTGTTAAAAATTCATGCACTTTCATCGTATAAATGTTATGTACAGTTACAAGCAGGGCCGGCGGTTGGGTTTAAGCCCAAGTGGTCAGTTGATCCTGGTGGGAGTTCCCTACATCCCTCACCGTAAATGTATATAAAGGGAAAAATTACAAAATAGATTTTTTTCAAAATTGTCTTGTTTATCATTGTCAAAAATATTTATCACATTTATTTTGTGATGCAGTTCAATTTTGCGATGCAAAAACTGTGACCGTATTGCATTTTTATGAAAACTCAATAGCAATTTTTGCAAACGATTTTGCCGAAACATGTCGCTATAAACTTGTAAAATAGCAATTCTTTGAAACGAATTTGCAACATAGTTATATCGCATAAACGTTTTGAGTCGGCACTATACCGAAAAAACCTCGTTTCATTCTGGAATTTGACTTATGGAATATTTCTCTCATCCCAAATTCCGAGTAGGTTATTTTAACCACTCTGAATTTTCGTGTGGATTTTACGCTACGCCACATACCCTCCATACCCATTATCCGCCGGCCTGATTACAAGATTCTTTGGATTTACCGACCTGCGTACAGTTACGACGAAATTTAGTTATACTTGAGTTTTTCTTTTTTAGAGCGTGGGGGCTTGTCTTCACGATGGAATATCTCACGGTATTTCGCCTGAGATATTCCATTTTGAAGACAAGCCCCAAACACAAAGAAATAAGAACCCAAATATAGGTGCATTTATGTTGGGAATCGAACGTAACGTTGTGAATGTGTGAATCGAACCAGAATTCGGAAACCTTTAAATGTTTTGAAAAAATGCTTCCCTTCTTTCTGTTTCTCCTAATTTCTATTAATATTAGCTAGCTCGGGGTTTTTTCGTTTGTGTGTATTAACTGTATCATTAAACACGTTATCGCAGTGCTCAGATATCTCAGGTTTTTTATTTACTTTCCCGTATACTATAGGTACGTACGTATTCTAATATGATTAAAAGAGTGGGCCTGGAAATTCAACGATCATTAGAAGTTCTCGGCTGACAAACCCTTTATGCGGAAATTTAGGAACAATGGGGATACTAATTACTAAAATTATAGCATCAATCTCCATGCTAATTACTGTAGTGCAATCATGCTTTTTACGCTGTTTACTGTCTGTATGCTATCTTCCTCGGGCGGCCACCGTCACATTCTGTTTGTATCTCTAACTTCTATTTAGTATTTCTTTCAAGACTGATGTGTACAATTTACAGAATCAAAGGTTCGAGTGAGAGACCTTTGAGTAGAGGTGTTAGGTACAGGAGGTACGAGTATAAAAGGTTCGAATTAGAGGGGTTCAAGTTAGGTTCGAATTAGGATGGTTCGAGTTAGAGAGGTTCGAATTAGGAGTGGTTTCCGGTTAGAGATGTTCGAGCTTAGAGAGGTTCGAGGTGAGATAGGTTCGAGGGGGGGATGTTGAGTCGAGATGGAGGTGCTGGAGTTAGAGATGGTGGAGTTAGAGATGTTGGAGTTAGAAGGATTCGAGTTACAGAATTAGGTATTATTTGTTTGATTGGTTTCGGTCATAAAGAATTCAAAAGTATCGCGCGACTATAATAAATCCGAAAGGCTTGCAAATGTGCAAAGTATACCAATTCATTTGAGGTATATAAACACACCGTAATTAATCAGTAAATCGTAAATAGAAATGTCTATGATGAAGACCAGCCCTGCGAACATCAAGTGTAGAAAACATACTGTTTGGTGTTCACTTTGATATTGCAGATGATCAGAACTTTGAATCTCGCAAGTTGTGCATTGAATTTAAAATGAATTCTGGAAAGTTCAATACTTGTGTTTTTGTGAAAAGCCAATTATTGAAAAAGAGAGGATAAAAAATTACAATAGACTTGCTTTGGACAATTGTGGTATGTGGGATGTGGTATGTACGCCGAAATTTTCACAACGCGTACATATTAGAAGGTCAGGTTGCATCAAGTGTGGGCATTTAACATGAATCCACACACTGTGCGGAAGAAATGCAAATAATTAAAGGAGGATTGTAATTTTGTTATTTATGTTGTGTAAAAATGAAATATTATCCCGGTAAAGTAAAATACCATTTTTACCATGAATTTTATAATGCTTATTCGTCCCGACAATCCGGGCTTGCACACATGCGCCTTCGACTCGGAGTGTCGCTGTTCCTCCTGAAGACTGCTACCGTCTCACCTCACTGTTCATCCTTTCTAGACGCTCTCATCGTTTGTCGTTGCTTCAACCAGTGGCGGACGGTGGGTTTCAAAACTTGGGGAGGCCCAGACAAATTCAGGCAGGGGAATCATAATGTGGAAACTGAAAGTCAATGTCCTTTGGATTACTGGTAAACTGTTATTGGTGACATTTCAAATAAAATAATAGATTTAATATTTCTCATATGTTAGGATCACTTCTTCAAGAAAAAAGGCATTTACATTAAAGATTTGATGGTGTCCACTGAAAATACTGGGTCTGCCACGCAATGGTTCCCATCGCATCTACAGGCACCCACTGTCTATGATTGCAACACGCCTTCACAGGAGGCGGCCAAGACGCGCGCGAGCCTCCGCGCGAAACCAACCTCCAAAGCGGGACAAAAAGAAACTACTCTTTTCTTATTGGTTGACGGACATTGTCATGGCAACAGGGAGGCGCGCGTCAGCTTGGGCCGCCGGTATCCTGCAGGGCACAAGCAGTTCTAGTACTTGCTGGTGCTACTTATACGTGACGCATAGAATTGCTTGCCTCCATCTTGAATTGTAACGCTGTTTGCAGCACGGTGTTGCAGCAGCCAGTAAACATTTATGTCAATTTTAGACATAGTTAATTCTAACAATTTTTGGTTTAAAAGCATGTATCTTTTAGTGTTGCTAATCAATTTTGTGAGGAGGCCTGGCCTCTCTTGCCTCCTCTGAAAATCCACCACTGGCTTCAACGTCATGTCGTCATGCTCTATGAATGAAGCAATTAATAGAACTGAGAAGAGAGACATATTGAAATTAAAATTGTTGCATCGATACAATCGATTTTGAATTGATTATTCATGGAGCACCGAACTAATACTATAAAATATTAAAATAATCATGCAATTGGGCAATTGGGGTGTTTATTTCCTCTCTCGGGCAAAGGTTTTGAAATATATACAATTATATTATTATGGTTTACTAGTTCATTGCTGTGCGTTTACAGACCTGAAATAAAACACGTAATGGTATACTTAATACCCTTGCGGGTCTTTCTGAATCTTTATGCCCTAGGGCCTTTTGAATACTTTATGGCCCGCTCTAATACCAACACAACACACAGAACACAGTTATGAATTCGATATTTTAAAGTTAAGATGCGAACTTATACAATAAATAAATGGCATAATTCTCAAATAAATAAAATAATTCGTTATAAACCTTATTTTGCTTCATTGATATGGAAATTTCAATTTTGGAATGTTCACGTGGATTTATAATTACCATCAATCACTAGCATTTCACTGTAACGTATCACCTTTTTAGAGACATATTTATATTCTTTTTCAGTAGCAGTACGAGTAGTAGTAATAAGATATATAAGACACATCGGCTAATATCCTCGAAATGTTATTTTTTTGGTGTTATGACATATTCTAAATAACGTTTGACAATAGATGCTAATAACATAAAAGTACCGTTCATCAGCGCAAGTTACACTGTTATTCACACTGGTAAATTTCAGCTACACCTTAAACAGTTTCATATGTTTCTCAAAATTTTAATGGAAACCACTGTCCGTAGTTTGGTTAGCTTTTGCGAGAATTTCTGCAGGAACTTTACAATGTTCTTTCATTTTGTACGAACGAATCAGTCCAATAACGATTATGCAATAGAAATTAGATATACACTCTGTTTTGTTCATCTGACGTCTTATTGACAAATGACTATTACAATGCGTCTTTTCACTTTAGACGCAAGAAATATTATAAAATGTTTCGAATTCTCGTTTTATTCAGCAACGAACTAGTAAACCATAACGTTTTGTATGCACCACGGGCGTTACTAGATGTTTTTGCCCCTCAGGCGACTTCCAACCCCTCGGGCCAGAGGCCCTCGGGATTGGAAGTCGCCCTCGGGGCAAAAACATCTACTTAACGCCCTTGATACATAAAAAAATCTATTAATTTTATTATTTAGCAAATTTAATATTGTGAAAAAAAGTAGCTTTTTGTTTGGATAAATTTAAGCAAGAAATACGCGTACAGTGGGACATATATGATTTCAACTTTTACATTTTTCTTCTCCCTTTTCTGACAGAAAATTAATGAAGTCTATATTTATGGTAAGATATGGTATTAGAGAATCTCCGATCTGTTGTGGAGCAATCGTAATTTTGATTATTTCCAAGTAATAAAAAATAATTTTCTCTTTTTTGAATACATATGTCAATTTTCTATTATTTCTTTCTAATCATATTCTGAAGAATCTATTGGTGTTTTGCTTATGAATACAGAAGTTATTGTCTTATTACGCACAGTAATCTATTCCGCAGTGACAGATCGCTTTCTGACTATGAAGCTCAAACAATGGAGGACAGAGGTATGTGCATACTCATATTTAAATTGTGATAGGCATCATGCATTTGGTTTGGTCATTTAGATTGCATCTGTCGACGAACAGACCGTTTGAGTTTGAGATGCAACGACCAATTACGATGATTAAGCGGCGACGGTCGCCAAGCAAATGCGTCGCGTGCCGTGTATGTTTGAACAAATCAAGCTGCATTGGAGGTGTCACAGCGTCACTAGCTTATCGATGCCACAACTATTCAATTACACTCCAGAAGAAGTGAAAAACTCAAAATTAATGGAATACAGGATTTTTGTGATTTGCAATAAAAAATACGAGTTGTGCCAGTCTTGGGAGTAGTTTGTGCGAGTTTATACCGGAGTTTGTGTCTTGAGATGGTCTTGATATGAGACATCTTTCATGAGATAAATTATGAAAACAAATAAAATGTATGAATGTCCAGGGATTATTTTTAATTTCGGTGAAACACTGATCATAAACAGGGAGGCATTCTGTTAAAGTTAGTGCAGCAATATCAAATTCGTCACTAAGTCTTTTTTTTATATTTTTTGCTGAGTCGCATCTAAAATTGGCATCGGTATTCTAATTACCAGAGAATGAGAAAAGTAGTCGAAGAAAGCCGATGGAATTCGGCAATATAACAAATTGTTCTGAAGTGCAACAATACATTTCAACCGTTTTGTCATGATTTACAAGTAGCGTGTGCCAAATTTTATTCGATTTTAAGTTCTGTTAGGTTTTTTCGTAACAACGTTCTAAAAGCCCTTTACTGGCGTCAAACGGATCTGCGGAGTATTCCTCTTTTAACCTAGTCAGTCATCGTCAGTCGTAGTCAGCCATTACCTTTTATTCCTTCGGCCAGGCGCTGTGCGCCGTTAACCTGCGGGATTCCGAGACGGTCATTCATCCAGGAATAGGCGGCGTCTCTAGTTACGTAACCTCCGTGCTTTCACGGCGCGGCGCGTAGTTAAGCAATTCGGCTAGTGAGGCTGAGATGTTTTTATGTCCTAAAATGATAATCTTAGAACACAAGTTGTTCTCTCATTTTTGGATGGATTTCGTTACCACACAACACTCGAATTTAAGTATTAATATTTTGTTTTTTGTGAATAGTTTGTAACTTGAAATCCAACACTCATGTACTTGCTTTGTTACCACACCATGTATATCTACGCTTCACTAAACCTTATTATTCTTATTCAATGTCTACGACTGCGTTTTATCAATCACCTACCTTTATTTCACAATATTTTTACATTATTTGCTTTACTGTGCTTGATTTAGGACCTAACATAAGGAAAAGTAGTTTCAAGCTACATTAATAATGCAAGATGCTTTGTAAAATATAGGTATAAATACCTTTTGTGATATATAGTGCTATTTTTATAACTTTGCTCCTCAAGGCCCGTCTTCACGATGGAATAAGTCACGGTATTTCAGGTCTTTCTCAGTCGTACCGCTAGATATCGCATGATCGCGACCCTATCAAACAGTGCTTATGATGCGATTACCTAGCGGCACGACCAAGAAAGACGCGAAATGCCGTATGATATTCCATCGCGGTCATAGGGGCTTGAGGGGCAAAGTTATAAAAATCGCACTATATATCACAAAAGGTATTTACACATATATTTTTTGCAAATATTGCAAACAAATTTTGACTACATCTTCCTAAATTTTACGATATAAATAAAAAAATGTTAAAGTACATAAAATGGAAGGAAGGTCGATCATTCAGTTTTAACTGTGAAGTACAAACCGACGGTTGGTAGATTAAAGCATTCTAAGTACTTCAAAGTTTCTCTCTAAATTTAGAGTTCCCAAGTTTTAGTTCCAATATTTCCGGCTAAAGTTACGGACTTTTTCATTGCCTAGTGAAATGAATTAGTGCTGTATAAAGTGGAATAAACGGGAACGCCAGTATGCCAGTCTCATTTCACCCGGCGATAAACGTTATTTCCACAGGCGGATGGCCCGCTACCGAGTGGACATACTGTGCATGATGTCAAGGAAGACCACCAAGACCTGTAATAAAAGTGGTGTTCGTTGGACCCGTTTCGCCCAGATGGATGAAGATGGAACCATTTGGGGACGGTTGGAGCCAGTTGCTACTATATGGGTCCCATTACGATCAATTGAAGTCCGGGTCATTAGGGGCCTGAGACCAAGAGGGGTAATTCAGAGGAAGGTAGGTCAAGTGAGCCCAAAAAGGGCAAGTGAGTCCAGATCTAACTCGCAATGTCAAAAACGTATCCCATGCGGAGTGAAAGAAATTTGTATCCAGAAACAAGCAACCTAAAATAGCGCGCAGGCACGCTACCTGCCAATTTAGATAGATTAATTCACAGATTCATTGATGTTTCCAGACACGCCAACTGCTGCGGTCATTATCCCGTTAGTGTAGTGATTGTTTTATTCCAGGAGGTGGCAGTGTTCCTCCCCATGAATAGTGAGATCCGGCGCTGGTGTACACGTCAACTGTGGGAAATTCCACCCCTATGTATCTCGTCCCAGCGCGGCGCCACTCCAGCTTGGACAAGCTATGTATGTGCTCCTCAGAGGTCTCGCGACATGTGTGGTAGTGTACACAATATCAGGGTCAGAATGTTTTTAAGAGGTGAGGAGAGGATAGTACAAGAAAGATGAAGCAAAGATTGTAGGCACTCCATGGCCCGTTTCTTAGTATACTGTTCTGACATACTTATAAGAGAAACCAAGAAAAACTATCGATCACAAGAGCCGGACTCTAGAATTCTCCTCTCTCCAAACAGCAGCGGAATTTGATCTATCTAGGAAGCTGGTACAAAAAATTCGCCACTGTCGGATAGTAATGAAACGCGGGGTGCGCAGGTATTTCCAGCAAGACTCACCTCGGTGCTAGTGCGGTGAGAGGCATCGCAAATGACGTACAGGAAGCCGATGCAGAGAAAGGTATACGCGCACATGCCGAAGTTCTTGCGCCAAGAATCGCCCAAAACGACGCCCATGAGACCGCCGTACGCGACGATGACAACGAGGATCCCCCAGTTGACGCACAGCAGCAGCATGGGCGCCGCCAGCGCAGTCCCCAGAGCGCGCGTCGCCGCGTTCAGACGCAGCCACAGCGCGCGATGCGTCGCCTCAGCCTCCGCGCCACGCCCCGCAGCCGCCTCCTGCGCACACACAGATTCTAGTGTCACTTGATCAAAGGGGAGAGAAGGCGGAGAAGAATCAAGGGGGAGAATCAAGAGGCAAAGGAGTGAGGAAGGGTTCTGAAAGATACAGCCCCATGCGCGCCGCCGCCGCCTCCCGCGCAGCCGCCACCAAGCACAGATTTCAAAACCACTTCATCAATCAAGGGGGAAAGAATCAAGCAAAACAGTAGGAGGTGAGGAGTGGGTTATGGAGGAGATAGCACCGTGCGCGCCCCGCTGCCTCTTCCCACGCAGCCACCACGAAACACAAATTGCAAAACCACTTGATCAATCAAGGGGGAGAGAATAAAGCTAAAGAGTAGGACGTGAGGAGTGGATAATGAAAGAGATAAGTCAGTGCGCGTCTGGCCGTTGCATCCTGCTCAGCCACCACCATGTACAGATTGCAAAATCATTTGATCAATCAAGGGGGAGAAAATCAAGCAAAAGAAGTAGGAGGTGAGGTATGGAGGTGGGTGTGGACGACATAGGACTGTGCGCGTCCGGCCGCTGCCTCCTGCGCAACCACCACCAAGCACAGATTGCAAAACCACTTGACCAATAAAGGGGGAGAGAATGAAACAAAAGAGTAGGAGGTGAGGAATGGGCTATGGAAGGGGTAGGGCAGTGCATGTGCGGCCGCTTCCTCCTTCGCAGCCACCACCAAGCAGAAATTTCAAAACTACTTGATCAATCAACAAGGAGAGAATGGAGCAAACGAGTAGGACGTGAGGAATAGGTTAAGGAAGAGATAGACCAGTGCGCGTCCCGCCGCTGCCTCCAGCGCAGCCACCACTTAGCACATATTGCAAACCTCGGCAACCACATAATACAGCTGAAAACTTACTAAGTCTCCAGGAATCGCTTACGAGCACAGCACAGGTTGCCCACACAACACTTTCCCGCCAAACGTGACGTCATTCTGGATTGCGAAGCGCTGCGGAGATCTCTATTGCGGAGCGGGGTGCGTGGTGTGTGGATGGAATCTAATTATAATTTTAGCAGAGGGAAGAGATTCATATTAATATATTAACGGAATAAATTATTATTTAAACGAATGTGAAAGTTTTTCCAAAGTGGGTGTGGTGTAAAATTAGATGTTTTGAAGTGCACGAATACTTGCTTGCGGATATTGTTGTGTTCTCTTAGAAATAAATGACTGGTAAATGAGATTTACAGGTGATACGTACTTCCAAGAGTGTATGTGTTCTTTAATTCTCGTTATAAACTTCGTTTGACCAATGAATTTCGCTTCGCAGACGTGGCAATGGAGAGAGTTGATGTTGGTTGTATACAGTATGGAGAAAGGATTGTACTCCTCCGGGAAAAAGCCGGCGAATTGTCCACAGACAAACTCCTATTGCCAGGCCCTAGCAACGAAAGAGTGGATAAGTCTTGATCCAATCTGTAGTAAATTCCTTCCTCTAACATGTTGAAGTAAGAATCCTTATTTGGTGGTTACTTGATCACCAAAAATCAATTTACGGGTAAACGTCTGTCTGTCAGTCAGTCCGTTTGTATGTGAACAACGATATAACTAAACCGCAAGCAGGATTTTCACCAAAATGATATTCTGCAATCGAACGGATGTCGCTACTACTTGAATTTGAAACGGGTATTTTGATTTGTGGGATATACATACATGAAGACTCAACATAGTCAAAATATTCTCACAAATGGATTCACATTTTTTCTTTAAATTTTTTCATCTGTTAGAACAAAAAACGCTGAAAGAAATGACATTTTCGTTGCACTCCCTGAATTTTTGAAAATTGCAAACATTTTTCGGCGTCTTCCTAAAACTTTGAATATTGAAGGCATAGTATTTTTCTTAAATGGAATTTATTTTTTAAAGACAGAACTTGAAATAACGTCAGCTACAATTTTTCGAAAATATGAGCAGTTTTAGCGTAAGTTTGCGTAAAATATAGGCATTTTTAATACAATTTTTATCTCAAAAAGGCTAACACACAGACTTATTTGCTTTAAGAAATTCTGATTGCTGATTGTGGTATTCACTTCGATGTAATCGAGCCAAGTTTGTGTGAAATTAATCTTGCCTGAAAAATGTGCTGCAAATAATCTAGCAGTTAAATTTATTAATATTTGTTTCATTTGTATTAGTAAGAAATTATTACTGTTCCTGTCTATCGAAATAAATGCAGATTTGCACCACAAGCACTATGTTTGAATTGTTTGAATCTGAGTTTTTCAAGTTATATCTGAGGTATTAGTAGTAATTGTAATATTTCAATATTATGTGTTTTCAATAGTGCGAGAAAGTATGTGCTGTTACAACACACCTCGTTTCCAATGTTTTTGTTGGATTTTAGATGGTAGGAGTGAGTTGTGTGATATGAGTGACAACTTGATTGCGGCTATGTGAATATTGTGGACGATGCTTTCTTGAAGGGTTCCAAAATAAGGTAAATATATGTACTTATCTGATTTTTTGTGAAGCTGTAGTGAGTATGTAGATTAAATTTTCAGTTTCTATTCAAGTACACAAGAGTCCATTAATAAATTTACGGACTTTGATCGAAAAAAAGTCCATCTTTCAAATCAAGTTACTGTTTATATTCTCTTTCCGACTCTATAACTAAATCCCTATTTTCAAGTTATCTAGTACAGGCCTATCCAAACCGCCGCCCGCGGGCGGTATGTGACCCGCTACCTTAACCGAACTATTTTGCATTACAAATATAAACTAGTGGTGCTACAGAATGGCACAGACTTTCCCGTATTAGTTTTCTATTTTCCTGGGTCTTCGCTAGCTATTCGGAATTGCCACATACTCTTTCTTGCCAGCTACCATCTATCATCGCCAAAAGTACATTTTTTTTGTCATTTTCTTAATTTTTCGGTTTCCTATTGGTAGAAACAGAAACATTAATTTTAGAATATTAAAGAACACAAAAACCTAGCCGTAAATGGCAATTTTCTTTTAAAAATTATGTGCCGTTTAAGAGAAAATGGCGTTTTAGCACTACTAAAAATGCGAAATTTGAACCTCATTTTCACAGAAAATTTTTGAGTTTTCAAAATACGTTATTTGAGGTTATTTGAAGCACTTACACTCAGAAATATAATGTTTACACATTGCTGGTAATGTACATATTAGAGATGTGAGAGATCTTTGAAAAAAGTTACTATTATGTAATTTTTGAAAAAACAAAAAAATAACTCAAAATAAACTTTACGTTATACTTAAGAGTGTAATTAACACTATCTGTTACAAAAGTTTGAAGAAAAAATTGCAGCCATATACGAGAAAATGACGTTTGAGCATTTCTGAAAATGCCGAAATTTGAGCTACTTTTCGCAGAAAACGGTAGTGTTTTCGAGAAACGTTACTTGACATTATTTAAAGCATATATACTCGTAAATATAATAATATAAAAAATCGCCGATAATGTAAATATTAACGACGTGAGAGACAAGTAAAAAAATTTACATTTTGGTAATTTTTGAAAAAACCAACCGATAGACCAAAATGGCTTTTATGTCATTGATAGAGTACATTTACCACTATCCCTACCAAAAGTTTAAAGAAAAAATTTGGAGCCGTTTTTGAGAAAATTTTGTTTTTGTAATTTTTTAAAATTGCACATATTGCAAGCAATATTGCACGAAAACTACCAAAATTGTGAAAAAACATTTACATGACCCTTATTAAAGAACTCAATATGCAGAACAAATTTTATTTGAAGAAAAAATCTCTATCTTCAATTTTGTCGTTGGAGAAAGACGCCGAAAAAAAAGTCAAACTTTCACAATTTCGAAAATTCAGAGCTGAAAATAGGACCTATGCCATGTTAAAAAGTGTATTTTTCTCTATTCATACAAGAAATTTAAAGAAAAAATTTGGAGCCGTTTTTGAGAAAATGTTGAAAATCCCCGGAGGGCTTCATATAAAGTACCCCCAAATTTTAAAGAATCTTTTTCAAAATCACAAAGCTTCGACTAGAATCAGATCGACTGGGGAATATCAATTTTGAAGAAAATCGACCCGAACGGTTTAGGCGCTAGCGTTGACCACAGACGGACAGAGGGACGGAATGCCGTCAATCGATTTTTTTAAGTATAAAGAAGCAACAAATCATGGATTTTGGACCACACCACGAGATAGAGGATTTTTTTTCTAATTAGCAACTGGTTTTTATCCACTTATTCGTTTTCACGGCCCGGCAATTAATTTTTTTCCGCCGAAAATTGGCCATTTTTTCGCGCAGCATTACATAACTTTCCCTATACTACGTATATCACTCCGTGTATACGTACGTATACGGGAAAGTAAAACGTTCAGTTCTCGTTAGAAGTTTACGAAAACTATAAAATAAATGAAAATGTACACGTGCTCCGGTTAACACGGACCTAATATGGCAATACTTATTCCGATCCAATAAATATTCTAACTTAACATATTTTACGCAGTCTTAAGAGCAATTGCATCTACACGTTTGTGAAACATTTCCCTCGGAGATGAAATTTGCAAAGAATTCATAATGTTCTTCATTCTTTGATTTTTAACACCATCTAAGATATGGAACGTCTAACATACAGTCGTAGATTAAAAAAAAGGAGGTGAGAAAAGGTCGTCATTTACACTGGAGTGTAAATTATATTGAACTAGCCCATCCGTGTGAGAACTCTCGCATGCTATACCCCACTCTCTTCCTTATTTTTCTACAAGACCGTCTTATCCTCCATCACTTGTTTTACATGTAACATTGTAATTGATAACAATATAATTCATCATTTTCAATAAAAACTATTATATTTTACTTTATTTTCGAGTAAAGAGGTACACCCGTGTAATTCAATCGCATAGAATATCAAGTAATTGGTAATTTCACATACTGTTGCAAATTCTACAGGCTCTACAGGATCAGAGCCGCAAAGGGAAGGATACTACTGAAATAACATAGGAAACGATGATAATATCTGTGTTTGTTGCGTAAAAGGAGTAATGTCGAAAATGGCAAAAATACCTATTTTGTCAAAAATGTGTGTAGTGTCAAAGATTACCTATTTTGTCAAATCTACTTGTAGTAATAAAGAGGGATATCCCAGGCCACATATAACGTTCGAGACTTTTGGGTGTGCGAAGAAAGCAACAACACACAACCTATAACTAACAAAAAACACCATACATGTTGCAGTGTAAAGATGGTGGCCACGTCGGGATTTGACTGAAAATATTGAACTGGTAGGGTACACTATCCTACAAGTGTCGACAATTTGTTCAGAGATAGATTAAAAAAAACAAAACGAAAATTTGTTATTTATAATAGTACATTTTTAGAACCCATTTTTTTTCAAAACTATTTTTGGGTGACATCGCAAGTATAACAAAAACAATTTGTTCATTTAGTTTTTTATTAAAAGCATGTTTACTCTAACTGCGGTCCCGCTATAACGTTACGCGTCATCAAGTGGACCGTGAAATTATAATGTTGACCAGGTTTCGCGTGTTGCGAGGGAGAGGTGAGGGACCTTACAACTCGTGCAAATGTACGAAGCTCTCGCCTTTTAATAGTTTTGGAACGCTGACGTCGGCAAGTGACAAATGGGGGGATAGCCGGGGAGCCGCATCGCGACACCACCTCTCCCCCGAAAAATGTGCCTCGCTACAGCGGAGTTCTGTTTATTAATGCTTTAAATAGCTACATTCACATGGATTATGTACAATATTACACTAAACAATTAATGAATTCAGTAAAAGAAGTGACAAGACACAGAGCGTATACAATACAAGCCTAATTGCTAATTTACTTGATTACCAAACGTACTGACTATTTTATCAAAGATCAATTTGCTCTAATAGGAACAATTTATCACTCAGGATTTATTAAATTTAACAATTCTTTTTGTTATGCCTTGCAGATCAGGGGCGGATCCAGCCGATCATTGGGGGAGGGGGGCATCGTAGATTTTTGTTAAATAATAAACATATCTATGTCCGTATAGTTAGCACACCCACTTATCCAAAAATTAAAAAAGACTATACCATAATTTTGTTTCAATTTTGAACTAATTTATACCCACCTTAAAAAATTTTCTACCAATGCAGAACATCAAAATTTACAACATATTATGTGGGTGCGTTAATTTAACGTTAAATTGGCATACCCACACAAGAAAAATACATTAAATCAAAAAACAAATATACTACAATTTTGTACTAATTTTGAACAAATTAGTTCCAAAATGTACAAATGTTCAATTTTGTACAAATTAGTTCAAAACTAGTACAAAATTGTGGTATATTTGTTTTTTTTTTTTTTTTTTTTTGGTTTACCGCATTTTTCTTGTGTGGGTATGCCAACTTAACGTTAACCTGGCGCACCCACTCTGAAACGTTGTATATTTTGATGTTGTGCATCGTTACAAATTTTTTAAGGTGGGTATAAATTAGTTCAAAATTGGTACAAAATTGTGGTATATTTGTTTTCTTCGTTTACCGCATTTTTCTTGTGTGGGTATGCCAACTTAACGTTAAGTTAGCGCACCCACGTAACATGTAAATTTTGATGTTTCTGCATTGGTAGAAAATTTTTGAAGGTGGGTATAAATTAGTTCAAAATTGGAAAAAAATTATGGTATAGTCTTTTTTAATTTTTGGATAAGTGGGTGTGCTAACTATACGGACATAACATATCTGTTATTATATTGTATATTTTTATGTGCTGGAGAATATGATTGTAAACAATATAAATGTAAACAATATAATTGTAAATATTGTATATGGAACATAAATGAACATTCAAATCAATTTTGCCCAATAAAGGAAGGTAAAAGAAAACTTTTGGGAGACCATGGGTCTTGGGGAGCGTTTGCACCCATTTCCCCCCTCCCACCTGTACCCGCTAGTGTTGTTGAGTAAAGAAAGAAGCATTCGTATCCTACCAAGAGCATGCGCGCAGGGGGCCATGTGCTCCCGCCTGCTGTTCCTGCGCGCGGGTCGGCGCAGGCAACGCTTGGGGCGCGGGGGCCAGGAGGCGCAAAGAGTGTGCGCGTCACCCACGCCGCGCCGCAGCTTCGCGCCACCGCCGCCGCGGCGCGCCGCCACCTCCTCGCCACGCCTACCGCCCGCGCGCCGGAAGGAATCGCATGAGGCTCTGCTGCCAGCTGATGCTTCTAGCTCGACTTGGCTGCTCTGTTGTCGCTCGCGACGGATTCCGCTGTTCAGGATGAGAGAGCTATTTCCAACGAATGACACTGGTTTCGTTCCGCCTAAAGGAATGTTTCTACTTAATATCTAAGAATCATCAATTCGTGTCGAGAGGTATAATTTTGCTTATGTCTCAAGCCTTGGCAACCTTTTGCAACGTCGGTTTAGTTAGTGAGTGGATATTCTGGATATAGTGAACATTCGGTTGTAGTGAAACTGAAGCAACACTGTCTGTAGAGTCTCTCCGCTGCAGTTTCTCCTATTTCTCCTATTTCCAGTTTCTCCAGGCGAATGTCGCAGCAGTAACAATCGGGCGATAGACCGCGCGCGATCTCCTTCCTCTTCCTTGTCTTATCCTCTCCCCATTCTTACTTACTTACTTTACATACGGACCATGCACTACACTACCACACACGTCTGAAGACCAGCCGGGAGTTAACAGTTATTTCCGCCTGGGGCGATACCCCTCTGGGAAACGCTTTTGGAGGTGGAATCCTCTGTACGCCCGTAAAGGTCGGAGCCTCACCTGCCCATCCAGCTGGGGAGGAACACCGCCACTTCCAGGTATAAAAGATCACTATACCAACGGGACTAATAATGATAATTGCAGTTGACGTTATCAGAAACTTGAATTAATCATCCAATCAATCAAACTTTAGCTACTACTAATTTGTTTCAATTGTTTTTAAGGGACTACGAACTGTTTAATTCCTTAACGGACGCTGGTCGTTAAGAGTGGATTTTCCTTCCTCTCTTTGACTTACTTTAATTTGATATAAAAGTACAGTAATACGAAAACCTCTGTAATAAATCAGATTTATTAAATTCTTATTAAAATTATATTTATTCCAAAAGACACAAACTAATAATAAAATAATTTATAATAATAATTGTATAAAAACAAACTGCAGAATTTTGAATGTTTACATTGATAGTTCTAAGGTTCTTGGTTTTCTATCACGTGGATCACATGCAGGAAATTCACTCACGAGGAGTCTGTGACGATGTATAACTTCAATATCGTAATTTATCATTGAGTTTGAATGATATTTTGAGTAAAAAAAAAATAATGAAAATACTGTAAGGAAAACCATCCAATCCGTTGGTTTGCAACTTGAGAAAAAGGGAAATCTCCTGAGATCTATTCTGAGAAAAGAAGAATTTTCATACTATGTGTTCATGAATATTGACATACGAAGCGGTCGTTACTAACAGAACCCGGCAACACGCAACTGGCTGAGTAAGGACAACTGATCATCCACTTGGGATCTCTTCGTTGCGGGTCGCTGGCCAAGCCCAAGCGTCAAGGGTGGGCAAGGGAGTCACGAAATGTCGCACATTCTCACGCACTCTTTTCTTTTTTCGATATCTCACCCCTATATTCGATTTTAAAAGTAGCAAAACATGAAGGTATTATTGTGTAGGATGCCAGTTTTACTTTCCAGTATACTTACGTATATACAGAGTAAATACGTAATATAGGGAAAGTTATGTAATGCTGCGCGAAAAAACGGCGAATTTTCGGGAGAAAAAATAATTGCCTGTGCCCTGATAAAGAACTAGTGGTGCTACAGAATGGCACAGACTTTCTCGTATTCGTTTTCATATTTCTTTTGGTCTCGGCTAGCTATTCGGTACTTGACACATATTCTTGCCCGTAGTCATCCATCGTTGCCCAAACTATATTTTTTTAACATTTTCTTAATTTTTCTGTTTCTTTAATAGTAGAACGGAAATATTTATTTAAGAATATTAAAGAACAGTAAAATTTTCTTCTAAATGGTAATTTTCTTTAAAAAAGTTGAGCCGTTTTTAAGAAAATCTTAGTTTTTGTACTTTTTAAAAATTGCACATATTGCATGCAATAATGCGCGAAAACTACTAAAATTTTCAAACAAAATGTACATAGCGTTAATGAAAGAACTCACTTATGGAGAACAAATTTTATTTAAGGAAACATCTACATCTTTAATTTTGTAGTTGTAGGAAGACGCCGAAAAACATTCAACTTTTGAAATTTTCGAAAATTCAGAGTATACCGTGAAAATCGGACGTATGCTACCTTCATAAGTGTATTTTACTCTTAAATTTACAGAAAAAAATTGGAGCAGTTTTTGAGGAAATTTTGAAAATGTTGGGGGGACTTATGTGTAAAGTACCTCCAAATTTTATAGAATCTTTTTCAAAATCTCAAAGCTTCGAGTTGAGCAAGATCAACAGGGGTTTCTTCAATTTGAAAACATCCTATGTATTGTTTAGGCGCTAGTGGTGTTCACAGACAGACGGACGGACGTTTTGCTTTGAATTGGTGTTTTGGTATCAAGGACTCACAAAACAGGGATTCTGACTACTCTACGTGTTAGGGGATTTTTTCCCTTAATTTAGCAACCGGATTTATATACTTTGTCGTTATCAGGGCCCGGCGATGAATTTTTTTTCTGCTGAAAATCCGCCGTGTTTTTCGCGCAGCATTATATTTCCCTATACTTCCTTTATTACTCCCTACATACGTATGTACAGGGAAAAGTAAAAATTAGTGTAAGGGAGATGGAGGAGGAATGAGTCAGGGTGAGAAAAAAAAGAGAGCTTTCAGAGAGTTTGAAAGTTAAAACTACTTATCTTCAAATTTCTTTAATCCCTGACGAGAATTATCTGATTGTAAGATTTAAAATATGAACACTTATTTGGTTACACGAATTAATTTTAAATGTTGAGGATATTAGTGAATGTTAATTTAAACGGTGCTTTAATTCTGCACACTGCCTTGAACAGCTTACATAGAAACAGTTTTTTAAGTAATGAAATACCATTTTTATTCGTTACGCAAAGAATGTAAAACACTCTCCATTTTGAAAATTACTTTTTAGGCTATAGCACGCCCGTAAGACATTTTTAAGTAACACTAAATAACTGTCGGTGAAGTAAGTAAACCGAAGTCTGTGATTCAGACTGAGTGAGTTTTGTTTCCGGACGCGTCAACTACAGTCATTAGTTCCATTAGAACAGAGAATGTAAGAAAACTGGGCGGAGGCGGTGTTCTTCTCCATTGAACGTGAGATCTGGCGTCGCCCTACATCCTGGCTTGCGGATTTCCTTTTCTGGGAACCGGGAGAGATGGGTCAGTGCATCAACCTGATGTCACTGCAGTCCCTCTGACCGGGAGGTCCTAGGTTCGAGTCCCGACGGCGACAGGATTTTTCGACACTAGCTTGTCAGCTAGGTGGAATTCAGTCGCTGTCTGGAGGAGAATTCTAGCGGCCGGCTGGTCTGATCGGTAGTTTTCCGTGGTTTCTCCGATCAACACCAGGCGAATGCCGGAGCAGTACCCTAACAAACGGGCCACGGACCGCGCGCGATCTTTCCTTCCTCTTCCTTGTCGTAACCTCTCCTCTTACATACACACTAACATGCACTACACTATCACACATGCCGGGAGACTGGTCGGGAGCTTACAGCTTGTCCCGGCTGGGGCGGTGCCCCGCTGGTGGGAGATACCTGGTTGAGGGGAAACCCCGCTAGTCGACGGTAGGTCGACGCCAGATCTCGCCATCCAGCGGGGAAAAATCATCGCCACCTCCCGAGAAAAAAGCAAGCACTACACTTACGGGACTAATGCCCAAAGTAATTGACGCGCCCGGAAACTTCAGTCAATCCTTTTCTGGGTATCTCCCGGCGGGGTCCCATACCAGCCTGGACAAGCGCTAAGCTTCCGTTTAGTCCCCTGTATAGTAGTGTAATGCAGTGTTTGTTTGTAAGGAAAAGGAGGGGACAAGGATGATGAACGAAAGATCGCGCATAGTTCGTGCCCCGTTTGTTTGGATATTGCTCCGGCATTGACCAGGTATTTATAGGAGAAACCACGAAAACTACTTATCAGAGCAGCTGTCCACTAGAATTGTCCTCCAGACTGGTTGAATTCCATCCAGCTATGTAGATAGTGTGGCGTCGTGGCAACGTTTCCAAGCGAGCGGCATACCTCAGCCGGAAGCTGTAGTGAAAGGGCACCTGAGCTAAAATAAAAGGGCGACCGACAGGATGTGACGGCTCCAGGAAACATCCCACGCAAACAAAGAGTTGAGAAAGGTTAGTGGCGAGTCTGGGACAATTGTACAAGATCCCTGGAATTGGCTAGCCATCGAGCCTGGGGACGCCGACAGCATGACGCCGGGTGGGGAGACGGGGGTGTATATAAGGCGGGCGCTTTCTGCGCTCGCGGAGATTTAGATAGATTCGTAGAGCTTGTTGTTAGCCGGGAGGCTGGGTGGGATCTCCAGTACACTTCAGCACGTGGTGTCCGGGACGGAGACCGGTTTTTGGCGCCAGGCCATGTGGGTATGTGTATACCGGGGACTTAACGTCTGATAGCATCGCATCATGCGTTGTACCTGCTTTCGAGCAGTGGCACTGGGCTGTAGGGAGTAGGGACGGTCGTGGGGTTTTCACGGCTAAGGGGAAGAAAAAGCTTGCCGGAGTTTAAATAGTATTTGTAAAATTTTTTAATTGTTAAGTTCTTGTAAATAAATGTAAATATTGTTATCTTCAACGTAGTGTCTGTGTCGTTCACTCCAGTACGTCACAATAGTATCGAAAATTTACCATCGTCGGGACGCGGACCCGAGAATCTGCCGGTAAACAAAGCTAAACAGACAACAATGTTGCAGCTGGTCTATCGCAACTGTTGGTATTTTGGGACCTTATGTACCTCCAAAGTCAGGGACTTTATTGTAAAATTCATCTTTACTAATAAAAGTGAATTCAATGACGTGTAACCGACATCTTTACCACAAAAAGGGGTCTACGAATAGATACGACATTTTTACAGACTCTTCTTTAGAATTGTCGCAGTGTCCTTGAAAAGTTTGGTAAAGGTTAATACAACACAAATGCAGAAAATAAATAATTTAAATAATGTTTGTAGATGCATCACGTTCATCGTGTTTCGCCTATCGCTAAGTGCAGATTGGTTCGTAATAGATTCCGCCGGAGCCCAGGAGCGATCCGGCAGGTTGGTTATGACTGGACATCGGATCTTCAGGTTTTTACCTACTGTTTTCCTTTACAGCCTATTGAACCTAACACAGATAATTACACATATAATTAATCTACAAAGGTATTAACCAACTTCTATAGTGCCTATAGGCACCTATTTCAAGATACATGCCTATTCCTGCCTTTTGGTGCCGATAAATGCCTTTTTTTATATTTCCTATCAATTTATTCACTACACTGTTGTATTCAATACATAATTATTTGTTCAACAACAAAACTTTCATTGACTGGATACTTATTTGGTTTCTATTTGATACAATGCGGCGTGGAGTCGCTGAGGCTTAACGCAACAATAAATAAAGCAATTAGTGAAATCTTAAGGTGCCGCATGCGAAATCGGAACTTCGGCAATGGAATCTAATTTCAAGAAATTACAATTGCAAACAACAATTGGTTCACGTCTGGTTGAGAGTATTTTTCCAGAATTTAATTCACGTTACTTGTCTGGCTCATGCACTTCACAGAGTAGCAGAGGAGGTTCGAAACCAGTTCCCCAAAATCAATGATTTAATATCCTCTATAAATAAATAATTTTTAATGTCAAGTTCTAGAATTGCAGCTTACAAAGATAGAGGTTTCAATCTGCATTTGCCATCAGCGCCTATTTTGACAAGATGGGGTACGTGGCCGCAGGCTGTGAAGTATTACAGTGAGAACATTGACAGTGTTGAAGAGGTTGTAAATAATTTTTCGGAAGAAAAATCGCAGTGTATTAAGATTGCTCAGAATATACTACGAGAGAAAAGTTTGAGGCAGGATTTGTCATATATTCGCGCTGATATAACACTTTTAGCAGATGCTTTAGAGCAATTACAATTATCAAAACTCAGTCTCACTGAATCAATAACATTATGTACAAGAGCAGAAAGTCAGTTAAAGAAAGCTGTTGGTTAGGTTGGGAAAATTGTTTCCAAACAACTACAAATGGTGTTCGCAAAAAATCCGCTTTTGAAAGAAGTTTCGGGCATTTTATGCGGACGTGAGGCTGTTCTCCGTACAGGATTTAATCAGCATATGTTTTCTCTTTTTAAATATGTTCCTTTCACCATCGCAGAGTTGAGAGATCTTTTTCAGCATTTAAGATAATTCTGACCGACAAAAGACATTAACCTACCTCACGTCATCTGAAAATGCTTATTATTTATTGTGGACAAAATAACGGTAAAAAGTTAAATTAAATAATCTGTTATTTTAAAAATAATGCATTAATGCAAATTTTGCATTAATTATTAAAATGTAAGACATAATTTTATCCTTTTTTAACATTAACTGACAGTGTCACCAATTTTTTATATAATAAAAGCAAATATTTTTCCTTTAAAATGATTGTTCAGTTACAATATTATCTTATCTATCATACTGTATTTAAGTGTGTTTTCAAATAAAACACTGTGTTTAATAAATCACCGTGTTTCGCATGGCGTGATGCATAAAATTGTTCGTTTATTATGCCTTTTAAAGACCTATTTCTCTACTTTTTAGGACCTTTTTAGGCGCCTAAAACCACATTTTTTAGGACCTAAAGATCCAATGTCTAGTTATGACTTTCTTAAATTATGCTTTCTGATATGAGATTCTAAACGAAACAAATTTTTCCTGTAGCAGCCATCGCAATTGTTGCTTTTGGGAAAGTGGCCTTCACGGCCTCTCCCCGTAAAAGTGCCGGCGCCGGGAAGGTAGCCTTCCTCAAAGGCGACAGTTGCAAGGGTTGCTACAGGAAAACTTGTGCATTTCATTTAAAATCACATGCCAGAAAGTATAATGTTATACTCAAAATATTATCAAAATATTAACATATGTTACATCATTGCATTCGTCTATTTGTGATCTACCTATTGCTAATGAGAAACACACATGGTTTCATTTAAAAAATTAAAGATGATTTAACTTATCGAAAACTAAAAATATTTCGAATAATACCTCCATGGCAAATTACTTTCCCCAAGAGTCCGCATTGTTGAGCGAAAAGTGCATTTCGATATCGGGAACCGTTTTGAAGTTACGAGGGTGGCCCGTTGATAGTGGGACCCCTTGTATATTCCGCCAGAGGCCAGTAGTGGTGCAGTATCACTGGTACCTAATTGAATTGCTAGAGGCCAATAGAAATAAGTAAGATAAAAAAAACATTGATCTAGTTTTGTAAAATAAAATGAAAGAAAATTATAGCATATTATTATAATTTGAACCAATTACATTAAAAATGGTAATCTTATGCACCCTGATGTATATAAAATTGAACTTTTCCCTTTCACTCAAGGATCTGGATGAGAAGAAAGCCCGGGCAACGCTGGATTTTTGGCTAGTTGATCCACATTCCCTTCGTGTTCAGCGTGCGACTTTTTCTGATTCTCACCTCGGCGAGGTGATCGGCGAGAGCGTTGGCCGTTCGCGCCATCGTGCAGCACACCAGCCACCAGAGCGCCGCGTGGAGGTGCACCAGCGTCACCACGTAGCCGTAGAAGAACACCACGTGCACCTCCGTCATGGCGGGCACCAGCAAGCTCTCGACCCCCACCAGCCCCGTGGCCGCGAAGGGAATGGCGACGGCCAGCAGCCAGGCCCAGCGCCTGAGGCGGAGGCGCAGGGGCTCGCGGCACCACCGCTCCACCGCCCTCTGCGCCCACGCGCACAACAAACACACATCGGCATACAAATTTTGAATCTGGTCACCCCATGGAGTAATATTTAACCCTTCAGTGCGCGCGTCAAATTTCGGAACATAAGTGAGCGCGCGGCGCACGGAGTGCGCCACGCAGATTTCTGTTTTTTCTGCAACTATATTTTGATATTTGTGTTTCAATTTATGGCACATATCATCACAGTCAGTTATTAAAGGCACAGTCAATTCATTACAACCCATGTCTTCCTTCTTTTCGTACTCGAACAAAAGTTGTGTAATGCGACAGGTTTCTTCCTCAAAATCACCCCTGGAACATTAACTTATTGTTTCTCAAAAGAATACGATTTGAATTTACTAGTTTGCGTACAGTGAGTAAAAGGATTTTTCTATCAACGTGGAGAGATCAAAGTTCATAACAAAAGGATAATTTGAGACTACATAACTCTACGCGCGGCACTCAGTATGCGACAGACGGTCCGTCGATAACTGATCCACCCCTAATTCAACCCAAGATTGAGTGAGGACAACGAAACTTCACACACAGGAAGCCAAGACTATAGGTTACACAAAATGATAAATGTCGACTCATCTATCGGAAATCGCGTAACAATAGCCGCCGATGGCGCAAGCTGTGCGTCATCGCGTCCAATCAAATACATTATACGACCTTCACTGACCTATGTCTGCCCAATTTGGGGAGGTTCCGCTAAAAGCAATCTTCAAAAACTAGAAGTACTACAAAATAAATGTTTGAGAAATGTTTTAAAAGCACCATGGTATATTAAAAATGATTATATTTTAAAAGAACTATCTATAGAACTGCTAAAAACTTGGATTCTTAAACTCTTTTACAATTTCTATTCCTCTCTTTCATCATTCCCTGGCACTCCTTTGTACAATCTAGGTAAATCAGTCAATCTTTTTCCTCGAATCAAAACAAGATATTCTAAAGATCTACTGCATCCTCCGTAATTAGCTATAAAACAGGTTCAAACATTCCTAAATTCAATATGTATTTCTTAATCCAAAAATGGTACGTATTTCTCTGATGGACCCTTCCTGCGTTTCCTTAGTAGTTAGTTTCAATATTATTGTTTTCAAATATTGTACTGGTATGATGAAAAGCAGTTAAAAATAATTGTGTATAATTTGTAACATAAAAACCCTTGAAAGACATAATATTGTCGAACAAGAATAATAAAGAAATTAAATAAAAAAAAATTAAAAAACATGAAGCTAGGAATACAGGGAGATGGCATGACTTCACTAACTTGAAGCCAACCATCCGCCATATTGCTGTGCCCAAAACGCTTGTACGCGTCCTCGTGTTGAGATGTTTTATTTTTCATAGTTTTTAATATTTAAAAGCATAGAACATATTAACAAGCTTTCGTAACAGTTCGTCATTGCTACTTGTGTGGCTTACTGCTGTACAAATCATTCGGGGAAGGCGTGAATTACATTTCTCATACAAGTAGTTACTTTATACGGTTTGGAGAACATATTAAAATTTGAAGATCTTAATTAATTTTCGTGATTTGTCTCTTCATTCCAACGAGGAGAGCACTGTGGATTCGCTCAGCGAAAAAACTCTTGCGCAGCCAAGTATATACAGTAAGTAATGGTCTATTCATTTTCAAGAGGAGGATTTTGATAGAATTTTTTAATGATACGTACATCGTGCAAACTCGCAGTTCCAATTTTAGCAGTTTTTCTACCACTCCTAAGAGAAGAAAATTGTGCCAGGAATAATTACTCACTGAGGATGTCTTCAAAAGGATAACTAACATTATTATTAACGTCTTCTACTCAGAAACCTCAAAGTTTTGCACTATGTTAACATCAATTGTATTACTGGCCCATCTACGAACTCGAAACTTTAGGACCCTGCTCTTTTAACTTAAGATGAGAGTACTTAATGTTAATGTAAAGAAATGGTGATATAAACAAGTAGCATTACAGTAAGACAATGTACTTTTTTAATCGTATAGTAGTCGGTATGATAGCCAGTCCTCCAATATTGTGACAAAACTAATTCTAAGAATATTTCGTAATAATTTGTGCATCACAAGCTCCTTCAGAATATTACCAGTGTTAAGTATTTATTTATTTGCGTACTTTTTGTGTGAGATCATGTAAAACATCTCAAAGGCAGAAGAAGCACATTTAGTAATGTGGTATTCTTGACGTTTTAAGTTTGAGATTATTTTGGTTTTCAGGCGTTGAAAATACTTTACATTGACGACACAATTTGTAATGAACCTTCTCTGTTTTAGTTATTATACTCTTGAATATTCCGAAGAATATTAAATTCCATTGTGAAATGGGTACTACCCATTGATTATCGTCTTTGGCAGACGTGTTTTGGGCACACCAATATGGCGGACTGGCTTCATTTGCGAAACATGGCAGAGGTTGGTAATGCCACCCCCATGTATTCATAGCTCCATGCGCACAACGAAGATACATCGGAATAATACATTTAGCTGAGCACTTTGAAACTCGTCTTCCTGCTATAGTTTGCGTTACGCGCACCGTTTTGCAGTGACCCCTGCAATCATGTTGCCACAATTCTATTAGCTGTCTGAGTCTCGCAAAATAAAACGCCACTTTTACCACTATATTGTATTTGTTATTTATGTACCTGTTATTATGTTAAGTAGATGTTTTCCCCGAAGGCGTCTTTCAAAAGCGGGGCCTTTGATTTGAGGGGTTGGAAGTCGCCTGAGGGGCAAAAACATCAAGCAACGACCGTGGTACACGTAAAACTTCACTTCTAGATTCACTTCACAACTAGATTTACTAGCTCATTGCTGAAACAAACGGGAATTCGAAATAACTTTAAATCTGCTTTGTATCAAAAGTGAAAAGGCACTTTGTAATTGTCAGATGTCAATATGGCGTCAGATAAACACAACAGAGTGCGTATCTAATTACTATTGCATACTCGTTGTGGATTAAATCAAACTCTATCTGTAAGAGGTAAAAAATGAAAGAATAATGTGAAGTTCCGGTGGAAATTATTGGAAAACCTAAAATAAAGCTACGGAATGTTTGTTTCTAATAAAATCTCGAGAAATATATAAAAATATGTATGGGATATTTGAGAGATGGATGGAAAATAACAGTGAGAATTACATAAATGAAAGGGACCTTTTAGGTTATTAGTGTCCAATGCCGAAAGTTATTTAGAAGATTCCATTAGAAAAAAAAAAGATTTCGACGATGTCAGTGATGTGCGTTCTACATTTATTACTACAAGTAGCACTACTACTCAAGAAACATCTGAGGCTGACTATTAAAGAAAACATAATAAGTAATAGTAAAATAAGAGTGACTGATAGAAATTTTAAATTCACGGAAACAGTCTGTTAAGGCTTCGAATATAGATATGTTGTACGAGAGCTGTCAAAAGTTGGGCCGAAGATACGCAAAACGTCCTCCCTAGCTTTTGTCAAAGAGAAGATTATGAAAACGACACGTATTAAGACTGTTAGCACACCTTGGCGTTAGAATCTGCTTTTAACATTAAATATTGGAGAAAATATTCGTGTTACCTGTGCCACGGCGAAAAGAAATCGATTTCCCGATTCTTGTTTTATTTCACTACTCATGAGTGTAAGAAGTTCATATGCACAATGCCGGTTTTGCTCTATTCTGCTGCACCAACAACGCGGGCTTAAGGAATAGAGAGTGCGCCATGGATTTTATAAATCGCGACACCGATCTCACATAAACGATTCAACTTCCAGGGCAGTCGACACTCGCGTATTCTTTGTTTTTTCGTAAGCGAGGACATCAGCCACCCAGACTGTTCGCAGGGGCGGATCCAGCCGATCATATGGGGGGGGGTTGGGCATTGTAGGTTTTTGTTCAATAATAAACACATTGTATATTATTTATGTACTTTATATATACTATTCAATAATACTGTTTAAATAATTAAAAATTTAAACATAAATATTTAAGGACTTAGCATGAATTATTTCTTCTCTGTGTAATGCAATCGCCAGTTTTGAGGGAAAATTAAGTACATCTCGAACGCGCGACGACGTTTGAAATGTACAGCCCTTTGCTGTTAATTCATCCCAAAGAATGGTTATGACTGCTTATATTCGTGATTAGGCGCCAAATTTGAATTAATTTGGTTGTTATGTGTAAACACAATTAAAATTGCAATTTTCATATTAATTGAACAAACAATGCTCATGTCGAGTTGTTTTTCTTATTTGAGTATTATGACACTGTATTGTAATTTCATGTTTCTTAAGTGTAATAAAACGAATTCATACAAAGTGAGTATTATTTGTCGTGTTGGAAGAGAAACAGGAATAAATTATTCAAAATGCTCGCGCGGGCATAAAAGGCAAAAAAAGTCTATTGTTTCAGATCCATAAACAATCAGTAATGGAATCAGTAATCAGAACTATTAAACCATGAAGTGGAGGCGATGGTATAACGGTTAGCGTATCGGACTGTTATTCACGTTCGTGGGTTCAAACCCGACCGAAGCCATGGAAAATCCTTCGTATGCCTTCCTTCGGAGGGGAAGTGAAGCCGGCTGTCCCATGTTAGTAGATTTACTGCAAGTAAAAGATCCTCAAGCCTAAAGTAAAATTCAAAATCGCCTGTTTCGTCGCCCATGGAATACCTTCTTTCCCCGCTAGTTGGTGAAAGGAGCGTACCGAAATTTGCGTGGTCGGACATGGCCTAAGTCTCGCCCCGTAAAATAAGGCAATTCAATTCAATAAAAAAAATACGAGACATTCCTCCCGCCTCGCGCGTCTAAGGAACAAGGAATGCTTGTGGAATATTCAGTAGTCCCTTACACGCGCTCTCACCTGCACTGCGGACCAGTCGCGCAGGAACTCGGCGAGTGCGCCGGCGCCCACCAGGTGCGCAGGCACCATGGCGAAGTGAGGCAGGGCGTTGATGACGAACATGGTGGCGAACAGCTTCTCGTCGAAGGCCCCGTTGATGCCGTAGAGCAGGCTGCCGCGCGCGACCCAAACCGCTTCGCAGCCGATCAGCAACCATAGGGCGACTGCGTACGCCACGCGCCACGACACCCAGCGGAAGCGAGGGCCCTGGCCACCGCAGCCGCCGTCGCCTCCCGCGCAGCACGTGCCGCCCCAGTCGAGTGGCGCGCAGCCCATGACGCGCAGAAGAAACCAGATCGGGCGCAGCTCAGCCAGCAGCGGGTCGTCGCAGTCACCCGCCATATCGCCGCCACCGCCGCTGGCGTTACTGAAGTTCTACGCAAAAAAAAGTACCTATGCAGGCTAAGGAAAAAAAGATAGGGATATGAAATTATAGTCGACCAGAAAAGTAGTTGACCTGGCTGGAGTAGCAGCACCGTCGTAAAACATGCAGAGTACAGCTCGTTGACAGTCATACTGGTTGACGTTTACTACGTACCTATCAATTGTTATCGATATGAATTTGCATTTATGATCGAAAAATAGTTTACCGGCACGTTTATATCTCACTTTTCTTATGAACGTATTTTGTGAGAACTGGGAGCAACACGATCTGATAATATTTTATGTCTTTCGCTGGTTATAAAAGTCGAATAGAATGTTTTCATAGTGATAGTACCTTGTGAATGATGTCCACTCGAATAACCTGAAAATTGTAGGTTTATGTTGCTACTTCCGTGAAAGACAACTATACTTGCGTTCTAGACTAGGGTGCTATTGAATAGATCAAAGATAGAGCAGCATGCATGTTGTTATGGCGCTTACGTTAGTTCTCAGATTCGCCGTTCGGTTGCTAATGAAGTATACTTATCAATGGAAACCACAACGATACAAAACATATTGTTCACGATGTAAATATTGTTAGTTCAAGAGTCGGTCGAACAAATGAGTTTTATTTAGTCAACTAATATTTAGAGATGGTAAAATTTAGCATTTCAAATTTTAAAAAATCGAATTTTGAAAACAAGGCGATAAAATTTTAGAGCATTATAAAAATTAAGATTTGGCATTTTGTAGCATTTGTTGAGAAAATTATTAAGGGTGGACTCTTTGAGATAAAAGGAAAGATTTTAATGCTTTTCAGATTTTCCCATTAATATCAGGAAATAAGGGAAACTAATTTAAAATTCCGCGATTTATGAACTTCAACAAATATAAAAACGTATCAAGTGTAAAATGTATCGCTTGCGCCGGAGGCGTTTGGCTTTCCTCTTCTTCTCGTGACCTCCGTATCGCGATCCCTAGGTGAGACACCTTGAGATGACGCTGGGCGTTCAGGTTCCTGAATCAGTTTTTACTTTCCCGTATACGTACGTATTATACGGAGTAATAAACGTACTACAGGGAAAGTTATGTAATGTTGCGAAAAATCGATTTCGAAATTTCAACGTTTTGGGGTGCCCTGATACTGAAAAAGTGGTTCTTTACAAAACGTCCGTCAGTCCGTCAGTCCGTCCGTCAATCTGTGAACAACCGAAACCATTAATACGATTTCTTCTAAACTGAATATTCCCCGGCAGATCTGGTTCCACTCGGGGTGCCGCGGTTTTGAATTACATTCTTCATAATTTGGGGGTACTTTACATGAAGCTTCACGGACATTTTAAAAATTGCTCGAAATTTTTTCTTTAAATTTCTTGAAAAAATAAAGTAAAATGCCCTTGCAAAGGTGGCATAGGTTCGATTTTCACGCTTAACTCTAAATTTTCGAAAATTGCAAAAGTTTGAATTTTTTTCGGCGTCTTCCAGGAACTACAAAATTGAAGATAGAGATTTTCCTCCAAATAAAATTTGTTCTGCATACTGAGTTCTTTCATTAAGATCGTGTATTATTAAAAATGTAATAGTTTTCGCGCAATATTGCGTGAAATATGTGCAATTTTTTAAAAAAAATACAAAAACACGGTTTTCTCAAAAACGGCTCCAACTACTTTCTTTAAACTTTTGAGAAGAATAGTGCCAAATGTACTCTATGAGATTACATACACGCCATATTGCTCTATCCTTTCGTTTTTTTTTAATCAACAAAAAGTGTATTTTTTGCCTTATCTCTTATGTCTTTGATATTTACAGTAGCGACGATTTTTTAACATTATTATATTTATGAGTACATGTGCTTCAAATAATGTCAAGTAGAGTTTCTCGAAAACTCTACCGTTTTCTGTGAAAACTAGCTCAAAAGTCCGCATTTTCAGTAGCGCTCAAACGCCATTTTCTCAAAAATGCCTCCAAATTTTTTCTTCGAACTTTCCGAACAGATTGTGCTAATTGCACTCTTTAATAAGGCGAAAAGTTCAATTTGGGATATTTTTTTGTTTTTGCAAAAATTACACAAAATAATATTTTTTTAAAGATCTCACACCTTTAATATGCACATTTCCAACAAATTGTAAACATTATTGTATTTAAGTTAAAGTGCTTCAAATAACTTTAAATGAAAGGTTTCGAAAACTCAACTCAGTTTCTGTGAAAAATAGCTTCAAATTTCACATTTTTAGTTGCGCTTAAAATTTTCTTAAAAATGGCTCAAAATTTTTCAAAGAAAATTGCCATTTTTGACGAGGTTTCACTGTTCTTTAATCTTAAAATAATATTTCAATTCTACTATTAAGAAACCGAAAAATTAAGAAAATGTAAAAAAAATGTACTTCGAGCGGCGATAGAAGGCAGCTGGCATGAGTATGTGTCAAGTTCGAATAGCTAGCCGAGACTACAGGAAATAGAAAACTAACACGGGAAAGTCTGTGCCAATTCGCCATTTTTTCGCGCAGTATTACATAACTTCCCCCATACTACGTGTATTACTCCGAATATGCGTACGTATAAGTGAAAGTAAAAATGTACTCTGGCAGGAGTATGTGGCAAGTCCAAGTAGCTAGCCGAGACCATAGGAATAGAAAACTAATACTGGAAACTCTGTGCCATTCTGTAGCACCACTAGTTATACACTATGGCCCAGCTATTTCAAAACTTGGAAACAAATTCACTGTGTTCTAAGTTCTTGTAAATCCGGGTCTAACCTGTTCCCCTTCATTTCTCCACATACCCTCACTTACTCTTCACCTGTGACCAAATTATTATTTCATCAACTGCCAAAAACTAGCGTCTTTTATTAGCGTATGATAGACACTTATACAAAGGATTAAAAAGCTTTAAAAATGAAATTTTTAACAACATTCCAAAGTCAAAATAATACTGGGCGATACAACAATGTATACATATACATATATATATATATATATATATATATATATATATATATATAATAAACATTAAAATTAATGCACAGAACTGATACAGTCATTTTCAAAGTATATTTAAAGTCTTGGTGATTTAAAGGCGGGAAAATGGTTTTTATTTTTACTTTCCCGTATATGTACTATATACTTAGTGTATGGAAAGTCATGTAATGCTGCGGAAAATCGATTTCGAGATTTTAACGGAAATGCACGTTTGGGGGTCCCCTGATACCTAAAAAGTGTTTTTTTCAAATCGTCCGCTTTAAATAATGTCTTACAAAGTTTTTCGAGGACTAAACCGTTTTCTGTGAAAACTAGCTCAAATTCCTCCTTTTCAGAAACGCTTAAGCGCCATTTTCTCATAAATTACTCTAAATTTTTTCTTGAACATTTTCGTACACCTAGTGCTAATTGCATTCTTTAATATGATGTAAAGTTCATTTTTTTTTGTTTTTTCAAAAATTACACAAACTTATTTTTTAATGATCTCTCACAGTGTTAATATGCGCATTTCCAGCATTTGTAAACACTATTCTATTTGTGAGTTAAAGTGCTTCAAATAACTTCTAATGATATTTTTCAAAAACTCAAAACTTTTCTGTGAAAAAGAGCTTGAACTTTCGCATTTTTCGAAGCACTTAAACGCCATTTTCTTAAAAATTGCTCAAACTTTTTCAAAGAAAATTTATATTTAGGACGAGATTTTATTGTACTTTAATATTCTAAAATTAATACTTCCGTTCTACCATTCGGAAATCGAAAAATTAAGAAAATGTCAGAAAATGTACTTTGGGCGGCGATAGATGGCAGCTGGCAAGAGTGTGTGGCAATTCCGAATAGCTAGCCCAGACCCAAGGAAATAGAAAACTAATACGGGAAAGTCTGTGCCATACTGTAGCATCACTAGTTTTAACTGCAGACTAGCAGTCGAAAAACATTGAAAAAATTCACTAGCTTGTTTTAAGAAGAACTTTTGAACTTTTTGTTGAGCCTGTACCAGAGTTCTAAGACACAGTAAACATTTTTGGTTTTTTTCAAAAGTATATTTGTGAATGAATTTGGGTCTCACAAAATTTCAAAAAAACGTTTTTCTAATAGTACAAATTGTTTTCTTATTTATCACATTTTTTCAGACAGGTAAAATAGTGTTAATTTGACCCAAAAAATGAAATTAAAAAATTTTGGATGTAGATGGGTGTGGGTGGTGGGATGAGGACTAAGAAACATTTGAAATAAGTTATAATTATAGTGTAACTACTCATATGTCATTTGGTTGAAGGAAACTTTTTATTATCTTATCTGGCGGTAGCCAGATATAATATATATATATATATATATATATATATATATATATATTATAATATATAATATATAATAGATATAATATATAATAAATATATATAATAGATATACATAATATTTTTTTTTTAATTTACAATAATTTAATTTCAAATTTAAAAACTTATGTTTCAAAATTTTTTCTTCTTTTAAAGTAATTAAATATAAATAAATCATTTAACAACATTGGTTTGAAGTAGGAACATCTAATACAAATTGATTTAAATGAAATAAATCTGATTGAAATAAAAAATCTGATTTAAATAAAAATCTGTTTTAAATAAAAAATCTGTTTTTTTAAAATAATCATGATTTTTTCCAACCCTATCGCTAACTTTTATTTCAGTAAATGTATTAAAATAAATTCGCACAATTACATATCAAAATGAATGTTCGTCTCTCAAATAAAAATTGCGGCCAAAAATTACTTTTTCAATGTAAGGTGCACGTTAAAACTGCCAACAAAAGTTCTTCAAACGTGTCATAAAACATATTTGAAGTGAGAAACAAAACTCCTTTTTTTAAAATTACAAAAAATCTATAGCCCTATGTAATACTTAGTGTGGACCCGAAGTTGTGCCAAATTTGAAGTGTTTCGAGCTAAACTAAGCTACATATAACTTCTGCGCGAAGGCAAATGCATGTTTAATTACTCCATACGCAAGAATGTTCCATTCAGTGAAAATGCCACCAAAGATATGATCACATGTGCGCTAATTGCGCTTCCATGACAAGCTAGCCTGTGATTAAAAGCGTAATCAATCGCGAAGTCTTATCATGCAACAGGCTTGAACAACCCACGCTACCTTCAACAAACTGAAAATTTTCTTGACAAAAACCATTTAAAACTTGTTCAACAGAGCTATCTCCGCAACTTAAACAGTCTTGGCGCTCATTTCACCGATTCTCATATCAGTAGGTGGTGAACTCTCCGAAGTATTCTCTGTAGAGATACTCTATACAAATTGATTGAAAAAGTAAATATGTTCTCCAGTAATCATTTGAATAATTCTCATATTAAGAATTCTAATCAAATGAGAATATACAAATGGGTGTGTATTAAATGCAAACAAAGATATTGCTTATACACTGAATATCATTATTTAGCATAATTGTCACCAAGAAATTTATATTGTGGATGAAACAAAAAAAATCAGTTAAGAAAATGAATTAATTTAAAGAAAATCATGGGTATGGACGGAGAAGTACATGCTGGGGGTACAAAGAACATTTAAAATGATCACTTTTAAAATTAAACTGCCTCACAAAACCATTCATGTACTCAGTCGTCAAATTGTCTCTAGAGCCTAAATGGTATCAGTATTTAAATTTTCGAAAGAAACGTTTGTAATGAATTCTTATAAACACACATTCTCTTTCACAAGACAACCATTCGTGAAAGATTCCAAACGTGTCATCAATTCAACGTTTTTACGTTATCTGCATGATCTTTTTGAATTCCAAACATACCGAAGTTCATATGAGTCTCGATAAGCTGATAAAATGACTATTGAAATCACATTAAGTGCAGTGAAATGTAATTATCATTGCATTTCACTGCACTTAACATTTCACTGCCCAAGGCTAGTACTTCAGACACACCAATTAAATAGTACAATAATACAACAGTACCAAAATATAACAACAGTAAAATAAAGAATAGTAAAATATACTATAAAAAATAAACATATCCAAAATTAAATCTTTGACTCTTTTCAGTAGCATATTTTTAACACAGGCGAACGGATAGTGACACATAGACGTTTCCGCAGAAAACACTTCCTCATTATCAAGAATCCTCAAATCGATTTTTGTTAACATCTCGGTTTTTTACACAAATGCATCACTTCCTTTATTCTGATGCAGAGTAATAATCAACACGTAATGCAAACATATGAACTTCCAATGGTTTGGAGCACGCTAAGTACTGTTACTAAGCCATTTAAATGACATGATTAGAAAGATTACATTACTTTCAGATAGCTGAACGGATTGATTTGGGTTAAACAAGACATTTGAAAACAACTGAACGTTAAATTAGCTTTAGAGAAGTATCCCTCGCGCGGTAGCTGTTCAGTCCGGCCTCTTTGTAAAACGTTTATATTCATTGACAACTCTCGTAAAGACGTCATTGGCGGACACAAATCACGTAGTGAACGTCATAGTTCACATTCAAGACTCACATTTAAAATATGAATAATAATTATAACAAAAATCAAGGTAATAAAATGTGTAAACAAAAGGTTTTTAAAGGTGCACAAATGACATGGCACGTCCTAATTTCAATCATTTTTCGTGACGCATTTATATTTTCATCGGACGGTGAGATCGCAAGAGGAAGCGTCGAAGACAAATACAAGTTAGTAAACGAATGAATGAATGAAGGAAGGTGCATCAATTGACACCATTGATGAGCACATGGCCAGCAGCTTCAGTAATGTGGCCAGCACTATCCAAGCAATAGCTGTCGCGTGGGTCTTATCTAAAGCCAACTTCTACCTTGAGCACCGGGAAGGCAGGGCTGCCGGCGGCCACGCGGTGGCGCGGGGGCGGAGGATCTCATCGGACGGTGAGATTGCAAGAGGAAGCGTCGAAGCCAAATACAAGTTAGTAAACGAATGAATGAAGGAAGGTGCATCAATTGACACCACTGATGAGCACATGGCCAGCAGCTTCAGTAATGTAGCCAGCACTATCCAAGCAATAGCTGTCGCGAGGGTCTTATCTAAAGCCAAATTCTACCTTGAGCACCGGGAAGGCAGGGCTGCCGGCGGCCACGCGGTGGCGCGGGGGCGGAGGCGGCGGCGGCAGCACGAACAGCAGCCCCGAGGGCAGCACCTTGCGGGGAGCGTGACTCGCCATCTCTGGCGATGGCGGCCGCGGCAGCCCAGTAGAGATGCGCCGATACGCGCCTCAAGGACCACTCGCGTGGGCTGACCTGAAGCGCGTGACACGGCGCGACGGCTTACCCTCTCGGGGGCGGCGCCCCCCGCGCCGGCGGGAATCAGATGAATTAGAGTACGAGGAAACTACATACGAGTAGAGTGGCTTACTCTATGGTTTCAGCGCTCTTGGTGGACGTTCGCAGAACTAGGGGCCGTCATGTGGTTCGCAATCAAAACATATGGTGGTGGCTGGTGGCACGTTATGGAATTGTTGTTATATTGAATCGACGTGTTGTTTGTATCAAATTTTATTTCTATATTGTTGTTTTTTCGTTTATACTTAAATTATATTAGTGGTTAGAATAATAATATTCACAGAGCCTTCAGTATCTTCGGCATATAACAGTGAAACTAGAAGTTATCAAATCACAAACATATCAGTTTTCAAGCAAGTGCTTTCTTAGTCGTGATTTCTACTAGACTTCGATTTATATTTCATAAAATTCAAATAGCACAAATTTATTATAGTCAATAATTGTCCAGAGGGTGCTGCTTTGACTGCAAAATAAAGGCTTCAATTTGTTGCAGAGATGGCGGCGCTTCAGCCGATCTATGTAGTATATTCTAACTAGTTGAAACAGTCCTGTCTCTCGGCACCGCATGACGCGCGATTCAAGGACTGCCCTAATTATCGCTGACCAGGGCGGTTTTATCAGCATTGGGGGCCCTTAGACCTAGGTTAATTTGGGGGCCCTCCTATTCTTACTTTCACCGATCTCCCCCCCTAATTTCAATGCTGAAATATTAAGAAAATTCTATCAATTCACATTGTATTTTGTGTTTTTTTTAATATTTTGAAAGTATTTCTTTGTATTCTTTTGAAAGTGTTTCAATTTAATATTATTCTGTGACGTCGTTTAATTACTCAGACACAGACACGAAGGATTCGTAACAAAACAAGTTTATTAAACTAAAGAAATATATATACAATGTTGCACAAGTTCATTTACTTTATCCGTGCTTTACGGAACCCTCCTAACGAACAGCTTATCTTAGCCGCCACCTGCGACTGCTTTGCGAGTCCCTCACCCGCCCTTGCTTGACCGCAAGAAACAGCGAACGCTTGACCGCGTCGCTGAAGATGAGACTGACGTCTCCCCCGGACAAGTCCGGCCGCTCGCCCTGGAGCGCAGTGCGTGAGCACTTAATGAAGATACCAATTCGGCGCCGTGCCGCAAATGTATCCTGGCTAATATGCCCTTACCTCACCTTATATAGATTCGGTCACATGACCGACCGATCACATGATCTACTCCCACTCCGTTTAAAGTGACATAGGTGCCCCACGTGACCTCCCTCCCTCAGAGCTAGAGCGTGTTTGTGACGTATACAACAGACCACTGTGACGTGTCTTGCCGCCCACCTAGCGGTACCTGCGCGTCTTTTCTACTTCCCTGGCTCAGCCTAAACCCATCTTAGACACGCTCCCTTCCTGCTCAACCTAATGGTCTGTCTATTTGTGGCTTCCATAGACAAATGCACATCCTGTCTTTTAGGTATGCAAGCGTCACTAGCACATATTCAAACAAAAAATTTAAACATATGTGTATAAGTAAGAATATCAGATTTATAATTACACTGAATATACTTCAAATTAATTAGTTTTATTTTTTATTGAATTGTACAATATAAATTGAAACGCATCAACAAGAAACATTCCATAACATAAATATTATCCAGTGATGCCCAACACATCATTCCGTTATGCCAATTTTTTGTGTATACTTTAATAACACATTACTTTTTATAGATTTTTTTATTTTATTTTTTGAAAAATTTTGTATTAAATAATTTTTTAAGAACTTTCGAGGGCCCTGGGCCCGGGCCCTTCGGGTCCGTGCGTTCACACGGCACTGTCGACATCGCTGGTTCAGAGACGAGGCACGCCGAAGAATGTCGTTTACGGAGCGAAGTGACTCGCTTCGTAGCACGCTGGATTCGCAATCGGGAGGTCAAGTTCGATCCCCGGGCCGACCATCCTGAACGTGGTTTTCGTCGTTTCCCTTGGTCACAGGACGAATGCTTGGATGGTTCAAAAATCCCACGAGCACCTCCCACCTACCATCATCCTAGTCCTCTCACTCCTCATCATCACCCTATCACTTCAATAAAAAAATAAAATAATAATAATAATAATTTATAGCGGGGACACAGTTGCTCGCATCAGTGACTAGTGGAGCAACAGTAATTCGCCACCTACGGGCTTGACCACTGTGAACGTGCGAATCCCTATACGTTGAGGGAAACTCACATCTACCGTATACTGGACAGAGCGACACCAAATGGCTAACATGCCAAGGGTAGGCGTTGGAAAACAAACAGGAATGCCGTCTGCATCCAGCGGCGAGACGACACGCAAGGGACCGCGCCGTGCCGCGCCTCCCCAGCCTATCGCCGCAGCTACAACTGCAGGGGTGTCAAGCTGGCACAACCACTATAGCACAGTCACATCAAACCAATTGGAATATTTAGTACTCATTTATTGTTAATGTACAACCCCAATATTAAATTTATTGTTGTTGACATTTATTAAATAAATGCGGTTGTGCTGGAGTGACTGTCAAGCAAATCTTTTTTTTTTAATTTTTTTTAAATTGGCACAATCAAATCAAACCAATATCAATATTAAGTATCTATGTTTATTAATAATTTATTACCCCAAAATTACTATTGTTGTATATTAAATAAATATTATATTATGTATTATGTATATTATGTATATTATGTATTATATAATGTATTAAATATTGTTTGTATTATGTATATAAATTATGTATTATTGTTGCTGTTTCATACGGAATCAGAGTTATGCGATCATGCCAGACATTCGAGTATGATAATAGAGACTAAGAACGGGCACAATAAATTAAAACAATTAGATTATTAAATACACACTTATTACTAATTATTATCCCGAAGTAAATTTATTACTGTTGCCATTTATTGAATGTTGTTAAGTCGAGGCGAGAATAATGCTCCATTTAATTTTGTTGGCATAATGGGACGTAAGAATGAGAACAATCAATTTAAACTAATTGGAAAATTAAATACTCATTTACTATCCCCAAATTATATTATTTTTGTTGTTTATTAAAAATGTCATCGTGACCTGCCATTCGAATACATATAACAGTATGTAGGATACACAATGAAATAAAATCAACTGGAAAAATATATACTCATTTTTTAGCACGTTGTTAAGTGAACGATAAATTTTATACTGCTCTATTTTAACAATTAAGGAAGATCTCTCACAATCAAATAAAGACAATTGAAAAATTAGCTACTCATATTTTGTAGTCAAATAATAAACTTTGGGTACAATTTAACAACAGTTAAACTTATACAACACTAAATGTTATACAACACAGATCATATAGTCAGAGGCAGAATTGTTCATACGTTTTCCGAAAGTGTCTGCTACGCGATGCGCCCCAACCCTCACTGCTGTCATCGCTTTTCATCATAGTTTTTTTCTGACTAAACATTTATACAGTGCGATTTGATGAGAATATTTTTTTCTGCGATAGAATATTGTTGTCAATACATAGTAGTAATTTGTTGAGTCATCTAAATTTCCTTAGTAGTTGCGTAATGACGTTCTCAAATGGAGTGTATTTTGTTTTATTTGAATAAAAAAATAAATATTCATGTCAAATGCAGCCCGCTACACACTGTAGGATTTTTTTACTTATATCGTTAAATAATTCTTAAATGAAGCGTTCTAGGGCATTAAAAGAAACGTTTCTCACACCGTAATCTACAGGATGAGATCTTTTTGAACATTCTATTACGTTTTTGCTGGACCGGCGCTTCTCAATATTTCTCCATCTGCTCAGAGACGTACAGAATCTGCAACTAAATGTGAACGAAAGCGACAGAGAGAGGCAGAGACAGATCCACACACAGAATCAGACAGATTGAGACAGGGACAGAGAGAGACGGAGCGAGGGAGAGAGAGAGAGAGAGGCGGAAAGAGAGATGAAGAGACAGACGGTGAGACCGAGAGAGTAAGGAAAGGAGAAAGAGGTAGATAAAGGGCAGAACATGTGCCGGGTTCCGCTATTTTATAATATATTATGTTTTGTTGTTCTATGTATATCAGAAAAGAATTAATTATCAAGTTCATTTAATATATTTGTAATACATAGGATTTTGAGTATATCTATAAATCGCCGGTTCATTTTCGTCTAAAGATCCCTTGATCAGCACTGATCCCCTTTAAAATTTCGTTGACCCCAGAGGTGACCCCAACTGGAATTCCGGGTTCAGACAATAAATGTAGATTTGCAGGGATGTTGGATGCTGCAACAATCATGTTAAATATAAATACGGAAAAATGTAAAAGGGCCAATCAAGTAAAACAAACTGAACTATTTAGTATTATATTAGTACTATATTGCGCAAAAATATTTTACTTCTATTTTTTTAATAATAGCAACATTATAATGTTTTCAGTTAGAATGCACTAAGAATTTAACTACATTAAATTATTAAATTATTATTAGCCATTTATAAGTTTACAGTTATAATTAAAAAAGAAACTTGACTTTCTCACCTATTTACACTTGACGCTTAACACCAGACGTGTACCTATAGTGAAAATCTATCAGAATATTCTGCAATGTATTGCGCCGAACGCACATTGCCGGCGCTATAATCGCGCTGTTCCGCCCATCCTACGCACCCGGCACCTCGGTCCCCGCATTCGTCATACACTTGTGTCATGTACGAGGGTCGGGAATACCATAAATATGGGGACATTTGCTACGGCGTCAAGCCGACACCTCAGCAGGCCCACTCTTTTCTTTACAACGGAAGCTTGGGTGTTAACTTGGGCGCTGCTCGTCACAGCCAAAGGAGGAAATTAGGAAAGCTGAATAGATTCGAGCTCCCTTAATCCCTTAAGACGTATTATAACTCTATCACAGCAGCAAGACGCAGCAGATATTTTTCCGATTCTTCCTTAAACGGCTGAGAAAGGTCAGTATCACCCAATAAGAAATTTCCGAAAAAAGAGGCCACTAGAGTAGGGATTGCCTCTAATCAACGGACCCACAGTTCCAAAAGATCTTAATAGAGCCAGTACTAGAACATTTTGCATACACGTGATCGGTCAACTGCGCATCAGAAAGCAGTGGAGATATTTGGCGAGGGAACTGAGTGTCAAGGAGGAAAACGGACACTTTCGGTCATTGCTCCACTAAGGCACTTTAAATTTACTACTCCGTCGCCAGCGGACGAAATTACTTAAACACGAAAATTGTTACTGCACTTTTCAACTATTATTCTACAGAGGACTATACCTGCCTTTCTAAGTCATCCCGGCAAGTGCAATTTATAATCGGAATTAATTTCTTGTATTGCGGATGTGAAGCATAGCCGTCCAACGAGCACCTCCAGAGGTGCGACGCATATCTCACAACGCAGCATAACGCGGGAAGGTGGCGTTTGAAGGCCTTACCCAACGTGTTCAACTTGTATCGTCATCAATACAAAAGAGGAGCTTCGTCCCGAGTCAGGCTGCGTGCCGCCGACTGGTTTCTACACCTGGGAAACGCGAGGTCGCTTCTAGTCCCTGGCGGGCGCGCGTCTTCGTCATCACCGAGGCGCCACCTGGTGTACCAGGCCCGTGTTAACGCACGGGTCCGAAGGGCCCGGGCCCAGGGCCCCCCCCAGTGTACAAGGGCCCCCGATAGTTCTTAATAAATTATTTCATACAATTTTTTTTCAAAAAATTAAATAAGAAAGTGAATTATGATTAAATTATACGCAAAAAATTGGCATAAGGCAGTGATGTGTACCGCGTCATTAGATACACCTTTTAACAAGGAATATTGCTGGTTGAGGCGAGAATGTCACTCAGTGATGTGTTTAGTTTTTTTAACACTTAACACCTTAAATTGGGGGGGAGGGAGATCGGTGAAAGTAAGAAGGGGGCCGAAATTAACGAATGCCCAAGGGTCCTCAAAGCTGATAAAACGGCCCTATGGCGTACGCATGCCGGGCAACGTCTTCCACGTCTCAGCGGACGTGCAAATTGTCAAGATGAAGTAACTCCGGCCAAGATAATTCACCGAGATTAATTATTGTAGGCCCTGTCCGAAACAAATACTGTAAATTTACCTGGATAACGTAAATTTGCTAGTGTCTGTCATTATAAAAATGGTCACTCGATGTAAAATGTGTCTTCAATTCAAAATCAACGTGTATCCGCCGCTCTGACAGATAGCACTCAAATAAACTCACAAGTTCATAATTTCATTGTAGAAATAGTAAACATTAACATCACCTCGAAGCCAGAGCTGCCCATCTCCGAGGTTCTCTATAGCCGGAACCCGGAAATCATGTTGTCCATCGCGCTTGGCGCCCTCATAAAAAATCAGCGCGTCTGGCCTGAGTTCCATTACAATATTTGGCGCACAACGGTGGGTGCCATTACTTATTTGACGCCCACGTATGCGCTCCATTACAATACAAAACCATTCTAAGGTTTGATTATTATTAAAATTAGTTGTATGGGGGTATATGCTCTCGAAATAAGTCGCCGTACGAACGCCTTTCCCAAGTTTTGATTAAATAAGATTTTTCATTTCATAGGTTAAATATTTATGACTCTTTCATTTATAATTACTCATTTTTTGTATTACCAACAAAGCCAATGACAGTCATATGTGTCAACAGTGTTACTAAGGTGATTCCCCTACAAAAGATCCCTAGTCCCAAACAGACATTTTTTACACTTCCAAAGAAGAAAGGGGACAGGGAAGATCTCGGGTTCGAATCCCAACGGTGGTAGATTTTCGACACTAGCTACATATCTAGGTCGAAATGAGCCGCTGTCTCGAGAAGACATTTAGCGGACGGTCGCTCTACTCCATACGTTTCCATGTTTCTGATCAATATCAGGCTAAGGACGGAGCAGTATCCTAATAAACGGTCCCTTGAACCGCGAGCTATCATTCCTTCCTCTTCCTTATACTATTATATTCCGTAACTCGCAAACACACTTGCATGTACTATACTATCACACATGTCAGGAGACCAGTCGGAAGCTAAGGGCTTGTCCCGGCTGGAGCGGTGCCCCGCTGGGGGAGACATACCTGGACAAGGAAATCCCCCGCAAGACGTGTGGTTGAGCGCCGGTTCTGACCATCTAGCGGAGACCAACTCAGCCTCATCCTGGGATAATAACATTCACTAAACTAACAGGGATAATGACCATAGCAGTTGACGTGACCAGTAATATCAATCTCCACTGATAAATATCAATTGACCATTATTTCGATTTAAATAATATTGAATAATAATATTGTAAATAAATATCTTGACCCTGATCTTACGATGTACAGGTAAATCTGCCTTCCTATTTGTCCGTGCCGTGTTGAACAATCTTCAATTTATCTAAGTGGTAGTTTGAAGGAAGGTCACAAAAGAGCAATGATCAATTTATTTTCAGTGTCAAAGTTTACATCAACTGATATCATCGATGGAATTAATTAATGAATCCGGTTTGTTACCCTATATCGAATTATCTACATGAAAGACTACAATCGTTCGATCCTGAGGTAAAACACAACGATCCATCACCATGATCAACGGCGGTCGATACGTAGTGATTAGTTGCACCCTCCTCATTGGTAGACTAAAGCGAGCACTGTGGCAGGATCTGAAACGTGGCATTTCATTTCTGCATATCGAGGCTCAAGCTATCGCGCATAGCATATGAAATTGAGGGGAGCAAAATGGGCAGGCCTCTAAATTATCTTATTCTTTCACGTGTTTCACGCTTTAATTATTGAATCGCAATTATACTACGAGTAGGGATCAGTGTTTGTCTTTAAGAATAATAATTTTCAATGACAGAATCGATAACTATTTCTCTTTGTTCTGAAGCATCAAACTTATATTCTTGTGCTCCCGTTAAGGCGTTTTAGTTGGAAAAAAGGATAGGGGTGCTTCTAGTAAAGATGGAATGACGCCTCTGCTCTTAACTTACGAAGTAGCTTATATTGCAAAAAATATGAAGTTATAGGGGTCTATTCACTTGGATTTTCCATTCCTTAATTTCATGTCAATATCTTCCAGAACTTTCTCCGAAGACCATATTTTCACGGTGTCCACTCTATTTTCAGCTTTCAAGTCGGATTTACGGATTGATGAGTAATTACAGCCGTGGTACCATTACCCCGCTTATCGAAATCATTAAATAAATAAACCCCGTAATCATTAAACGGGGTAGATAGTGACAGTACTATTTGAATAGCACCCGATAAATCAACTAAATAGCAGGTAGAATTTCTAGGAGGATGCTAAAATACACTATATCCCCAAAATACACTCCCTGTGCGCTCAGATCCATGACCATAATCCTGTTAAGCCCAACGCGAATGCTCTTCGAAATCAAACGATAATAATAAAATTAACTGCTACGAAATGCATCAAAGAATGATGAGATTCTTCAAAAGAAAGACACTATACCGTAATGTGTATATCCAAAGCGGTTAAGGTTGATAGGTCTTCCTCAGGGTAATGCTTTCGAATGCTCTGAGGAGATATAAGTTTATGTTCAATAAAATAAGGTAATAGAAGATTAAAGTGCTGGAAATTACATGTAGCATAATGAATATAGTGCAAACGGTGGAATGAATGAATGAATATAGTGTGAAAGGAGTGGCAAGATGGATATAGTGCGAAGGAGTGGCAAGAGGAATGGACGCAACCCGTGAAAATCTGCCCCTAAATCCATGTAGTATAAAAATGCCATGTGCATCAATCCTTTTCCGAGAAGTAAAACACGAGTCGTGCAACTCTTCACATCATAATAATAAAACTTATTGCTACTTACTGACTGCACTAATCCCATCGCAAAAGGACCATCCAAATATACCTACTCCTTATAAGGATGTTACAGGTAACTTAAACATATGTTTCTTTCCAAATTGTTCTCAATTTGTTCCACAGTAACCTGCGTCCGTGAGTCTGTCCGTCAGTCCGACACGGACGGTTTGACCACTATCGGTTCACCAATCGAAACAAAATGTCGTTTTTGTGTTGAAGGTATTGAGCAACTGAAACTTAATTTGAGATAGTGTTAAAGCCGTGTATGGTGAGGATCACATTCGATTGCTCTGGAAAAGACGAATTAATTGGACTCTATTTTTAGTCATATCTTTTTAGAATACTTTGGGAGAAATCTAGAAAAACTATTTTGGAGGTTTAAGACTCCTAGAATGCTAAAACGCTGAGAATGACTAACTCCTTTTCCAGGTGAACGTGAATACTCATGGCATGGTTCGTTATATTGACGATAGTTAAACCTGCATCCAAGGTGAAGGAACACAAGCTTTAAAAAATTACTTCTGACGATACTTTTCATGTAACACTTCGCTTTCTGGTGATAGATGACCCAGACAAATTTATTGCTTTTAAAATAATTTCCTTTTTAATGTAAACCTGCGAAGCAAACATAAAACTGTCAACATGAAAGTATTCGCCGCCAAAGGAAGCAGGCTAAGCTAGAGGGTAAATAATACGTCAATCCATGACACACATTTTTTATGAGTGAACCTAACTAAATTCAACAATCTTTAGGATCCAAACCTTCAGCTTAATTACTTACGCCGCTCAATATTTGTTTTTTAGTCTACATTATCTCCTTGCGTGCGCCTTGCTCGAAATATAGCAAACACAAAGTGGAAAAAGGATAAAGGGAGATAAGATCTTCAAATGATCACTCGTTCTTATGCGAACTCTACATGGATATTGCAAACGCAATTGCTTTTCTGTCTTCCATAAGCTGCAACCCGCTGTGCGCCACTCAGTCCACGCCCTCGAGTTAGTTACGACTGAGAAGAGACAGCGCCCCTGCGTCTCCGCTTCACAAACGACAGCTGTAAACTCATCTTTTTTTTCGAATGCTTGCCACATTACTACCGGGATAGGTGGCTCAACTGATGTCTCTACAGTGCCTCTGACCGGGAGGTCCTAGGTTCTAGTCCCTAGCGGTCGGCTGATCTGATCGGTAGTTTTCCGTGGTTTCTCTGATCATCATCAGGCGAATATCAGAGCAGTACCCTAACAAGCGGGCCACGGACTGCGCGCGATCTTTCCTTCCTCGTCCTTGGCCTCTTCTCATCCCTTACACACACACTAATAGCGTTTTCCATTCGTTGCACTGAAACCCACCCTAGTGCAGGGCAAATACGTCATCGCTCCGCAACAGTGCTGCCCCACACGCGTGAAGGGCAGTCGTGGGGCAGCCACGAATGAATCGTATTTCGGAACTGAGTCGGTGCGTGTACGCTACGCAATGAGATTATATACAGCTGTTCTTGGTCTGCCACACTGACAGAACTCGAAAAATAATTTTGGAATTGTGATCGTTGTTATAATTTTTATTATTATTATTATTATTATTATTATTATTATTATTTAACACATCTTTTACGAAGTCTTTTGGTAATTGTTTACTCCGTAATTCATAAAGTATTAACGTGTGATTCTTTATTTAAAAACTACCGAAAACTTCAAAAGCGAAACTGTCGAAAGTTCATTTCTCGAGATTTGCCGGTGATTGATTTCGAACATAATACACTACATTTCGAACCGAAAGGCTTCTGCAGAATAATTTGGTTATTGAAAACTATAAAAATATTAATGTAAGCATTTCCGCTTGCGCATGCAAGAAAACTGTTCTTAGCACATTGTATATTTGAATGATTTTGTAAGGGGATAGGTTTGATTACTAAATGGCACTGAATTTGTTAACATGCAGTAATTCACGGTTGAATTTTACGAAAACAGAAACTGATTTTCCGAACTTCGAGGAAGTCAGGAAGTTATTTTAAGGCATTTCTTGTAAAACATGGTATACTCCATCATTTAAAGTGTCCCTGTGTGACAGGAGATCCTCAGTTGCCTTTACAATTTTACCACGAATCCAAATCAACTTTCATAACTTCCGTACCTAACCTCAAAATGGCCCGGTGCAATGGACTGCACGTCAAGCTCGTCAGTGCAAGTTAGGGCCGCCCCGAGTGCACCTGGTTCCGGTCATTCTGGGAATGGAACATGGGCTTCTCTGCACTGGTGCGCCCTAGCGGCCGAATGGAACACGAAAGCTGTCCTGAGTGTGCACTGGGTGCGCACCAGTGCGGCGAATGGAAAAAACGCTAAGCATTACTATGCAGTACGCTACCACACACACCGGTCGGGGTTTAGAGTCCGTCCCAGCTTGGGCAGTGCCCCGCTGGTGGGAGATACCTGGTTGGGAAAACCTCGCTAGTCGGCGGTAGATTGGCGCCGGATCTCGCCCTCCAGCGGGGTAGGTTCACTGCCACCTACCGATAATGATGTATGCACTACACTTACGGAACTAATAACCTCATTAGTTGACGCACCCGAAATCACGAACAATCAATCATCCAAATTACGAGCCCCTGTCTTCTCAAAGGACAAGCCGATTTCAAAATGACTAGCAAGACCAGTCCAAGGTAATGGTTCCCCAGAGCACAATAGCTCATCCGATTAGCCGAACAGGTGCCATGCAATCTTATCGCGCAATCTTATTACGAGTCCACGCAGGAGGGGACCCACACGGCCCTGAATCATAGCCAAGAAGAGACAGAAGGTTCTGAAAGGTCCTATCAAATTGTCAAATTAATACAATACCCCAATGTTCTCGATAGTTTAGCACACCTTCGAATCAGAATCTGCATATACAGAATGTTTCTAGAAGGCTACACACTAGAGAACTTTGTAGTTGGGAACTTTAGGGAGCCAGCGGCGTTCATGGAACGCGAAGACAGAAGCGATTACGATATGATGACGCCCTAGGCAGACCAGGCAATGAACAGCATTTTACGAATTAACTACTCATTCTACTATGAACGAATACGTTCACTTAGAGCCAAATTGTAGCCGAGTTCAACTCATGCTTCTGTCAATTCGAATGCAGCGACTGCGTCATTATCGTAATAGCTTCGGTGACATTTGACGGCCGCGTTCCCATACAGTAGAGTCTTGGTAATCTGAGTCTCGCTAATCCGAGATTCAGTGCAATCCGAGATGGCTGGATGTGCGCAAAGTCACCAAACAAGTGGCAATAATTAAATGTTGTCTTCTGACAGGTAGGCAACACTACGATGAAAGTCACAAGAGCGGCGGTTGGTGTGTGACCGCCTGTCTGCTACATTGTTGTGACCGGTTCGCGCTCATGTATGTATTTATAATTTTAATAGTATCTACATATTAAATTTGAATTAAGATATACATTGTAGTTGAAAATTCCGTTATGCGTGTTCCTTTTCTTTCGTGTACTCCGAGTTTTTTGTAATCCCAGAAACAATCAGCCCCAATTACCTCGGATTATCGCGACTCTACAGTGTTACATTCGTTAGACGCCCGAAACGTGGGCGAACGCTTTATACATCGCCAGCCAACGACAAGCAGCCGGCGTCACACGGCCACCTGTCACGGCCCCATAGTGTCCAGGCTTTCGGTAGACGGACGAGGCGATCTTTGCCCATCGGCCAGATCAGCTGACGCATGGGCGCTCCTCCGGGTAATCTGCCAATGTCAGAGAAAGCGACCGCACTGATGGTTAAGATATGTCTGTAAAACATTCACATTTCCACTGCTGTGTTTTCAAAGCTGTTTAAGTAATCAGATAAGCACTATTAACACTGTATAACGCACTGAACGATTCAGGAACACGAGATAGAAAATGGAAGATAAGAACACTGCAATGAGTCATATTGCCTCATGCATAGCGCAAACCCCGACACACTAATTGTGCAACCCAGCGCCCTGGCGCTGTCCATACCCAATTCGTCTCGAGCAGCGGCGCGAGCCCTGTTCGACCAACCCAAAGGGTCATTCCTTGGTCCTAGTCGACCACCGTGACCGGAAAATTTGCCAATTCTGTTCCCTTATACTCAACGATTATGGACCACTTACGGACATTTCAAAAAACATCCTTAGAGAAACTCTGAAGCTTATGTGTTAAGAAACGCACTGAACAATGAAATACATCTGTAATGTAAATTTTACTGCCGTGAGAGACGAGTCAAAATATTTTTTGAAAAAAAAACAACGTATAGAGCAAAATGACGTTTATGTCATCTGATAGAGTGTATTTAGCACTATCCCTGCCAAAAGTTTTAAAAAAATGGAGCCGTTTTTGAGAAAATCTTGTTTTTGTAATTTTCTAAAATTGCACATATTGCGCGAAAACTGCAAAAATTTTTAAAAAAATGTTCGTTACGTTAATGAAAGAACTCACGTTGGAGAACAAATTTTATTTGGAGGAAAAATCTCTATCTTTAATTTTGTAATTATAGGAACACGCCGAACAAAATTCAAAATTTTGCAATTTTTGAAAATTCAGAGTTAACCGATAAAATCGGACCTACGCCACCTTTCCAAGTGCATTTTACTATATTCTTACAAGAAATTTTAAAAAATTGGAGCGATTTTTGAAAAACCTTTGAAAATGTCCCGAGGGCTTCATGTAAAGTACCCCCAAATATTGAAGATAGTTTTTCAAAATCGCGGCGCCTCGAGTGGAACTAGGTAGACCGGGGAATATTCATTTTGGAAGAAATCATACTTATGGTTTAGAAGCTAGTGTTGTTCACAGACACCGGACAGACGGATGGACGGACATTTTGCTTTCAATTGGTTTTTCGGTATCAAGGACCCACAAAACAGGGACTCAGTCTTAATTTAGCAACTGGATTTATCCATTATTTCGTTATCAGGGCACGGCAATGGATTTTTTGGATCTCACCGCACCCCGTGTTGTGGGCAACTCCACTCCACGACCCTTACCCCGCAAGCGGGGCGACCGAATCACGTCCGCGCGCACCCAACGCCTTCCCGTACAATGCCTGGATCAAGCCGCGATGCTCCATCTGATATCCCTCCTGGCCAGAGGTCAGTACGAATTATTTCAAGTGTCTGAATTGCACCCACTAAAATATCCGTTTAGTTAACGGGCCACTGCACTGCCACGACCCCGACACTACCAAAAGCCCGTCAGAGGACCACCCGGACTAATTCCGAGGTGCTCCCGGCCCTCTTCCCGTCTCCCCACTGCCTACCCTTTAGACTAGCGACCTGGGTCGGACCGTAACAAAGGCAACCTGACGGTAGGTAGTTTCCCGCCGGACTTCTTATTGAGGATTCCCGTGCTCGCGGTCACCTGTGGGGTCTCCTTCACCCGATCCTGCCTTAAAGGAACGACACGCCAGGAGCCCGACTGGTGGGTTGCCGGGTTGAACCGACAACCAGGGGCTACTCACTGCCTACATCTTTTGGCTACCGATCCGAATTGGCTAGGGACAAGACGATAGTTGGAAGTTAAGTCCCCGGCTTTAAAGGGGGTTTGCTACTCTTCCCTCAGGGCTTATACTCGCTTCCCGGCCCTTGTCTTTGTGCAGCATACTCTCTTTCGACGCTGATGACTACCTGCCGGCTTTCCCAACTTGCCCAGGGACGTGTATTTGTCGTCCTCTACACGTAGCCTCCATCTGCGCCGAGGGTGGGAAAGGGCCGAGGCAGTGGATCAAGGTGGACAGAATGAAACCAAGGAGTAGAAGATGTAAGATGATTTCAGGAATAGAGAGCCCATTGCGCGCCTCGCCGCCGTCTCCTGCGCAGCCACTTCAAAACACAGATTTCAGCACCAGTGGATCGAAGTGGAGAGAATGAAACAAAGGAATATGTCGTCCTATTATGCCCGTACACTACAATTTGTAAAAGGTGTTGTAAAAGGCCTCCAACAAGGAGGCCTGAGATTGAAAAAACTTCGTACTACATGAGTCACATGTCTTCACTTCATATGAGGTAAAAATTGTTAAAATTATCCTACTGTTCATGATACTCTACTCAGTGCGATTTCAGTACACGTGTGGCCCATACGTTTTGTAATCCAGCCCTCTAGAAGGGGCACTGAACCAAAGGGATCCTGAATTTGTTCAGGTGGAAGCTCTCTCCGTCGTCTCTACGCGAGTCCACAAAGCTCTAACAGTGATTGCTGGAAAACCTTGACGAACCAATTTCCGCCCAACCATACCCCGGGCATGTTCTATGGGCAACAGGCGAATGTGCAGGCGATGGAAGGAGTGGTGTCTGTCGCTCTTCGAAAAAGGCTTGCTCTTTCCTCGCTACTAATGGCCGGGCATTGCCCCACCATTTGTGTCGAGGAAACCTGTCCGGTCGTTGTGCCGGACATTGTCCAGCCGCCCGGCCAGCATTTCGTCTCGCCTTCCATAACTTCCGCACAGTTCTATCTTAGTTACCCTCTGTGTGTGTGTGTGTGTGTGTGTGTGTCTATCTATCTCTGTCTCTCTCTGTCTCTATCTCTCTCGCTTCCCCTTCGCTTCTTGGGTGCTGTTCTCTTCAAATGACTGCGTCTCTGCCGTGCTTAAATACGACAGTTGGAGTTGTCTCAAGCTTGGGCAGCACCCCAACACTTGACTATTTTAATAAAAATTTCTTACAACGCAGAAAACGAGTATTATTATGAAATCATAAAAAATATACTCTCTTGAATCTCTCTTGCATACATATGTAACAGCATGCATATGCATGCGTTAATAAAATATCAGCATTTGGTCATTGATATACATAATTACTACACTATACACTCAAGTATATATTTGAAAGCACAAAACAACTAAAATTGAAGAAATGAAAAGTAGTCTCTTAACAATCAATATAAAATCACCCACTTCATTTTCAATAGTGCAGGTTAAATTGTAGTTGTTGAAGTTGAAAACATGAACTATTTATTTACACTAATTTAAAATGTTATAATTCACGATGAAAGTTAATAAGTTGTATATAAAAATGTTCTTGAATAGAGGATATTATCCATCTGAGTATTAAATGTTCGGAAAGTTGTAATCAGATTCATACAGAATAAAAAACTTCTACTGAAGTGCAATTTGTTCTTCTTTCAAGAGTATTCTCGACAGTAACTTACAAAGAGTATTTTGAACTTATACTCGTATTTTGAAAATCAAAATACTCGTCCCTTAATTCATCTTAAGTACTTGTATCAGGCAAATTCAACAAATTATTTGGAATAAATGCTTATTTTAACGTCAGATAAACAACCTCTGCATTTTAAAGTATCAAGTTTTTCTTATTAAAGTATTTGCCAGTGCACAATTTGCATAATTTTTTAATAAATAAAGTAATTAAAAAAGTACTTTTATTGCGAAATAGTTTTTTAATACTAAAGTAAATTCCGAGTATTCGAGTCTTAAACAATTACAAATATTTATATTGTAAAACTTCATTTACATTATTTGAATGAAAACCGAACAAATGAGATAATTTATCTTTAGATACTTTCATTTAATATTATTTATCAATGTATTTATTTTATGAGTAATATCAAATGAAATTTTAAACATGATTAAAAAACATTATGCATATTTGTATTTAAATGTATAAATAAATGTTTCAAAAGCTGGTACGCAGATAATATTACCGATCAAAAATTTGTAAAAACTTATTATTACAAACCTAGCGCAGCCCGCCAGACGTTGTTCTGCCCATTATCTCCCTTCTCCTTTCTTCTTCCTTTCTCTCTCCGTCTCTCTTTCTCGCTCCGTCTCACACACTCTCCCCCTCTCTTCGCATTTCTATTCGATTCTCCCTCTCTTTCTCTCTCTCTCTGTCACTGAGTCAGTATGCCACAGTGTCGCTGTACTTATCTCTCTGTGTATATAATATATAATATATATATATATATATATATATATATATATATATACACACACACACACACACATTGCAACGACCGCCGCACTTTGGAAGCCGTTTTGCAACGACAGCCGCAGTGGGAAGCCGTTGTAACCCAGCTCCAGCGTTCCAATCGCCACCTACCTGAGTTTTGGTGCCGGCCAGACTCAGCGGTAATATGCGATGGAGACTCTGAAATTTAGTTTGAGAGGATGGACGTGGCTCGATTTTTTACTATTGAATAATAACACATGTCATTGCTGATTTTAAATAATTAACTTTTAATGAGAAAGATTAAGAATGATAATTCAGCTTTTCCAGTGAAAAGATTAGAATGAAACCATTAACCAACTTCCGTCGCGTGAGCTCAGCGAACGTGTCTTTGCGTCATCTTAAGGCGCATTAAAAAAACAAAAACACAAATTTCACACTTAGTCTTACAACTAATAAGCTTAATGGCTATAATACAATTTTAATTAAAAACATTTACTGGGGAAGAATGGCCAGGCGCGGCCTTTCGTTCCCGTCGAAGAAGAATTTACGCCGTGCAATAATAAAAAAATCTCTGCTCACCACCTATGCCGGACAAAGAAATTATTTGTTTATTAACGCGACATTTCCCATTCTCAATTCAAACTTTGCTCAGGAGCATTGCACCAGAAGATTTAGAAAGGTTTCAAAATGTATTAAGTAGCTTTGATATCACAGCGGAAAATATGAACAGTTATTGACTTTGTGTAATTTGAGGTACCACTAGCCCTTCTATTAAATGATATTGACTTTATTAATTTGCGAATTTGAACACAATCATAGATTGTAAATGTAAATGCTCTTCACATGGGTAAATTTATTAATTTATTGAATTTGTGTAATTTGAGGTACCACTAGTCAATCTATTAAGAATATTGACTTTATTAATTTGTAAATTTGGGCATGATCATTGATTGCAAATATGAATATTTCTTATGTAAAGAAACTTATGATTTTGTTTGTTTGTATTTTTTTGTGCACGAGATCAGTGGCCAATCAGTTCATGTATCCTTATGAGTGCAAGAAGTAAACACGTGACAATACCAAAACCTTTGCTTGTTTATTTTCCCCTTGATAGTGATCCTCCTAAAACGGGGAAGGATTTTTTTTACCAAAGCTCTCCACGGTGAAGACTGTCACCGACAAGACGTTGTCTGGGGCAATCTTCAGGGTCCGCTCCCCACTACTGAGGTGGACACCCCAAAGCCACAAGGCTTATAGAGCTGAATGTGCTTACCCTCCATGAATATAATGGGGGTACCGTCACTACGTACTAGTCGAATTCCCCTTCCATATCCCTCTCTCGGTCTCTCCATCCCTTCCTTTTCCTATCTCTCTCACTTTGTCTCCCCGTCTTTCTGTCCCTGTCTGTCTCTGCCTCTCTCTGGCCCTCTCATTCACATTTAATTGAAGATTCTGCACGTCTCTGAGCAGGTGAGATAATATCAGACACGCCGTACCAGCAAAAATGTAATAGAATGTTCTTGAAGATCTCATCCTGTAGATTACAATGTGAGAAACGTTCCTTTGAGGCCATTGGTCTCAAAATTTGTGTTTTTAATGCCCTAGAACGCTTCGTTCAGGAGTTATTTAACGATATAGGTACAAAATTCCTAGCGAGTGTAGTGGGTTGCATTTGACATGAATATTTAGTTTTTACTTTCCCGTATACATTCGTATATTCGGAGTAATTTACATAGTATAGGGAAAGTTCTGTAATGCTGCGCGAAAAAACGGTGGATTTTCGGCAGAAAAAATTCATTGCCGGGCCATGATAACGAAACGTGGTGGTACAGAATAGCAAGAGCTTTCCCGTATTAGTTTTCTATTTCCTTTGGCCTTGAAATGTTTCGAAAATTCAAAAATTTTCTGTGAAAAAGAGCTTCAAATTTCGCGTTTTTAGGAGCGCTTAAACGCCATTTTCTCAAAAACGGCTCCAAATATTTCAAAGAGAATTACCATTTAGGACGAAGTTTTACTGTTCTTAAATATTCTAAAAACCTTCCTTTCTGCAATTAGGAAACCGAAAAATTAAAAAAATGTCCAAAAAATGTAATTTGGGTGGCAGTAGATGGCAGCTATCAAGAGTATGTGGCAATTGCGAATAACTAGCCCAGACCAAGGAAATAGAAAACTAATACGGGAAAGCCTGTGCCATTCTGTAGCACCACTAGTTTCACATCTCTTCTAGGATTTGCAAAACGTATGTGGGTCATTCCACGTAAAACCGGACAGAAAAAAACCTGAAGTGTTTCAAATTCTCTAATATTTTTGCTACATTATCTATTATGAAAAGTAAGAGACACGTATTTCTTTGTTTAGCCGAGAATACATTATTTTTGAAGTTACAATTATTGAAATATATTAATTTTTCTCCAATGTCAAGATGCTTAATAATTTTTAACTCCAAATGTATTGCTTGTAAAAACTTAAACTTGATCTTAAATTAAAGCTAAAGAAGCAATCTTTCAACAAGTGTTTATAAATAATTGCATAGTTTTATATTGTGATTTTTTAATTGTTTATAATTTTTAAAACGAGTTTTTTAAGATGATCCCCATGATTTTTTGTTTTAAACTCGACGGCCATAAATTCTTTAGACTTTCTTCTCCAGCTCTGCAAATTTTCAAAATGGCTTCTGTTTTAGAACTCACGTAAAAAAATAATATTCAACGGAGCGCAGAGTATTTTCTCGACCGCCTCGGCGCGCCGCTGCCATACCGCTTTGTCAATGCTCCCTGTGTCTTCCTCCACTGGACTTGCGGTCTTGCGCAACACTGCCCACGCCCTTTTATCGATGTCAGCGGATCGTTTACCACCCAAGGCAATGGCAGGAAGTCGACGAAGCAATACAAACATTGGGGTCAGTTTACATCCAAGAGTGTGTGACACAGTGCAAATAATATCCTCGTTTGTGACGCGTGTGTGAGTGCCCGTGCGCTTCTTTCTTTCTAGGAGAGTGACAAAAAATAATTGAAGATGTCAGGTACAATGAAGATACGCTTTGATTCATGTTTCAATCCTTTCGATCTAGAAAAGTACGGTAGAACTGAATGTAAAAATTTAAGACATGTAATACGAAGTATCCTTCAAAAGTTGGGCACATAATACTTACAAATTACGCCGAACTTGAAAATTTGTAACATATGCAGATGGAGAACTTCAAAATGGTTTATAAAATGAATGTCAAACTTCTAAATGTACCATTGAAACATTTTCCAGGAAACCTGGTACAAGTCATCAGAGTAGAAATTCAGAAGAAGACAATAATTCGTAACTGAACATTGAAATGAGAGATAATGGTGATCTATCTCCTAGTGAAGAATTTTGATATAGAAGAAGTAGAAGAAGAACAAGAAAATGAATACATCATAGAAGAATTTTAAAAAAAGATACGAAACTACTGATGATGATAAAAATTAAAATTTTTACGATTTTCGAAGATTGGTCTTTTCCTAAAGTTAAAAAACATTTCAATGCATCTACTCACATGATAACTGTTTGCAAAACAACTAGCAACAAAGGAATATTGTCAACTCCACATGTGAAATCCAGAAGTGCTGTCGTCGCTTCTATACACCATGTGTTGTGGCTTTTTATTGTTCAGATGACGTTAGCCGTATAATGAGTAAATAAAGGAAAAAATAATTTTATTTCAGTAAGAGAGAATGGGAGATAGATTCACAAACAAGAGGATTATACTGAGCAACATGAAAGAAACCTACTGACATTTTAAAGAAAGTCTCCGCATCTAAAGATCATATTTTCAAAGTTCGCTGAATTAAGACTGAAACACTGCATTTTACTAGGAGCTAACGGTACACATACAGTATGTGTTTGTGTATATCACGAAAACGTACGAGTAAAGTTAATGTTTGACGGAGGAAGTCTCGCAAAGTTAACAGATGATGTTAATGCGTTGAACGATTGTCGGTACTACCTAACAAAAGTTATTTTTGACACTCCAAGAGCTGACTGTTACTTTAAAAAGTGTGACAAATGTCCTGGAATAGAAAAATGTTGCTTAAAATGTTGCAGGAAAAGTTTGAAGGGAGGATGATTGACAGAGTGACGTATCGGCAGTGGATTCACGTTGAACTACTCAAGTACAGCATGATCCGATTACGACTCCCAAGAAGCTCTATGAGTGATACAAACACATACAAAAAAAGTGATTTTCTTCTTCACCAATGAAGATCATGAAGAAGAAAGAATTCACTTTAAAGTCACAGAAATGCAGCAAAATGGCTACGTGGCACACGTTCGTTACATTCCTTTGTTCCTATTTGTGAAGATAAAGAAATAATTAAAACATGTTCCTTGAAAGAAAGTGCATATCTTGTCCAAGTTATATAAAGAGAAACTTAAAAAGACGTAAATCTGATACAACTTCAAATTTTATATGTTTTGGAATATTAACAAGAACTTTAAAACTCATTGCTCAGTGAACATTTCCACTTATCTTCCTGTTGTGAAGCTTGTTCTCCCCAGCGTTTCATTCGATAGCGGCACATACAACGACGGGCGCATGAGGTTCTCAAGGCGCTGTGAACGAGGAAAGATTTAAAAAATTCTAAAAAAGTTATTTTAACAGAAGCCATTTTGAAACTTCGCAGTCCTTTAGAAGAAAGTATGAACTTCCTTTTCATTTTTTTTTTCTTTTTCAGATTTTTAATTCGTGGTAAAATTAATAATTTTGTAAATAAAAATTTATAAACAAAAAATTAACATTAAAAAATAAAATTTTATTAACAATACGATAAATTTCATGAAAGGTACAGATATAAGCTATGATTTAAGAGGAACTCAAAACCGAAATTTAAAAATGATTTTGAGATACAAAATATTATACACGTCAGTACGTATAAAGTTACGGAAAATTTTAAAAAATAAAATGAAAATATAAATTGAAATATATGAAAAAGAGGCAGAGTCTAAATTAGTCAGTTTATTGTACAACAGAAATACAGATTGGGTTTTCTTGCCCATACAAAATTCCGTGGTCCAAGAGAAGAGTCCAAAGTCGTAGCAGTGTCACCAAATCTCCGGAGATGTACCAAATCCGGCGCCAGTCCGTTGCAGCACTTCGTCGCAGTAACCCGTCACTCTCACGCAGTCTAGTTGCTCGGCTCGCTCCTCATCGCACTCTCCCCGACCCAGTGCCGGGCCGCCCATTATAAGGCCGCTGGCGCAGACTCGCGCTCCTGGCTCGCTGGTCCGCTGGTGTGGCTGCCACTTTGTTGCGTCGTTGCTTCGGAAAAGAGTGCGCGCCTGCCCGCGCGCGCGCGCCATATTCGAAGGTGGCTGTGTACACAGCATAAATATTTGAGCAAAACTAAAAAACACGTGTTGTATAGTTTGTTTTCATGAACCTGTAAAAAATAATCAGAAAGATATCAGACATCGAGGTCAATTTTCCTTCAAATTCGTCCGATTTTGCGTGGAATGACCCATGTACCATCTTATCAATTGTTTTCCTATCATGCATTTACTATATTATGGCTCTGTTCGACCCACACGGTGCTTGTATGGCGTAATGGTATAAATGCCGGCACGTTGACTTTGGGCATCTGATTTCAGGTCTCGGAACGAAAAAAATTGGCTGGTTGAAAACACTTTTGCTGATTTATGTAGATGTATAATATTGCGGGGCATTTAGAAACAATGCAATCAAGTACAAACATTGGTAGCGTCACTAGTTAAATTTGAATTTCAATGAGAAAGCAAAAAATATATCTATGTTGGAATTTTTAAACCTTGTCTCAAATTATTTTTGCTTTCCCATATACATACGTATATACAAAGTAATATATGATGTATAAGGAAAGTTATGTAATGCTGCGCGAAAAAACGGCGAATTTTCGGCACAAACTAATTGTCGGCCCCGATAACGAAAAAGTGGATAAATCCAGTCGCTAAATTAAGAAAAAAAACTACCCTATTACATGTAACCAGAATCCCTGTTTTGTGGGTCCTCGTTACTGTCGATCAGTCTCGAATCGTAGCTTTCAGATTTTGGAAAATATCCTTTCAAATTTGGGTTTACATATAATTTATATAATAATATATATTTTTACATATAATTTATATATATAATACATATAATTTATATATATAATACATATAATTTATATATATAATACATATAATTTATATATATAATACATATAATTTATATATAATATATACTTTACATATAAGCCCTTTGGGACATTTTCAAAATTTTCTCAAAAGCGCCTCCAAATTTTTTCTTTAAATTTCTTTAAATTACAAAACTGTAATTTTTTGACTTGTCTCTCGCGTCGTTAATATTTACATTAACGGCGATTTGTACACATTATTGTATTTATGAATACATGTGTTTTAAATAATGTCAAGTAAAGTTTCTCGAAAACTCAACAGTTTTCTGTGAAGGCTATCTCAAAATTCCGCATTTTCAGAAACGCTCAAACGCCATTTTCTCGAAGATGGCTCCAAATTTTTTCTTCAAACTTTTCGAACGCATAGTGGAAATTGCACTCTTTAATATGACGTAATAGTATATCATGAAACGATGATGTAATGATGGGTTTTAATACACGAGTGTGATAATTGTGATAACACACGAGTTTCATACGGTACTTTTTCTACGACTTATGGTAACTTTTCTTATTTAAACTTCTCCACTGAATCCTTTCATGGCAGTCGACATGCAAGATTCAGCCAAGGCCACCTAGCGGACATCTCTCTACCCTACACCCTCAGGTGACTTTGTTTTACCAGAGCGCCTGCGAGGAACTCCAAAAGTTGCGACAATAATATTCCGACGTCACCATTTTCGCATTTTCTCTCATTTCTGGAAACGTCTGCACCACCAAAAAGAACTACCATTCACTAAATATTTTAAACAACAGAAATGACCGGTTTTTAAGGACAACCACATGACAGCAGCAAATAACACAAAATGACTTGCGTTCAGATCTTAACGTCACTCAAATGTTCTCTGCAATAACTACAACTGCGCTAGTCAAATAGGATCAAAGTGAAATTACGATCCAATTTATTTAAAATAATATTTAACGTAGAAATTACTACTAATAAGAGAAATTAAAACTGAGAAGCATAATATAATATTAAATGCAATTTTAATATACACACTCGAACGAAACATTTACTGCAACTATTATCAATGATTAATAAAGTGCCGATACTAGGTTTGTAAGCGTCTCTGTGATTGGTCAAGAACCTGTTTCATAATGAAAACTGTATCGAAATGACCATCATTATGCAACTGGTTGCAGCCATCCAATGAAAGCGTTATACAACGGGAGTAGAAAAAGTTCATTTTGGTGTATTTCTTCATTATTTCAAAAACTACACAAATGCAATTTTTTTTGAATGATCTCTCACGCCGTTAATATGAACATTCCCAACAATGTGTGAAGATTATTGTATTTGTGAGCGAAAGGGCTTGAATGACTTCTAATGAAGTTTTTCGAAAACTCAAAAATTTTCTGAAAAAGAGCTTCAAATTTCGCATTTACAGTAGCACTTTACTCGGCGTATTCTTAAAAAGGACTCCAAATTTTTCAACAAAATTGCCATTTAGGACGAGGTTTTACTATTCTTAGAATAATATTTTCGTTTTACTGTCACAAAACCGAAAAATTAAGAAAATGTCAAAAACATGTGGTTGGGGCGGTGATAGATGGCAGCAGGCAAGCGCCTGTGGCAAGATCGAATAGCTACCAGAGACCTAAGGAAATGGAAAATTAATACGGGAAAGCCTGTCCCATTCTCTAGCACCACTACTTAATATCTAAAAGCAACAACATCATTATTAGAAGGTATGAAATATGTATGTTAATCTTTGTTGTTTTTTTAATTTTTATTTGCAAAAATGAATATATTACAAAAGGTATTATTAAGTTACTCAGAAAATTTCAAATCCCTATCTGTAAAATCTTAGACAATAGAGTCTATTGAATAGATAATTTTGAAGGGTTAAATATTGAAATTAAAAAGAAAAGGATTACTACCTTTATAAATGGGGTATGACTCCATTAGCTCTTATCCTGTGTAAATTCAATCTCTGCATCGGCCGGTCGGTCCCCCCCCTTGGCTCATCCGCCTGAAGAGGCTGCGCGCAGCGCGGCGGGCAGCGCGGCGCCCAGAAGACGCAGGAGGCCACTTGGCCCTGAGCGCGGCTCCAGGCGGTCGGCGTCCCTCGCCACCTCCTCGCGGCGCCTGGGGCCCGCGCGCCCGCTCGCCTCAAGGAGCCGCCCGCTGACGCTCGCTGCGCTGCTCTTCTTTCTTCCCCCACCCCCACCCTACCCTCACGATGAGTCAGGATCAAAAAAATATCCCAAACGTGGAATTCGGATTCCATTGTAACGACAAAAATCGTTTTGTTTAAAAGCGTTCGAGTGAGAAGTTTGAGTGATTTTTTTTCAATTATCAAAGCGTCGCCATGAATTGATATTTTGTTAAAACTAAGCTTGCAGAAAATTACAAGATACTAGGAAAACCCGGCAAACGTCGTTCTGCCCTTCATCTCCCTCTTCCCCTCCCATCACCCTCTCACTGTCTCTCCCTCCCTCACCCTGTCCCTATCTGTCTCTGCCTGCACTCGATCCTTCTCATTCAAATTTAATTGCAGATTCTTACACATCTCTGAGCAGGTGAGGCATAGACTAAGGAAGTATAGACAGCTCACTGCCAGCAGCGGAGAGGTTATGCTTGGAAGGTAACTCATTCAGAGAATGGCACCACCGTCGCAACTTAGTTCCGTAAAATGTGGTAACCGAGTAGAGTGTGCACAGGTCGCGACTCTGCCCCCACTACCGATTTCACCCCTCCACCATTCACATTCACCATATACATCTTTACTCTATGGGTGAGGTAATATCGGGAAGCGCCGGACCAGCAAAAATGTAATAGAATGTTCAAAATGGTTTCATCCTGTAGATTACGGTGTGAGAAAGTTGAGCGTTGAATTGTTGGCGTCATTTTTTTTGAAAATTTCTCAGGGGCTTCATATAAAGTACCACCACCCCAAAAAATTAAAATATCGGTTTCAAATTCAAGGGACCACGAGATCAGTCATATCGATCGAAGAATATCAATTTTGGAAAAAATGATAAGATGATAATGAACAGTTATTTGCTAGCGTTGTTCACGGACGAAAAGACGCCTAGCTTTCAATTGTTTTTTCGCTATCAAGGATCCACAAAACAGAGATTCTGGCTACACTACGTGTAAGGGATTTCTTTTCTTAATTTAGCAACTGAATTTATCCACTTTTTCGTTATCAGCGCCAGTCAATGCGTTTTTTTCTGCCGAATATCTGCCGCTTTTTCGAGTATCATTACATAACTTTCCCCATACTATATATTTACTCCGTATATATGTACGTATACGAGAAAGTAAAAATGACATTAAAATGGGTCAATTCTGTTTGTCATAAGATAAAATTAATTTCTATATTAAACGGCAATGTTCTAAAGTGAAAAGAAAGTAAATGGCGTTTCATTTAAATCCGCCCTCTACTGATGATACTTCTTCTGGTTGGATCAAGAAATGCGTACAATATATCTTGTAATTGTAGTCGTAGGAAGACCCCGAAAAAAAGTTGAATTTTTACTTTCTCGCCTTACGAATACTTCCTAAGAAGAGAAAGTTATGTAATCGTGCGCCGGAAAACGAGGCATTTTCGCCGGAAAAACTCTTATTGCAGGGGTCTGGTAACAAAAATGTGGATAAAACCTGTTGTTAAATTTAGAAAAAAATTCTCTATCTCGTGGTGTAGTCAAAATCCATGATTTGTTGCTTCTTGACACTGCAAAATCGATTGACGGCAAAACGTCCGTCTGTGGTCAACGCTAGCGCCCAGGGCTGGTTCACTCAATGTTAAAAGCGGGGGACAAAGTTTTAGTTCCTCGGTCACAACGATAGCGAAGATAGCGCTGCTGTTGCGTTTTCGCGCGCATTTTGAGTAAAGTTGCGCGAATGCAGATTATGGTGAGTGTAGGGAATATCCATGGGTATTATCTGCTTTTCTTACGTTTTACTACAAATAATTGTATTATTTAACCTCTTGGTTGCCGTATCACAAATTCCCGAAAAATAAACTTAGGCCAGAACGATGGTTGAAAAACAAATCGCGAAGATTTAATTGGTAAAATATGTTTTTAATATTTAAAAAATTAATAAAATTTTATGTACGAATGAAATTAATCAAATAAGCACACCTGGATACGATTGGTGAGACAGAACCTCACTTCTAAGGAGGGGGTATTTTCTATAGTAGAAAATTTACAATCTCCGCAATGAATTGGGATCTGTAGACCATTAAATAATTTCTTGTTTACATATAACAATTTTTAATGAATATTTGACACGAATACATAGATGAAAAACTTGGAAAAAATGATAGAAAATTCCCATTTCATTTAGTTTCAGTTGTAACCAAACATCAACACCCCAGCTACTATTATGTATGCGTTAGAGTGGTTACAGATGGTGGCTTTAATACTTGTATTGTTGGTAAATGTCATTTAACTTTTATTACACAATTATTTAAAATAATTGATGTAAAAATAACTTTCATTACATATCCTACTTTTACAATTAATTGCTCATTATGAAAGAGTTAGCACAAAAAAAAAGTTTTCTAACATTATATTAAGTTCTTTTTCCACAACAGTGCAATTAGCGATCGTGAAATGTGAAAGTTGTTAATTCCGTGTTAGAAAAAACTAGAAAACAGAATGAAAGCTAACAATGCTCAAAGTAAATATTTTGTTTGTATATTCAAATGTTTATATAGCCACATTTCTGATTTTTCTATGCGTTTTTGTGGATTTTTTAAATAATTTGTGTTCAATGAAAAAAAAATAACATGAGTGATTTTTAAATTTGAAATTTATTCATCTCTTCTTCAGAATTTTTGTAATATCATTATTACAACAAACACAACAACTGATTCATTAACAGATTTTACAATTGTTTTACTGTGTGGAATTTATATTAATATCTACATTAATATTTTCACATTATTTTTAGTATTATATTTTATATAAATGTTTTATATTTATATAATCTTCAGAAAATAATTAATTTTAGGATTAACTTACCTCATTGACAAAACAAATAATTCACCTGTTTAATGTGCTGAAAGGAATTCACAATAATCTTGTAACTAAAACTTTGGAAATAGACGTAGGAAATTTGAAGGAAACTAAATTAGGTTCATGGCACATCATAGGAAAAGTCTATTACCTTGCTCCATATGTAAACAAAATTAATAAGGTCATGAGGAAATTGTCTCAACATATGTAACCAACAAAATGAAAAAACGCCCTGAGGAAGGTCGCAGAATGGCGACCGAAACGTCGGCACCTTTGCCATGGACGCGGCGTCACCCGGACAGCCAACTTAATATCGATATTTTAGTATTTGAGGGTACTTTACATGAAGCCCATTTTGAGATTTTCAAAGTTAAAAGAAAATGGCTCCAAATTTTTTGATTATATTTTGTTGTTGAATAGTGCGAAGAACGTTGAAGGGAATGACGTAGGTATCATTTTCGTTGATAGGCCCAATTTGTCGAAAATTGCAAAAAAACTGTTTAAAAACTGCAAAATTGAAGATAGAGATTTTTGCCTCAGACAAAGTCGGTTGTACAACATTAGCACTTCAAATTAGGTCATGTATCATTTTTTGGGAAAACGAGTAGTTTTTGCGTAAATTGCGATCCAAATTTACAACAAAAAAACTTTCTCAAAAACCGCTCCAAATTTTTTCTTTAAATTTTCTGGACGTGTGTAATAAGGGACGGTAAATATATAAATAAACTAGTGGTGCTATAGAATGGCAGAGACTTTCTCGCAGTAGTTATTTTTCAAATGCCGATCAGCGGATAAATTATTTGGAGTAAGCCGTTCACCGCTGCCTTTCTTGGTCATGTTTGAAAGACATGTTTTTCGGATGTTGACAATTACCGGCTTGAAATGATAGAACCGATACAATTACGTTTTGACTAAAATATAAGTAATTGCGATAAATGTACTGGAAATGTTTGTATATATTTGTTCAAATTTTTAACTTTTAACAATTTGTTACTTCTCTTCTTGGATTTGTAAAGCGTATGTACCATCGTATCAATTGTTTCTTTATCATTATTTACCATTTTATAGGTCGGTTCTATTCTTTCACAGCTCTGTTCGACACAGGCGGTTGTTGGTGTGGCGTAGTGGTATAAGTGCCGATTCGTTGACATTGAGTATCGGATGTCGGGTCTCGGTACGGAAAGCATTTGCTGGTATAATACACTTTTGCTGGTTTATGAAGTAGTGGAATAGCAATAAGGACCGTATAGAAGCAGAGTGAGAAAGTATGTGCGTTGGAAGCACCACTAGTTTCAATCAGGGTTTTCAACCAACATGAGACCTGCACCACTTTCTTAAACGCTCTTTAGACTATCCATCAAACTTGTTGGCACTATTTTTTTGAAAATTTTGAAATGTCCCATGGACTTCATGAAAAGTACCCCCCAAAATTACAATATGGGTTTCAAATCCAAGAGGCCACGACATCAGCCAGATTGATCGGGTAATATCAATTTTGGAGAAAATCGGCAGAACGGTTTAATTGCCAGCGTTGTTCACAGATGGACGGACACACGTTTTGCCGTCAATCGATTTTGCGGTATCAAGGAGCTATAAAACATGGGGTCTGCCTGCATCACGTGTTAGAGAATTGCACCAAGCACTAGTTGCATCAAGTGCAGTTTATCTCAATTAAGATCATACATTTTTTCCTTGTTAGAATGTTAAACAAACGAAACAACTGAATGAGTACTGATGCATGTTCTAGATGGAATCACATTTTCTCACTTTTGCTACAAATCTGGAGTCACATCAAAGTATGCACTTTGGAAAATATAAGTGAAGAACAAAGATATTATTTCCATCGAGTTCCATCACACACAGCATGCTTACAAATGAAGACTAAAAGCATGCTGACACATTCTGGGCTACCTTATTCATGAATTTAATCAATATTCTATATATATAAACCTTCTTTGTTGAACCTATGAGCCCGTGAACACGATCTAAAGCATTGCAGACAATTCATTTTTGTCCATATATTCATTTTGGGGTTACCTGTGAAATAAGTAGATTCATCTTAATAGTACAAAAACTTTCTACCAATCTATGATTTCACTTGTAATATGACACGATCCAGTCCTGTGAGTCTGCAAGTGTTTTGTAAATGAACCATATAAACACCAAGATGCTGAAAATTAAATTTGCACAAATATCAAAGAGATTAAAAGATGCCACTTGGGGTTACGAAAAAAAAGAAAAAAGTGGAGCCATTAATGCCCATATCATTTTACCATCACACACATTAAAGTAGAACTAGTGGTGCTACAGAAAGGCACATACTTTTCCGTCTTATTTTTCTATTTCCTTAGGTCTTGGCTACCTATTCGGACTTGACACATACTCTTGCCACCTGCCATCTATCGCCGCCCAAAGTACAGTTTCTGATATTGTCTTAATTTTTCGCTTTCTTAATAGTAGAACAGAAATATTATTTTAAAAATATTAATAAACAGTGAAACGTTGTCCTAAATGGCAATTTTCTTTGAATAATTTGGAGCCGTTTTTAACAAAATGGCGTTTCAGCGCTAATGTAAATGCAAAACTTGAAGCTCTTTTTCACAGGAATCTTTTGTGATTTCGAAAAATTTCAATAGAAGTCATTTGAAGCACTTACACTCACAAATACAACAGTGTTTACAAATTGCTGAAAATGTGCATATTAACGGTGTGAGCGATTCTTCAAAAATATTACATTTGTGTAATTTTGGAAAAAAAATACTCCAAAATGAACCTTTCGTTATTTTAAAGAGTGCAATTTGCACTATCCATTTGAAAAGTTTGAAGAAATAATTGGGAGCCATTTTTGAGAAAATGGCGTTTAGGCGTTTCTGAAAATGCAGAATTGTCAGCTAGTTTTCACAGAAAACGATAGAGTTTTCGAGAATCTTTACTTGACATTATTTAAAGCACATGTACTTATAAACCTAATACTGTGAACAAATCGTCGCTAATGTAAATATACACGACGTGAGAGGCGAGTCAAAAAATTTCATTTTTGCAATTTTTGCAAAATCAAATGGAGTAATATTGCGTTTATGTTATCTCATAGATCACATTTAGCACTATCCTCACCAAAAGTGCGAAGAAAAAACTTTGGAGTCATTTTTGAAAAAATCTTGTTTTTGTAATTTTTTGAAATTGCACACATTGCACGCAATACTGCGCGAAAACTACTAGAAGTTTCAAAAAAATGTACATGACCTTATTGAAAGAACTCACTACGGAGAAGAAATTATATTTGAAGGAAAATATCTTTAATTGTGTAGTTGTAGGAGGAGGCCGAAAAAATACCAAACTCTTGCAATTTTCGAAAATTGAGAGTTAACCGTGAAAATCGGACCTAAGCTACTTTAATAAGTGTAGTTTAGTCAATTGTTAGAAAAAAATTGGAGGCGTTTTTGAGAAATTTTTTAAAATGTCCCGGGGGCTTCCTGTAAAGGCCTCTCAAATTTTGAAGAAAGTTTTTCAAAATCTCAAAGCTTCGACTGTAGCCAGATGGACAGAGGCTTCTTGAATATGAAAAAATCCTAAGAGTGATTTAGGCGCTAGTGCTGTGCACAGACGGACGATTTGCTTTCAATTGTTGTTTTCGGTATCAAGGACCCACAAAACAAGTATTCTGGCTACACCACGATAGATTTTTTCCCCTTAATTAAGCAACTGGTTTTATCCACTTTTTCGTTATCAGGGCCCGGAAATTAATTTTTTTCTGCCGAAAATTCGCCGTTTTTTCGCTTTCGTAACTTTCCCTGTACTCCGTATATATACGGGAAAGTAAAAATAATATATTGAGCCAAAAACTAAGAAAAAACTGACAGGTATTTATTTACATTTTTATCTGTGTTTCTTCTAATATATCATTTTCATGTTTTTGATTAGTTTGATGTGAAATAGAATTTATGCAAAAAAAATTATTTTCAAGACAATTTATACTGCCTATTTAAGAATTTTTAAGAGCCTATTTTTGCCTTTTCAGGTGTCTAAAATGCTTTAGATTTTTAGACCGGAAATATTCAAAGACTACACCTCTGTACAAGATTCTCGATACCACAATTTAAGGTGTTATTGGTAAGGCAGGTTTAAAGCTGCCTATCAAAGCAATAAATTTAGATCAAAGGGCATTAACTGGTACTATCCATTACTTCAAGTCTGGGATTGATTGGATTTTTAATACGTATTTACCAAATACTCTTCAGAAAAATTAAAGCAAAATCATTTCCAGTTTACGTGGCAAAAAAGACTACCCAAATGGAGTATTGAAAGCATTGCCCTGTTTAAAAGTGTTATAATAGTATATTCTTAAACGAGCGTAGAATATTAGCCATTCTACGCGAGTAGAAAACTTTACTTTCTCAACGACTTTGAAATTAACATTTTAAAAATATTCAATGGGTGCCTTAACCTCAACACCATCTCGCATACTGCTTCGTGGCTCACCTCTCTTACAATTGCGACCAGCCGCGGCAGAGCACGCAGCGCCACTGTAACCGTCTCTCATGGTATAATGAATCAAGAAGAATGTGATTGGTCGGCAGCCGTGCGAGAATAATATTCTCGCACGGCTTGTGAAATCATCATTACTGCATCCGATAACGTGCAGAAATGTATACATTCCGGAGTAGTAGAGAAAAGAGTATTCTATGTATATTTTGTTACGTTTTATTCCCTTCTTATTGTATGTATTCTGTATACTAGCGGAACCCGGCAGACATTGTTCCGCCCTTTATCTGCCTCACTCTCCATCTCCCCACCTCTCTCATTCTTTCGTTCTCTCCGTCTTCTCCCTCTCTCCTCCCGTTTTATCCTGTCTCTCCCTCCTTTTTACTTTCCCGTATACGTACGTATACACGGAGTGATATACGTAGTATAGGGAAAGTTATGTAATGCTGCGCGAAAAAATGGCCAATTTTCGGCGGAAAAAAATTAATTGCCGGACCGTGAAAACGAAAAAGTGGATAAAACCTGTTGCTAAATTAAGAAAAAAATCCCCTTACACGTGGCGTAGCCAGAAACCCTGTTTTCTAGGTCCTTGATACCGAAAAAACAATTGAAAGGAAAACGTCCGTCTGTGAACACTGCTAGCGCCTAAACCATACGTAAAATTTCTTCCAAAATGGATATTCCCCGGTCGATCTGATTCTAGTCACAGCTTTGAGATTTTGAAAAGATTCTTCAAAATTTGGGGGTACTTTATATGAAGCACCCTGGGCATTTTCAAAATTTTCTCAAAAACGGCTACAAACTTTTTTCTTTAAATTTCTTGTATGAATAGAGTAAAATACACTTTTTAGCATGGCAAAGGTCCGATTTTCACGTACAGCACTGAATTTTCGAAAATTGTGAAAGTTTGACTTTTTTTCGGCGTCTTTTCCCAACTACAAAATTGAAGATAGAGATTTTTTCTTCATATAAAATTTGTTATGCGTATTGAGTTCTTTAATAAAGATCATGTAAATGTTTTTCAAAATTTTAGTAGTTTTCGTGCAATATGTGCAATTTTAAAAAAATACGAAAACAAGATTTTCTCAAAAACGGCTCCAAATTTTTTCTTTAAACTTTTGGTAGGGATAGTGGTAAATGTACTCTATCAATGACATAAATGCCATATTGGTCTATCGGTTGTTTTTTTTTTCAAAAATAACAAAAATGTAAATTTTTTACTTGTCTCTCATGTCGTTAATATTTACATTATCGGCGATTTTTTCACACTATTATATTTACGAGTATATATGCTTTAAATAATGTCAAGTAAAGTTTCTCGAAAACACAACCGTTTTCTGCGAAAAGTAGCTCAAATTTCGGCATTTTCAGAAATGCTCAAACGCCATTTTCTCGTATATGGCAGCAAATTTTTTCTTGAAACTTTTGTAACGGATAGTGCTAATTACACTCTTTAGTATAGCGTAAAGTTTATTTTGAGTTATTGTTTGTTTTTTCAAAAATTACATAATTATAATTTTTTGAAAGATCTCTCACATCTTTAATATGCACATTACCAGCAATTCGTAAACATTATTGTATTTGTGAGTGTAAGTGCTTCAAATAAGTTCAAATAAAGTATTTTGAAAACTCAAAAATTTTCTGTGATAATGAGCTTCAAATTTCGCATTTTTAGTAGCGCTAAAACGCCATTTTCTCTTGAACGGCACATGATTTTTAAAAGAAAATTGCCATTTATTACTAGGTTTTTGTGTTCTTTAATATTCTAAAATTAATATTTCCGTTCTACCAATAAGAAACCGAAATATTAAGAAAATGACAATAGCATATTATGCAATTAGTTTATAACGTTGTCCTTTTTTTTACACAAATAAGATATTACCGAACGAACGACGTTAGAAGTGAGTTCTGTAATATCTTCTTACAGAAGTGCAAATAATTAACATTATAAACGAGTTGCATACACTATTTTTTGTATAACAGTATTATAAGGATTTAAAGAAGCGAAATTAATTGTGTTAAGTTGTAATTCGTAGTTATAGTAGATCTCAATTTCATGTTTTTTCATGAATGCTACCTAAGCGACAAATTTGTTTACATCTGGCAATTAGTTTGAAAGTAGTGATTCAAACATAATGGATTTGCCAAGATAAATTGTGGAAAAAGCTGCAAAAGCAGAAAATGCTATGATAGCGAAAAAGCTTTGCAAACTTTATGAGAAAGAGTACTTAAAGTTAAGGAAATTTATGGATAAAAAATATGCAAATTTATAATGCAAAGCTGCTTTTCTTTCGTATCTATCGGAGCAGTTTGGTTAAGTAAGTATAATGCCCATGCTAGAATAAAGACGTTTGTTAATTTAATGCATGCTTCTTTAAACATTAAGTCCACAGCATGTAAAGCGTCGACACTATGGTGCACTTATTCCAAATTAAAGGAAATGCTAAAGATCAAACAGAATATTGATATTGGAACTTTTCACAAAGTAAGTTTACTTATGAAACACGTAAATGTGGGATATCAACTTATAAAGGTAATGGTATTTTCCCAACAATATGTTAACACACTTCTTACAAAAGCTGATGATGAAACTTTTCTTTAATGAAGGTATAATAATGACAGTGGCAATAATAGTTTAGTTTTATTTATTAACTGGTGTATTGTATTAATAACTGGTATGATTTTTAGGTTGTTGCTATTTTTGGCACATTTGGTGCTTGTAGACGTGTCGAATTGTACAATTTGTGCATCAACGATGTGAAAGAAGAAGGTTCTGTTTTGATAGTGAACAAAAAATGACAAGCCCGGAATATTTACTATCGTATCCAGTGAAGAATTTAATTATGTTGGTCTGTAAAAAATAATTTCCTTAAGACCCTTACATGTTAAACACAAAAAATTTTTTGTTTACAATCATGGCAAATGCAGCTGTAATCCAATTTTTTAAAAGTAAGTTTTTCCATAACGTATTTGATTTTACTGCGAACACTGCAATCTATTTATATGGTACCACTGCCTTCTTTAAACTCCATAACTGAAAATATATAAGGGGCCGTGACTATTACGTCAGTGATGGCTCATATTTCGTGCAGAAATAGCGATGACTTAATGATTCGTGCAATAATATGCCATACTATGAACCATTTTGTTAATGAAAAGGGTTGTTTATAATACTGGTATACAAAAAAAAATGTACTTTTGGCGGTGATAGATGGCAGCTGGCAAGAAAGAGTATGTGGCAATCCAATATAGCTCGCGAAAACTCAAGGAAATAGAAAACTAATACGGGAAAGTCTGTGCTATTCTGTAGCACCACTAGTTCTCTCATTCATATTTAGTTGCAGATTCTGCACGTCTCTGTACAGGTGGGGTGCCAGCGCCGGACTAGCAAAAATGAAATACTGTTTAAGAAGTTCCTCTTTTTCCTTTCCTCTCCCCGTCCCTGTCTGTTTGAGTGCGTCTCTATTCTCTATCCCTCTCATTTACATTTACTTGCGGATTCTGCACGTCTCTGAGCAGGTGAGGTAATATCGAGAAACGCCGGACCAGCAAAATGTAAAAGAATGCTCAAAAAGACCCCATCCTGTAGATTACGGCGTGAATGAAACGTGAAAAACTGTTTTATTTTGAGGCCTTAGGCCTAGAACGCTTCGTTTAGTTATTTAACGACATAGATTACCGAGTGCAGCGGGTTGCATTTGCATAAATATATTGTTTTCTATTCTCCAGCGTCATTTAGCGCCATTTTTTCGATTTTTTATTATTAATTATTCTGCTATTCGGGGCGGAGATGAACAAAACAGAGAAAATTAAAATTGGACCTGCCTTGCATATATATGATATATATGATGTATATGTATATCATATATATATATCTATATGATAATACTTCAACCCATATGTATACATGTATATTTTGTCATACCATATACATTTCGTTCTGTAGTTTGTTATGTACTTGTTTCGATAAGAAATAGAATGTTAAGCATCAAGCTTTAAAGAGAAAAATTATATTATTTCCAAAAATCAGTGGAAAAAATATAATATGCAAATATTCATGGCACACAAACATGTTCACATCATTTATCATCCAATCATTAGGAGCATGTGTTTTCAGGTCAATTTGGAGCTTCCTTCTTCATTTATTAACAGTACCATTTTTATATACAAAAGGAAGTTGATAGTAGCATCTCCAATTCTTTTCATACAATGGAATGGAACCAAATGGTTCTAGTGGGATTTGCTGGATAGAGAAATGGAAGAAATAAGAGAATACATTCCCAATAAAAGAAATTATAAAACATATATAGAAGTATCAGATTCCACAGAAATTTTGGTAACTATAATATTAAATATACAGAAACAGAAGTCTGATATACTGAAAAACTTAACAAAAATTCTCTTCTGATGGCACTACAATTTTTAGAATTTCAGATCTCTTTTTGTTGAGAAATGTAAACTTACATTATTAGACAATCAGATCCCCATAGAAAAAAGATCTAATTGCCAACATACATATTCAAGTCCACCTCCAGATAAAATAATAATTTTTCTTCTTTGGCACAACAAAATCTGAAATACTGCTTCACAACGCTATTTTAGGATCAATTATATTTTTCAGTACTAAACATAGGGAGCATTAGTAGACATTATCTTTCCATTTCAGAAAAAAATACCGTTCATTCTTTCAGTAAAAAAACTAAATAATGAACATAGAATGTTCATTACTTCATCATCCTAAGAGAAAATACAAGGCATATTGTGGTATTTTCCAAGGTATATTATCCAACAATCATAAAAAATCAGTTCAACACCTCAGAAGTAACACATAACTATTGCAAGGTAAAATAAAAATAATATTAATCATATTTTACTTACTTGAATAAAAAAGACAAATCAGGTAAGTTTGTAATTACAGGATTTTTACAATAAAGAAGGATTTTTGAATAAAAACTGAAGTGTATAAGTATATATGCCAAATAGAAGTGTATTAAATGGCTCTTCTCAGAAAAATTATATACATTTACACATAAACCAGGTAACCACTCGAGGAGTGAACAGAACTACAGCAAAATACCCAGCTCACGGGGCAGCAGCCAGCGAGGACCGCCCATTCAGAAATGAGGCACCGATATATATAAATATATTTTTGTATACCCCTGAACAGGACCACAATGGCCCATGATCACAAGTTGGGAGGAGGCGCATACACTCAAATGAGTGGCCCTGACAAACTGAACACAATACAAGTTACAGTATCACATTTTAACTTCACGTAAAAAAGCAAAAGTCAGAGTTTGGCTGCAGTGTGGAATCAGTCTTAGCTCAGAGCATCTGCCTGTCTTTGTGCAAGAACCAGTAAGAGATGCAAGGCAGGTAGATGCAACTAGGGAACAATTCCCAGATGTCTTCCCAGATGGAAATCAAGCAGGATCTGTAAGCTGTTGGCTGCAAAATATCTTCAATCAGTCTCCTTGAATGCACCATCTCGATCCTTGGCGATGTTTTGATTCGCTTTGTCATTTTCAAATTCGACAAAGTCGTCGAAGAGACTCGGCCAAGCCTCAGTATCATCATAAGAGCTGAGGTCATCACCCACTGCCTCTGCAAAGTTAAGGAACATGTTCCAGGTGTCACGGGGTATCCCACGTACATGGGGATGACCTTCCAAAAACCGTAACCATCGCCCCAAGATTGGTGGCTCCCGCACAGAGAAGACCAACCGCCACAAACATGCTGCCATGTCAGCAGGCAGAGCACGTTGGCCGGCATCAGCATCAAGCCCAAAGCGAAATGTAAAGCGATACAGGTCCTTAAAGAGATCAGGGTCACGGGCTGCTTCGGCTGCCAGTTCTGGTAGTCGTGATTGTAGTGATCGAATAGAGTCAACTCGCAAAGCACGCAAGCCACCAACAAATTCTTCACGGGAGAAGCGACACATTCTTGCTGCATCCAAACGCCATGCCAACACCAGCACCTGAAAAAATGCAGACATTCATTTTGCAAAACTGTACGCTTTTTTTATTTGTTGGTTTTCTTGCAAACTAACATTGTTTAAAACAGAACAAGGATGAAAATTAATAGGACAAAAAACATAGTAACAATGTACCAAAAACTGAGGTTTCCTATGAACGTGCAGTCACTCTTCAGGACTATAAGCGTAATTTACACATTCCAGCCAACGACGGGTCATCAGAACTTTTTGATGATTTATACTAAATTTTGTAGTTTTTAAGGGATCCGTTTTTAAGTTCAGTACAATTAAAAAAAACAGGGCGAGCCTCAGCTACTGGGCGGGTCCACAGGTGGGAGATAGTGGATCGATCTATAGATATATAGATTACTAGGAAAACCCGGCAGACGTTTTGCCCTCCATCTCCCCTCCCTCCCTCACCCTGTCCCTGTCTGTCTCTGCCGCTCTCTGTCCCTCTCATTCACATTTAATTGCAGATTCTGTACATCTCTGAGCAGGTGAGGTAATACCGGGAAACGCCGGATAGGTGAGGAATATCGGGAAGCGCCGGATAAATGTAATAGAATGTTCAAAAAGGTTTCATCCTGTAGATTACGGTGTGAAAAACGTTTCTTTGAAGCCTTTGGGCACAAAATTTTAGTTTTTAACGCCGCAGAACGCATGGTTTAGGAGTTATTTAACTATATAGATTCAAAAATCGTGGCGGGTTGCATTTAGCGTAAATATTTAGCTTTGTTGTACAGCGTCATGTTACAACAGATTTAACAGCACATAAACATTATCGATGAAAAAAACACATCGAAGAGAGTGAGAGTTGGGTTTTTATTTCTTGGCGCGTGGGGGCTTGTCTTCACGACGGAATAGCTCACGGTATTTCGCGACTGTATGGAGCAGTGCTGGCGACCATGCGACTCCTAGCAGCACGAAATACCGTGAGATATTCCATCGTGAAGACAAGCCCCCACGCGCCAAGAAATAAAAACCCAAATACAGGGGCAATGAAGGCAAGACCTGAGCCCTCCCAGACAGAAGCGGCAAAATAAGGGAGCTTGGGAGGGTAATTCGTGGCGGAGTATCACTCATTACAAACCACACTTGCTCAATGCTTATTTTGTATCCTGGCGAGTAAGCACCGCCAGTAAATAGACGATGTCTTGCAGGTAGGGATGAACCCAAAAGCTAAAGGAAGGAGAATCCTAACAGAAAACCATGAGCAGAGAGGACTCTAAGGTGTGAAGTCAACCTCTCTAGGGGAGTAAACTTAAACAGATCCTGGTTAACAAGTTGGGGGTTTAGACTTTAGGCCCAGCTCCCTATCCCCTGGAAAACATCATACACTGCTAAAACGTTCAATGAATAGACTCGGGACAGTAAATCAAGGAAACGACCAAAGGAGAAGAATATGGTAATGAATATGAGATCTTGGAATGTTAAAACGTTATTACAACCTGGAAAGATACAAGAACTTATAAAGCAAATTGGAAAGATACAACTAGAAATATTAGCAATTCAAGAAACAAGATGGAGTGGTAATGGCTTTCTTAAAAATATGGTTTCGTATTTTATTATAATAGGAGTGGACAATAAAACAGGACAAGCCGATAAGGGATTTTTAATTACGAATAACATGCTGAAATATAAACTTTAACCCAAAAAATGAAAGATTATACAAGCTAACGCTCAAGTTAAGGCTAATATTACAATAATTAACACATATGCCCCTTACTAATGAACATGAAGTTAAAGAACAGTTCTACGACAGCCTACAAAGAATAGTTGATCAAACTCAGTGATCAAAAACAGTGATATCATAACTATTCTGGGTGATTTTAATGCCAAAGTTGGAAAAGAAGCATGTATAAAAATGTAGCAAGGAAATACGCATTTCATGAAAGCACAAATGAGAATGGAAAAATGCTATGCACATTTTCTGCATCTAATGATCTCGAACCAGACCAGCAAACCATCATCAGAGCAGCAAACAATCAAATTGACCATGTTCTAATTAACAGCAGAAGGAAAGAGATCGTGGAAAATGTGACGACCCTAAGAGGGCCCAATGTTGATACAGATCATCATCTACTTAAAGAAATCTAATAGACCAACAAAATAAGGCTAATACGCAAGACCCGTTAAAACTCAGAGCATACAAAGCGAAACTAGCAGACGCTCTACAAAACCGCCAAAGTGATGTAGATAATTATAGTAAATATGTAAATGAACATTGGGAACATGTAGAAAGGGAAATAGCAGATGCTGCTAATGAAAAAATCGGTAAGCAAAATAAAAGATCAAAACATGAATGGTGGGATGAAGAATGTAGAGGTGCAAAACATGAAAAGAATAAGGCAAGAGACAAAGTAATGTGAGTTTTATCACTTCAAAAGAAAGAAACAAATGAAATTTGTAAAAAGGAAAAAGAAAATGTGGATAAATCAGATATTCTCAGCCATTGAGCAGAGCTACAAGAAAAATTAAACTAGAAAGTTTTTTGGTGAATGAAAATATAATCTGCAACAAAATAATCTCACTCTCATTCTATGTAAGACTGCAGAAGAAAATGTTATAGTACACAAAACCCAAATCAAGCGAAGATGGAAAGAATATTCTGAAAGTATTCTGAATATAAACCGTCCTATTGTAGAGAACGAAATAAATAATGCTAATGCTAATGATGACGAAAATTGCAAGAAAAATACAACAGCCAACGTTATAACGAAGTACGTTATATCATTAATAATCTTAAAGGTAATAGGGCAGCGTGCTCAGACAACATCCCGGCAGAACTTACTAAGCAAGAGGAAGACTATTCAAAACTAGTGGTGCTACAGAATGGCACAGACTTTCCCGTATTAGTTTTCTATTTTCCTGGCTCTTCGCTAGCTATTCGGAATTGCCACATACTCTTTCTTGCCAGCTACCATCTATCATCGCCAAAAGTACATTTTTTTGTCATTTTCTTAATTTTTCGGTTTCCTATTGGTAGAACAGAAACATTAATTTTAGAATATTAAAGAACACAAAAACCTACCCGTAAATGGCAATTTTCTTTTAAAAACTATGTGCCGTTTAAGAGAAAATGGCGTTTTAGCACTACTAAAAATGCGAAATTTGAAGCTCATTTTCACAGAAAATTTTTGAGTTTTCAAAATACTTTATTTGAAGTTATTTGAAGCACTTACACTCACAAATATAATCATCTTTACAAATTGCGGATAATGTGCATATTAAAGATGTGAGAGATCTTTCAAAAAATTTACATTTATATAATTTTTGAAAAAAACAAAAAAAACTCAAAATAAACTTCAAGCTATACTAATGAGTGTAATTAGCACTATCCGTTACAAAAGTTCCAAGAAAAAAATTGCAGCCATATACGAGAAAATGACGTTTGAGCATTTCTGAAAATGCCGAAATTTGAGCTACTTTTCACAGAAAACGGTAGTGTTTTCGAGAAACTTTACTTGACATTATTTAAAGCATATATACTCGTAAATATAATAATGTAAAAAAATCGCCGATAATGTAAATATTAACGACGAGAGAGACAAGTAAAAAAATTTACATTTTGGTAATTTTTGAAAAAACTAACCGATAGACCAAAATGGCTTTTATGTCATTGATAGAGTACATTTACCACTATCCCTACCAAAAGTTTAAAGAAAAAATTTGGAGCCGTTTTTGAGAAAATCTTGTTTTTGTAATTTTTTAAAATTGCACATATTGCACGCAATATTGCACGAAAACTACCAAAATTTTGAAAAACATTTACATGACCTTTATTAAAGAACTCAATATGCAGAACAAATTTTATTTGAAGAAAAAATCTCTATCTTCAATTTTGTAGTTGGAGAAAGACGCCGAAAAAATTCAAACTTTCACAATTTTCGAAAATTCAGAGCTGTACGTGAAAATCGGACCTATGCCATGTTAAAAAGTGTATTTTCCTCTATTCATACAAGAAATTTAAAGAAAAAATTTGGAGCCGTTTTTGAGAAAATGTTGAAAATTCCCGGGGGGCTTCATATAAAGTACCCCAAATTTTAAAGAATCTTTTCAAAATCACAAAGCTTCGACTAGAATCAGATCGACTGGGGAATATCAATTTGAAGAAAATCGACCGAACGGTTTAGGCGCTAGCGTTGACCACAGACGGACAGACGGACGGAATGCCGTCAATCGATTTTTAAGTATAAAGAAGCAACAAATCATGGATTTTGACCACACCACGAGATAGAGGATTTTTTTTTCTTAATTTAGCAACTGGTTTTATCCACTTATTCGTTTTCACGGTCCGGCAATTAATTTTTTTCCGCCGAAAATTGGCCATTTTTTCGCGCAGCATTACACAACTTTCCCTATACTACGTATATCACTCCGTGTATACGTACGTATACGGGAAAGTAAAAGAACGGCATAAAATAATGCAAACGATAAGGGTGAATGAAAAGCTTCCAGAGCAGCGGAAAGAAGGTATAATATGTTCTATATTTAAACTAGTGGTGCTACAGTAAGGCACAGACTTTCCCGTATTATTTTTCTATTTCCTTTGGTCTGGGCTAGTTAATCGGACTTGCCAGCTGCCATATATCGCTGCCCACAGTAAATTTTTTGACATTGTCTTAATTTTTCGGATTTCCTAATAGTAGAAAGGAAATATTTTTTAAGAATATTAAAGAACATTAAACCATCTCCTAAATGGCCAATTTCTTTGAAAAATTTGGAGCCGTTTTTATGAAAATAGCAGTATAAGAGCTACTGAAAATGCGAAAATTGAAGCTATTGAAGAATCTTTTGTGATTTCGAAAAACTTCATTTGAAGTCCTTTAAAGTACATTAACTCACGAATACACTGTGTTTACAAATTGCTTGAAATGTACATATTAACAGTGTCAGAAAAGTTTCAAAAAATTACGTTTGTGTAATTATTGAAAAAAACACAAAAATACCCCATACTGAACTTAACATCATATTAGAGTGCAATTAGCACTATGCATCCGAAAAGTTAAAACAAATTGGAACCATATTTGAGAAATTGACGTTTGAGCGTTTCTGAAAATGCGGAAATTTAAGCTACTTTTCAAAGAAAACTTGAGTTTTCGAGAAACTTTATAAGACATTATTTAAACAAAAGATGCTCATAAATATAATAATGTTAACAAATCGCCGCTAATGTAAATATTAACAATGTGGGAGGCAACTCAAAAAAATTTCATTTTTGCAATTTTTGAAAAAAACAAAAGAATAGAACAATATGGCGTTTGCGTCCTCTAATAGAGTACATTTAGCATTATCCTTACTAAAATTTAAAGAAAAAATTGGAGCCGTTTTTGAGAAAATCTTGTTTTTGTATTTTTTTTGCACATATTGTACGCAATATTGCCTGAAAATTACTAAAATTTTCAAAAAAATGTGCATGACCTTAAAGAAAGAACTCACTATGAGGAACAAATTTTATTTGAAGGAAAAATCTCTATCTGCAATTTTGTAGTTGGATGAAGATGCCGAATAAAATTCAAACTTTCACAATTTTCGAAAATTCAGAGTTATCCCGTTAAAATAGGACCTATGCCATCTTAATAAGTGTATTTGACTATATTCTTACAACAAATTTACAGAAAATATTAGGAGCCATTTTTAAAAAAATTCTGAAAATGTCCCATGGGCTTCCTGTAAAGTACCCCCCACAAAATTAAAATATCGGTTTCAAACTCAAGGGGATGGACGGTCGTTTTGCTTTCAATTGATTTTTCGGTATCAAGGACCCACAAAACGGATTCTGGCTGCACCACGTGTTAGGAGATTTTTTTCTTAATTTAGCAACTGGATTTATCCACCTTTGCCTTACCAGGGCCCTGTAATAAGAGTTTTTCGGCCGAAAATCCGCATATAAGTCCTGCGATCTTTGGGTCTCATTTGGGCAAGGTCGTGATTGGTCAACCACAGTTTAAGGTGTTATCTTAAGATGTGTAACTTACACCGCGACCCAAACCGATCGTGCGGACAAGCGAGGAACTAGCTTTTTTATTTATTTATTTATTTACGTCAAAAACAGTTAAAAACTGCGTGTGACGAGCTATGGGGAGAAGTTGAATTTAGTGCACGTTTTCATAATTCTGTGGTCTCTATCCTACACCATATTCTAGTCGAATTTTGAATACAGAAAAGAGAGGGTTTTTTTCGAGTTTTGTTGACAAAATATTCGCTCCTATATAATAAATATATTTTCAAAGGTAAATTAGCTATAAATTCCTGCCCTGAACCCTCATGTTCTTCATGAAAGAATAATACTTTTTGCCGCGATAATACTTCAAACTGGCTTCAGAAAATTTGCCCCAAAGACGGCTAGTCAATACACCTATATATCTTACACCGTGGTAGATCTCTTCTTGGTTGAATTGGACGTTTTCAAATAATAGCTAAGATGTTAGTAGGGCAGAAAGTGCAATATTTCAATGCTACGTAGCTGCTTCCATCAATACGGGAAAGTATGTGCTGTTGTAGCACTAGTTTTTCTTAATTTAGCAACCGGGTTTATCCCCTTTTTCGTTACCAGGGCCCTGTAATAAAGAGTTTTGCTGCCGAAAATCCGCAGTTTTTTTCGTGCAGCATTACATAACTTAAACGTACGTAAAGTATACGGGAAAGTTAAAATGCAAGTACAAACAATATTCTTGAACTCTTACATTTAGACCTGTGTGGATCGATTTTGAAGTCAACTTTCGACGGATTTTCTTACTTTTTACTTATAGATGATTTTAGTCGGAGATTCTTTATTGAGTTATTGGAACACAAATCAGACTGTATTGACAAAATAATTGAATTCATATCGCGAAGAGAGAACGGATCGTTAAGTAAAACGTCTGAAGATCGGGTAACGGAGGAGAATTTAGTAACACCCAAATGGAACAATTTTGTATTAGAAAAGGAGTGAAACAAGAGTATACTGTGCCCTACTGACCTCAGAGTAATTGAGTAGTAGAACGGGGCAATAGAACATTGCTCGATTATGTACGCACTTTGCTCTTAGATTCACATTTTCCTTTGCAATTCTGGGAAGAAGCTGCATTGACTGCGGTATGTGTAAAGGACGTATTACCTTCTTCTCGAAATCCTGATCTTACTCCATTAGAGATATGGTCCCGACGAAAACCTAATATCTCACATTTTAGAATGTTTCGATGTACTGCAAATTATGCCAATAACAAGCCCCGACATCACAAATTAGATCCTAAACGTAAAATAGGAATCTTCATGGGGTATGCAAAAAACAGACATGAAGAATTTACCGCAAGATGAAACCGCATGAAGAATTTACGACGTGAACAATATGAAGGTGCAGTGGAATCTCGTTAGCACGTTTCCAGATTACCACGTTTTGCCGCTTAGTACGTTAACGTTATCAATTTCCACTCCCAAGTCCATCAAATTACTCGTTTACACGTTCAACATTCCCGCTTGGCACGTTCAAAGTTGTAGGTATTATTCGCGCACGTTCTCTTGAACTCTTATTTCGTTAGATACGAGGGGAGTGGGGGGTTTGATTATTTGCTGACAGGACTAGTGTGAAAAATCTGTAGCTCGTTTCTCGATGCACAATAGTGTCTATTGCAAGGGAGAGAATATTCCTACTATCAGATTTTGTCAATGTCAAAAAATGTTGCTATCTGAATTCAACTAATGTTAGTAAAGGAGTGGTGGTAGATATTCCGGGGCTCAAGAAAACGTGCACGTATTACAAGTTGGTTTTGGAGAGGGAACGCGTTTTCCGGTGCACCAGCGCCACCTTCAATGTTTGCAGTTACTTTTGGGTACCACTTTCACTTTCAGTCTGATTCCAGAACGGGATAAACATGTTTGGCTGAACCACCATCTTCGCTGTGTCACGTGTTACCATTAGTTTCCGTGTTACGTGTTTCTTGGATGTGGTGCCGTGATGAGTTACTTTGAGTGCTTTTTTATTTGTAATTTAGTTTTTAATGTCATTTACGAGTAAATTAGTTCATCCCATGAATATTTGCATGTTAATTACGTATACATTAGTTTTCCATATTATGGTGGTTTTGTAGGCGGAAATGTGGAAAATAAGTATAAACTGAGCGTTTTTCGTTAGCACGTTTTCCCGCTTACGATGTTCAAAATGTTCAGTCCCTTGAAAAACGTGCTAACGTGATTCCACTGTATATGAAAGCAAGGACATAGAGTTCGACGAATCCAAGATGGGACATGACGTAAGACTGAGTAAGATAAACATCTAAGACTACTCATGAAGACTATCAAGATATCGATGTTCAGAGAAAGAATCATGGAGACGAACGGAGACTTACTTCTGATAGTGAACGCAAGAAATGTCACGAGTGAAGTTCCTGTTTGCACTTAAATGAGGAACTTAATCGAGATGTCTATATGAACGAACCACAAGGAATAAATTTGGAAACAAGAAAGGAAGAATCTGGAAACAAGATTATTGAAACTGGAAAAAGAGTATACGGTTTGCCCGAAGCAGGTCGCTGCTGGTATGGCAAAAGTCTGCGATATTTTGGAGCAATGCGGACTCAAATCTTGTCAAAACAATGCCTTGTGTATTTATCAGGTCAGAAAACACAATTCCTGGCTGTTTCGTTTTATGTAGACGGATGTTTAATCATAGGCGAAAATGATATAATTGTAGAAGAATTCGTAAAACAATTAAGTAAATGCTTACCCCCAAACGAATGGGCAACGATGATAATGTTACATTTCCTGGGAATAAGAATTAAGAAATCAAAGCAAAATTTTACTTTAGATAAAGAAGAATTCATGTTAAAAATTTTGGACAGATTTGGGATGCATGACAGTCACCCGGTATCACAACCAGGAGTTATTGGAACAAAGTTGCAAGACTACAAGAACTTTGGAAAAATAGATCCCGTAATGTACTAGCATATATTCGGATATATGGGATACTTAGGGCCGGTTGTATAATGTAGATATATGTCCAGGAAGAGTTATCTAAATAATTGCTTTTTGCGAGAATAAACGACTCGTCCTTTTGTAGGACATATATTTATTCCACGATAACCATCTCCTGTTTATCTGAAAATGCGTCCGTGAAAGAGAAAGTTGGTACTGCATTCGGTAGTGTTTTGTAGGAATATTTATTCTCTGCTTCTCAAGTTTTGCACATTTCTATATCTGCCTGTTTCGAATTCACAGACGGTGCGGAATGGACCCTCGCACTGTAACCAGTCCATGTGGAGTAGTTTTAGGAGTCTTCCCTCTAAGGCTGTAACCGTAATGTGTATCTTATTGTAAGGTCAGTACAGTTTGTGATCATTACGTATAGTACTATGCTATTATTATGTAATTGCCGATTGTAAATCTATAATGTTTTACCACCTGTCCTGGAGATGGAATAAAAACATTCCGAAACGTCGGCAAACTGCTTTTACGTCTTAATTCACCTGAGAAAAAAGTATAACAGTAAAAATATTTTTTTATATCAAACTCCATTTCATGGAAAAATGGAATTTTTTACTATACTGCAACAATTCCAAGTGAATTTAAAGCAAAAAACTCGTCCAATTACTCTAGAAAAAGGCCATCTTTTCTCTGGCACTAGGCAGCTAATCAAAAAAGATCACTTGTATATATAATCTTTACAAGTATAAAATGTATATTTACATATCTTTCTGATGATTCAAATCATCCTTCACAAGATCCAAAATCCTTAGCACTGTGGATTTGGATTGAAAACTATTTAAAACTCATCATTGTATTTGTTTAATAAATCTTGCCTGTGTCGAAACTTTCATCGTTTTCGCGACGACAAATACACTCCGAACACGAATTCATCATCGCTATCCGACAATTCGATTGCTACACAGTACACGCGTCACACGGCTGCTTCTACTTATGAGATTATTTCACTTATCTACTGAATATATTCACAAAAACAGTGGAATAGTTTCACGTATTTATTCCATGGATAAGCACTATTCCTTCTTCATACAACCGGTTTTTCCAGTGTCCATGGAATACAATTTATCTCGGCTACAACTGGGTATATACAACTGGGCCTTAGTATCGGCCACGACCTGATATTGCATACAGCAACAGTAAGCTTTCACAATTTTCTAAAGATCATCAAAAAAATCTTAAGATCATCTCAAACCATCTCAAAAACACTGAAGAGGATATTAAGATATATTAAGAAAACGAAAAGTATAAAATTACATCCAAGTAACTAGCAAGAAAAAATAGAAGTTTATTCAGATGCTAGCTGGTGCATCACGAAAGATAGTAAATCTTTCGGTTGTTACGTGATCAAAAATACGGTGAGAATATTGTAAGCTAGAAGAGTAAAAAAGAAAAAAACGGTGCCATTAGCAACCATGGAGGCTGAATTAATTGCTTTATGACAGGTCATATGAGAAGAAAAGTGGATACAGTCGCTGATTGAGGAAATAAGATTCGATGATTCCGTACATAGATGGATTGAATTCTTAATAAAGCTACGTTGATGTAACGAATCTTAACACTGTATTAAGTTGATCAAAAGATTAAAGATTAGTTACCGTCACTCGGCCACTTTTTACTTAGGAAAATAACGACAGGACGGTCGGACAGCCAGACGGACGTTCGGACAGACGGACGGACGGTCGGACAGACGGACGGACGGTCGGACAGACGGACGGACGGTCGGACAGACACAAACGGACGGACGGTCGGACAGACAGACAGACGGTCGGACAGACGGACGGTCGGACAGACAGACGGACGGTCGGACAGACGGACGGTCGGACAGACAGACGGACGGTCGGACAGACAGACGGACGGACGGACGGTCGGACAGACAGACGGACGGACGGTCGGACAGACGGACGGACGGACAGACGGACGGTCGGACAGACGGACGGTCGGACAGACGGACGGTCGGACACACGGACGGTCGGACAGACAGACGGTCGGACAGACAGACGGACGGTCGGACAGACAGAGAGACGGACGGTCGGACAGACAGACAGACAGACGGACGGTCGGACAGACAGACAGACGGTCGGACAGACAGACGGACGGTCGGACAGACAGACAGACGGTCGGACAGACAGACAGACGGACGGTCGGACAGACAGACAGACGGACGGTCGGACAGACAGACAGACGGCCGGCCGGAAAGACAGACAGACGGACGGTCGGACAGACAGACGGACGGTCGGACAGACAGACGGACGGTCGGTCGGACGGACAGACAGACGGACGGACGGACGGACGGACAGACGGACGGTCGGTCCGACAGACAGACGGACGGTCGGACACAGACGGACGGTCGGACAGACAGACGGACGGTCGGACAGACGGACGGACGGACAGACGGACGGTCGGACAGACGGACGGTCGGACAGACGGACGGTCGGACAGACGGACGGTCGGACAGACGGACGGTCGGACAGACGGACGGTCAGACAGACGGACCGTCGGACAGACGGACGGTCGGACAGACAGACAGACGGACGGTCGGACAGACGGACGGTCGGACAGACAGACGGACGGTCGGACAGACAGACAGACGGTCGGACAGACAGACAGACGGACGGTCGGACAGACAGACAGACGGACGGTCGGACAGACAGACAGACGGACGGTCGGACAGACAGACAGACAGACGGACGGTCGGACAGACAGACAGACAGACGGACGGTCGGACAGACAGACAGACAGACGGACGGTCGGACAGACAGACGGACGGTCGGACAGACAGACAGACGGACGGTCGGACAGACAGACGGACGGTCGGACAGACAGACGGACGGACGGTCGGTCGGACAGACAGACGGACGGTCGGACAGACGGACGGTCGGACAGACAGACGGACGGTCGGACAGACAGACGGACGGACGGTCGGACAGACAGACGGACGGTCGGACAGACAGACGGACGGTCGGACAGACAGACGGACGGTCGGTCGGACAGACAGACGGACGGACGGTCGGTCGGACAGACACACGGACGGTCGGGCAGACAGACGGACGGACTGTCAGACGGACGGACTGTCAGACGGACGGACGGACAGACGGACGGACTGTCGGACGGACTGTCAGACGGTCGGACGATCAGTCGGACGGACGGACGGACGGGCAGACGGACGGACGGGCAGACGGACGGACGGGCAGACGGACGGACGGGCAGACGGACGGACGGGCAGACGGACGGACGGGCAGACGGACGGACGGGCAGACGGACGGACGGGCAGACGGACGGACGGGCAGACGGACGGACGGGCAGACGGACGGACGGGCAGACGGACGGACGGGCAGACGGACGGACGGGCAGACGGACGGACGGGCAGACGGACGGACGGGCAGACGGACGGACGGGCAGACGGACGGACGGGCAGCCGGACGGACGGGCAGCCGGACGGACGGGGAGACGGACGGACGGGCAGACGGACGGACGGGCAGTCGGACGGACGGCCAGACGGACGGACGGGCAGTCGGACGGACGGACGGGCAGACGGACGGACGATCAGTCGGACGGACGGACGACGGGCAGACGGACGGACGGGCAGACGGACGGACGGGCAGACGGACGGACGGGCAGACGGACGGACGGACGGACGGGCAGACGGACGGACGGGCAGACGGACGGACGGGCAGACGGACGGACGGGCAGACGGACGGACGGGCAGACGGACGGACGGCCAGACGGACGGACGGCCAGACGGACGGACGGCCAGACGGACGGACGGCCAGACGGACGGACGGCCAGACGGACGGACGGCCAGACGGACGGACGGCCAGACGGACGGACGGCCAGACGGACGGACGGCCAGACGGACGGACGGACGGCTGGACGGCCAGACGAAAGGTCAGACGGACGGACGGACGGACGGACGTTTGACGGACGGTCTGATGGACGGACGTTTTGATGCCAATATTTCGGAAACCAGGATCCACAAAACATCCAAGAATTGCTAGAGGATTTATTACATATATGAACAAGATTTATCTACTTTTTCGACATCAGGGCTCCACAATACGAGTTTTTCCTGTCGAAAATTCAGCGATTTTTGCCGAAGCAGTTCAATTACTCTTTAATATGTAAGTACGTAGAAGGGCGAGAAAATGAAAATAGAAAAAAAACGACGGAAATTGATGTTTCAAAATGCGTGAAATCGGGAGCTAAATAGGTAAAAGGAAATCTAAAATAATTCCAGAAACATAATTAAGTGGTTCCTTTTGTTTAAAGTCTTCAAAACCATAACAAAAAGCAAAAGACATTTTGCCTAATTTCCGGGCAAACGGATAAGTAACAAGCTTGTCAAAGACAAAACTGCCTGTTTCTCAACTTCGAATGCGAGTTAAGGAATATAGTGCCGATATTCAAGAATACAAATTCTTAAAGATTCACAGAAACTGATCAGTTGCAACCAAACTATACGAGGAAAATGTGCGCGTGGCACATTTACGGCCCGCATGCTGACGTCACGCATAGCTGCGCATCCCCACAACTACAGACTCTGCATTTGAATTTTAATGCTGGACACCTGGCGACTGTGACTCATGCGAAAAGCCACTAAACTTAGCGTCGAATGTGCGCGCCACTGCGATATCTGACATCACCTTGCGATCAGCCATTGCCGAGGGGGGCCGGCAGCGTAGAATACATCCATGTATTCGTAAACTTACATCACGGATGGGACCTATTCCACAATACATAGCTTCTCACCTTTTGCGACGTAGCGGTGCATTGAAGTTTCTCTTAAGAGGTCGTCCGTAAATTACATAATGCCAAACACGGGGGCGGGCAGCGTTACATAGGAGAAGGGGGCGTTAGCTTAAAGTTACGTACAACTATTTTTTTAACTTTTGCGGAAATAATTCCTTTTTTGTCTTATACTAAAACAATATATTAACTAATTTTTTTTGAAGAATTAAATAAATTAAAGTGATTGTGTAAATTATTACAATAAATGAAAACATTTTCATTATTTTTTTATTCAATCTGTAAGATTACGAAGAAAATATTTTAAACTGATCTATATTCAAGAATCCAATTAAATTGGCGTTGCAGACTCTCACTAAGCGACATCCAAGAGGGCGACTAAATGGCTTTTCTGTCAAACTTTTTCACCTGTGTGTGTGCGATCTCTCTTCACTCAAAATTTTCCCCACACTAATTGTTAGATATTCACAACTTCTTCTGACTTTACCACAAATTATAATACATATTACACAAATAAAACTAATACAAATTGTTTTTACTGTAATATAATTTATGTTTACTTCTTGTAAATGGGGGAGAGATGTCGCGATCGTTACGTATTTAGGGAGAATTCAAGCACGCGTTACAGTGGGGAGAGGGGGGTATTCAAAATACTCAAAAATTGTTACGTAATTTATGGACGGGCCCTAAACCGTTATTACGATGGCACTTGAATCTTTCAGTTGGAAAATGTTTGTCAATTTTGGATGAAAATTGTGGTCACAATGTATGATCACATTAATTTTGCTGTGTTTTTGTTTTCTTTTCAATTTTTAGGTGCCCCGTTTGTTGTTTTTCTTTCAGTAGTTTAGTTCTACTGATTTCTCCTCAAAGTGTCAGAATATATCGCTCGGGTCGGGTTTACAAACGGTCACTCAATAATCAACCTTTTGCAAAGGTGTTTTTTTTCTCTTTAAATTCAGTATACGGGTACTTAAGTGTCGGGTAAACACAGCCTGTTCTGTCTCTCACATGCACTGGCGGGTTCCTTACGAGTGAACCTAGAAATAATGCTTTGGTTTCAGTACAGCAAAAACAATTCTTCACAAAATTCTCACGTTGTCTGCACTCTTATTGTCGCTGTCAGCTCAGTGGTTTCATCAATTCGCTCAAGATAGACGTATTTTTGGCGAGCGAAAGTCCACGCCATATGTCGCAATTGTGAATCCCTTGATTACTTTGATGTCCTCGGCAATACACACGCCACCTCACAGATTAGGTCGTTGCTGCTAAAGGAAATCAGAGACCACAACTGACAACCCCCTGGTCAACTGCGGTCATAAGCGTGCGCAGCCTTAAACAAGAGGGGAGGGGGTTTCAGACTCCTTTGGAGTCCCCTCTTTCCATTAATCTTTTTACTTATATATGATTTTATTAAAAATTATAAAACATACAAGGAAAAATATATAACCTGAATGATACAATTAAAATCAATCGTTGGTTATGTTACCACTTTATGTTACTTGTGTGATACACAGTCTACTACATCAGCTCGCGAGTGGGCGACATGATCCACTGCACGCAGTTTTCTGGTTTTTGCCAAACATAATTCGAATTTTTTTGCTCAGTTCAGCCCTCTGGACCGAAACTGAACTCTGCTACAGGCAATGCCAAACTACCTATTGCAGATATTTTATTCCTGGAGTTCAGAGGGGACTGCAGGACTATCTCTCTCTCTCTCTCCTGTAATATTCCCTGTGAATTTTCTTTCGCTGTGTCGTTCGAGATATTCTCACATTCTTCAATGCCCAGATATTTGAAGGCTTTACCTGGCTCAAGATCTTGAATCACAGTGCGCATATCAACTTCAATGCTCTCTGACGTCACTTTGCTTCCCTTTAAATTGACTTTTGTACATCTCTCAAGACCAAACTTCCAAGGAAATGTCACTTCTAAAATCATTGACGAGAGATAGCATTTAGGAGAGAATAGCTTCATTCTTAGCAAACACTTTAAGGTCATTATTATATATCATGAAATATTTAGAGCAACTTTTGAGAAAATAGCATTTGACTGTTTACGAAAGTGCGCAATTTTGAGCACATTTTCACAGAAAACGTTTTTTTCGAGAAACTTCTGTACAGAGAAAGGGAAGAATACCTAGAAAGTGAGTGGTGATGCTTGAGCGGACTGAGCGGTGGTTTCTCTGTACAAAGAACAGCTAACGCCGCGCCGGGCTGAGAGCTGCCCGGGGGAGGGGGAGAGATGGCGCTGGTTAAGGGAGGAAGCGGAAGTTGACGAACTTGAGAAGATTTGTTTTGCACATACTTTTTATTGCGACTTTATTTCTATTCTACTTTGAATGATGGGATGAACTATGATAGACACAAAATGACAGGCATTTCTGTACAATTAAGGTCTGTCATTTTGTGACTATCATCATGACTGTTCTGTTTACATCTTGAAGAGAGCTTGTTCCTGTGATAGTTCACTGGTCGTGCTGGGCACCACTTAATTGGGCAAACGGCATTGCCAAATACCTGGTACTTGGTGGCTGCGTGGACCTCAGGAGTGCTCCTCTCCCGGGCGAAGCGCGAATGCAGGCGTCCCACACAGCTCACAGAATACGGGAAGCCTGTGTCGCCCCGCCGCAGATTGGCCAAGGAACTGGCCCCAAACGCTGTAGATTGGATCCTGGCAGTAGGAGTGTGCTGGCGGCACACACGGTCTTTATCCACAGGTGTCTCTCGGAGCAAATAAGTCATGCCCGTATTGCAACGCGGTTCCTGCCGACGGCAGGTTCACTATGACTGCTTGCGGCGCCTACAACGGCTGCTCGTAGAAGACAAGGCAGCGCACTTAACTCTTGAAATGACACACATGACTCCACGATCGACCCTGCCGAGGGCAGCGTTGTCACGTGCGCGAAGCGCATGGAGTTTCCACCGAACACGACCGCGGATATTGCTCAAGAAGACCGGCGCCGGGCCGGCGGAGTTGCTTTTATGACCCTCGCGGAGATTTTTCGGTCGCGGCTGCTTCGGGGATATGTGCAAGTGCCTTCTGGAGAGGGCGACAGGCCCTTCGGGGAAAGCCGGGTGGCCGCCGGGGGTGGAAAAGGCCGGCGTTGAGGGTGGTAAGCCGTGAGGGCGACGGGCAGCCAGGAGACGCAACGAGACGCGCCGGCGATGCCATTGTGGCGTGTACGGAACTGCTCGCCAGGGGGGGCGGAGCAAGTCGGCGATGAGGATAGCCGGCCTCTGCAGGACAAACAACAAAATTCCAGCATGGCGTTCGGGAGTGCACTGAGCATCTTCTCGCCGGGGTGTGAAGGGGTCCTGCGCTGATGGTGGCCGGCCTTGGGGTGCTGGACCCACGCGGCAGGTGGTCAGTTTCTGCCGGACAAATAACGAACGGTCGACGAGGGCTTTATGGAGTGTACGAAACAACTTCATAAAATATAATTTGCATAAAAACACCTGTAATGACATTAGACGTGAGATAGTATAAAAAATCCTTTGTACGATTTAAAATTGAAAGAACATTTCAAAACGGCGTTTTCGACCAGTTCTTGAATGCAGTTCCGCACAACAAATTCCAAGGAAGAATTTTGGGAGCCTTTTTGAGAAAATCTTGTTTTTAATTTTGCCAATATTTCACTCAAAATAGTGCAACTACTATTTTCAAAAAACGCACCAGACATTAATGAACCAACTGTAAAGAAAATATGTATTTTGAAGAAAAGAGTTCAATCATTAAGAATGTAGTAAGAGGTCAAAAAATGTTACATTTCAACAATTTTTGAAACTTCCGGGGTAATTATGAAAATCGTATTTATGCTGTCTTCATATGTGTATTTCATTCCATTTATCCAATAAATTTAAAGAAAAAGCCATACGGAGCCATTTTTTTAGTTGAAAATTTTGAAAATGTCCCTGACTTCACGTGGAGAACTACCATAATTCAAAGAATTCCTTTCAAATTCACAGGACTTCAAGTCAGGACAAATGGGCCAGATCCACCAGGGAAAATTCATTTTGGGAAAAATTCCTATCCTACGTGGTTTACGCGCTAGTGAAGTTCACAGGCGGTGAGATGTATACACGGCCAGTTTTCAGAAACAACACTTTCGGTATTAGGGGTCCCCGATATATTTCCGTTATAGTCACAAATCGATTTTCCACAGCATTATGTAATTTACTCTTATAGGTACTACGAATATTATTTCGTAATTTTGCATACAAAGAAAATAAACTAGTGATACTACCGAATCGCGCACATTTTCCTACTAGTTTGTTTCCTCATTCTCTTGAGTGTAGGCAAGCTTTTCGGTCTCGTCTCGCCCTCTTCCCAGTTGGCTGTCGGCGCCTGAAAGGCAGGGCCTTCCGCGGTACGTATCGCTCCTCAGGGGGTATTTCCAGAGCGTAGTACCTTCGCGCGTAGTTGTATCTCGGTTTACAAATTTCCCCTACATACTCCTTGGCACCACTTTGGTGATTGTAACATTGCTATGGTTCTGGTCGTAGGCTTCTAGTTCCTGAATTACACACACTGTTGCCTGTCAGCTCATCAGATCATCGAAGGATTAGGTTAAAATGTAATTCACGGCGGCAAATTGTGTGTGTGTGTGTGTGGGGGGGGGGGGAAGCTGGGGCAATTTGCCCCAGGCCTCGACTTCATTAGGGCCCCACTTTTTCATTCAAATCATAAAACTGAAATATATTCAATTGAAATTAAACGCTGTAAGTTATTTCTGTTGCATGGGGAGAAATTATGTGTATGTGTTGGAGAAGGGAAATTTTGTTTAAAATAAGGGACCCCCTGGATTTACTGCTCCACGCCTGTCTTCTCTAGGGTCCCTGGTAAAACACGAAGGCCTCGAAATATCCCTTGCCACGAACTTAAATATTCGTGGTTTGCGCGGGTTGCGAACCTCCCCGCTCACCTGCCCCAAGTCTCGGTCTCACGCGGCCGAATCACAACACCGCACTATTAGTAGAGTCTAAAGTTTGTGGAACATAATTTGATATAATAATAAAACTGGCCTCTGTATACACGACCTTTACTGTGCTTGGTACCACTGAATCTCAGTAATTTAAGATATTTGACGACACTAGTTTCCATAGTAACAACCCAAACATAGTTACTTGTATCATGGGACCCTAAAACGTGTATTTCCGTTGAAATCTTGAATTTTCCGCAGCATTACGTAACTCTTTATACTAGGTTCATCATTCTGTATACGCAAACGATACAGTACACAGGAGGGGAGTAAACGGCTTGAAGGGGAAACAGAGGGGATGACACCAGTAGTCTGATGCACTGCGCACCAAGGGATGTAGTTTCGAACACCAAGAAAGACCCGAAGAAAGCTGGTAGCAATGCAAGAGACACTGGCAGATGAAGCGGGGGTAAATACGACGGAGGATGGGAGATAATTCATCAAAGGTACCACTTGGTCAAGTTATCTTAGGCGTGATTTTATGACAGAAGGGATGGTTTGACAATTAACATCATTGTGTATCAAGACAGCTCACAGACTTTACTCCTGCAAGCGACATCGAATGTTTCCTCCTGGTACAATCGCCTCTCTAGTGAAGGTTCGCAAAGAAACATCACCTCTCATGTGAGAACATGGAATTTGAAAGCACAATGGCGTACAAAGGGGGGGGGGCAGCTGGGGCAACGTACTGCATGCCCAATTAAATCGAGATCCCGAATTGTTTTTTACAATCAAAATATCTCTACAAGGCATTTTACTTCTAATTAAAATTAACCGCAGTAAGTTATTTCTGTAGCCCGGAGAGCCGAATTTTTGTGTTGGGAGGAGGGGGACTGTTGTTTGAACTACGAGGTCCCCGTGCTCTACTGCCCAAGGCCTCTTTGCTTCCTCTTGGGCGCCGCTGCGTCAGCAAGGAAGAGCGCCGCGCTCCGCTGCGCCCCGCTTCGCCCCGCTTCGCTCCGCGCCACCCACCTTGATTGATTGATTCGTGTTTCCGGGCGCGTCAACTAATAGGTCATTAGTCCCGTAAGTGCAGTGCGTGTTTTTCTCGGGAGGTGGCGATTATCTTTTCCCCGCTGGACGGCGAGATCTGGCGCCGACCTACCGTCGACTAGCGGGGTTTTCCCCTCAACCAGGTATCTCCCACCCGTAGGGCACTGCCCCAGCCGGGACAAGCTCTAAGCTCCAGACCGGTCTCCCGGCATGTGTGGTAGTGTAGTGCATGTTAGTGTGTGTATGTGTGTAAGAGGAGAGGATAGGACAGGACAAGGAAGAGGAAGGGAAGACCGCGCGGTCCGTGGCCCGTTCGTTCGGGTACTGTGCTCCGGCATTCGCCTCCACCCACCTTGAACTCGTCGGGCGACAGCCCCAGGTCGGCGCACAGGCGCTCGATGCCGTCGGCGAGCATGGCGTCCTCGGCGGGGTCGCGGTACACCTCGAACAGCGCGCTGATCTTCGCCTCGGAGGGCGGCGGGTCGCGCACCAGGCGCGGGTAGAAGACGCGCGGCCGCGGCGTGGCGGGCGCCTCCGCGGAGGCGGCCACGACGGCGTTGGCGTTGGCGACGGCGACGGCGGGCGCCGCTGCCGAGGTCGGGGCCACGGCGACGGAGGCGGCGGCGGTGGCGGGCGACGGCGCGGCGGGACCGCGGCCGGTGCCGTTGGCCGTGGGCTCGCCCACAGTCAGGGGAGGGCCCAGATCCGTAGGCGCAGCGCTCGCCGGCAGCCCGCCCTCTGCAAAGCGACACACACACGGCCCCCGGCCCATTTGCACCCGCTCGCCGACAAGAAGCTCGCTCCCAGCACAGCTGTCCAGACACTGGCGGCTCGGCTGGGGGCGCGCCCGTGCAAGACACAAAGTGCAAGAACACAAAGCGAAACGTCACCTTCTAAAATGAAGCAGTCTGATGCTGGCAAAAAGTCAGGGCAGTTCTTGTTCCCTATTTTAAAGGCAGAGGTTTTCTTGATTTTCACTTCGATTTTGAGAGCTTGTAAAAGCGATAGGATTACCTGGTTAAGTTTCAATGTGACACTTCCATACACGTCAGTGGTTCTGTGTAGAAGAAAGAACAGTCCACAGCTTTATCATGTTAGTAAAATGTAACCCTAAACTCAGATTCATTAGATTGATAAACGTGGATTCTTTTTAAACTAACGTAAATAACCGGAAGAAGGAAAATGTGGAAATTGAAACTCCCACGAGATACTGATAAACAACAAACCTCAAAAACTTTACGGGAATGGCAATAAGTGGTGAGATTATTCATTACCTCTTGTGTGCAGTCAGTCTTCCTTACCGGCAGATGCGCACTCAACTATCGAGTATGAATAGCACTAAGGCTGTTATGTTTGAAATCATTGATTTAAATCATTATTTATTATTTTTATTATTTAAAAACGTATTTTTATTTTAAATATTTGCAAAATAAAAATTACTCAGATAAAAAGACTTATATCAATTACAAAGTTAATCTAAAGCATATATTATATTTCTTACAAACTTTTTCACATAAGTGAACTTATTTCAAAAAATAAAAAATAAAATGCAATATACAATAAAATGTACGAACTTATGAAACGAAGAACAATAAACAATTTGTAGTAGAGTTATGTACTAATAAACTTAGATGGTCGATTAGTTTTTATCCAGCAGTCTCTAATTAAAAATTTAGCAGCAATACTCCCCTAACACACACCGAGCTAGTTTCGAGAAAAACATGTCTCAATCTTGAATGGAGTCCATAATTCTGGATTTGTATTAAAATGTTTGCAAAAGTCACTTAAAGATGAGCATTAATAAAAATGGAATTTTATTAATATTCATTTAAATAACAAAATTAATATTGTCAAAACTAATGAAAACAGTAGTTAATCTTACTAGTATTAATAATTTTAATTTTTTTCTTTATGTGTACATCGATAAAATTCCATTTCAGGTAGGCAGCGTACTTCCCACTGGCCGTAAAAGTGTTAATAGGAAAGTTCGCAAATAACAATTATATCCCATATTTTTTATAACATGACAACTAGTCAGGAAGATTTAATATTTCAAAACTGTCCAACTTTGTTATAAGTTTTCGATGAATTCAGTTGTTTTCAACAATAAGTGATTTTCGATTCGGGCGGTATTGCACAAAAAAATGGTAAAATTTCTTTGAACGAAGAATGCCTTCTTTGTAAATCATGCCAACAGATGTTGGCACAAGATTATTCGGGAACATGGACGCATGAGAAGTGTTTCAAGAGCACGAAACGAAAAGAAAAATCAAATTTAAAGATTTTGTGGGTTAGGGCAGTATTACACCGGACCTGTCGGGCATACTGTAACTTTATTTTTTTAATAAAATTATAATTTACTATACGTACGTACGTATAGTATAGGGAATGTTATGAAATGCTGCGCGCAAAAACGGCGGATTTTCGGCACAAAAACTCATATTACAGGGTCCTGGTAACGAAAACGTGGATATATCCAGTTGCAAAATTAAGAAAAAAATCTCCTAACGCGTGGTGCAACCAGAATCCCTATTTTGTGGGTCCTTGATACCGAAAAACCAATTGAAAGCTAAACGTCTGTCCATCCGTCCGTCTGTGAACAACGCTACCGACTAAACCATTCAGCCAATTTTCTCCAAAATTGATATTACCCCAATCGATCTGAATATTCTCGCTGCCCGTTCAATTTGAAACCGATATTTTAAATTTGGAGGGTACTTTACATGAAGACACTGGGACATTTTCAAAATGTTCCAAAAAATGGCGCCAACAATTTTGACCAAATTTTGTTGTTGGATAGTCTGAAGGTCATTTAACAAAATGGCGTAGGTATTACGTTGATTGAAAACTCTGATTTTTCGAAAATTGAAAAAATTCAAAATTTTTTTCGGCATCTTCCTAAAACTACAATTATGAAGTTACAATTTTTGTTCTTAATGAAATGCGTTCATTAAAAACAGATCTTCAAATAAGGTCATGTTCAATTTTTCAAAAATATAAGTATTTTTTTCGAAAAATTGTGCCAAACAATATTTTATTTTCTTTAAACCATATTTTCTTAAAAACCGAACAACACTGCGATAGAAACAGTGAGTTGTACGCTTCTTGGTTGAATTGGACGTTTTCAAATAATAGCTAAGGTGTTAGTAGCGCATAAAGTGCAATATTTCAGTACTACGTACGTTCAGTACTACGTACGTTCCATATTAAATCAACAGTTTTTTACCTCACCATTTTAGATTCTGATGAAATTTGACACATAGATAGTATGAATGAAGAACAAGAAAACCACGAATTTTGAGTAAGATATTTCCACCCGTTTGTGAAGTACAGCCATGTAAATTTTTACAAAATTAGGTTCCTGAAAATTTTTAAATTGATGTAGAACCTCTCCAAATTAAGATAGGGAGCTGGAACAGGTGTCATTTTACAGCTTTCTTTATGGCCTTTTATATGGTATACAACTCAATGGGGGTTGCGATCAAACAGTTTTTCAAATTTTAATTTAAAATTTTAATTTTGATTTTTTCAAAATGCTCATCTTCAAAAAAAACTGAAAAAATTCTAAAATAATCCTTATATGTTTCCAAACAGATGGTGCAAGTTTAAAAATGGGTCTGCAATGGGTTCATATGGTAATCTTTACTTAAAATGCACAACATTTACTTACTCTAGATTTTATTGATTTAAAATGCATTTTATTTCACATTATAAGACCTAATATATACAAATTATTAATTTAGTGTTTTTTGTTGGTGAGTGTGTTGTTTTATTGTTATTGTTGTTGTTATAATAATAATAATAATAATAATTATTATTATTATTATTATTATTATTATTATTATTAGACCGCGGAACTTCATGCATATTTTTACTGACTGTGCATGACTGTGCAAGGAAATGTATATAACTTTACCTATCACCAAAAATTAAACAAATCAAGGTCACCTTACAGTTGATGGACCAGATACGTGGGAACCTAAACATTTAAGCGAAATGAATCGTTGAGGAAAGAACACCAACTTCGAGCAGCGTCAGCTGGTTATTTACCATCATGCAAAGGGTTAGTGATGTCCAAAATTTTGCAAAATGCCATTAATGAAGAAAGCACAGTGAGTGACAATCTCATGGTACATCAATGAATAGGCGATTGAACTGCAACCCGAAGGAGAACACCCGAAGACATTTTCTGATCGAGAAGGGAATCTCGTAGTGAAAATAATAAAGAAGGACCCTCGTATTAATGCACCAAAAATTACTCCACAGTTATTTATTTGGCATTGGCATTAAAATAAATTCCGAAACCGTGCAAAGGGTACTATACTAAGGAGGTTCAATTTGCAAAGCCGCGTTGTCAGAAGAAAGCCACTTGTAAGTTGAAAGAGAAATACCCGAAAAGATCTGACTTCGATCCACTTCTCCACAAAAACCTGAAGTATATGAAGTTAAATATACGGTATACATTAAAATACGCAGTTCAACTAAAACATAGCACACATACAAAATAAAAATAGGGTAGATTTGTTTAATTTTTGGTGTTAGGTAAAGTTACATACATTTCCTTTCGATATGCACAGTCAGTAAAAATATGCAATTGCATCACGTTTCGCGGTCTAATAATAATAATAATAATAATAATAATAATAATAATAATAATAATGTTTGCTAAGAATGAAGCGATTCTCTCCCAAATGCTGTCTGTCATCAATGATTTTAGCAATGACATCTGCATGAAGTTTGGTCTTAACAAATGTGCAAAAGTCAACTTAAAAAGAGGCAAAATGACCACTTCAGAGAACATTGAAGTTGATAGACACACTGTGATTCAAGATCTTGAGCCAGGTAAAACTTACAAATATCTGGGCATTGAAGAATGTGAGACAATCTCGAACGACGCAATGAAAGAGAGAATTCGCAAGGAGTATTACAGAAGAGTGAGACTTGTCCTGCAGTCTGCTCTAAACTCAAGGAATAAAATATCAGCAATAGGTAGTTTGGCGGTGCCTGCAGCCGAATACAGTTTCGGAATAGTAGACTGGACTGAGCAGGAAATTCGCATCATGGATCGAAAAAACAGAAAACTGCTTACAATGCATCACGTTGCCCACCCCCGAGCTGATGTACATAGGCTTTATGTGTCACGTAAGGAAGGAGGAATAGGCCAGAGACAAATTGAAGCCTCCTGGCACAATGCAATAACCGGGATGGGAAAGTATGTAGTCAGCCATCAAGATGACCCACTAATGAGGCAGGTCATGAAACCTGACCGAAGAATGGGAAACAGAGGCATTGTAAGTGTAGCAAGAAGCATTGCGAACAAGACTATGCAAGACACCCAGAATGACAGAGACACTGAACTTCTGATGCTCCTAAACATGAAGTGTGAGACACAAAAAATGTTAAAGAAATCGTGGAGAGACAAACCACTCCACGGACAATATTTGAAAATGGACAAGGTGCAGATCAATAAAGATCAATCATTTATGTGGCTTAAAAGGGGAAGAATGAAGCCAGAATCGGAAGCACTTGTAATAGCTGCGCAAGATCAGGCCTTGAGAACACGACATTATGATAAAGCGGTTCTCAAAATCTCCCAAGATGATAAATGCCGCATTTGCCAGGAGCAAGTAGAAACCATTGATCATATTATCTCAGCTTGTCCAATCCTAGCAAAGACCGAATACCTGAAAAGACATGACAGGGTGTGTAGCTACCTCCACTGGCGGATCTGTACCGCCCTCGAAGTTCCAAACACATGCCCCAAGTGGTACGAACACTCACCAAAACCGGTGACGTCTGTTGGATTGTGTACGATATTGTACGACCAACAAATTCAAACAGATCGCACGATAGCGGCAAACAAACCGGATATAGTTATCCGGGATTTGGCGAAAAAATCTTGTTTACTTATCGATGTTGCTGTACCTTGCGATCAAAACGTCGTTACCAAGGAGGCAGAGAAACGTCTTAAATACAAGAGTTTGGAAATCGAGATCAGCCGAATGTGGGGCGTAAAAGCACAGGTCGTCCCGATAGTTATCAAAGCTCTGGGATTAGTTCCGCAAAATTTGAGTAAGAACTTGGCTAAACTCCCTGGTAATTCAAAAGACTGGGAAGTGCAAGAAATTGCTTTATTTGGAACAACCCATATTTTGCGCAAAGTATTGTAGAGGCACCGACAGTCCCTAGATCTGCTCCTTAGGTAGCTGGTTGCAACCTGGAGTAGATTTTATATTCAGCCGACTCATAACATCTTTAGTCGTGATGTAATGGAATAATAATAATAATAATAATAATAATAATAATAATAACACGCAACTATAACAATGAAACACAACACACTCACCAACAAAAAACACTAAATTAATAATTTGTATATATTAGGTCTTATAATATGAAATAAAATGCATTTTAAATCAATAAAATCTAGAGTAAGTAAATATTGTGCATTTTAAGTAAAGATTACTATATGAACCCATTGCAGTCTCATTTTTAAACTTGCACCATGTGTTTGGAAACGTATAAGGATTACTTTAGAATTTGTTCAATTTTTTTGAAAATGAGCATTTTGAAAAAACTCAAAATCAAAATTTTAAATTAAAATTTGAAAAACTGGTTGATCGCAACCGCCATTGAGTTGCATATCATATAAAAGGTCATAAAGAAAGCTGTAAAATGACACCTGTTCCAGCTCCTTATCTTAATTTGGAGAAGTTCTACATCAATTTAAAAATTTTCGGGAACCCAATTTTGTAAAATTTTACATGGCTGTATTTCACAAATGGGTAGAAATATTTTACTCAAAATTTGTAGTTTTCTTATTCTTCATTCATGCTACCTATGTGTCAAATTTCATCGGAATCTAAAATGGTGAGGTAAAAAACTGTGTTGATTTAATATGGAATGACCCGTAGCTGTTTTCTCTAATACGGGTAGGTATACTGCAATTTTTGTAGGAAGAGCTCTCAAGATAACTCAAATCCCATCTTCGCGATGGAATATGTCACGGCATTTCGCGTCTTTTCTCAGTCTTGCCGGTAGAAGTCGCATGATCGCAAGCACTGTTTCATACGGTCGCGATCGTGCGAAATCTAGCGGAACGACTGTGAATGATACGAAATGCCGTGACATATTCCATCGCGAAGATGGGATTTGAGTTATCTTGAGAGCTCTTCCTACAAAAATCGCAGTATAAGTGCTGTAGTAGCACCACTAGTTTAAATTTCAAAACACCAGAATCACTTTGTTCCACTAAAATCGTTAGTTTCCTTTCGTTTGTGTTTATATTGACACCCATTTCTCCTCTCACAGAATTTCGTTCAGAAGGGGTTACAAGCTGAGAATTTTCTTAGCTAGAATTACTATATCGTCTGTATACTATATTATACTTATTTGCATTTTTATACCCACTTCCCTAATTGCTACTGCACTCTTTAAGAGGTTCCTGCGCACAAATTGGAAAGGAATGGAGACGGCACTCATCCTTTCCTGACACTACGTTGAATTCTCACCTGATCTGTTGTACAGTCACCAACGTTCACTACGGATTTTAGATTCCAAAACACATTTTCAATGATCCTTTACTCTTAATCAATCCCAGTTTGTTGTACAATGTTGGCGAGCTTCACACGTTTGTCACAATAAAGAGCATTCTCGTGATCTATTAACCGAGTATGAACACCTTTCTGTCGTTCCCAGCAATCCTGAAAAGGACAATTATTCCAATAAGGGCCTCTATGTAGAACAGAAAAACATTCCTAAATGCATTCTGAGGACTTTATGTTTTGTTCACTTTTACGGAATATGTATAATTTTGTCTAATATGATTCTCAATTTTTTTCAAGAAGTGTGTTATTACCATTAATCAATATTTTCATTGTGTTTCGGGAGAACCTTTTCGGATAAAGGAATGAAGGTGGATGTCAACCCTTCCTGGGGAATATTCAACATCTAATACTATATAAAAATCGATGTTTGTTTCTATTTTATGCGCTGCCATACCATTCAGCCGATTGCGATAATACTTTGTCAACTCGTTGCTTGCATTTTCGCGAAGAAAATAGGCATAGTACAATGGGAATGTGCGTATGTCTGTCGTACATAAATGCGCGTTATGATTTTATGCTGACTCGTGTCCCTGAAGATAAGCTCTTAGCAACCTGCCGCACCTTCAAGTAATAAGCGCGTGTCCGCTGCATATTGTAGCGTCGTGGCGCGCTAAAACACGGAGACAAACACGAGGCAGATGGCCGGATGTTTAACAAAGGGCGCCGAACGATGACGCACCGGGACTTTCCGTCCAAGCGTAGACTGGGCGTGGTACGGCGGGTAGCGCCGAAGGGCCCATATAAGGCCACGAGAACAATGCCTCCTTCTTCTTGATTCTCAGCTGTGTCGGCGGCAGGTTGCTCGCGAGTTTGTGCTAGTGATGCAGGAGGGCAAGGGGCCGGCAATTCATTGTCGTAACTAGCGAAACATGCATTAGGTCTCAGGGTAGAGCGGTGCTCCGCACAGGGGAATATTGGTTGTATGTTGCGGTGTGGTAGCCGTTCGGTAAAATATCTCTCCTAGCAGTGGGTTCTACTTATTTAGTTAATTGTAAGCAGTGCAATCTGTTATTTGTGACAACGGCCTAGTTTATGAATAAACTTACTGTTCTTACAACCCACCCTCGTCTGTGTTCTGATTACACCCGTATGACGCCACAATATTTTGCCCCTGCGATTGTGAAGAATCGGCCGGAATCATTACTTGTATGTTATTTCGTACAAGTAAATCACATTTATTCAAGGGAGTGTCATAGCGAATGCATCCCCAAACTTGAGGGCGAACGTTTTAACAAAAGGACATTTGACAACCATTTCCAAACCATGACATTGAACACACCCCTACTCGCCTTTCGTCCATTAAAATTTTTGCAGAGCATAGCGTAAAAGGTGGTTAACATTAACCACTAGCGTGTGAAGTTAATACACTTGAAAACGCGAAGCATTGCCGAGTCCACAAGTATTTTATAAGTATCTGGTGCTCGGGTTGCTAAACTTTATTTCGCTCTACGGACTTAAGTCTGCAGTCTGCAACCTGCAGAGACTCCAGGGTAAGCAACTCTCCGAGCAACCATCGCATCAATTCAGCGCAAAAGGTTTCTCTTCATCAACACGCTCTAATCTGGAATGCTGAGTTACTCTCCTAATACCATTCCCCAACTTATCTTCAATTTGATGATCAAAAGATCCAGCGAACAGAAAGAAACTTCTGCAATGACTTGGCGAAGCAATCACTTTTTAACCACACTAACGAAGCCAGACCCTGACAAGAACCTCACAACTTCTCTTGAGCACACTTAAAATAACTAGTGGTACTACAGAATGGAACATACTTTCCCGTATTAGTTTTCTATTTCCTTTGCTCTCGGCTAGCTATTCGGACTCGCCATATACTCTCGCCAGCTGCCATCTATCGTCACCCAAAGTACATTTTTTTGACATTTTCTTCATTTTTCGGTTTCCTAATAGTAAAATGGAAATATTTTAAAAATATTAAAGAACAGTAAAACCTCATCCAAAATCACATTTTTCTTTGAAACATTTGTAGCCGTTTTTAAGAAAATTGCGTTTCAGCACTACTGTGAATTCAAAATTTGAAGTTCTTTTTCACAAAAGATTTTTGAGTTTTCGAAAAACTTCATTTGAAATCATTTAGGCACTTTAACTCGCATGTACAATAGTGTATACATATTGCTGGAAATGGGCATACTAACGGTGTAAGAGATCAGTCAAAAAATTACATTCGTGTAATTTTTGAAAAAAATCAAAAATACCCCAAAATGAACTACACATCATTTTAAAGAATGCAATTAGCACTATCCGTCTGAAACGTCTGAAGAAAAAATTTGGAGCCATTTATGAAAAAACGCAGTTTGAGCGTTTCTGAAAATGCGGGATTTTGAGCTGGTTTTAACCAGAGTTGTGCCGTAGACTATAATTCTACGTTTACGCGTGTTTTCTACACGTAATCTACGTGTAGTCTACGTGACTCTTTTTACGTGTAGACTACGTAGACAATGCAATCTGTGTAGACTATTTCATTTTTCACAACAAATAACCCAAATACTTTTATAAGTAGTAATAGTAGAAGCATGTTTTAATGTAATATTAAAAAAATATTTTCCATTCAGTAAGTCAAAAATAGTATTCATGATGAAATGACAACCTCCGTATCCATCTCAAGAAACCAATACGGACTTGTTCCAAATTGCACTCCTTTAGTACTCCTTTAGATGTGATCCAATCAATTTGTAGTATTGCTTTGGATATATAGAATATAATTATAAATAAATTTTGGATTTGGGGGTGGAACATGACCCTAGTAGATTCGCCCCTGCCCTACAAAAAAGATAGATTACAGTTGTCAACATAGATTACCTTTGTCTACGCAGAATATGATGTCTACGCGTTGTTTACGTGTAGACTTAGATTATGGTTCTTTACGCGTAGACGCACATCACTGGTTTTAACAGAAAACGGTTGAGTTTTGGTAAAACTTTATATATTATTTAAAGCACATGTACTCAAAATCGCCGCTAATGTGAATATTAACGATATGAGAGACAAGTAAAAAAAATGACATCTTAGCAATTTTTGAAAAAACAAAAGAATAGAGCAAGATGGCGTTTATGTCATCTAATAGAGTACATTTAGTACTATCCTTACAAAAAGTTCAAAGAAAAATTTGGAGCCGTTTACGAGAAAATTTGGTTTTTGTTATTTTTTAAAATTACACATCTTGAACGCAAAATTGCACGAAAACTACTAAATTTATCAAAAAAATGTGCATAACCTTAATGAAAGAACTTACTTATGGCGAACGAATTTTATTTGAAGGAAAAATCTCCGTCCTCAATTTCGTAGTTGTAGGAAGACGCCTAAAAAGATCCAAAATTTTGCAATATTCGAAAATTGAGAGTTAACCGTGAAATCGGACATATGCCACCTTTATACGTGTATTTTAATCTATTCTTACGAAAAATTTAAAGAAAAAATTTGGATATATTTTTGAGAAAAGTTTGAAAATGTCCGGGCGGCTGTAAAGTACCCCCAAATTTTGAAGAAAGTTTTTCAAAATCGCGGCGCCTCGAGTGGAGCCAGATCGACCACGGAATATCGATTTTGGAAGGAATCGTACTAACAGTTTAGGTCAGGGCTGTACAATTTAGAACTGCTTATGAGCTACATATCAAATTCTAGTTAAACCGCGGGTCGCACCGTAATGTAAGATGTTTTTTACCCTAATTACTGAGATTATACTGAAAAAATGAATAGTAGATACGACTTTTGTTCAACATTCTTAATGGTTTAAGCACATACAAGAAATTAATATATCATTAAATAAAAATAATATTAATTTTGCAATTGTTCAGTGAGAAGATTGAGGGCATTCAGCTTCATTCACCAACGAATTTATGTCCACTTTCAGCTCCGTTGTAGCCCGACTCATTATGAAACTAAGGGTAGAATCAGTGAGGCTACTTCTATTTTTATTTTCACTAAAATTCATATTTGAGAAAACACTTTCACAAAAGTATGTGCTGCCAAACATTGATGTCATCCTCAGCCCAAAGTCTCGCAGATTAGGAAATCTTTCTTCCCGCAAGAGTTTGAAAAAACCAGATCCCTTTTCTTGCTTTGTCTGAAAGAAAGGATCCGCTGGCAGATCACAGCCTTTCGGAATTCAGTGTAAGCGCAAATGATTTGACGAACGATACAAAGCATTATAATATAATCTATGGTCTATTAGCTAACTCTACAATATAAGACATTCAGTAGACCACTAATGTTGAGGGTTATTTCACATTTATAATTACAGTTATGTAATGAGTACCGACCTACCGACCAGCATTGCTCCGTATGTACGTATTGAAGTGCATCGGAAAAGCCCTCAATTTTCGTGCACTTCAGTACGTAATTTGGCGTGGGAAAAAAATGTATGTAAGTATGTACGTATAAATATGAGAAAATGATATATATTTAATTGGAGAATGGGGAAAATTGTTTTATTAATAAATTATCACGAAATATAGCATAAAGAAATAGGAACATTGTTGACAAGAAGAGATTAGTCATTTATTGAGGAATTAGCAATAACATAGGGATTTTAAACACGAGAAAAACTATGGGACAAGAATAGAAACAAGAGGCTTTTGAAATGAAGAACGGAGATAGAACGTTTTTGGAATTTTTACAACACTTCGTGTCAGGATCTTGTAGCGATCGGATGTCGGACTGTGTACTTGGAAGTTATAGTTTCTCGAGATTGGCGCGTGATAGGATCAAGATGTACGAACAGTAACCGTCATCTTTAAGATTTAATTTTGAGAGTGGAACTCGGTGCAAGAACTACATAGTTAAAATTCAGGAGTATCGGGATCGTAGGAAGTTTTCTTAGAATAATTTCAAGGTGTGTGAATTAGTTTTGAGGGATTTACTATAGATAGCGTAACTTGTACTATATGGCATCAGACTCTTCTCTAACTATATTCTCGTGTAAGATTTATGAATAGGCTTTACTGTTGTACGTGACTTTATGGTGTTGTGTAAACAACTCACTTGTTTGCAAGTCTGAAAATGTCGAAGTACGAGCCAACAAAACGCCATTTGCGGGAAGTGTTACTTTTTCTGTTTAATTCGAAGAAAAGTGTTGCTGAAAGTCATCGAGTGCTATTGGAAACTTATGGCGAACATTCTCCGTCGATAAAAACGTGTCAGAATTGGTTTCGTCGTTTTAAAAGTGGTGTTTTCGATACAGTTGACAGAGAACGCCCAGGTCAACCGAAAAGGTTCCAAGATGCGGAATTGGAAGAATTACTCGACCAAGATTCATGCCACACGCAAGATGAACTTGCTGAATTGTTGAATGTTGATCGCACAACCGTTTCTAAACGTTTAAAGGCTCTCGGTATGATTCAAAAGCAAGGAAATTGGGTGCCATACGAACTGAAGCCGAGAGACATTGAATACCGATTATTCACCTGTGAACAATTGCTTCAACGCCAAACCAGGAATGGATTTTTGCATTGGATCATCACTGGCGACGAGAAATGGATTCGGTACGATAATCTTAAGCGGAGAAAATCATGGGGTTTGCCTGGTCATGCATCGACATCGACGGCAAAACTGAATATTCATGGTGCAAAACTTAAGCTCTGTATTTGGTGGGACCAGCTCGGTGTTGTATTACGAACTGCTTCAACCGAATGAAACAATCACTGGTGAACGCTACCGAACACAACTGATACGTTTGAGCCGTTAAAAGAAAAACGTCCGAAATTCGAGCAAAGACATGATAAAGTGCTTCTTCAACATGACAACGCTCGACCACATGTTGCTTGTGGAGTGAAAAAATATTTGGAAACGTTGAAATGAGATGTTTTACAGCACCCGCCGTATTTACCAGATATTGCTCCATCTGATTATTACCTGTTCAGATCAATGGAACACAGCCTGACTACGCAGCGCTTCCAATCTTACGAAGGTACGAAAGATTGGATTGATTAGTGGATTGTATCAAATGAGTTGTTGATTCGACGCGGAATCCGTATGCTACCAGAAAGATGGGAGAAAGTAGTGGCTAGCAATGGACAATACTTTGAAACATGATTAAGTATTCAGGTGTTCATAATAAAGCCTTAAATTTACAGAAAAATCCCTCAAAATTAATTCACACACCTTGTAATTAACCGAGTGTGGATTGAAGCGGACACCGGAATCCAGGAGAAGATAGGGTGCTGTGAAGCTGAACTGGTATTCAACTGCCAAGTGTGCTGACGCCGAAAGGACAAGGAAGTAATTCCGCGAAGCCCGAATTTGAGAAAGACATAAAACAGTTAAATTTTGATGTTCAAGCCCTAAGAGTAATTACAAATTTGGTTAAAATTTAAAATTGTAATAATTAGTAGATGGCCATCAATAGGGAAAATTAATTGTCAAGTAAATAATATGACAATGCATGTAAGAGATTGATGAAAAATGTCTAAGAATAAAAAGAGACGTACGACACTTCATGTCGTTACGTGCATATATAAATTCTCGTTTCATTAAATAGAAATTAGGTATTTCAAAATTATTCCCTTTATATTATTGGTAACCAAAGCGTAAGTATAAGATCCATCGACCGAGTCCTCGTAGAGCGGTATTTTCAGCCCACGACAAATGCAGAGAGTAAGTATTCTTATTTTTCAGGAACATCCAGTGGACGTGGTGTTGAGCTAGCCACCCATATGTACCACGTACACGTTTCCAATTAAGATTTCTTAAAATTAAACAACAAAAGACGGGGGTATTACAGTGGTAAGCTTAATGTGGGGGCTTGAAATTTGATAGGAAAGAGCGGATTATTACAGTACGGGAAAGTAAAAATTATGGTATTTTTTGGCAAGCATGGACACGTATGACATTAGCACTCAAAGTGAGTAAGGGAGAAAATGTTATAGTATTTATGAATTACAAACGTTCAATTCTCCGATTACAAAAAGTGACATTACTATTCGGCGCTTCATCTACTTCGGTGCTGCTATTCACCAGAAATCTGTGATGAATGAGATCATAAATCCAAAACATCCATAAGCATGAAACATAGGTTTTTGGATATGGTTGTTGATGCTCTTAGATCATAAGTTGATATATAGTTATGTTAGGAGATTTTTTGATCAAGTGCCAAAAATAATTTATGGAAATTTGCTATGGGGTCATCAGTAAATTACGTAACGCTAAAGACAGGGGAGGGGGTCTGAGGCAGCTTTACGCTGTTTTATATAGGGGAAGGGGGATATTAGTTACGTAACATTGATATTTTTTTACATTTTTCAACATTTGCTGAAATAATTCCTTGTTTTGAGTCCTGTACTAAAATATTAAAATATTAACTAGTAAATTTGTTTTAAAAACATAAATAAAGTTACAATAATTGGAAATATTTTTTCAACATTTTTTTTAATCTGTACGATTACCAAGACAATATTCAAAACTGATTTGAAGTATATTGTATAATTCATTTAAATTGGCGCTGTACATTCTCGCTCTTGTGCCAGCCACAACGGCATGTGGGACAGCTTCTTATCAACCACTTCTCGCCCAAGCGTTCTTCCTTCACTTACAACTTGCCCCATTTTTATTGTTAGGCGCAGCCAGCATTGCCAACTAATTTCTACTTTATCATTACATTTAATACACAACACAAGTCAAATAAATACAAATGGTTTTTACTGTGCTAAATTTATTTTCACTTCTTGCATTTACAAGGGGGTGGGGTGGGGTGGTGATGTTGTCGCAAGCGTTACGTAATTATTTTTTGGGGAGGGGGGTTCAAGCGTGCGTTACAGGTGTGTTACAAGGGGGAGAGGGGGTATAAAATACTCCACATTTGCGTTACATAATTCATGGACGGTCTCCATTATAGATTTACACTGGCCACAATAAGATGTTTTATAAGCAGAAACGTGCGTGTGCGTGTGTGTGAGTGTGTGTGCGTTTGTGCGCGTGCGCGTGTGTGTGGTACCGGTACCGATCTCCATGAAAGTTGGTACTTCTATGTGTTTTTTCACCCACAAGGTTTATGTGCTGTTAATTTTGTTGTAATTCCACTACATGACGCTGTAGAACAAAACTAAATATTAACGTCAAATGCAGCCCGCCACACACTCGGCAGCATTTTGAGTCTATATCGTTAAATAACTCCTAAACGGGGCGTTTTATGGCCTTAAAAACTAAAATTTTGAGGCCTCGTGCCTCAAAGAAACGTTTCTCATACCATAATCTACAGAGTGAGCTCTTCTCGAACATTCTATTACATTTTTGCTGGCCCGGCACTTCCCGATATTATCACACCTGCTCCGAGACGTGCAGAATCTGCAAGTAAATGTGAATGAGAGGGACAGAGAGGGTCAGAGACAGACAGAGACAGGGAGAGAGAAGGAGGGAGAGACAGTGAGAAAGGGTGATGGGAGGGGAAAGAGGGAGATAAAGGGTAGAACAACGCCTGCTCAATTTTCCTAGTCTATAAGAGAATGGTGAATAAAAACATTGTGGGTGTGATTACTAATTGGCTTGAATTACAAATAGTGTCATTTTTTATTCTGGTAGTGTAAATGATTGAGAAAATTTGGAATTGAACATTGTGAATGTTCCGTTTTAATTCACATATTACTCCTTGAAATTTTAATACCTAAGGCATTTATTAATTTGAATATTAAATCACTTGAACATTTTATAAATCTATATTCTGGACTGGGCTTCATATATAAAAACAAACAAACAAATTATTAAATCTCATTCTGCAGCTTCCATTCCTGGGAGCTACTCTAGTGTGAGAGTCAGGGAGCAAATCGGAAATTTTTTCCAGAAGGGGACATTCAACATTTCAAGAGGGGGCAATCAAAGAATAGATAGTGATAGTCTCTTCATTTATGCAAATCCAATTTGAATTAAAACTAATAATACTTCTCAGAAGGTTGTTTTCTCCAATTTCTGTCATTTGTATTCCTTCATTTGAACACTTCAGTGTGGAATTCTTAACTACAGAATCTACTATGGATTGAATGTATCTTTGGCGAGACAAAAATAATACTTCTCCAGCAGTTGATGGAACTCTCTGGAAAGGGATGCTCCATGGCTTCCCCCTCTTAATTCTCACACTGGTGAAAGTAGCTTGGAAAATATCCAACAAATGCTACACTCCACATTCAAAACATTGGAATACGATACATTAGCTTATAAATAACTGGGAATTAATGCACACAAAGAAACATTAGGAATTATTCTGAATCTCATCTACATACTGTTTTGATATAAATTACAGATTACTGAATTATCTTCTCTTGCACCTCCCTTCATCAAATGAAGCACATCAATATTAATCCCCTCAACTTATTTGTATTTACAATCAACCCTATACTCTCTGAAACATATTAAAAGTTAGATAAAAAAGAACCTTTATACTTGTTTGTGGATTACAGTATTTCTTAAATATACAATTTATTTAGACAATTTTTATTCTGACAACTGAAGCTCTGTACAAATCAATTTTTAAGTGACAGCTAACTTTGAGAATAAAAACTGTGGTCTAATTCTTGAAAGTAATTAAATTAAGCATCTATTATTACAATATAATATTTAGGCCAGGAGCATTCTGCAAAGAGAAAATTAAAAACAAATAGTATTTCTCATCTCTCCTTACCTTGCTTTCACTCATACCCCTTGCTACACAAACTTTCAGTTATGAATAAAGTATGCTGACAGCTGACAGTGTTCATATTTAAAATGGTAACCTTCACAAAGAAGACCCTTACGAGAAACAAGGATTACGTTACTCTAAACAGAAGTTCATAACTAGAGAAAAAAGAAATCTGCATGCCCCTCCCTCTGCTCTTCACTCAAGGCATCATTCTTTCAAAAGAAATACCCTTTCAGAAGGCATTACACTATATAACCTGTACATCTATGTTGTTAATTAGTTATTATAATTAATTTTTTTAGTATCTTTACACTGACACTTATGAAATTAAAATGCAAGGTTTTGCATTATATTCCTTTCCATTACAAATTACATTAAAATTTTCTGTGTTGTGTTTAGCACCAAATTTGTATGAAATTTGTATTTCTTTATTGTATTTAGTTTTTTGAACTTTTTATTTATTTCACTTTATGATTCTGTACGTATCTTGACTTATCATACAAATATAACGCATTAATGTAAAATATAAATGTTTCCTTACAAGCATTCAATAATTAATGCATGTTTGAAGTAATAGTTGTCTCTTGCATTATAGAAATCACAACTTAATCTGTATTAAAGTAATTTCATTTACAGAAAACGTGTTTTTATCTTTGTCACTAATAGATTTTGGTCCAAAAAAATCTCCAGCACGGAAATGAACTATTTATTTCAATTAATATTGTGATATTTGAAGTGAATAATGAATTTAGTGTCCAAGTTAGATGGTTAGGCCGAATAATGTAATAAATGTGTTTTAAAGAAATTAATGAGCATATTTTAATATTAGTTCAATATTAAATTACTTAATAAAAAATTGCTGTTTTCTGTACTTTCTCTTAAGAAGTAAGGGCAAAAAAGTAAAAATTACCGTTTCTCCATTTCAATATTTCCAGTTTTTAAACAGATTTAGCATAGGTCATAACAGACAACACTATACTTGGCTACTATATGTCACTCAAATACTTTACATTCTCGGAAGCTTACATCTCTGAAATTACACTGTGAAACTGTCAGGGACATGCAAGAAATTTGTTGAGGCAATGACGGCTGATTTAATTCAAGCCCTCAACAAGCCTCAATATGAGCACGTAGAGCATTGAATTATATTTCTGTGGTCACAGGGTAAAAGTTCTTTAGTCAATTTTTGGCGAAATTGGGTTAAGTACAGAAACTTCAAGTTAAGTATCTATATTTTATTTCTGTAAAATGACTGAATTCAAATGTTGCCTTCTTAACGAGAAAAAAGCGTTGGGAAATAGCATCGAGCATTCGAAAAAGCGTTGGCTCAATAATCTAACCTTTTTCTCCAAACTAAAATTTTCAACTTTAACCCTGTGACCACAGATTTAACGTCCTTATATGTGGTAGAAAAAGTGTATTAATCCAGGGGACAAATGCATTACCTCCAGATATGGCAAAGAATCATTTGCCCTTAAGTAGATCACTAGGGATATATTACTGGACCAATGTGTGAAGTGCTCTTAGTTTAAAAATAAAATAGGAACTATGATTTCAGTTTGTAGATTCACTGCAAATGTAAAGCTTTGAAAAGTAAAGCATGAGAAACATTTTGAGTACATTTTATCACACTTCAAAATTGTACTTTCTTTTCTTCACAATCATAAACAGTGATGTATGACTGGAAACATGTTTCACCCTTATGAACTGTCACAAGAAGCTGGACAGGCATACATCTGATAAGTATACAGACAAAAAAGAAGAGCTTTTTCCCAAATATTATTACAACACGTTACATATCATTGCTGACAATGACTGTTCACAATAACATGTTAAAGGGTTAGAAATTCACAATACAAAAATACTGTAAGAGCCATTACCTTCCTTGTCCTTCTCCAAGGAGGCATCTGGGGGTGGGGCAGACGGTGGGGGAATCTTAAAGCAAGAGAAGCAGTTTCCCATTGGATGTCCTTTACAGGTGCAAAATTACACGACTCGAGCTCCCTCATGAAGACGAAATGTTGAAATAATGTCAACGTATTGTAGTCTAGAAAGAAAACAAAATTTGTACCATAATTATCATATCACACAATCATGAATCATATCTGAATTATAGGAATGCAATACAAGAGTATAAGCTATGAAATCACAAAGCTGCAGTGACACACCTGTGTCTATGTCATTTGTCACATAAAATAATTACTTTCTTTTAACTTTTATTAAAGTGATAAACCTTATAACCTTATTTATCTGTAAAATCTGCATTTTAAATTTTATATAAGTGCTTATTCAAGTGATAACTATAAGTTACTCTGATGGTAAAGTTCTTATCACTTACCTCAATCTTCAAGGCTCAAAAAGCTGCCCTAAAAAATGTTGATAGTACCTGACTGTCGTACAGAAATGGGGTGGCAACGATGAAGCCATAAATGATAATAACACATTTACGACCTTTCCCAAGGAATGCACTTCAATATGATACAAATGATCAAAGAAGTTTGACGTAACCCTCATATAAAATTTGATAAATAAAATGTCCAACAAAGTTACTTAGCGGGCGATTCAACAAACCTTCAGGTGCACGAAAATTCCTTTCAACTTCTTGCTTTGACACTACTTACGAAATAAGGAAATAATCTACATTGCTGTATGACAAATACAGGAAAGCCAACAGGGACGAGCACGGACAAGCGACGAGCAAGAACCATCTGCCTTTTACTCTTTGGTTTGGAAGTTGTACAATACCAAGGACTAAATAACTGTACTGCACACCAAATGCACGGTAGTTTCACGTTGCTGTCCCTTCACATTGATTGCACGGTATTTCACTACTCTTCTTGATTCTGGACAGCATTTTATTATAGCTCTATCTTAGCAACAACTACCGTAGTGTCATAGACATGCAATTATTTTTGTAATTCATTCTCTTTTTACTAATACCTAACTCATTATTAGAATAGTGGCAACTTAAGATTCATGAGAAAAACTAGTAGAGCTAAACAGCACATACTTTCTCGCCCTTAGTAATGGTTAAGAAATATTATTATACCACCATATCCGTCCATATCAACACATCTCGGTCAATGGGCGCAGGCAACAATGTGCGCACGTTTTCTTCTCAATTCTTGCTAAAAAACACAATTCTTGCCATAAGTGGAATTTTTCTCCTTTCATTGTTATGGTTTTATGAAAGTTCTGTGAGGCGTTTTTATGGAACATTACTGCTTCTGTTTCGAATACATAAGTTTATTTTTCGCCATGTCTCCAAGAGTAAGTATTTTAAGCTCATGTTAATTTTTTTTATTTTCTTTTAAATGAAGACCTACAACCGAACAAATCCATAATTATGTATTCAAATTAAACAATTATAGATGCCTCGGAAAGCAGTAAAACCGAAAGCCCGCTAAAACCTTTCATTTTGCTGCCAACTCGCCTTCAAAAACTGTCCCAATTTCGTACGTTTATTTTTAAAAAAGTTAAAACAATATCAAGCAGTAAATGAAGGAATGCTATTACAAACAAATTTGTAGATATGGCAGTTAAATATTACTCACTTCTAGTTTCTCCTTTCACATTGTTGCATTCGAATAAACATGTAAATTTGTGGCAACTACTAGAAAATTGTCCCACGTTTCCTGCAAATCTTATCCAATAAAAAAAAGTAACTTTATGCTCATAATACTGTTTACGATTATTACTTTCTTGCCTAACGAATACTTCGTAAGAAGCAGTGGCGTAGCGTCAGGGGACGCTGAGATGCTGAGCATCCCCGTATATAAGAACCTTAAATACTGTATTGATAATCTTACAAGTGGTCTGTTGAACGAAACACGTTTTGTATTAATTTTAAATTGATTTCCTATGATTGAATTCGGCGGGCTGTTGAAGCTGGCCTCTGATTGCTTGGAAGCTAAAATACTTCAGCGTCTGCCGCCAGATTGCGACGAGCAACGACGCATGCGCAGATGGCGAGGTCCCCCTCTCCCCTCTTCACCCCTGGCCAAGAGAAACCCGACTGCTTTACGCTAGCGTCTACTGCGGAAAGAAGCTCGTTTGTGCACGAGAGCGCAGCACACTTCAGGCGTTCAGTAAATTATCTTTCTCTCTCTCACTCGGGAGTCCCCGCTTGGTCATGGGTACAAACTGTAGAAATAGTGCCTGACTACTATTTCTTAATTAATATCCAAGAAATTGTATTATCTCTTAAATAGATTACATATTATTTAAGTCTGCAATGTATAAATTAACAAATGGTCTTATTGCCATTCGCGTATAAGAATTAAAGCTGAGCCATTGTATAATTTGCTTTCAAGACATCGGCAGCCCTGACTGCTGTGAGGATTTTGTGGGAAGTGCCTACACCGTCGATCGTCGTAAGCAATCGAGATCGTGGAAGTAGTCCCAGTGTATCTGCCTTGTGTTGCGTTCGCCTGTTAGACGAAGTAGTTGATAGTGACATTTTGTGTGTTATTGTTGAGCATCCCCAAACGTGTGAGTCACGCTACGCCACTGGTAAGAAGATAAAGTTATGATTTCGTACGCCGGAAAAAGGCGACTTTTTGCCACAGAAACTCTTATAGCTGGTGTCTGCTAACGAAAAAGGGGATATATTCTGTTGTTAAATTTAGAAAATGAATCCTCTACTCGTGGTGTAGCCAAAATCCATATTTTGTTGCTTCTTGATACTGAACTAGTGGTGCTACAGAATGGCACCGACTTTTTCCATATTAGTTTTATGTTTCATTTGGTCTCGGCTAGCTATTCGGACTTGCCACTGCGCTTGACAGCTGCCATCTATCGCCGCCCAAAGTATATTTTATTGATATTTTCTTAATTTTTCGGTTTCCTAATAGTAGAACAGAAATATTATTTTAAGAATATTCAAGAACAGTGAAACCTTGTCCTAAATTGCAATTTTAGTTGAAAAATTTCCAATTGTCCAATACAATTGTAGAACAAAACTATTATATAGAGAATATATAAAATACAATTAAACCTTGCCCTAAATGGCAATTTTCGTTGAAAAATTTAGAGCTGTTTCAAGAAAATGGCGTTTAAGCGTTACTGTAAATGCGAAATTTGAAGCTCTTTTTTACGGTGCATTTTAACGGTATGAAAGAACTTTCAAAAAATTACATTTTTGTAATTTTTGAAAAAATAAAAAATACCCCAAAATTAACTTAACGCCATATTAAAGAGTGCAATTAGCACCATCCGTTCGAAAAGTTTGAACAAAAAAATTATTACGGAAATATTAATTTTAGAATATTAAATAACATAAAAACCTCGTCATAAGCGACAATTTTCCTTTAAAAATTTGTAGACTTTTTAAGAAAATGGCGTTTAAGCGCTACTAAAAATGCGGATTTTCAAAGCTCTTTTTCACAGAAAAGTTTCGAGTTTTCAAACAACTTCATTCAAAGTCATTTGAAGTACTTACACTCACAAATATAATAATGTTTACAAATTGCTGGTAATATGCATATTAAAGATTTGAGAGATCATTCAAAAAAATTGAGTAATTATTGAAAAAAAAGATACCGCAAAATGAACTTTACGTCATATTAAAGAATGTAATTAGCACTATCCATTCGAAAAGTTTGAACAAAGTATTTTTAACCATTTTTGAGAAAATGGCGTTTGAGCGTTTCTGAAAATGCGCAGTCGCCATTTTGAGCTAGTTTTCACAGAAAACTATTCAATTTTCGAGAAACATAATGTGACATTATTTAAAGCACATGTACTCATTAATATAATAATGTGAACAAATCGCCGCTAATGTAAATATTAACAACGTGGGAGACAAGTCAAAAAACTACGTTTTTGCAATATTTGAAAAAAAAAAAAAGCAAAAGTATAGAGAAATATGGTGTTAATGTCATCTCATGCAGCACATTTAGCGCTATCTGTAGCAAAAGTTTAAAGCAAACATGTGAAGCCATTTTTGAGAAAATATGGTTTTTGTAATTTTTAAAAATTCAAATATAACGTGCAATATTGCGCAAAAACTAGTAAAATTTTCAAAAAAATGTACACGGCTTTAATGAAATAACTCACTTTGGACAACAAATTTTATTTGAAGGAAAAATCTCTATCTTTAATTTTGTAATTCTAGGAAGACGCCGAACAAAATTCAAACTTTGACAATTTTCGAAAATTCAGATTTAACCGTGAAAATGGGACCTACTAAATAAGTGTATTTTCCTCTATCCGTCTGTTAAAGAAATTAAAAGAAAAAGTTTGTAGCCGTTTTTGAGAAAATTTTGAAAATGTCCGGGGGGCTAAAGTAGGCTACCCTCAAATTTTGAAGGAAGTTTTTCAAAATCGAGGCGCCACAAGCGGACACAGATCGACCGGGGAATATCCATTTTAGAAGAAATCGCTCGTATGGTTTACGCGCTAATGTTGCTCACAGACGGTTAGACGGACAGACGGACGGACAGACGGACAGACAGATGGACGAACGGACGTTTTGAAAAGACACACTTTTTCGGTATCAGGGGACCCCTAAACGTGTATTTCCGTTGAAATCTCGAAATCGATTTTCCGCAGCATTGCATAACATCCCCTATACTACGTATATTACTCCACATATACGTACGTATACGGGAAAGTAAAAAAATATGGCGCCAACATTTTTCACTAAATTTTGTTGTTGGATAGTCTGAAGGTCATTTAAGGGAACGGCGTCGGTTCGAAAAACTGATTTTCGAAATTGAAAAAAATCAAAATTTTTTCAGTATCTTTCTACATCTACAATTATGAAGATACAATTGTTTTTCTTAATTAAAAATGCTTATCAAAAACAGATCTTCAAATAAGGTCATGTTGAATTTTTTGAAAATATGAGTAGTTTTTCTATAATTTCCTGACAAACATAATACCCCGCTAGGATTTTACTGTGCTTCGTTTCCGGCGTCTTCTTACAACTACAATTGTGAAAATACAATTAATTTCTCGATGAAACGTATTTATCAAAACTACATCTTCATATAAGATCGTGCTTAATTTTTTGATAATGCGAGTAGTTTTTCTATAATTTCGTGAAATACATAATGGCCCGCTGCAAATTTGCTGCGCTTCGGACAGCTGGATGCGTCGTAAATCAGAATTTGCAATTTTGTATATTATTTCTTTGTTCGTTTCTTACATTCGCCCTTTTATTAAACGTTTACTCATTAATCTTTTAGAAATTATTTATTTTGAAACATTGGAAATAAAAATTACTAGCTCTCAGAGAATATTGACAATGAAGGGTATTCAATGATGGAATTCCATTTCGCGCTAGCAAATCTCTGTGTATTACGTGACATGGGTTTTACTTGATGTAGCTGAAAGTAGCTATGAAAAGAAGTTATAATTGTCAAATTTATGTTGATATTGCATGAAAATATTTAATTTTCGCACCAAATGCTGAACCGTTTGTAGTGAGCAGAATATTTTTGCAGGGTTTTAGAATTCTCTTCTCTAATCAAGGCGCTATTAAAATGCATTTCTATATTGTCCAGGTTATCAGATTTCTTTTTCCAATACAATGCTTTTTTCCAATTACAAAACTTTTGTATTATATTTTTATGTAGTTGTAGAATTCACATAGTTCTGACAACACTGCGATAGAAACAGTGAGCTGTTCGCTTCTAGGTTGAAATGGACGTTTTCAAATAATAGCTAAGATGGTAGTAGCGCGGAAAGTGCAATACTTCAATACAACGTACTAGCTGTTTCCTGTAACGAGGGAAAGTATGTGCTGTTGTAGCACCAATAATTTACTTTGAATTTATTGAAAAGAAGAAAATAGTGAGTATATAATTGCATTAGTATATAGAAGATGTGGAAAATATTATGATTCTGATAAAAGAGAACAGCTGTTTTTACTTTCCCGTATACGTACGTATACACGGAGTGATATACGTAGTATCGGGAAAGTTATGTAATGTTGCGCGAAAAAATGGCCAATTTTCGGCGGAAAAAAATTAATTGCCGGGCCGTGAAAACGAATAAGTGGATAAAACCAGTTGCTAAATTAACAAAAAAAATCCTCTATCTCGTGGTGTGGTCAAAATCCATGATTTGTTGCTTCTTTATACTTAAAAATCGATTGCCGGCATTCCGTCCGTCTGTCCGTCTGTGGTCAACGCTAGCGCCTAAACCGTTCGGTCGATTTTCTTCAAAATTGATATTCCCCAGTCGATCTGACTTTAGTCGAAGCTTTGTGATTTTGAAAAAGATTCTTTAAAATTTGGGGGTACTTTATATGAAGCCCCCCGGGGATTTTCAACATTTTCTCAAAAATGGCTCCAAATTTTTTCTTTAAATTTCTTGTATGAATAGAGGAAAATACACTTTTTAACATGGCATAGGTCTGATTTTCACGTACAGCTCTGAATTTTCGAAAATTGTGAAAGTTTGAATTTTTTTCGGCGTCTTTCTCCAACTACAAAATTGAAGATAGAGATTTTTTCTTCAAATAAAATTTGTTCTGCATATTGAGTTCTTTAATAAAGGTCATGTAAATGTTTTTCAAAATTTTGGTAGTTTTCGTGCAATATTGCGTGCAATATGTGCAATTTTAAAAAATTACAAAAACAAAATTTTCTCAAAAACAGCTCCAAATTTTTTCTTTAAACTTTTGGTAGGGATAGTGGTAAATGTACTCTATCAATGACATAAAAGCCATTTTGGTCTATCGGTTGGTTTTTTCAAAAATTACAAAAATGTAAATTTTTTTACTTGTCTCTCACGTCGTTAATATTTACATTATCGGCGATTTTTTTATATTATTATATTTACGAGTATATATGCTTTAAATAATGTCAAGTAAAGTTTCTCGAAAACACAACCGTTTTCTGTGAAAAGTAGCTCAAATTTCGGCATTTTCAGAAATGCTCAAACGTCATTTTCTCGTATATGGCTGCACATTTTTTCTTGAAACTTTTGTAACGGATAGTGCTAATTACACTCATTAGTATAGCGTGAAGTTTATTTTGAGTTTTTTTTGTTTTTTTCAAAAATTATATAAATGTAAATTTTTTGAAAGATCTCTCACATCTTTAATATGCACATTATCCGCAATTTGTAAAGATGATTATATTTGTGAGTGTAAGTGCTTCAAATAACTTCAAATAAAGTATTTTGAAAACTCAAAAATTTTCTGTGAAAATGAGCTTCAAATTTCGCATTTTTAGTAGTGCTAAAACGCCATTTTCTCTTAAACGGCACATAATTTTTAAAAGAAAATTGCCATTTACGGCTAGGTTTTTCTGTTCTTTAATATTCTAAAATTAATGTTTCTGTTCTACCAATAGGAAACCGAAAAATTAAGAAAATGACAAAAAAATGTACTTTTGGCGATGATAGATGGTAGCTGGCAAGAAAGAGTATGTGGCAATTCCAAATAGCTAGCGAAGACCCAGGAAAATAGAAAACTAATACGGGAAAGTCTGTGCCATTCAAATAAGGTCGTGTTGAATTTTTTGAAAATATGAGTTGTTTTTTCTGTAATTTCCTGACAAACGAAAGTCCGCTCGGAATTGACTGCGCTTCGCTTTCGTCGTATTCTCACAACTAAAATTTTAAAAATACATTTGTTTCTGAATTACATGTATTTATCAAAACCACATCTTCAAATAAGGTCATGCTTAATTTTTTCAAAATACGAGTAGCTTTTCTATAATTTTGTGACAAACATAATAGCCCGCTATATATTTACAGCGTTTCGGACAGCTGGGTGCGTCGTAAATTAGAATGGGCAATTTTGTATTTTATTTCTTTCTTCGTTTCTTACATTAGAACTTTTGTTATACACTTACACATTAATATTTTATAAATAGTTTATTTTGAAATATTTGAATTAAGTAAAAAGAATTAATAGCTCTCAGAATATCGACAATGCAGGGTCTGCAACAATGGAATTCACTTTGCGCTCGCGAATTTCTGTGAATTACGTATCATTGTTGTGACCTGAAGGAGTTGTATGAAAAGGAGTTATAATTGTCTAATTTATGTTGATATTTGCATGAAAATATTCAGTTTTCGCGCCAAATGCTGTAGCATTTGTAGTGAGTAGAGAATTTGTTGCATGGTTTTAAAATTCTCTTCTCTAATCATGGCCCTATGGAATGCATTTTTATATTGTCCAGGTTATCAGGCTTCTTTTTCCAATATAGGTTTACAAAACGTTTGTATTAAATTTTGTGCAGTTGTAGAATTCACACAGTTCTGACAACACTGCGATGGAAACAGTGAGTTGTAAGCTAAGATGTTAGTAGCGCACAAAGTGCAATATTTCAGTACTACATAGCCGTTTCCTCTAATACGGGAAAGTAAGTGCTGTTGTAGCACCACTAGTTTGTTTCGAAACTGAGGCGGTGAACTAGTGGTGCTACAGAATGGCACAGACTTTCCCGTATTAGTTTTCTATTTTCTTGGGTCTTCGCTAGCTATTCGGAATTGCCACATACTCTTTCTTGCCAGCTACCATCTATTATCGCCAAAAGTACATTTTTTGTCATTTTCTTAATTTTTCGGTTTCCTATTGGTAGAACGGAAACATTAATTTAGAATATTAAAGAACACAAAAACCTAGCCGTAAAAGGCAATTTTCTTTTAAAAATTATGTGCCGTTTAAGAGAAAATGGCGTTTTAGCACTACTAAAAATGCGAAATTTGAAGCTCATTTTCACAGAAAATTTTTGAGTTTTCAAAATACTTTATTTGAAGTTATTTGAAGCACTTACACTCACAAATATAATAATGTTTATAAATTGCTGGTAATGTGCATATTAAAGATGTGAGAGATCTCTCAAAAAAATTACAATTATGTAATTTTTGAAAAAAAACAAAAAAATTACTCAAAATAAACTTTACGCTATACTAAAGAGTGTAATTAGCACTATCCGTTACAAATGTTTCAAGAAAAAAATTGCAGCCATATACGAGAAAATGGCTTTTGAGCATTTCTGAAAATGCCGAAATTTGAGCTACTTTTCACAGAAAACGGTTGTGTTTTCGAGAAACTTTACTTGACATTATTTAAAGCATATATACTCGTAAATATAATAATGTAAAAAAATCGCCGATAATGTAAATATTAACGACGTGAGAGACAAAAAAATTTACATTTTTGTCATTTTTGAAAAAAACCAACCGATAGACCAAAATGGCTTTTATGTCATTGATAGAGTACATTTACCACTATCCCTACCAAAAGATTAAAGAAAAAATTTGGAGCTGTTTTTGAGAAAATCTTGTTTTTGTAATTTTTTAAAATTGCACATATTGCACGCAATATTGCACGAAAACTACCAAAATTTTGAAAAACATTTACATGACCTTTATTAAAGAACTCAATATGCAGAACAAATTTTATTAGAAAAAATCTCTATCTTCAATTTTGTAGTTGGAGAAAGACGCCGAAAAAAATTCAAACTTTCACAATTTTCGAAAATTCAGAGCTGTACGTGAAAATAGGACCTGTGCCATGTTAAAAAGTGTATTATACTCTATTCATACAAGAAATTTAAAGAAAAAATTTGGAGCCTTTTTGAGAAAATTTTGAAAATCTCCGGGGGGCTTCAAATAAAGTACCCCCAAATTTTGAAGAATCTTTTTCAAACTCTCAAAGCTTCGACTAGAATCAGATCGACCGGGGAATATCCATTTTGGAAGAAATCGTACGTATGGTTTAGGCGCAAGCAGTGTTCACAGACGGACAGACAGACAGACGGACGGACAGACGGACGTTTTCCTTTCAATTGGGTTTTCGGTATCAAGGACCTAGAAAACAGGGTTTCTGGCTAGACCACGTGTTAGGGGATTTTTTTCTTAATTTAGCAACTGGTTTTATCCACTTTTTCGTGATAAGCGCCCGGAAACGAATTTTTTTCTGGCGAAAATTGGCCATTTTCGTGCAGCATTACATAACTTTTCGTATACTACGTATATCACTCCGTGTGTACGTACGTATACGGGAAAGTAAAAAGTGGTTCTTTTCAAAACGTCCGTCCGTGCGTCTTTTTCGGTCGACCCGCTGAGTTCACATGATTGCGACCGTATTGAGCAGTGTTGACGATCATGCAACATCTAGCGGCACATCTGAGAATGCGAAATGCCATGAGATATTCCAACGTGCCACTCACGCTGCCACTCCAACGCCCTCATGTGCCAAGAAATTAAAACTGAAGAATATAGTCTCCATGGTCTTCATAGAGTGCGGTACAAACGCAACAAACCGCGGGGTTTTGGAGTACTTGAGGGAGACTACCGTGTTGTTTTGGTTAGTGTTGTATTAAGGGTTTGTAGATAAAAAATATGACAGGTAAGAAAAATTTGTTAGTGTTGCGTGTAAAATAATTGTCATTAGAGTTTAATTATATTCATTTCATTGCGCAGAGCATTCCGTTTCCGGCGATTACGAACGTCCGAATATTGACATCAACCAGACTTGTTTTCTGTCGAATGAAGAATTCATGTGGTTTGTAGCATTTTTCTTTAAAATACAATTGTTTGTTTATTACATTATGAATTACATCAACATATCTTTAATTTTCCCATTAAGGCAAGTAATAACTAAAAAAGATAAATTTATTTCCGAATTGGGATTAAAAAACACGAATTCTTATGATTGACAGTAAACTGTGGTTATAGATTTAACATGGTGGGCATTTAATCAAAGAGATGAGTATTTTTTTTTATGTTATTTCATTTTGTTCTCTTAAAGATTAAGAACAGCTAACAGCTGTAGTAAGACTCTTCAACAAAGTCTCTGGTTTGGTTCCCACTTCTAAATATTGCTTATTGAGAGGACCATTTTTTAAATATAAAAAGTTAGTGCTCAAAATCATGTTCCATTATAACCATTAGATGCACCATTAGGGTCTAAAAGGCCTCGGGCATTTTTGACGTTGACAATTGTGCAGATTTTTCAAATCTTTCTTAGTAGCTGTACAGATTTCTTAAGAAAAGAGGTTTTAATAACAAATTTGTAATCAAATTTTTAGTTACGCAGAAATTTTCAAAAATTGAATATTATCTTCATTTATTAATTTCTTTATTTTTAATTGCATCAACGATTAAGGTTATTAGCGACTACATTATTCATTACAAGTGTTTATACAAATATAATTTAAGGGCTTAGTGCTTGAAGATGTTAACTCAAAATTTTGTGATTTTTACTTTCACCATCAAAACAGCTTTTCAGGGAGTTTCCTATCAGTTTCTTTACTAGTTTTTATAAAAAATCATAATATTTTTTGAAATATTTGATGTGAAGAAGGTGTCAGTTCATCGCACATAGCAAACGGTGTATGCAAGAAGGTGTCATCTCAGAGTTTACAAGCAAGACTGTGTTAACTCAACAGTTGGCACCCTTTTGCACGTGATCGTAAAAAATTTGACGATATCTTCAAACAAATTAAATTCGTCCAGGAATTACACCAGTTCCTGGAGAGAGGAGAGATTAATTTTTAAGTTAATTAGTAGTTTGAATTAAGTTTTGAATAGAATGTGTTCTTTTATTTCTACCGAATAATTCAAGTGAGAGGAGTTATAATATTGTGAGAAAAAACAAGCACATAATATTGTAATTTCATTAGAATTAGTGCTAATTTCACTAGAAAATAAATTTTCTTGTTCATTCAAATGAGTAATACATATTGTAATATTTAAAGGTCTTGGTCCAAGAAGGTGTAAACTTAAAAAATGGCCAAAGAGTATATTTGATTTGATAAAATTGGATGGAACTTTCTTATATTAATAGAAATGACTTCTTTTTTATGATCTATTGTGATTTTAATCAAAAGTAGCAAATCAACTAAAAGGAAACTCATAGAAAAGTAGTTTTGGTGGCAAAACTAAAAATTGAGTTAACATCTTCATGCACCAAGCTCTTCATTTTTAAAATAAGCACCGTTTTCAGATTACTTTCCATCAGAAAATATTCCCGGAGTAGAGTTAACACCTTCTTGCAGTGTGTTTCTTCTTTACATCTCCTTACTGGCAATAGGTGTAAACTCACAGAGTTGACACCTTCTTCCAAAAAAGATGTGAATATTTTGTTGTTGTATTAGAGATAAGAGCACAGATGGTACACCAAATCGTTTAGACCAAGGAAAGAAAGAAAAATATGAAAAAGAAACCATGATATTAAAAAAAAGTTCCAGGCAAGTTTACTAAACTTCATATATCTCTTTTGGGCATTTTACGAGTTAACACCTTGCACTAAGCCCTTCAATTGTTTCCATCATTACATTAACAAAAATGTCATAACATATATACATAATCTAACATTGTATGGCATCATATATAATACATAACTTAATTATAAAATATTATATTTATTATATTAAGGATGTTACAATTTTTACAGAACTTGATTAATTGGTTCTGATATTCGGTCGAATACAGTGAGGTTTCTAAAGCTTTATTTAGTTTAGTAAATTGAACGTTATCCTACTTTCCCACCACATGAACATTTATTTTACTAATTCATCATTAACAAATTACTTTTCTTAAAAAATTATCAGCATGAGTACAAATGTACAATATAATGGCCATAATGTTTCAGCTGCAATGGAGTATCTTCAGTAGCAATAAAAGCAAAGTTCAGTATTTGGTTTTCATGAAGCCACCAGTTGGTTTTATTTTCAAAATGAACTAAAGTATTATACTCATGAATGAAGTGTACAGAGATGAGTATAGATGAAGAGAGAACAAAAATCATATATGTGTTGCTCTTCTATAAAGCAAATTTGGTAGTAGATAGGAAATGGCTTGAAGAAAAAAACGTTTATATGTCGACTTTGAATAAATTCACACAAGTTTGAATTTTGTGAGAAAATTTGTTTTGGCAAATATTGTATGTACACAATTAATTTTAGGTGCTTTCAAGATAAGTGTACAAAAGTTTTTTTGATTTAATGAAGGTACTACTGAAAATAAGTGAGACCTGAATGGAAAAGACAATTAAAATTGGTGGGTTTGTGAATGTATTCAAATTTACTCCTTATGATTTCAGTCATATAGAATGTTTGCAGAAGGAAAAGGATGTCTGGAGAGCATTATATGATGAGAAGAAACAAATGGCAAGGTATTGTATTGCAATTATTCTCTTTCCGTTATTAACCTATTCATTGGGTCCCTCATTTTAGTATTGAAGTATATCTACCCTCTCTTGTATTTTGATAATAATCCTAAGTTTATGAGAGAACTATACAATTTTTGCAAAGTTAATAATGCAACTTGCTTTTCTATAAATGATTATTGTTTATTGAACTCAGTAGACAGCCTTTGTATACAAATCTCTTTAAGGTTGTAGAATCCAGTTACTGTAAATGTGTTGATGTACTTTTGTTGCTAATGTAAATTTTAATTACCAAAAAATTTACAATTTTTATGCCTCAATTTAGAGAAAAATTTAAAAAGTAAACTATGTCAAGTTTGAACAGTTTTCATTGAGTACATTTGACTTACAATAATATTGTTTGTATGCAAATGAAACTCAAGGCCAAAAAAAGTGTTTTGAGATACATCAAGTTGAAGTTGATTATGGTAAATTTGCATACTCAGTATCTTGTCCAAGAACGTAATATTGTGTTAAGAAAAACAATCAGTTCTACAGATTAACTTTTCACTACTCTGTGTCAGTTACAAACTGAAATTATCAATACCTTAATATACCTTAACTCCAGTGATTTCACTTTAAAAATGGTAAAAAAGTGACTTGGCCATGTAAATAATTCAAAAACAAAAGAGGCTTAGTGAGTTTTTACTTGCACACCATTGATATTTTAGCAATTTTTAACATGTTTTGTTTGGAAAAATTAATTTATTGGGTGATTTCAAATTTTGCAGCAAGTTGTTTGCAGAAGAAAATTCATCCTCTGAAGATGACATTGTGCCATCAATAACAGATAACGATCTTAAATTTATATCAGATATGCCTGATTATCAGAAAGTTGGGGAACTGTATGATGCGTTGTTCAAGACTGTATTAATAGTTCACTCACAACATGATAAAACAAAAAGATGTTTTAACAATGCTTTACAGAGGATTATATCATTGTCAAGTGTGCTAAACACTCACAAAACTATTTAATGAAAAACAAATCATTGTGTTATCAATAAAAAAAATATTACTACCTTGGAGGAAAATATAGAGAAAATACTGATTTTTTCATGTTATTGTAATTTCTTAATTCTAAGAAATTCCTCTTAACAATAAAATTGTTTTATCCAATGCAATCTCTTTTGCTACAGGTTTATTTATCCTTTTATCTTCAGGAAATAATGGATGATTGTCCAATTTGTTCAATAATTTTTAGGCAGGATTGTCTGCTGCACCTATTGATTTATCCATCTCTGGGCCGACCAACATCTCTTCTTCCTTGAAGGGTGTAATTTAATTTTAATTCTTAACTTGTGGAATTCTGGAAGCATTTATCCCAATTATATACATAAACTATTAGGGCCTGTCACATCTTCCCTGATATTTTCAAGTATATCCTGTAGTTTTCTTCTAATTTAATTTTTACTTACAGAGAAAGAATAATTCAAAATCTGAAATTTTGATGGAAATACATGTTTTGGGGTTTGTGGTTCTGCAAAAGTGGTTCAAGTTTTTCTTTAAACTTTTTGTGCAGATGAAAGTTTGTGCATCGAATTGCATGACATGTGCCATTGTGATTAGAACTTTTTTCAAAAATTACAAGTGTACATTATTCAATACGTTTGTGGATACATGCTTCAAATGATTCTTAAAAGAAGTTTGGTGAAATCTTAACATTTGAAGTTCCAGTTTCACTGTAGCTAAGGCCATTATTAGTCACATATGAAATGAAGTTAATTTTACTTTAAAAGAAATGGGTTTTAGAAGACATGGTGTTGTTTCAAGGTGTGTAATGAAGGGAGATATGAAATATTAGGGATTCATAATTTGCAATATATTCATTGTCATTCTACAGATCCATTAAATTGTATAAAAAGTCTTAACTATGTAGCACCAGTAGTTTTACTACAGTCAATATAACATTTGTGAACAATGCTATTTATTCATTTTATAACGTTCAGAGTGAATCAATAACCTAATGTAAGCAAAACTGTTTTGCAGTCCATTAAACAAAAAGTGAAAAATGCATGGGAAGGAATATTTTGAAAACACTCACAAACCTGCACTTTCATTTCTAATAAAGAGGAACAATACACACATTGTTTGCCACCATTATTGCTCTAATCACAGCTATCATTGTTTTCTAAATTTATTGATATGAGTACATACATGGATAACTGTGACAACATTTTTTAATCTATCATGTGCACTGTTAAAACCAATAAAAAAAATTGCTAAAGTTAAACTAAAGTTCTGGGGAGGAACACACTTTTTTTGAGGTTATGTTCCCCTTCTCCCATTTTACCATTTACACAAAAGAATGGGAACTAATACCTTTTCATAAACATTTTTGCCAGATACCTTTTTATTGCCACACACAACTAGATGTAATTTTATCTTTTTATTTTTCTTCTCACATTGTTCAAGGACAGGCATTTTAGTTTTATCACATGCTTAAAACTGGATCTTTCATCTATTATATTCGAGATGTTACATTAAGTTTATATGGGCCAGACTGAGAGGGAAGTAAGTATTAGAATTAAAGAACACAAGAACAATATAAGGGAAAATGGGGAAAGACTCAATACGATATCCAAACATAGATTAAAGTAGTCACACATATTTGATTTTGATAATCCCTGCATACTAGACAGAGAACAGCGATACCATGCACATTTAATTTAGGAAACGCTGCATATCAAGTTAAATAATACTATTAATTTAGTGTTGGAAAATTATATTTTCACTAAAGTATATGAACATGTAAAATTAAAAATGATGGTTCACTATATAAAATTAATTGGGGCACTCTGTCCCATGGGTTGCATTCCCCCCCCCCCCTCCCCCTTCATTTTTATTGTAAGTTGTGTGCTGGTATTTCAACATTGATTATAGTAATGTTTATTTTTCCCTCTACTTCTTGGCAGGCTAGTTATTCCACTCTCTTCTGCACTTGGTTTCTTGGTTCCATCTTATCTCCCCCCCCTCCTTTCCTTCACCTTTTTTCCATATCATTTTGGTTCTTGCAGATACAGTCAGTACTCTGTCACCATCCACCTACACCATCCGTGACGACCAGTAACGGTTAATATTGACAAGGGCCTTAGGTTCCCTTATGGACATATATGTTTGAAACTACGACTTGCACAAGTCAATGTGCATATGCAATTCATTAGGCTTATGATGCCCAAAATTTTAATGTAATTTTACTGGTATTAGATATGATATTTTAATAACTTTACTTAGGTAGAACATACAACATAAATACAAAGTACAATTGTCTGTTGAGGCTTACCTTGAAGATTTTCACAATTGTTTTCATAATATTCTGTTATTCCCGACACAATACCTGAAGAAGCAACCAAACATTGGGCCGCAAAACATTGTAATAGTTTTTAAAGTTTTGTCATGATTATATGCATTATTTTTATCAAGATTAAGCATTTCCTCGATATATTCTTAAAAATTCACCCCCTTCCCCATCTATCTATGTTCCTTATTTGGTTTTTAACCGATTGCCCCTAAAATTCCATACAATGTCAATTACTAAGGAAGTGATTGTCTGTAATTAGAAGAATACCAAAGATTTGAAAAACAATCCAAGTCGGCCCCGTTCACCTGGGAAGGATGAGGAACAAGGTCAATAACAGACCATGTCATGGTAAAAGAAGACTGATATATATTTTCTTGTTTCATCATTATTCCTCCTCCTGTATAATGTTTAGTATATATTGTGTATACTATTGTTATTTACTTGTTGTGTTTCGTCATTATCCTCTTTGGATTAAACCGCCTCTGAACACACATGGTTAGTAACATTCTAAATGGTCCTAGAGACTACCCACAGGATTTATTATACCACCTGACATAGTGGTCCTTATGTGAACTACAACTAATGTTTCCCACAACACATGGATCTGAATGACTTCAAATAAAAAAATTTAAAAAATCAGAAATTTTAGTAGTATACTACACACAGGATCCGAAGGGGTTTTTCCTCATTTCGTCATTACACTGATGACCAAGTAGTACTAGCTACAACGGAAGATTAATTTCAAAAGGCAGTACAGAGACTAAACAAAATGAAAATAGCACGAAAATATTATTACAGAGTAAAAATTGTAATAGAAAATCTGAAACCTGAACAAGTAACAACCATCACATACCTAGGTAACACAATATCACCAAGAGAGGAAGATATTGAAAATAAAGTGGCAAAATTTAACAAGATCAATGGCTGCCAAAACACAACTTCTGAGTCCTGAACAAAGAAACAAAACTAAGAATCCTCAACATAGTGGCAAAACCAACCTTACAATAGGGCAGTGAAACATGGACACTCACACAAAGAGGCAAACAGAATTGAGGCAGCCCATATGAGATACCTGAGAGCAGTACTACAACACCAAAAAACAAAATAAGAAAAAGTAATACATAAAACAAAGAATTGGGTCACTGAAATGGAGATGGTAGTAAACCACATACTAAGGAAACAGAGGGAGGACCAGGAACACTTACTTCGTGTAGGGGAATACTGGAAACAAGGAAAAGGTAATGGGACCTCAACGTTACTAGTTTATGATGGTGGTGGTGATGTATTTCATTCCGTTTCATTCATAACTCTTCATACCAACTGTATTGCATAAAGTATTTAATTTTTATATATGGTAAAACTGAAGTAAACTTAAAACAATCTTGTTATAGTTGAGAGATCATTTAAGTTTTTACTATTGTTTGCAGAGGTCGTTTAAAATTGTTTTAAATTACACAGTATTCTAAGGATCAATTGTTCCAACATGCATTGCCATTCAATGATTTCATCCAATGGAACAAAACAATTTCAAACAATTGAAAAATGTTTTGTTTTGAAATGAATTGAGAAATTCTTCTTTAATTACTAAAATGAAGTAATAATTGTTTTGGGTTAAAAAATACAAATTTAAGAAAACAGACATGTTTCAGATTCCTCATTATGATTTCTTATTTCTCTAAATAGATTATACAAAACATCATTTATATTTTTAACAAGCTATTTCTTTTATTTTCCAACAATTCAAATTAAACCCTTGTTTAAAATCGTTAACCCTATTGTTCAAATAACAAATATTGCAAATTTGTTTGCACTGGATGTGCTTTGTTTAGTAATTATTTTTCCAGCCTTTTTTCCCCTTTTACTGTTAGAAACAAATCGACAATATTTCTTCAGACATGGACCTGGAAATTAATATCTCTTGTATAGTTTGCTTTCCAGTGCTCAGAGTGAAGGATTTTAAAGACTTCAGAACATTTTCATTTTAGGATTGATTCTTTTGTTAATTACATATAAAATAAATTTATTCTTGGATACTAGGAACGTAGCTATCCTGTCACTGCAAGACGCTGGCATAAAGAAAAAGCACCTGTTCCTGCACCACATGGGCGACCTAACATTATACGGCTGGAAGGAGACTGTAGTGTGTCACGCCGGCCACGCAGAGTTGCTGTTTGTAGAAAACTGAGAGAAGATTCAAATGACATTTGTTGTAAAGGTGAACATGCTGATTCTATACCGCGTTTGCTAAGAGGCTCATAGGTACCCAAGAATGTCATGTAATCTGCCACTAACAACAGGTGTCGTGGATCAACAGTGATTCCATATGCTCTGAAGACATCACGAATCTGTGAACACACAATTTTCATTAATTAAGACAACTCTTACATTTAAAGTATATTAATTCCATTAGAAAACATTTTAAGATATTAATAATTAGGGCCTCATATTGTAAGTTAAAAACCATTTTATTTCTAATTTTGTAACAATCAATTTAATATACATATCTGTTACAATCATTTCTGAATCAAATGCATGAAGCCTATGGGTCGCAGAAACCACTAAAATGAGTTACAATCATAATGATGCTAAATTGTGAATTTCTAGAAATAATAAAAAATTGCAGTTGGCTCAAGAAAATTTGTTTCATTTGGACTGATTAGAATTGTATGGTACATAGTCTGTAACTTTGCTGGCTTTCTATACTACGATTTTCGTAACTTGCCCCGACAGGAATCAGCTGGTTCGCTGCCATCCAATCGGGGGCTTATATTTCGCGACAGCGACATTACTATGGTGACGTTCAAGCTCCCGCCTGGATGAAACCGTTAACAGCTGATTTCTGTCAGGGGCAAAGTTACGAAAATCGCAGTACAGCTACAATAGAAAAAATAGAAGAGTGCTTGTCTTCTAATTAAAGTGATGAACAATACAGAAGTTGTTTCATGGAAAGAAATCCCTGGGACTAGGTGATGTGTTCCATCAAAGCACTCAAAAGTCAAATGCAATGCTTGTCACACACATATGAAAATCATAAATGCAATTCTTCTAGTAGATGAACTTTTTGTAGAATTACCTTGAGGATAAAGACACCAGTGGCACCTATGGAGTATGTACCACTGCCTTCCTGTTGCTTTGAGCAAATTTTCTCTTTACAAGAATGCATTGTGAGACAGTAGCAAGGCCTTCACACAAGATATTTTGGGATTGTACATGGTTGTTCTTTGAAATGGCATCTAAAAGATCTCAATGTGTACGAAGTTTTGAGGAAATATTTAGGAAGTTCCAAATTTTTGCATTAATGTGATTTTTTAAAAAATCACTGTTGCAAGTTCATAAGTTAAAAAATGAGTAATTTAATTTACTATTTATTGCAAATTTTGTACAGCTTGACAATAAAATAATTCGGAAAAATTATAAAAACCTAAAATGGACTAGATAATTCTTTTTCAAAAAACTTAAAAATGACCTTAAAAATCCTATCCTTATTAATAATATGTAATTAAATTGGATTTTCTGTATGTACATGTTGAGAAGAAATTTTCATTTCCCATCTAATGTTTTTATCATATAGAAAAATAACAGTGAACAAGTGGTGTTGCAACAGGATATTCTTTCTTGCATTATTTATAACTTGCGATTTTTGAAAATTCAGAGTTCAATGTAAACCAGCTCTGCACAATTTTGATCGGCATTCTTAGCTCTATCTGAGAAAATAATTTGAAGAAAAGCCAAGTTTTGAGAAAATTTTGAAACTGTCCCTGATGTTTCATGTAAAGTACTCCCCAAAATCAAAATATCCCTTGTCAAATTCAAGGGCCTGCATTATCAGCCAGATCGATCAAGGAATATCAATTTTAGTGGAAGTCCTGCCTGCAATTTAGCTGCTATCATTGTCGACAGACACATGTTTTGCTGTTGCACATGTAAACCAATTTTTCAAGAACAGGGATCCACAAAACATGGATTCTGACTACACAATGTGATACAGAATTTACTACAGAAAGGTACAAGAATTCTTCACTTTTTCAGTATCAGGGACCCACAAAACAAGTTTTTCAGTCAAAAAGTGCTGTTTCTTTGCAGCAGCATTACAATTTTTCCTCCATACTAAATAAGTAGTGTGTGGGAGAGGAAAAAGAGAAACTAAAATGAATAAAAGAATATTACTCACCTCTCTTACAAGTACAGCACGAGCTGCTTCGATGCCATAGGTTTGTGACATCAAATATATATCATTTGAATATATACGATTGAGATCAAGCACATCAGCATACTTGAACATTGCTGAGAAATTTGTTCCATCTGTACGTAGCATAAGACTACCATCAGAATTTGAATTAACAAAAGCCCTTTTAATCCCAGGTGTTGAACACACAACAGACTGTTCAGCAACTTCTCGAAATATAGTAGAGAAATCCACACGAGCAAATGACAAGGGAAATCCAAATGTCACTTCACACCACTTTTCATGGTCTATGTCGAACACATAGTTTGTCACCAATTTATATCTAGAAAACAACAAGAAGTAAAATATATCAGTGAAACAATTTAATGTATTTCTAATACAAGTGGGGGAAATCTGAATATGTTTATACCATTTTATACATAATTTTTTCTACTAAATGGGTATTATGTGTTATATCGTCACAATACAGAAATTTATAACTTCAGCAGTTCACATACACAGATTCTACATATTGTAACAGTGTGGCCACTTTCTGAAAAAACAGGAAAAATCAGGGAATTTGTGGCAGAGTAGTTGGAAGTCAGGGAAAAATTTGAGATGGTTATAAAATTGGGTATTATCCCTACAAAAGTGCATAATTGTTTGTTTTTTTTGGTCAATTTCTATTTGTTGAGATTTTTTATATTTGTACTTTATCATGGCAAAATCAGAGCGCTGACAAATTAGTTTCATGCTTGCTTTAATATTTTCTTTAGTGTGAAACAATCTATAGATCTTATTAATGAAAAATTTAAGAAAAACACTGAGGAAAACTGAGAAGTCAGGGAAATTTGTCTCAGAAAATGAGTGGGCCACCGTGTGCAACTGCTGAATTTGCAGCTTCCAAAAGCAAGTGAGATGCAAATAAAAGCACAACACAACTTGTAATCCAAGTATGCACAAAAGTGGTTGCAACAATGTTAAAAGAAATTTATAGGAATTATTTATAAGTAAATCAATTATGCATGAAATGATGAACTTTTTTCACTATTTACAAGATTTTATGTATTGAAATTAATAAGAAATGTCACTCAAGAATCTTATTATGTACTTATTATGCCATCATCATCATCAAAGTTTTAAGGTTTAGGTTCCATGGCCTGTTTCCAGTATTCCCCTACACAAGTTACTGTGTTCCTGGTCCTCCCATTGTTTCCTTGGTCTGCCAGGGTCTCCATTTCCCCTAGGTCTATAGTTTATTACCATCTTTGCAAATCCACTTGGTTGCATTCTTTTCATATTTTCTTGACATTTTGCCTGATATTTCTCTAATTTAGTGACCACATTCTTTATTTTCAATGTTTTCCGTATTTCTTTGTTCCTTATTTTGTCTTTTTGTGTTACTTGAAGTACTGCTCTCAGATACTTCATTTGGGCTGTAGGGTTGGTTTTGCCACAATGTTGTGGATTCCTATTTTTGTTTCTTTATTTGTGTTTATAAAATGTATGTTTATGCAGCCATTGATCTTGTTGAATTTTGCCAGTTTTGTTTCAATATCTCCTCTCTTAGTGATTGATATCTTGTTGCCTAGATATGTGAAAGTTGCTACTTGTTCAATTATCTGATTATCTATTACAATTTTTGCTCATCAGTAATATTTTCCTACTATTCCCGTTTCCTTGGTTTTTCCTATTGATATTTTCATTTTATATTCTTTTGCTATTCTGTTTAATCTGTGTGTTGCTTTTGGAGTTCATTTTCATTGGAATCTAATCATCAAGGTACAATATTGTTGCTATTTTCTTGTTGTGTCTCAACATTATTTCTCCTTCTGTTTCCTATGGTTCATATTTTTATATATTGAATAACAGGGGGAAGAGTGTGCATCCTTGTTGTAGTCCTACATTTGTGGATATTGCTTTGGAGGTGCTTCCACCCATGTTTTGTATTTTGACCTTAGCTTCTAGGTGTAGATTTTCTATTGTTTTTATGAGGCGATTTCCATTTCATCTTCTTTTAGTATATTCCATAGTTTCTTCCTCTCCACCTTGTCATATGCTTTTTCATAATCAACTTATTACTTACTATAGGATGGCTCATAGCATAGGATGTAAAATTAAACATTCTAACTAATTTTTATTTTGCTCATTTTGGCCTTTTATGGCCTTTTATACCTTTACAGGCATAATCACTTTGACCATCTACTGGTAACGAATGTCCATTTTTTTTGTCTACACTGACATTTAGGTTTTGATGTCACAATGAAGTTTTGGAGCTGAAAACCTTGCAATGTTGCTTCAGATCCTATTTCTTTGCACAAATGAAATAAAATAAATTAAAAAAAGCAGTGGACTCTGGAGAGGATGATTGAGAGGTGGGCTCATCGGTGAACACTAAGCACAGATTTGTGATGTATTCATAGCACTCATGTCTCGGAGGACGTGATGATCCCCACTTCTGACATTGATATCTTTCTGTGCCAGATGTTCTTCTGGCAAGTGCACAGAGTAGGTCGATCATTAGGACCTATATCTCTGCCGGGCTGGAGGCACGTCTTCATTCTGCCCACAGTTGTCTTGAGTTGTGCAACACACGAAGTACCTCACTAGTGCCTCTAAGCGGTAATACAAATTTGAACACAATACACATCTTTAAATGTGTGATATAGCACTTCCATTTTTTTTCCAAAAAATAATTGATTTTAAATCACAAGTTCAAGGCAAAGGGGTTGTCCATAAATTATGTTTCATTGAAGAGGGTGGGGTGGGGGATTGAGGCAGCATTATGCTGTATTACATAGGGGTAGGGGGTCAAAGTTTAGTGCTATGTAATGCAGATATTTATTTTTAAAATCTTTCAACATTTCAACATTTGCTGAAATAATTCCTTTTATCCAGTCTTATACTAAGACATAACCAAATCAACAAATGAAATTAAGAATATAATAAACTAAAGAATTTATATTATATAAACTGTTACGATAGATGAAAATATTTTTCATCAATAATATGTAGATGGAATCTATTAGATTAGAAAGAAACTCTTCAAAACTGATGTATAGTATTTACTACAATCCGATTAAGTTGGTGCAGAAGACTCTGAGCCTATGTGTCATCCATACCAGCATGTACACAGCTTGTCAGAAAGGGTATAGTGGAATAAGATAGATAAAATTGGCCCTCGACCAAACTAGAAGAGGATGATGCTATATTATTCTACACCAAAAATAACCTTGAAAAACAAATTTTTATAGTTTTTTATCTTACTATAGTGACATAATAATGAAAAATGTGTTTGTCACCCTCTTCTCACTTTTGACATAGATGGAATTTAGATTTTCTTAACATGTAATGCAACGAACTGTATTCTTTAGACACTTTTCTAAGATACATATTAATTTATTTTGATATTTTTGATACTTAAGACCAACATAGAGGACAATTTTCACTGAAAATCTTACTTTTTAAAATTTTTTTTACACATTTTTTTAGAATTTCTTGTCAAATGCTTGATTTAGGAACAAAATGACTATTTTCATTGGATTCCTCATCAAAAACTATATAAATAAACAACTGATCCAATTTCACTTTTTCGGACTTAGAAACACATTTATAAGTCTTAAATCATTATTTTGTTTTGGTTTAATTGTAATCTCCCTAGATCATTCTTATATTTTTCCATGGACATAATTTGAGTGGAAATAGTAAGATAACAAATTATAAAAAATTGTTTTTCTGGGTTATTTTTGGTGTAGAATAAGATAGCACCATCCTCTTCTAGTTTGGTCGAGGGCCAATTTTATTTTTCTTATTCCGCTATACCCTCTCCTGCATGAGCCATCACTGTTTATTTGTGTACAACAAAAGATGCACTTTAGTCTGCATATTTTTCATTTTAAGATCATATTTTCTTAATTTTTTTCAGCATATTGTAGTGGCACCGAATTAATTACGGCTGCAAACACGAGAATTGCTCCACGAAGCACGACAGAGAGATCGGTGGCGGCGCCAGGATTCTGTCCGAGCCCCCCGCTGACCACCCCCCTTTAGACACGCACAGATGTTTGAGACGCCAGGGAGCTGCACGTGCGCCCGAGCCTGCCCCCCGGTACTTTTCCGCGGCACCCCTCGCCCACCTCCTCCCTTGAGATCCTCAGTTTCTTCCCCGGGCTATTAATTACTACCCCTGTTTGACATACAATTTAAGTGAGAGGGAACGAGTGTAAGTTTCTCTCTCAGTTCTCGGCTCGAAAACCTCCGATGATTGGACGAAATTATTTTGCGACGCACTAACCTTTCGCCAATAGCCGCCGCACTTTAGCAGAATTCTCGAAAGTTCTAGAACATTTTGGATGAATTTGGTGGGGGAAGGGAGGCTCGAAGGACATCGCGGACGCAGCGTCGAGAGAGAACGTAGGAGGCAGTCAGAGAGGCCGGTCGTGATCACTGCGGCGTCCGGCGCCGGAGAGATATTTTTTTTTCTGTGTTGAACTTGTGAGAAAGCGTAAATTCATTAGGGGAGAATATGTGCGCGGCCTCTAAATAGCAATAGATCGTGAATTTTAAGACGCCTCATTTATAATCAGAATCGCGGAGGGAAAGTGACTGACGCGTTCTCGTGCCTGAGCGTATTATAGTGAAGTAATTAGATCACTTACGAACTTGCCGCGATCTTCAAAGTGCAGAGCAGTGGACTGAAGGTGTTGAGACCATTGTGTCAGGCGGACATTATCTGGTGATTAGTAGCTGTGAGTGAACGGCGCTGTGTATTTGGTCGGTACTCAAGAGCCCGGCACATGCTACCTGCTTCGACCTGCCCGCCGCCCGCTCTTCCCCTCCGAGCGGCGCCCTCAGTGTGCGCGCCAAACCCGGCGCCCTCCCTGGCAGCTGGCAGCAGAGGTCGTTCAACCCGCTGGTTGGTTTTGTAAGTCGCTCCGCTAAGGCGGTACTACGCCCTTCAGGCGCGTCCGTGGTCAAAAGTGATGAACAGTTGAGAGAATAATTTGCATTGCCTTTTGACCAGGCGGAGAAGCTAAGATTCCCGGCCACGCTTGGCCATCAAGAAGGAATCAGCGTAGAAGTTTGTCAAATTTATTGTACTAGTGTTACTTTTCAATTTTTTGTGTGCATGTAATTTTGGAATTGGGGAAAAGGAGAGCATTGTGGTATTATCATGACCTTTTTTCTTTTCTTTACTGAATAAATGCCACTTGTTTTGTTAACCTGATTACGAGTCTCTCATTTCTTACCGGCCACCGACTTCCACCATCATCACCACTTTAGGCACGCCCTTCTACCCACTGAGCTAACCGGCAGCCAAGTCTTCCGCGCCCAACAGGAGACGAGGTTGTCGCAATCCGCGCCCAACAGGGGCCGAGGTTGTCGCAATATTCGCATGCATTTTTTCATGGATTTAATGTGCATTTAACTCTACACTACCCATAAGACACTTATCCCTCTTAATTGGTCACCTGGCTCCAGGATCAAAGGCCCGGGGCATTTTGTAGATTAACTTGTATTAGACATGTTACAACTTCCTGACAAAGTAGTGTTTTTGATTCATAATTCAATGAAAATTGGCCGGCAAATGGAGATTACAGTTTATTCATGTACTTCATGCTTCAAAACACAATGTGAGACTTACATACCATGCTTACATCTAGAGTTGTTTTTTTTGCAGGGCATTTGAACTTTTGTTACAAATATTAAATTATACTTATGCAGGCTCTGAAATTTCTTCAGTATGAGAACTGCAACTTCAAACGATGGGAATCAAGTTCATAACAGGGATGAAAAAACAGAAGTGCAAAAAAAGAAAAATGCAAATATCAGGAACAGAATGATTTTTGTCTAAGAGTTGCTTAAGAGAGCATGTGCACAAAAGCTTCCAGTATTATGTAAATTAAGTGTAACTAAATACATGTTAAGAAGCAAAATATTCTAACTTCTTTGCAAGGAGCGAAATTTCATAAACGTCCATTTCTCATGTAATGATAACCTCCATTAAATGGCCACCTGCTCTAATAGCCATTTTTCTCAGGAACCAGGAGTTAAACGACTGATTAAGAAAGATTTCACTGTACATGACACATGTTGAAATATAAGAGATGCTACAGGCAAATTTTAATTTCATATAATTATTATTTCATTTATAATTATTTCAAGAATAATCACAAACTTACAAAGGTGATGCAAAGCAAATGAACTGATCAACAATTAAAACGAAGAGTAAATTGATGTTTGATCAACTGGGACACAGTTATCCAATCAAAAGCTTCATTGTGACTTGAATTTTGAAATTGTTGCAATAAAGCTTCCAATTGGATAACTGCCTCCCAGTTGATCAAATATTAATTCACTATCTGTTTTAATCAGAACATAAATCATCTGTAAACGAATATAAGAAAAATCGATATGATAATTTGATTCATACAAATTGGACTCACTTGGAAAGAACATTTTCAACTCGTTTCTTCTGTTGAAGGTCGTTCTGGAATCTCTCACATGTTCTATTTATCTCTTCTGTTTGAACAATGTTTTCATCCCTCTGGGGTGAGTTGTGATGCTTTTCCTCCTGAAAACTTTCATCCACATTGACGCCATTATTTGACTGCTCATCCTCAGATCCCTCAGGTTGATCATATTCATGAGTTTCATTATGACGAGCACGATTGCGTGCTGAAGTTGCATCCTCCTCTTCTTCATCCTCATCTTCACTAGAACTACCATGATCTTCACCCAATTTTCTTGCTCTGTTTCTCACATCGTTATCTACATCATTCTCAGGATCCTCTGTCCCACCATTTTGAGTTGGACCTTCTGTTGAAAAAAATCACAAGTCCATGAATTTAGAATGAAGAGCAAATGATGGGTTTGGTGTAGTAACCAGACAAGTCCAAGTTTATAATTTTGAGAAAAACAAAAAAAGCTGCACCAAAAATTCACGTGTCAAAAAAAAATGTTTCGATCTCAGTTTAACTTTAGCTTTAGAACAAAGCTATATCTTTTGAAAAATGTAGATTTGAAGATTATCACTGAGAAGAATGTAAAAAAATATATATTTTTTAATTAAAGACAAAAAGAAAAGGAAAGAACAATTGAATGACTTGTGAATATTGGAACATTTGGACTTGGCTTGTTGACACACCAAATTTATATATTTGAGAAATTTAATTCTTACATTACAGCAAAACCTAGGGGACACCTAGGGAAATAGAATTTTGTCTCTTATAAGCAGGAACTTTATAAGTGGGAAATGGGTTTTTCACATGTTTAATGAAATGTTATAATATTTTGAATGGATTAGTATGATTTGTACATCATTTTAAACTTGAGAAAAATTAGCTAATTCCAGAGCCCATTTAACCAGATCTGTTGAGTGAACTTAATGACATCATTTAAGCACATGTGCTAATAAATGGATTATGTGAACAAATCGCCTCTAATGTAAATATTGAGAGATATAAAATGTTACATTTGTGTAATTTTTGAAAAAACAAAAGAATAGAGTAAAATGTTTTAATCATCTTCGAGTACATTTATAACTATCCTTACCAAAAGTTTAAAGAAAACATTTTGAGCCATTTTTGAGAAAATCTTGTTTTTTGTAAATGTTTAATATTTCATGCAAATTTGGGCAAAACCTTATGCATAACGTTAATGAAAGAACTAATTATGGAGCAAAAATTTTATTGGAAGGAAACATTTTTATCTTCAATTTTGTAATTGCAGAAAAATGCCGAAAAAACTGCAAATTTTCAATTTTCGAAAATTCAGAGTTAATAGTGAAAATCCTAACTATGCCACCTCTATAAGTAATAAAATCCTAACTATGCCACCACTCTATTCTTACAAGAAATGTAAAGAAAAATTTGGAGCCATTTTTGGGCAAATTTTGAAAATGTCCCAGGGGCTTCATGTAAAGAATCCATAAAAATTAAGAATTTCTTTCAAAACCGCAGAGCTTCGAACGGAACCAGATCGATCCGGGAACATTCATTTTGGAAAAAATCGTACGAATAGTTTTGGCGCTTTTCACGGCCGGCCGTAAGCTTCGAAAGAAAGAAAGAAGAAAAAATTTTAACGGCCGGCCGGAAGCTTCGAAAGAAGGGGGGGAAGAAAAGAAAAAACAACACTTTCGGTATCAGGGGACACCTAAACGGGCATTTCCGTTGAAATCTGAAAGTCTATTTTCTGCAACATTACATTACTTTCTCTCTATTACGTATATACGTACGTATACGAGAAAGTAACAATTGGAAACACTAGTCAGAACACAAGGCAATTTACTGGGATTTATTCAACTCTGCCTCTGACAGGTATCAGCTGTTGACGGTTTCATCCAAACGGGAGGTTGAGTCACCAGTGACGTCACTATGCGAATACAAGCTCCCGATTGGATAAAACTGTCAACAGCTGATACCTGCCAGAGGCAAGGTTAGAAAAGTCGCACTATAGGTACTGCAGAGACTTGCTTTTTGGCAAAAGACACAAAGCTAAGCTTTCTTCACGAGAACTTCGCACACCTCCCTCCCCCGGTGGTGCTGGTGTTGTGAACCCCTGCTCCAGTCTATTCTGAGCGTGGACCCAACCCTTATCACAATGATGAAATTCTCGAGTCATGTGGAAGAAACAGCCAATGCTTTGTCTCTTACAAGCGAGAAGAACAGCTTGCGACAAGCGAGCTTGGCGGGGAATAAAATTTTGTCCACAATATGCGGGAATCTCATAGAATGGGGTCTCTTAAATGTGGGAAATAAATGCAGTGTTCAAATACAACTGACTTCGAGACCTTAATTTTTCAAATCCTGAACAAAATACTACTATGAAGAATTCATATTAAAAGCATTTGAAGACAAATACCAAGTACACAACATTTATATTGATTTTAGTATTCATGCTGAGTGCATTTTGCAAATGCATTCATGCTGATGCAAACATGATGGCAAATTTTATTTTATTTAAACTATTTTTTCTTAAAAATGGCACAAAATGTTTTGATAAACTTAGACCTTAGATAGCTTAAGGAGAATGGTGCAGGTCTCAAATTCACTGAAGTATCTGATTTTTCAAGTATTTAAATAAACTGAATTTTTTGGCATCTTTCTACAAATATAATTGTGAAGATACATTTTTTTACTTTGCCATATATGTGCGTATATACGGAGTAATAGACGTAGTATAGGGAAAGTTATGTAATGCTGCGCGAAAAAACGGCGAATTTTAGGCAGAAAAAAATCCATTGCCCGGCCTTGATTACGAAAAAGTGGATAAAACCAATTGCTAAATTAAGAAGAAAAAATCCCCTAACACGTGGTGTAGCCAGAATCCCTGTTTTGTGGGTCCTTAATACCGAAAAAACCAATTGAAAGCAAAACGTCCGTGCGTCCATCTATGAACACTACTAGCGCCTAAAACATACGTAGGATTTTTTTCAAATTGAAGAAACCCCTGTCCACCTGGCTCGAGCCAAAGCTTTGAGATTTTGAGAAAGATTCTTTAAAATTTGGGGGTACTTTACATGAAGCCCCCTGGAAATTTTTAAAATTTTCTCAAAAACAGCTCCAAATTTTTTCTTTAAATTTCTTGTGAGAATAGAGTAAAATACACTTATGAAGGTGGCATACGTCCGATTTTCACGGTTAACTCTTAAATTTTCAAAAATTGCAAAGGTTTGAATTTTTTTCGGCGTCTTCCTACAACTACAAAATTCAAGAAAGATTTTTCCTCCAAAGTGAGGTCATTCATTAAGGTCGTGTACATTTTTTTTAACATTTTAGTAGTTGCATGCAATATAGCAATATTGCGTGCAATATATGCAATTTTAAATAATTACAAAAACAAGAGCATGTGCTTCAAAATCATGTCAAGTATATTTTCTAGAAAACTCAACCGTTTTCTGTGAAAATAGCTCAAAATTCCTCATTTTCGGAAACGCTCACACGCCATTTTCTCATAAACGGCTCCAATTTTTTCTTCAAACTTTAGGAACGGATAGTGCTAATTGCACTCTTTCATATGACATTAACTTCATGTTGGGGTATTTTTTTGTTTTTTCAACAATTACACTAATGTAATTTTCAAAGATTTCTCACACCATTAATATGCACGTTTTCTAGAATTTGTAAACACTGTTGTATTTGTGAGATTAAGTGCTTTAAATGACTTTAAATTAAGTTTTTTGAAAACACAAAAGATTCCTGTGAAAAAGAGTTTTTCAAATTTCACATTTGCAGTAGCGATGAAACGCCATTCTCTTACAATCACTTTAAATTTTTCAAAGAAAATTGCCATTTAGGACAACGTTTCACTGTTCTCTAATATTCTTAAAATAATATTTTCATTCTACTATTAAGAAACCGAAAAATTAAGAAAAAAGTTTTAAAAAAAAGTAATTTGACAAGCGACAGATGGTAGCTGGCACAAGTATGCGTCAAGTCCGAATTGCTAGCCGAGACCAAAGGAAATAGAAAACAAATACAGGAAAGTCTGTGTCATTCTGTAGCACCACTAGTTTTCTTAATGAAATGTGTTGAACAAAAACAGATTTTCACCTAATGACATGTTGAATTTTTTATTTTTAAGATAAGTATTTTTTGTGTAATTTGGCTTGTGTATTGTAATTTGTGGTTTACTCAAAGCACAATTAAATACACATCAACTACAGAATACACATATCATTATGTATATACATGTGATTATTGGAAGATCATGCACAGATAATGTGTTTACCATAAACCAAATAATAGAAAAGAGACGAGAGTTTAATTTAGAGAAGATTATGAGAAAGTGTTTGATAGAATTAATAGTGAAATTCTCAGGCAGATTCTTCAAAAAAGGGCCAATTCTCTCCACTTAATAGAAGTTCCCTTTATCACAAAACAAGCATTAGTTTACAAACAAAATGTTTGAAGAGATAGAAATAAACAGAGGTGTAAGACAAGGGTGCAGCTTGTCCCCCACTTTGTTTTTACTATTTATATTGACAACATTCTATGAGAATGGAAAATTTTAAATAAACCAATTATTTGGATAAACCCAAATACACCTCTACAGTGATTCTGTATGCTGATGACCATATATTTATAGAAGATAATGAAATAAGTCTGCAAAAATCCTTGTACCAGCTAAATAGAATATGCAAACCATATTGTCTCTCAATATATGTCTCTAAAACTAAAGTGATGGCATTCAGAGGCAAATATCCTATCAGAACTACAATAATAACAAAAGATAAAGTAATAGAGCAAGTAAAACATGTTAATTATTTGGGCTGTGATATCACATACGACTACAGTGATGATATGAAAACAAAACTATGTTTCCAACATACTTGCGGAACAATAAACAAATACCTTCGCAATAAAACTAGAAAAGAGACACTATTCAAATTTTACAGTCATGGCAGTACAACAACTGCTTTACAGGTGTGGATCATGGACAATAAGAAAACAAGATAAAATGAAGATACAAGCCTCTGAAATTAAATTTCTCCAGAGAGTAAAACGCTGCACCTTAATGGATAAAATAAAAAAATGAAGATATAAGACAGGAACTTGAAATATTTTCTATTAATGAAAAAATAAATGAATACAGATCATGATGGGTACAGCACTTAAAGTGAAAGGATCCCTCAACATGCCTTTCTGTACAGACCGAAAGGAAGAAGAGACATTGGCCGTCCATGACAGAGATGGTGTTATGAAGCCGGTGTTATGAAGCCAGAACAGGGAATCTAACCCGCGAAGTGAAGACGACATGTGATTATAGAAAACAAAATAGACAAGCGTATTGCAATGATACGGTGAACCAAAATTGTTAGTCCCCAGAAGTTTACGATAACTGGAGTCAATTGTAATTGAGGGGAACTGTACCAATTATCCAAAAAAATCATTCTTCCTTCACCAAAATATTCAGTGTACAAAACTAAAACAACCTGAGTAAATCTTGAATTTACAGCAAAAGATTACATTAGATTTATTACTAATTCTACAATTAAGTTTCAGGACTTGGTGGCAGAATACACTAATTTAACATTACATAACTTAACAATTTTACAAACTTTACAAATTAACATGAACACTTTACCGTGCGAGTTTTCATAACACCAATACACTTCACTGCACATAATCAATCATACTAATAATAATAATAATAATAAATAATAATACAACTTACTTTATATAACAGACTAGTAAATTAATAATATTAAACATATTTGTAATACATACATCAACATCTAGGAAACTAATTTATTTTTAAATTTGCTCAGTCTTGGAGGAGAGGGATAAAAGATTGTCACACACGCAAACCGTTCAGTCTCTAATAGTTCGATTCGCGAATGAATATTTCCCAACATCCGTTTTTTGAGTTCTTGGCTGAATTTTGTGCATGTGATCTGCTCTGTCGAAATATGTAGGTTTCCCTGATCGACTTTGAACTTCTTTCCATGCTGGAAAGCCTGTATATGCTTTATACATAGCACAGAGACGCGACTATTCTCCTTCTTTCGAGTGACTCCCATTCTTTATTCTTTGTAAGTAAATTTTGATGCTCTATGCGGGACCTTTTCTAGATTTCTTTGGTGCAAAATTCTGTATGGGTCCCAACAAATTGTGCCATATTCTAATATGGGTCACACTTAAGTCATATATGCTAGTTCTTTGGCTCTCACTATACTCTTTTTCGGAATCCGCATAACAAAATGCTAAGATCTCCAGGCTTTCCCTACAACGAAATCTACTTAACTTTCCCAGCTTAATTTACTGTCCAGCTGTATTCCTCAATATTTGCAAGATGTGACTCGAGGTATAACATATTGTTCAATTTGTATGTGGTATCTTTGTAACTTTGACTCCTACCAAACGTGATAGACTTACTCTTTGAACTGTTTATTTCCATGCTGTTTGTTTCCGCCCAGATGTGTAATTTGTCTACGTCTCACTACAGAATATCCTCAGCCTTCTCGGAGTTGATAATCCTATAAATTACGAAGTCATCAGCAAAGAGTCGTACATTTGAAGCTAAATATCCCGGCAAGTCATTCACGAAGGCAAGAAACATGAGTGGTCTGATGACACTTCCTTGTGGAATTCCTGACGTGACGTTTCTCGAGGTTCCAATTCGTACCTTCTGTTTCCTATCACGAAGTAGTTATTTGATCCACGCTACCACTCTAGTGTCTATCCCCGAATTTATTAATTTCTGTATAAGATGATCGTGTGGAATAACATCAAAACTTCAGCAAATTCTATTACTAACGCATCGCCCCTTCCACCTTCATTAACTACGTCAGCTAGGTTCTGTAGCTGACCAGCAAGACTAGCCGACTTTCGCACTAGAAACCATTCCTGAAACCGTGCTGCCCTGATTAAGCCACTCCCTGCCTTCCCATTCTTTCCTGATGTAGCTAGAAATTAGACGTTCAGTAAGTTTGCATATGACTGATAAGGCTTACCAGTCCATAGTCACTAAGTACTGTCTTGTCGCCACTTTTAAAAATAGGTATGAGAGCCAGCTTCCAATCTTCCAGTACGCAAGCGTTATTTATGGATACATTAAATACGGTAGAATAGCCTCTCCGCCTAACTTATAACATCTGTGGAAATAAAATCTGGATCTCGTGATTTTTCTGGCTCCATTAATTTTATTCTTTTCCGTAAAGTACTTGCATCAATATGGAAAGGACTCCTGACAATAGCCTCTATTGCAATCACACACCTTGTAAATTCTGATCCCAAAGTGAGCCCTTTTTGACGCATTGAACTATATAAATGACAGACTCATTAGAAGAAGAAAAATGCAAATATCTAATTTTCTTTATGACAATCCTTTATTATTCATCATTTACACAACGTTTCGTAACGTCATCAGGTTCCTTCTCCTTCTGACAACAGTGATGGCGATGACCATGATGCGGGCATGACGCAGATGAATAATGCGTCAAACTCTGTAAAACTTTTAGATCAAATTGAAGGATTGTTCCTGATTGATCCAATTTTCTTTATGACAATCCCTTATTATTCACCATTTACACAACATTTCGTAACATGTTTTGTAACATCATCAGGTTCCTTCTTGTGACGACTGTGATAGCGATGATCATATGTGACAGTGTATATAATGATTTCAGTAAGGCATTTGACTCTGACACTCATGATATACTGATTCAAAAACTGAAATATTTTGGTATTACAGGCTCACTATTGCAATGATTTATTAGTTACTTGACAGGTAAGATACTTTGTGAAATATAGGAAAGCTTCATCTAAAACTAGTGGTGCTACAGAATGGCACAGACTTTCCTGTATTAGTTTTCTATTTTCTTGGGTCTTCGCTAGCTATTCGGAATTGCCACATACTCTTTCTTGCCAGCTACCATCTATCATCGCCAAAAGTACATTTTTTTTGTCATTTTCTTAATTTTTCGGTTTCCTATTGGTAGAACAAAAACATTAATTTCAGAATATTAAAGAACACAAAAACCTAGCTGTAAATGGCAATTTTCTTTTAAAAATTATGTGCCGTTTAAGAGAAAAGGGCGTTTTAGCACTACTAAAAATGCGAAATTTGAAGCTCATTTTCACAGAAAATTTTTGAGTTTTCAAAATACTTTATTTGAAGTTATTTGAAGCACTTACACTTACAAATATAATAACCTTTACAAATTGCGGATAATGTGCATATTAAAGATGTGAAAGATCTTTCAAAAAATTTACATTTATATAATTTTTGAAAAAAACAAAAAAATAACTCGAAATAAACTTTACACTATATTAAAGAGTGTAATTAGCACTATCCATTACAAAAGTTTCAAGAAAAAAATTGCAGCCATATACGAGAAAATGGCTTTTGAGCATTTCTGAAAATGCCGAAATTTGAGCTACTTTTCACAGAAAACGGTAGTGTTTTCGAGAAACTTTACTTGATATTATTTAAAGCATATATACTCGTAAATATAATAATGTGAAAAAATCGCAGATAATGTAAATATTAACGACGTGAGAGACAAGTAAAAAAATTTACATTTTGGTAATTTTTGAAAAAACCAACCGATAGACCAAAATGGCTTTTATGTCATTGATAGAGTACATTTACCACTATCCCTACCAAAAGTTTAAAGAAAAAATTTGGAGCCGTTTTTGAGAAAATTTTGTTTTTGTAATTTTTTAAACTTGCACATATTGCACGAAAACTACCAAAATTGTGAAAAACATTTACATGACCTTTATTAAAGAACTCAATATGCAGAACAAATTTTATTTGAAGAAAAAATCTCTATCTTCAATTTTGTAGTTGGAGAAAGACCCCGAAAAAAATTCAAACTTTCACAATTTTCGAAAATTCAGAGCTGTACGTGAAAATCGGACCTATGCCATGTTAATAAGTGTATTTTACTCTATTCATACAAGAAATTTAAAGAAAAAATTTGGAGCCGTTTTTGAGAAAATTTTGAAAATCCCCGGGGGGCTTCATATAAAGTACCCCCAAATTTTGAAGAATCTTTTTCAAAATCTCAAAGCTTCGACTAGAATCAGATCGACCGGGGAATATCCATTTTGGAGGAAATCGTACGTATGGTTTAGGCGCTAGCAGTGTTCACAGACGGACGGACGGACGTTTTCCTTTCAATTGGGTTTTCGGTATCAAGGACCTAGAAAACAGGGTTTCTGGCTACACCACATGTTAGGGGATTTTTTTTTCTTAATTTAGCAACTGGTTTTATCCACTTACTCGTTTTCACGGCCCGGCAATTAATTTTTTTCCGCCAAAAATTGGCCATTTTTTCGCGCAGCATTACATAACTTTCCCTATACTACGTATATCACTCCGTGTATACGTACGTATACGGAAGAGTAAAAATTAGTGTACTTAGGTGGTCTTCAAGGATCCCTCCTACGTCACTTACTTTTTATCATCTATATAGACAACATTAAATTTGTTCTGAAAGATGTTGAATATTTTTTATTTGCCGATGATTGTAAAATTTTCAGATAATTGAAACTCCAGACAATTATTAATATTCTCAAATTGCATTGAATGATTTTTTTCAAAATGGTGCTCTGATAATCAATCGATAATTCATACCTTCCAGTGCAAATACGTAACTTTCTCTCACTATGGATCATCCATGAAATACGAATACAAAACTGAACAAGTTGTTATCTCCAAAGTATCATCTACCAGGGACTTTGGTATTACATTTGATTCTATGATGACATTTACGGAGTTTATAAATCTGATTGTTCATAAAGCCAATCAAGTCTTAGGATTAGAGAGGAGAACTTGTTTGGGCTTTTATCCAACAAGTGTTTTGAAATCCCCATATTAGTTGGTGGTGAGACCAATTCTGATGTTTGCCTCAGTTATATGGACTCCATATGTTAACATTGAATGCACCACAAGGGTTGAGACAATCCAGCATAAATCATTTAGAACGATTGTGATGAGAATGCATTTATCTGACTCACTTACTGATTGTGAATATAGTTCTATTGCAACACAATTAAATATAGCATCCCTTAGATCTCTGAGAAACTTTTGTAGATTCAATGTTCCTAATGAAATATATTACAGACAAGGTAGATTGCCCTTTACTTTTGAAAAAAGTTAGCTACAGGGTCCATCTACCAATATTGGGAGACTGATTACATTTAATTGTAATTTCTCATAATTAGTGAATCCATTGTCAAGAAAGAGCAGTTCATTGATGGAAAACAATCGATATTGAGGAAAGAACGCATGCTTCAGGTCATATTCTGAAGTGAAGTCATGAATGTCATCTATTGGGGCAATGTGGAAATAAACTACAGGATGTGCACACTCTGTCCTCGGTCGTAACGACAACAGAAGGCAGGGGAAGAACATGGCCCATCTTTGGCCTGAAATGGGTTAATAATGAGTGTTCTAATAACTCATTTTATGACAATGATCTCAGTTTCATAAAGTTTGACTTAAGATAATCAAAGTGGATAAAATATTTTTAGACAACTCACCTTGGCGAGATTCCTTTGTCTCCAACAAGTTTGAAGAAGTTCGTAGAAGCTTTCGTACTGCCAGAACTAGATTTGCCAAGAAATGAGACTCCACATGCTGTAAGACTTGATGAGGAGTTACAGAATGTTCACGGCGCAATTCCTTCTTTGGAAGAAATTGCATATGAATGCGATACAATCTTTTTCGACTTTGTTTATCAATATCCAGCCATTCTGTTACACAAACTTTTCTAAGAGCTCTGAAAGATGGCTCCGACGCAAACGACGCCGAAGTGAATCAGCAGAAGCAGCCATATTTGGTAAATCAGCAAGGATTGGCACTTCCATAGCTGGTGTTTTAGGATTACGGGAAGCCATCATCAGCACCTCCCTCAATCGCGGAATACCCAGTGTCACATTCATCTCACCTCGCCCAGCAAAATGGAAAGTGTTTAGGGTCATCTGAGTAGAAGGTTCTCCAATAGACTGGGCAGCCAAGACACCTACAGGCTCTCCAGGTTCAGCTCGTGCACATACACTCTTGAATAAGAGTGCATCACGCACAGGATTGTCCTTTGAAGGTGGAGATTGATGTTTCTTAAGATAATCATTTATAAGACCCTCTAAACGTTCTGTCAATGCTTCAAAGGTAGCACAGGGAGGAACACGAGATGCAATTGGATCAGGAGAATGAGAGTAGTCCTTGTACGTCCTTGGAGGCCGTTTTACTCCCAACCGTTTATTTCGTCGAAACCAACGACGCACCTGAAATGATATACAACTATTTTAAATTTATAAAAAATTACAGTTTTTTAAGAAAACTTTTACTTTTAAGAAAACAGTATAATTCATCAACATTCATTTTACCCATGATTGCAAGGAGTTCTGAGGAAAAACTATCATTCCCATTTTCGCAGAAAAAAGTTAAATATTTAATATTGAATTCTTAAAACAGGGTGATTGTTTTCTGGGAACAAATTTCCTGGACTGCTCCTGGTTTGCCAGAACATTGTTTTAATATTAAATTTATAATTTTTTTCACAATATTTAAAGAAATCATTAAATAAAAGCAAAGCTTTACACTCCATCACCAATTTGTCAGATCTCAGATTTTGCCAAGAGGAAGATATTAATTACATTTGCTGAAATGTAACAATTTTTAGCAAAACGTAATGCTGTTCTAGTATTATTAAGGAATCATACCTAGTTTTATAATAGTCTCAAAAATTTCCCTGATTTTAAAGATGCTTTTACACACTACACAACAAATCTCATTAGTTTGCTTTGGACTAAAGCTCTGAATGAATTACCCATGATCCACAATCTACCTAGAACATGCAAAAGCATTGGGAATTATGTCACAAAAAAGGAATTGCATGTAGTTTTATACTGAGCATTCAAAACAAATTATCTTGTGTGGTTATCATTTCAAAATTATGCTCTGATATTTTTTCAAAAATCATTAGAAAACCAATCATTAGAAAATAAATTTATTTTCTAAGTTGAGAATATGTGAAATGAAGGTACATTTAACTGTCTATAAAAGGAACCATAGTTCATTATTATACTCTAAAGAGTTTTCAAATCATTGTAAATTCAAAATATTGATACACTAAAAGTATAGTTCTGCCCAAACTAAAAAAATCTTAACTCTGGAATTATTTGCACAATGTCAAAACACAAAAATTCAGCTTCAAGATATTACACTAGTCGTCAGAAAAAAATTGTCATCTAATAAATTAAGTTTAAATTGGTGAGCAACTTGACATGGAATGCCCCTGGAACATTGTTGTTCCACTAGGCATTACCATTACCCTTTGTTATAAATCACTGAATTTGGACTGGCAGAGGCAAGGGTGGAAAGCAAGGGCAGAAACAGGGGCAGGAGCAAAGACATGGATGTGGGTTGAACAGAGGATGGATGGGTGGGTGAAGGCGGAGGTGTGAGCAGGAACAAAAGTGAGGGTAGAACAGGACGAGGCACAAGTGGAGGCAAAGGGGAGGGCATTTTTTACAGTGAAGGAATGTTTTATGTCATTCCACAATGCTTTGTAACATAACTGCACCCGCACGCATATATGCACGCGAAAAACGCGCGCCCGCAAAAAACGCACGCACGCACGCACGCGTGCACCCACACGCGCGCGCGCGCGAGCACACACACACACGCGCAAGCACTCGTACGCGAGAACGCGCGGGTGCGCACGCGCGCTCTCGCGCATGCATACACGCACGCGCAAGTACACACGCGCACACACGCAGGCGCGCGCGCGAAATCATGCCGCACACACGCATACACAAAAGAAGAAATTATTAACTTACATCTTTGGTTGCCCTTTCAATTTCAGGGTCAATTTTTTCAGTTTTTAATCTTGAAACATCATCTTTGTCATATAACGCCTTGTAATTGTCTGCCAGCACAGGTATCTGCTTTGGTGTAAGAAACTGAGATTTCAAAATATCCAGTCCGTCTTCTCCATACGCAAATTGAACCAAAGAACCATCAGAATCACGAACAGTTCCATCATAACCCACAACTAATCCTTCCAGATGCTTCACTAGACAACGTTGCAAGTAACCACTTCGGCTGAAAAGACCCACATTACAAGAATATCTTAAAACGGGATGAATCACAAGAATGTCTTTCATGAGAATACAAAGTGATTTATTACAAAGCAAAAGGTGTGAATCCTTCAAAAAAAAAGTGTTTATTTCAGAAATAAAAATTGGAACTTCTCCACTGAAAATACACATTCAGATTGACCAACAACCCACCTGGTTTTGACAGCTGTGTCGATCAGACCTTCTCGACCTGCCATGCAGTGAAAGAAAAATTCCTGTGGTCGGATGCCAGTCAAAAACCGACCTGCGACAAAGCCACCTGCCCGAGGTGACAGGTCAAAACGACGGAATGATGGCAGGGCTTTGCCTGAGGGCATCAGAGGTGGTCGGCGTCCTTCCAACTCTATCTGTCCCAGCAGGCAAGAAATTTGCAAGGTATTCACAGTACTACCCTTTGCTCCTGACTGCACCATTAGTTGCAAATTGTTCTCTGGAAATTTTTCCAGGAGACCAGCAGGTACACAAGCTCGTGACACACCATTGGTGGCAGGATCAAGGAGCTGTTTATAGGAGTGATCCAAAGCTGCACGAAGTTGCAGGTCACCAGTTGCTATGCGCAGTAATTGGTCTTCAGTGCCTGGAGGTAACTGCTCCTGAACAATAATCAATTTTTCAACTCTGAACTCTTATTTTATCTCTTAATAATTGTAAATGGTAGTCCTAGGTTGAAATTCACATATTTGCTTCAATGCCTGGATTAGCTTCATGGGAGTTAATTTGCTCCTCTTACAAGCTTTCAATTCCTCAATTCAAAAAAACGTTTTCCTCTTTTTAAGATCAATTGTCAATTCTCATCATTTCAATTTTGATCAAAATGCACTCGAGGCTCATTCATGCAGTGTAATTTTATGTCATTTTTATTGCTCATTCATGCAGTGTAATTTCACGTCAGTGTCAATTTTATGTATTTAATATCATTTTATATAATTGCCTATACACTGTCAGAACATATACAATAAAATTGAAACACATTTATTTATGCTCACTCTTAAACAAGCTGAAAACAGAACTCTGAATAACTGCAAATGCAGTGTAACCACAAACTTTGAGAGATAAAATCCCGATAGTTAATCCCCTGATAATATTTAATTTTTTCACCAATTTAGTTTTTAAACTAACTGTAGAATGTGATTCAAAAATATGTAACATGCATTTTAATGTATTTTGATTTTGACATGTAAACACATTGTACAGATTTTGTATGCATGCTTATTATTACACATTTTCTTTTAATTAACACATTTAAACTAAGTTTTAAAATATGTTTAACACTTACATGGAAACATGATTTTCACAACGCGAAGAGAAACGCCGGTCTCAGCGACCGCCATTTGTTATTGGGCATTGAATGTGGGATGTAAAGGTAAAATAAATTACAGACCGGTTTCAATCAATTCTTCTATTTTTTTAGAATATTCTAAATTTTTTTAAATTATAAAAACACGAAAATAATTGAAAAATATTGAAATTGTTGAAAAACAGACATTTTTGAAAATAATGGATATTGTTGAAAAAAGTTTAATTGTTGTAAAACAATGAAATTGCCTCTAAATCCATAAAGCATTGATTTAACTGGTTTTTATTTACTTATAATGTTGATAGTTAATATCCAGGGTTTTTAAGTCACAAACTATCAACATATTATATTGATAGTTTGTGATTTAAAAATCCTGGATATTAACACTTATCTGGAAACATCAGTCTGACAGGCACCAAGTGAAATTGCTTTATGCAATAATGGCTGATATGAGTGGGCAAGAGCGTTAAGTCATAGTAGCTTCCTCCCTGACCCTCTTCTATCATTCAGCATAATTTTGTTTAGTTCTGCTGAAGCGGTCAGCATTTAAAGGGCATATTGTGGCGGTGTGTGAGACCAGTAGTTTCTCTTTCTGTATTTTTCGTAACGGTATGTGAGACAGTTTTTTTTCTCTTAGTGTATAAGTGGTCTGTGAGATGGGTGTTTCCATAAACGCTCTTGGGTGACTTCCTCAATTATTTATTTAATACTTTTACTTTCAAGATATTGTAATGGATCACCCAATTCATTCAGACGATCCCAGCTCAAGAAGAGAAAAATTTAGAACCCTACTCAAGCTACACTTCTTGTATGCAAATCTATTGAAGGGTCTAACAAGACTGTCACTTTGGACAATTGATTTAATTCTGCAGAAGTTATTGTTGAACTGATGAAGAGAAAATATATTATATTCTAATAAGGAAATGCCAACCTGTTTATTTCTCTCTTGTGAATTGTCTTCTCTCCTGGGTAAAGGTTCTGAAACTTGAAATGCAGCAGCAACTGCAGATGGACCAATTTGGCTTGCTTCCTCCAACAATTTGCGACGTTTAGCATCTGCTTCAGGCACAACAAGAATGTCACGGACACCCAATGTGAAGCCTTCTCTTTGCAGAAAAGCAGTGAAGAGCCGGGCAAAACCAGACAGAAGTTTCATGCAATACTCAGCACCATACAGCTCGTGCACACAATGTGCCAGACCATACGGGGTTGATCCAAAATGCTTTTTGTCCAAAACACCACATAACAGCTCTCCTTCACGCAACACAACCTGAAACAATAATAACAATTTTATAATTACCAATGTCATCATTTTTTTATATTAAAAATATGGAAAATAAATATGCAATACCCAATTTAGACTTAGACAGCACCTTAAGAACTATTCCAAACAAGTAATATACATTCTGATAATGTATAATTAATATCTGTTGAAAATGACATGTGTTTTTTGTAAAGAATACATGTAGATATCGATTATATTATGACCAGGGTTATAATGACTTTTTTCTACCCCCATTGTATTATGCTTTCATTGGATGGCTGCAACCAGTTGTATAATGATACTCATTACAATAGAGATTTCATTATGATACAGGTTCTTGACCAATCACAGAGAAGTTTACAAACTAAGTATTCACACTTACTGTATATTCTCGAATATAACCTGCCCTCGAATATTACCCTAATTTTACAGGAAGTAATCTCGGGAGGGGGGGGGGGGGAAGAAGAAGACGAAGAAGAAAAAGACAAAGACGAAGAAAAAGACGAAGACGAAGAAGAAGACGAAGAAAAAGACGAAGACGAAGAAAAAAGAAGAAGAAAATAAGAATAAGAAAGAAGAAGAAAGAAGAAGAAGAAGAAGAAGAAAAGAAAAAAGAAGAAGAAGAAAGAAGAAGAAAAAAAAGAAGGAGAAGAAGAAGAAAAAAGAAGAAGAAAAAGAAGAAGGAGAAGAAGAAGAAAAATCTTGCTTGATATGGTCACGACCATGCGACATCGGCACAACCGAGAAAGATGTGAAATACCATGACATATTCTATCATGAAGACGGGCTGTGACCCACCATGTTTTAAAAACCCGAAGAATAAACCATGCCTCCATGTAACCACATGCGACACACTTCAAGTTCGCGGTACCAACCTTGACGCAAATATTACCCGCATCCCAATTTTCAGCTGGTAATTTTTGAAAAATATACGCGGGTTATATTAGAGTATTTACGGTAGTTAATCATTGAGAATAGTTTTAGTAAATGTTTCGTTTGATTGTGCATATTAAAATTGCATTTGATTTTATATTGTTTGTCAGTTTTAATTTCTTATTAGTAATTTTTTTCATGGAATATTATTTAAAATAAATTGGATCATAATTTCACTTTGATACTTTTTGACTAGCTCAGTACTCCCTCATAGGTGGACTGGTAACCACAGTAAGGTACAAAGAGCAGGGTTAAGGAGCTGTCTGCTAGGTGGCCTTGGCTGAATCCTTCATGTCAACAGCCATGAAACAATTCAATATTAAAGTTTAACTTACAAAACTCGTAGAAAAAGTACCATATGAAACTCAATGTAATGGGTATTAATACACTCGTGAAGTTGACGATACTCACTCATTCCTTGTTCATATCATAATATCACACTCGTGCATTAATACCCATCATTAGATCATCGTTTCATAATATACTATTGTGTCTACTTATGAAGGTGATAAATTATTGTGAGTATGGAGATGTTATATTAAGTGTATTCAATCTGATAAAAGTTCATTTTATATGTTGTATGTAAAAATCTTTCAATAATTACAAGAGTTGAGGATTTGGATGGAAGATCCTCAACTAAATCCGCTAAATCCTGTTTAAACAGTTTTTCTATTCTTGACTTACGATCTTTAGTACATTTCATTATATACGACTCGGAACAAATACAGGAGAATGCAGATAACAAGAGGTTGCAAACAGTTCCTATGCAAATTCATTATTTTGATTGTATTCAATATACAATAATTCTTTATAATTTGTAATTGTAATGTTAATTCCAGAGTTCTGTATTTGACTTTTACTGTGTTGCTTTTAGTGTAGTGATTATTACACTGGATGAAATGATAATGAGTGAAGATAAAATGTATCCAATACAATTTTGTGTCATATTCTTACAAATATAAAAAAATGTACATGATGACGAATATATTTGTAATTATTTTCACTTCCAAAGTCTATCCTAAACATGTAGCTCATGAAATGAGTTAAAAATTTGTCTCCAGAATAACACTGCAAATAAAAATACGGAAAGAATCAAATATGTGGAAGAAAAACTTAAGACACACTGTAAATTACATTACATTTACACAGGTGATTCAAAATGTATCAGCAAATTCATAATATTACAAGAACTGAATACATCAGGCACTTGAAACTTTCGTAAACAAAAGGTATATGCTTTGAAATTTGTAGACGTAAGCCAACAGAAGTCATTACCTCTGCAATAAGAAGGGCAATTGAAAGAAAATGGCTGTGCCACTACAGAAAAGCAGTGAGCAGTAACACAATATTTGTGGTCAGAGACCACAAAAACTAAAGAAATTCATAGGATTATAGAAAGGCACAGCAATCATTGTATTAAAGAAGGAAGAGTGCACAAATGGGTAGATGTGTTAGGATGCTTTCTGTTAAGACAAGTTCCTCCCCTACACAACAATACTCACAATACTCTACACCTCATTCCCAATTCTTGAAATCATTCAACAATTGAAATTCCAGATCCTAAAACAACCACCACCATTGGATGTTCAATGTTTGGACCTATAAAAGTCGATTTGAGTCGATGACAATATGAAAAAGTGAAGAAATTTTGGTAGAAGACACAATAAAAAATGTTTTTTCTGGGTGAATAAAACAGTTGGAAGTTATGGTGTGGAAAGTGTATTGAGATGCAAACAGATTTAGACAAAAAAGGTCATATCTTTTATATCTGTAGTTGAAATATATATTTATATAGAAAAAATATTGAGCTTGCTAATACTTTTTGAACCACTCTTGTAAATTAAGAATACAGCTGTTTGAATCTATTTTCTCAATGACTCTCAATGAAATCAACAAAATAAATGTTCTGCATGTCAGATTACTACTGATTAAGAAAATATGGAAAAATCACACTTGAAAATTTTAAACTCATTTTTCTTGAAATCATACTTACAGGATTAACCTGATCTACTCTGAATGAGTTGTGATTATAATAACAGAATAAAAAGAATGAATAATGATTACACTCGCTTCCTTTCTAATATCTCATTCCACTTCGTTTTATGGCTGCAAAAGAGATTTTCTAAACCTCAGATTTTACTGATTTCAGAAATCTAGCTTTAAATGAAATTCATGACACACAGCATTTTGGCTACATCAATAAAAATTATTAATTATTATTAATGTATCAAAATCAAAATATTTACAAAAATAAACTTTCTTTATAAATCAATACTCTGAAAAGCATAATTATAAAATTTCACATACTTAACATGAAGAGTGATTTCAATTAAATAATTTTTCACTGACCGATTTAACTGTCTATTGTAATATACCTAAAATCTTTCACCAAATAAGCAACCTTCATTTTGTATGCCTACATTATTAGATAAAGAACAAGCTAATTTCAACAAATTTGTTATTATATGTTATTTAATAAATCCTTAAAGAAATTAACGTACTTCTTGAAGCTCATAGCTAACTGAATGCAGTTTCCATTGTTTCTAAAAATATCAGTAAAACATAACAGAACCTGCCCTTCTCCCCACAAAATAATGACCTGACAGTTAAATGTTGCTGTTTGTACCACATTTTTCAAAACTTCATACTTTGAGCTAGAGCTGCACACAACATTCTGCACACTAACCTCTGCTTCAGACAGTGCATTTCCATGTAGTGGAGTGCCACCAGCATGCCAGGGGCGATTGGCACTTGCTTGCACCCATGCACGTGCAGGAATTTTGGCACTATCACACAGAGTAGGTGGTGGCCTACCAGCAGGTATACAGTTCAGTAACACAGTTGACACAACCTGTTTTCCTGACCAAAGGCTGCAAGGTTTCAAAATAGAAGGAGGCAAAAGCCTGATGCGGCCTGTAAGTGTGGGAAGTGCTTGCTGCACCAACATGCAGTATTCAGCTCGAGGAAAAAAGCGTCCCCTCACTGTCAATCGAACTCCACTCACAACATGATCCTGGATCAGCCCAGACAGTGGGGTACCATCCTTTGGAACCAAGTATTGGTGTCCTACCTATCAAGAAAATCACACACATCATTACATATTTCACAATAAAAAATTAAATATATTTTAGTTTTTTATATAATATAATGCAATATATTTAACATAAAATATCAAAAATTATTTATTACTGAAATAATGTGATCGTAAAAGTGAATTTGTGTACAATTCAGGGATTCCCAGATTGGCAAGACTTGCCAATACAGTAAACCCTCAATAGCATGAACTCACTTAACATGAAATTCTTCACAGAACAAAAAAATTTGTTTCACGAAAGAAACATAGTAATGAGGATATACATAAAAATTGGATAACATGAATTTTTAGAAGATGAACACCAATTATTTCAGTCCCTTGGAATTTGTGCTATCGAGAGTTTACTGTATATACTTACCAAGAAATGTTTTATTACACAGCTAAGGTAATTTTGTGAGAAATATAAAAAATCCAAGTTTTGGATTAAAAATTATGTATATGTAATTGTAAAATATTTTGCATACATGGTTTATACATATCAGTGTTATTCTCAAGTTTGTGTATTATTTTGTATTTAGGCAGAAATGCACTGTACGTATAAAATAAATATAAAAATGTGCACACATTTCAGCAGTAGTTCTGATACATCCCTAAGCAGTAGTTTCCATCTATTTGTAATTTAATGTAACTGTATGTACAGTAGTGCTCAATAAAACTGCATCACCTAAAGAAAATGAGCAATCTGTATTTTCTGTTATTTTACAGATTTTTCAAATTGTTAGCAAAAATTAGTAGAAATACGTAATCATATATTTTATGTGGATTATACAATGTTTCCGATTACATTACTTTCATAACCCACTCAATTTTTACAAATAGTATACAACAATAGTATAGTACAAATAATAAGTTGGTGCATTTTCAGGATTATATTGCATACTGTGAGAGAGATGAAGCAGTTTTTTTCAGCACTACTGAAGTATTGTTCCCCACCTTCCCATATATTGCATACAGTTTTAAACCATCATTATTCCCTAATTTCTTCTCAGATCCACTTCATAAGGAGTTTTTGACTGTTGTACATGTAGGCTTTAATCTCATTTTTGAAATGTATCTTTTGGGCAGTATCTAAGACAAATATCTCATTTCTTCTTAAACTTTTTTATTATCATCTCATAGCATTCTCTTTTCTCATGGTCTTCTTTGGTTACTTTGATATATTTTATAATAAACAAATCTTGACATGAAAGAGTTCAAACAAATTGATTGGCAAATTGAAAGAAAATAATTTTTTAAAATTTAATATCTTGAGAACATTTAATCATAAATAACATGAATAAATTTTTAAAAAATTGAAATTTTAAAGCAGGTGAGCTTGTAACATTTATAATACATACAAATTTATTTATTTTTTTAATATAGTTTTGGAATTATTTGAAGTATTTTGAATTAATTTAAAATTTGTTATAGATAGAACCTCAAGATGGGATGATATCACATCCAGAAATGTTGTTGAATCATATAAACCTTTTTGTAATATTTGTAATAAAAAAATTATGGACACTGGCCAAAAGATATATTTCAAAAAGGAATACAAGGCAAATATGAATAAAAAATTAATCACATTTGCACAGGCTTTAATACTACATATTTATTACTATTTAATACATTATGCAGTAAACTAATCTCCACATTTGAATAGCATTTAACAGGCTTAGTTACCATGGTAAAATAGTGTTGCTATAAGAGCATATACCTTTTTGCATTATTTCAAACTTTTGCAATTTTTAAAAATTCAGAGTTTGATCAAAACAAGTCCTGCACCATTTTTGAAGGTACCTTTGATCTCTATATGGAGATAAAATTTTTAAATAACATTTGAAGCTTTTTTTTGAGAAAAGATTTTTGTTTATAAATTGCTTTAACTTGAAGCAGAAATTAGATGAAAACTACTTGTTTTTCAAAAAATTTTACATTACCTTTTATGCTGGTATGATTTTTTAGGATTACATTTAAGTAAAAAATCTGCATCTTCAATATTGCACTTTTGCCATGTTAAGTTTTTGCAATTGTCAAAAATACAGGAAGATTGCAGAAAATGGATCCAACTCCATCCACAGCGAATTGTTTGCAGAAAAACTGTTATTGCTGGGCCCTCGTAATGAAAACCTCCAGTTGCTCCAAATGATAAATCCAGTTGCTAAATTTAGAAGAAGAATGAAGAAGAAGAAGAAAGAATAAGAAAGAAGAAGAACAAGAAGAAGAAAGAAGAAGAAGAAAGAAGGAAGAAGAAGAAGAGAGGAAGAAGAAAGAAGAAGGAAGAAGAAAGAAGAAGAAGAAAAAGAAAAGAAGAAGAAGAAGAAGAAGAAGAAGAAGAAGAAGAAGAAGAAGAAGAAGAAGAAGAAGAAGAAGAAGAAGAAGAAGAAAAACCAACCAACCACAACTCCAATGTTTGGTGAACTCAGAATCCATGTTTTAAGGGTCCTTGATATCAAAAATTCGATTGAAGGTTTAAAGTCTGTTCGTCTGCATGTAAACAATGCTAGCAACTAAGTCATTCTTGCTGATTTTCTCCAAAATTGATATTCCACAATCAATCTGGTTGATATCATGGCCCCTTGAATTTGAAACTGATATTTTAATTCTGAGGGCACTTTACATGCCCCAAGCCCCAATGACATTTCCAAAGAAATGGCTCTAACATTTTTTATTATATTTTATGGTTGGAAAGGGTGAAGAATGATGTGAAAGAGATTAAGAGAATGATGCAGGTCTCATGTTCATTGAATACTCTAATTTTTGAAAATTGCAAAAATTGCAGAAAAAAAAGGATAATTTTTTTTTCTTAACGAAATGTGTTTGTGAATATCAGATCTTCAAATAATGTTGTATTCAATTTATTGAAAATATAAGTTTTTTTTAAAAATTTTGTGTCAAACATTCGCAATTTTTAATTTCTTTAAATAATTTTTTCTTAAAAACACCACAAAACTTTTTGATTAATTTTGATCTAAAGGATGCTTAAGAGAATGGTGCAGGTCTCGTGTTTGTTCAATTTCCTGATTTTTCAAAAATTGAAAGAATTTAAAATATGACAGTATGAAGATAATCAGTGGCATTTAGGCTTTGTTTTGTGAAAATAATATTTTTGCTTAGAAAAATACAAATAAAAAATTATTAAAGTATATAATCAGATTATATAGATGTCCATTTACTTTGATTTTCTACAAAATTCCTGTTTTGGAGATTGAAGATTATGATTTGAAAAAACTCAAGGTTTTTTACCGTTTCCAAATTTTCTTTTGAATTTAACCAAGTTGTTTCAAATATGACCTTTTCATTGGCATCATAAGGAATGGCAAATTATAATTCTTACTATGTATTAAACATTTCACTATTTTAAAATTTGCATTAGCAGTTTTTCTCCCACTCGTAGATTGCGGAATGTGTGAGAAGGGAAAGAAAAAAAAAGTCTGCAAAAAATCTTACCTGTGCCAGGAAATAGGCTTCAGCTCGAGCCAATTCACTTTGTGGAAAGTGAGCATTCATCTCGTCACCATCAAAGTCAGCATTGTAAGACTTACAATTTGCGTAATGCAATCGGAATGTTTTTTCACCATGTAAAACACGTGCACGATGTGCCATAATGGAAGGCCTGTGCAGTGTAGGTTGTCGATTTAGCAATAAAACATCACCATTGCGCAAATGTCGATGCACTATTTTGGGGATAGATGGTGCTCTCCCATCACTTTCTTTGGGTGTTAACAATCGTTTGGCAAGGCTGGCTCTCTGAATTGCTTCTTTAGAGACCTAGTACATAATAAAAATACACATTATGACTTAGTTAAAACAGGTAGGTTGATAAACTAAGATAATTCTAGTCTCAATACAACAAATCCAAGACACTCTAACAACTCTCTGTGAAGTTATTATATAAACTCAGGACTTGTTGACTGCAATGCGATATTTGTATACCAATCTCATTTTTACCATATAGTTTTTTTCCTAATTACACTGAATGTTTTATTTACAACGTAATTTGCATGCAAACTCAATATTTAATCAGCAATCTTAAGAATATCACTTTGAAAAATATTATGAGATATTACCCAACACATATTTCTAGAAAAATTTGATGTCATCAGTAGAAACTGGATTTCTATATGTAAAGCATTCATTTTTTGTTTTTTATCATCATTACATAATTTTAATAATCTGGCATAAATCAACAAGTCATTACTTATTATAAATTTGACAGATTATTAAAATCATCCATTATACGAAAAATATGCAAAATCTGAATGCATTGTATACGGAGTTTGCATGTAATTCAGTCTTTGGGCATCAGTCTGAGCATCAAGACAAAACTATTGAGAATGTGTGGCTTACTGAAACTTTTCCTCTCCTTACTGTTATTACTCATCAATAACGCAGATTTAAAAAAAAGTGCAACAACCTTTAAAGATCTACAATTGAATAAAGTTGTGCAGAAAATATCCAAGCCACAAGAATCAATGTGGTTGAAAAATGACTTGGATATTTGTTACTTATATTAAAATTATGAGAAGCAAGGAAGCATGCTGAAAATTAGGTATGAGTGAGATGCTGCTGAAGAAAAGCTAGAAAAGTTCCTGATTCACCATATGGAAAATAGAAAACTCCAAAAACATTGTTGCAAATCATTCAGAATTAAGTCTGAAAAACTACTGAAATGAGGGAGATGTACAAATTTCGAAATGATACAATCACTATTCACTTTACTCATGCAGTTTAACATACTGAAAAAGTAATTTAAATATCTTTACTTAAAAACATAAAGCACCACATATAATTATAATCACTGAAATTTTTGTATGAAAGGACACATGACAGACGATTGCTAAATTTACCCAGCTTCAGCTCAAAAGCTTCTAATCTGACACAGTTAAGCATGACACATCCATCCTGATTTTCAGGTATGAAATTGTGTGAAACTTCTCCACCTGCACCAATCTTAACCATCTCTGGAACACCACAAATAGATCTTAATTCTGATGAGTGTATGTGAAGAGTATACTACATAGCATAGGAAAGAAAAGTAAAAATTGGAGTTACAAGGTCATTCCAAAGTAAGTTTACTTCAAATACTTGGATAAATTTAGCGATTTTCCATTTCATAAAAATTTGCTCAATGAACTATTATCTTGTCTTCTTTAGGATAAAAAAAATACAACAGAATTTACATTATATACACACAGTAAACACTGTAACAAATTCCTGCACAATGAAAAACTATCACACAGACTTGAGATTGGTTGTTTACTTTTATTACACATAAAATAATTGATACACACTCTCTACAGAAAGAAAGTTCTTGGTTCATGAGTTGTAACTGTTAAGTAGTAATCACTGCAGAAACAGGTTGCATGCTTTCCTACAACACATTGTCGCCATTACAATCATTTGATTTCAACAAGTCACCAGGATTTTCCAAATCTATTAGGAATCATATCTTTATAATACATTTTCAAAAAACATTACATATCATTATTCTACTTACTCTGATTGTAGAACCATCTTCATTCTGAACCATTGTTGCACCGGGGTAAATATCAGGACCATTAAGTACAGCTTGTCTAAGATCATCTACATTCCATGGGGTCACTGGTGTAGGGTATGTAAGAACTTTTGCAAAAGCTTCTGGAATTCCAATTTCATCAACTCCTAAATTTGGGTCAGGAGTTATTACAGTGCGTGCTGCAAAATTTACTCGTTTTCCCATCATATGCATGCGAATTAGTCCTTCTTTTTTACTGATTACCTGCAAGAAAAAAGTATTTTCTGAACCTACAAAAATATGCATATGAAATTTCTAAATAGTCATTCCCACAGACTGTTCTATAATCAAATAACTAACAATAATATACTGTACAATGTAAGACTATTTAAGATGATGGAATCAACTAATAATTTTGTAGTTAGCAATGAATCTGATGAAGATATCTTTGTTGATTTCAAATACGAATATTAACAAATAGCTTAATAACATGTAATAATTCTTGTTTATATTCTATCCATATAATTATATTTCTATAGTTGTATTTGCTATGTTATTGTTAGATTTAAGTTGTATATAGTTTTGTAATTTTTTCTAATGTTCTAGCTTTATAACTGTATTTCTATATTTGTGTATGCCACAACTGGATTTAAGATGGAAATAGTCTTGAAACTGTGATTTCCCAGTGGATTTGTAATATATCAAATAAAAATCAAAAATCAAAGGCATTTGCAAATCAGTGAACTTATTCAGATATTATTATCAATGTTGAACAGATAGTTTCATATTTGGCATGACAATTCGCTAAAATAAGCGAGACTCGTAAGGTTAGGTTTCAAGTGGAGGTGCACATCAACAGGGACATCAAATGATTTTTGAAACTTAATGGTGAATGATTTTTTATCTTTATGGTGTAGAGTATGAAAGACAACACAAATGTTTGCCCTTCAATAAAAGAAAAATTTACAATTTGACACATTTAAGACAATCAGGATGAGGCTGCTCTTCAGTAAACTTCCACATGAATCACACTCTTTTTTTAACATTCACCAGAAATGAATTTCTTTGCAAATAGAATTGTGAGACAACTGAGAAAAAAAGGACATCCGACTGTGCTTCAAACCAAAAGTTGTATATAATACATCACTGAGTAACACAATGAGATTTTGATTTGTTAGAGGGCCTGATGAGCATGGAATATTTACATTTCAGCGACAGGAAATACTTCAACTCTGATTGATTTTGAGACCCATTATTTTTTAGAGAAGTGAGGAAGGCTACTAAAAAAAAACATGAATTCTGGAAACCCAAATTGCAATTTAAGGCACTATAACAAGAAAATTTTTGAGAGACAGACAAAAGGTCCATGATGATTATAAAATAACTGATGATGAATACGCATGCAGACCACATAAAGTTAGTAAATATCACATAATTTTTTACTGAAAGATATTTTTTAATGTATTTAAATTGCATTTGCTAGTTACTCCACACATTTTTTTTCATGCATACATTTGTATTCTGCTTGAATGCAAGTGTAATTAGTGGACACAAGTTGAGAAAATACAAATATTTCTTCAAAAAGCAGTCAGTACAATTTTTTTCCGAAAAGAAACAACAATGCATATTCGCAACATTCCGACCAGATTCATACAACTATCAAAATATACATAGGAGACGATTTTGTTGAGGGCATGTTATTAAAATTTAATTGAAATTTATGAAATTGATTAAGAATTTTAATGCTTGGGAAGAAATAGGTTCATTAAACATCAAGCAGAATAACAGAACATGTAGTTGCCTTCAACATGCAATGTAACTAATAGAAATAAACAATCAATCCAGAAAGAAAGAAAGAAAGAAAGGAAAAAAAAAAATTAGAAATACACTCCTTGAATTTGGTACTAACTACAAAACCCAACAAAATTTGATGCTTACAAAATTTTATGTTTCAACTACATTTTAAACTTAATATTTCACAACAGAGCAATCGCCCTCACAAATCAAATAGTAGCATTAATGTTATTGAATATTGTTAAAACCAGCAAATCTTTACAACTTACCTGCTTAAGACCTGCAGGTGCATTTGCAGTGTTCCTTCGTGTATTATTCAGTTCTGCATCTACAAGATGACCAACAGCAGCCTGAAGACTTTGCCAAGCATTATGGAGTTTCTCTATTGGTGATGTACCTGGCATAGTCTGGTACAATTGCTGACCTTCCTCACTTAATTCATTAACTGTGCCCCCATTAACAACATGTGCTGCCTGACGAGTAACAATGCTATGTTCCAAGACCTGAGACAAACATTAAGGTGAATAATTAATGTTTATTTCCTTTCTAATAATAAGATTATATTCCCCCTCACTAAATATTCATATCTCAAAGATGTAATTCCTCATACACTCTATATATCCAACAAGTGGTGGATTGTATTTAAAAAGGATGCCAAAAAACTGGTAAGTTGCACTTTTGTGAGAAGCTAATTAAGAGGCAAAACAGATAAGTCACCAAAAATTGTTTACTTCAGATAAATTGTGGGGTGAAGTGACTGTCTAAATGAGAACAATGTGTAAATTTAGAAGTTAGGTTGGATTTTGTTTGATACATATCATGAATTTATAAACTCTACAACTTAAACACAAATAATTATTGGAGGTTTGCCATTTTGTTTCCAATTTGGTGTTGTGGAAAATGAAATGCTAGCTCCGGTAAAGTACTGGTTAATAACATTTAATTTTTAATAGCAGTAGATAATATTGACATTTTATTAAACCAAAATATTTAGTACAATTGGTTGTTTCTTTATAGAATCTCAAAGTATTCCATTCATTCACACCAACTGCAGAGACCACCCTCCAACATTTCTGTAAGTGGTATAAAAATAAATTAACTGCAGCAGCAATTGGGTCTCTCAGTCACCAAAACCACCAGCTTTAAAGTCACAGAATTAGTAATTTTTTGTTCAGAAGGCCTTGTAAAACTTTAGAAAACAATTTTATTATTGTATTACATTGAATGAGAATGTTCTGGACAATTACCGTAATTTTATGATACATGGTTCTATTGATGTAATACAATAAACATTGACTAAATCCAAAAGACAATTATATTTTATTGGTCACAATGTTTCAATTCCCTGTGTGAAATTTTATTACATGAAAGGTGGATCTGTGTAGTGATAAACATTAATAAACTAGTGGTGCTACAACACTAATACTTAAGTAAAATTTATAATACAGCAATTTCTGCCTATATTAACACATTTCAGTCATCACTTATAAAACCCATTATCAATCACAGTGCATTAAGCATGAAAACTTACACTGATACATCAATACAAATTTGACAATCCAAAACACTGATCCACTCACCCAGAAGCACTGCCCAACAATAGCTATTCTGAGATTTTCTAACTGCCGTGTCACAGCATTCCCATTGTTGCAATGCAATTGATAACTCCTGAAAGATTCTAGCAAAAGTCCAGGGAATTTGAAAGCACAATTTTGAAAATCACTAATATTCTTAAAACATTTGTATTGACCTTTTTAAAAGAACTTATTTTTTAGTACAGATTTCCTTTAGCAAACAAATTCCTATCAATGTTGTACTTATATATTTCATACCTTTTTCGTATTTCATGCTCATATACTAAAAACTTTTTATACGTAACATAACAGAGCAAATTATTCCTTCTGAACAATATTTTGGTCTTATTTCTCTACTCCACATTTTGCACATCAGATCGTGCATTCTGTCCCTTAGAACAATTTTGCCTTTTTTAATTAATTCTGCTGTAATGTTATCTGTTCCAGATGTCTTTTTGTCTTTCAGCCTATTTATTATGTCATAGATTTCATTGGACCTTGGAGGATCAACACTCTTACCATTACCATGTCATAAATTTAAATTATCTTCATTTATGTTTTCTAATTGTTGTCTGTTGTGCAGGAGTTCAGAGAAATACACAGCACAGTTTTTAGTACTTCTTCCTCCTCAGTTACATTTCCTATACTGTCCTTTTATGCTACCATTTGTTTGATTGGTCTGTTTGCATACTTCTTTACATTTTTATAAAATTCATTCTTTGTGTGGTGTTTGATTCATTGTGCATTTTGTTCTCTAATTCTGTACGTAGCCATGCTCTCTTTTTTTTCTGCATACTGATCTTTCCTTTTCCTTTGAGAGGTATATTTTTCTTTCTTTGCTCTAGTACCAGTCTCTACCCATTTCTTTCTTGTCTTACTTTTTCCTTGTACAACGTTTCTACAATCCTCATCCCACCACTCATTCCTCTTTACTCTGTTTTCAGTTTCAATTGTCTCTTATGCAGTTTCTATTACACACAATTTTATGCTTCTCAATAATTCTATCTTTTTATATATTTATATCCATCTTTCCTTTTATACTTTCCTAATTTTTGTCATTGAGAAAAATTGGCATGATCCCATCTCTTTGGTTGAAGCCTTTTTGTTGATGCACTCTAACTACATTCAATATCATTTCAATAATAACAAGAATATCACTGTTTGAACCTCTCTAAATGATATATCATCTTCTAATAGTCTGCTTTGATAAAAGTTAACTAGAACATAGTCAACTTGATTGATGGTTGTCCTGAGCAATTTGATTGATGGTTGTCCTGTCTGGAGATATCCAAGTTCCCTTGTGGATTTCTTTGTATTGAAATAGTGTAGTCTTTATTATCATTTTATTCATTACAGCAAAGTTCGCCAAAAGATTGCCATTTTCACTGTATTCTTGATGTAAGATTTGGGCTCCAACAACCTCTCAATGTCTCCATTCTTTCCTAACTTATGCATTAAAGTCTCCCATTACAATTACAAGTTTTGGTATTTAATCGACTGATTCTTTCCTAACTTGTGCTTTAATGTCTCCCATTACAATTACATGTTTTGGTATTTAATCTACTGATTTTCGTAGAACATTTCTTTCACATCCTCTTTCTTCTCTTTCACGCAAATATATTAACCTTGCTTACATTACAGAATTTTTCTTTAAATCTTAGTCTCCACATTCTTTCATTAATAGGTTCAAAACCTAAAAATGCTCTTTTCCAGTTATCATAATGAGGAAGCCAGAGCCAATCTGGCCCAGTTTCTTCCCCAAATCTCTGTACTACTGAGTGTATTCTTTCTTTCTTATTTTACCTGAGCCCTGCCAGCGAATCTCTAGTAATGCCATAATCTTAATTTTGGCCTTTTGAATTCCTCTGCAATCTTCCGCATGTCTCTCCTACTTGCATCATAGTAGTGACATTCCAGGTGTCTAATATCCAGTAGTCATCTCATGTCCATTTACCAAGCCTACTTCATTTAAAATTGCTATCCGGAGTATTTCTATACTGAGCTTTGAAAGTGATTAGTATTTGTTACAGACATGGTGCTGGAGTGACTCTCAAAATCAGGTAAGTTACACATTAAGCATCAAGCATGACAATGGAAGTTCTTTAAGCCTGATGAATTTATCTTAATACCAACAACAGCAATTTAATCTAAATTTTTAATACTTCAGTTAATTTTTACTTGTGTCTGTTTTAAACTGATTAAGTTTAATGTCCAAACGCATCAATTATGATAAATACACAATAAAACAATATATTAGATAAAAGAATGAAAAGTTTATTCTAAATAAATTAAATATTTATTAGCATTTCTTTATAATTTTGATATTCTCACCTGCTGGAAGACTAGTGTCTGAGGATGTTCATTCATCTTGCCCTTAACAAAATTTACAGGTCGAACTTTTGGGGGTGGTACAGGAACAATTTCCACAAAAAATACATCTGTAGGATATTGTGATTCGATTCTCCGAAGTACAGGAGCTAGCACTAGGATAAAGTCAGAACACTCGGTCCACAAAGCACGCAGATGATTTCGAGCTTCTTCAGGGGTGATAAAACTGGCAGAGGCACTAACAACCTGAAAAAAAGAAATATTAAAATTATTTCAGTAATATTATACTAATCCACATTTCTTACTATCTACAATTTACCTCATGAGAATGTTTCAAGCAATATCTTTGCAACAGACTTAATTTTTGCAACAGAAGAGGTTGCAAAAATTAAAGCAGTCCTCTTGGATCATAAGCAATGACACTGTCGATAAGAAAACTCCTACTTTTTTAAAAGTCCATATGAAGTCAAAGAGAATCTAGACAGAATATCAATAATTTCTGCCTTTGTTGCTTAAGACCCTTCATGGCAAACACGCTCAAGCATTGACTCGGGTATTTGTGGATAAAAGTATTTGAATGCTTGTTGGGAGAGGCGAGAGAGAGGATAGAGTGGAGAGAGGTCGAAAGGAGAGAGGTGGAAAGGGGAGAGAGAGGAGAGAGGTGGAAAGGGGAGTGAGAGGAGACATGGGGAAAAGGGGAGAGGGGAAAGGGGGAGAGATAGGAGGGAGACAGAGAGAGAGAGACACACACACACACACACAGGGGCAGAGACAGAAAGAGACCAGACAGACAGAAGAGAGAGACAAGACAGAGAGAGACAAACACAACGAGGGAGAGGGAGAGAGGGAGAGAGAGACAGAGAGAGAGAGAAGGGGGGATTGTAGAAGTGCTATCCAAGACCAAGTTATCAGTACATGAAATTGTTACAAACATTTTATCAAGGTCAGTGTACAGAATGTTTCATGTAGGTAATGCCACTGTGGCAGGTAATGTCAGCATTCACTATGCTGATTGCTGCAGTTAGCTGCAGTGGAATACAACCAGACATAACAGTATGGCCAAATAATACACAAAAATATTGTTCATAAGTTCTCCTTCTCTGAAGGCATAATCTCTTATTACAAAGTACATCCCCCAAGGAAGTACTCAAGAATGATCATGCAAAAATATACTGAGACAGAACAATTACATTAGATGAAAGTTTTCTAGACAAAAGACCGGATTCATGTTTTATCTCACCCTGGTTCAAACACAAGAAGTTAACCTATGTAGAATTGCCCAACCTAATAACCTTACATTGTAGATGTAGTTTGGTGGGTTTCCAGCTTATACCAAGATGTGTCACTGATGATTATATTTATTTCTTTATTTTCCTGAACAACTTCCATAAGGTGTGAAACAAGTCTGTCAAAACAAGAAGTGTTCACCATCATTACCAGCCCATTCCATTCACAAAGAGAGGATAGAGTGGAGAGAGGGGGAAAGGGGAGAGAGAGGAGAGAGGAGGAAAGGGGGGAGAGAGTTTTTTCTAGGAGAAACAAAAATCAACTCGTGTCCACAAGCAGCATGACTGGAAAAATTATGTATGTTCTCGCTACATTTGATGGAGAGACATAAACTGGATTTGAACTGAATCCCTTCAGGAGATTAAGAAGGGCCCCTAAACTGTGCAAAAATAAGGAAGGATAATAAGACAGCTCACTCCCCATCTATAAAAGGATGAAAGTACCAAGATGGGCCAAAGGTCTATCTGCTAAATGGAAAGTTCGAGAAGACAGGCATCCTGCCGAGACTTATGTACTCCAGAGTGTAACAATAAAAGTTCCCTTTGGCACCAAAGATGGCAGCCATCCCCTGAGAAATATATAGAGTATGATGGCTGGAATGAGGATCGCAAATACTCTGGGACCTTAAATAAATAAAATACAAAAAAGTGAATTGAAGTAAACAATGGAATATGCTGGTTTGATTGCTACCACCTCTTATACGGAATATACAGTGAGTTTAAATATAGAACAAAAAAAAGTTTAATACTAGAAGTTCATACATAAAGTTTAAACCGAAAGATTTAATCACATATGTATATATCCATTTGTTGTTCCTAGTAGATTTAATAAAGAACTAATGAGTAAAACCTGTAAAATAAGAAGAAGATTTTTAACATCATGAATATGGAATTGAAAGATCTGGATTTAAATAGGCGTAAATACAAAACAATACCACAAAATGGCAGATTGGTATGTACAAAACTGATATTAAAGTCTTCTTACATGTCAGTACCTAATTCAATTTTTAGAACCTTTGTTTAGTATGAACTAGTATGCAATTTTGTATTGAAATTATCACATTATTACCTTATTTTTTGCTAATGCTTGTAATATTTTATTACTTTTATCTTTTGTATAAAATGATATAACGTAAATATAATAAATAGTTTCCTTTAGGTGCATACACAAGGAGAAATTCTTCATGAAATAATGTAATGTATTGTTGATATGATGATTTTGTATATTTTACAACCTGTTAAATAAATACAAATTTAAAAAAAAATTAGCTATACATCAACTAACCTGGTCATTCACTATTTTATTATGTGTAGTCATTAATCTATTGTACAGCAAAGTGATTTTTGCAATTGGCTTCTTACAGCTTAGGCATATTTTTTTTTGTCTGAACTGCTCCTTGGCCATTGCTAAAAACTGTGCCCGTAGAACTTCCACATTTTTAGATTCTTCTGCACCAAGCATTTTCATATTGTATTCTCCAAGTACCTGTAAGAATTTAAATATTAATTTTGCAGTTCATGATTGATGATTATAAATTCATACTGAATTATTCTAGATTCTTCTTCCGTATCTTCATTGGCATCTTAATTGGCAGCACAAGAATAAGGAGTTTCAAATAGAAAAGGGGAAAAGGCAAAAGAAAAATGAAAAGCAGAGAAGGGCAAAATGAAGGGGATAGAAAAAGAGGCAAATGAAAAGATTGAGGAGAAGAAAATAGAAACAAGAGTAAAAAATCTGGTAAAGCTGATTTGATATGATTTGAAGTATGTGATTTAAATCAAATGATTATTTTTAAAAAATAAATGATTTAAATCAATATTTATTATTTTTTGTAATATTTGATAATACATTTTAATTTTAACTATTTGTAAAATGTTTAAAAAAAAATAGTCAGATAAAGACTTCAATCAATTACAAATTTGATACCAAGAATATACTATATTTCTTATAAACTTTTTCACATAATTGAACAATTTTGAGAAAATAAAATACAATAAAATGAACAAACTAATGAAATTAAGAACTATAAACAATTTGCAGTAGTTACATACTAATAGACTTAAATGTTCAATTAGTTTTTATCTGGCATTTCATTGTCTGTAGATAAAAGCTAATTTAGCAGGGGTTTTTTTCTACTCCGAGAGCATTTCTGATTTTTGAGAGTACACAGTCAAAAGTACAAAAGGTTCTAATTGAGAACACAACAGCAGTTAAATGCTGGAATATCATCTGTTCATCTTCCTGATTGGTTAATAGGAAAGTACGTAACCGCCATTGTTCCCCATCTTTTTCGATAACAGGACAACTATTAAGAAGAATCTAATATTTCAATCATTGTCTAATATTTTTATAAGCTTTTCAATGAATTCAATTGTTTTCAACAATAAGTGCTTTTTGATTAGAGCGGTATTGCACCAAGAAATGGTAAAATTTCTTTGAATGAAGAATGCATTTTTGCTACATCATGCCAACAGATGGTGCCACAAGCTAATTTGGTAATATGGACGCAAAAGAAGTGTTTCAAGAGAACAAAACTACATGTAACTCAAATTTGAAGATTTTGTGGGTTAAGGCAGTACTGCACTGAACCCCTCATAAACTATACAGAATCTTTTTTAAAAGAAATAAAATTACAGTAATTAAATGATAAATTTAAAAATAGATTTTTTAATAATTTTTTCTGCTTTTAAAGCAATTAAGAATAAATAAATCATGTAATGATTGTGATTTATAGTAAAAACATCTAATACAATTTAAAAAATCAGATTTAAATAAAAATATCAGATTTTTTTTCTCTTTTTTCCCCCTCCAAAAAATCATGATTTTTCCAACCCTAAATCTGAGGCAAACTATTTACCCCATTCTGTGGACCAGGCACATCAAAGTCGCAAGTGAAGTTCCTAACTTACTGAAGTTCATGGGCATTGCATCCAGAGCAACTAACACAAAGTAAGAGTAAAAGTAAGAGGGACAGAAACTTTCCACTGAGGCAAGGCTACATTACTGAATACCCAGCCCATGATTGTCTCGTGAAAATGTCAGTTGACATTTGCTGACCCATATTTATTCATTTATTCATTCATTGATTTATTGATTCTTTCATTATCCATTCATTTATTTATTTATAAATGTGTGTGTGTGAGTTTATAGGCACACACACACACACACACACACAAATATAGATAAATTAATTCCCATATCCTCTATTAAAGCAAAGAAAGAATTCTTAGAATTAAATACATCTTCATTTTTGAACTGATCAATTGGGAGTCAAATGATCATTTTTAATTTAAAATAACCATTAGTAAAAAAAATATTCCCCAAAACAATGTTCTCAGCAAACTACAGCAGAAGGCTTTTGTGATTAGAATTGTTGGAACTCTTTATTTATTAAATTAGGAAGAAAAAAAAACTGATTGGGGACAATTTTAGGAATCTGAATTTTAATTTAAAAATAGAAAAATGACTCATCCGTCCTCTCTTGTTATTGTTTTATAAGGATAAAAATGATAAAGTATAGCATACAGACACACTATGCTGAATAGGCTTGTGGACTATATTTTAAATATAGATCGGCTTGCTGCCATCCACGATGATTACTTCAGATATAAGCAATTTTTTAAATGTATTTGCTCAAAAAAGTGCTTTCTTAAATTTAATTTTTCGAGGGCACAGTCACATGATAAAAAATGATTTGTGATTGGTCGCATCTTGTGAGACTTCACATTGGTAAACAAGTTTCAAGCTGGTCTCCAAATATTGCATATGTGAAGTACGATGAAAGGAATTTCTTTCATTGTGGTGTGAAAGCATTAAAAGCTTCTTAAATTTCTTATTTCTCACTCAATCTGCATAGTAGTCATGACTGATTTCATTTTCCTAAAATGAAAGGAAATTCCGTGAAAATGACAGTGACAAAAGCAGCTAGAGAAGATAGCATTTTGATGGTGGTCTTTTTTTTTTCATTTAAACTTTATGGTCAATTTTGGAAATACACTGAAAATTAGCAAAATGTTGTCTTTAGTGGAATAAACAATACAAGATGTTTTTTTATAAGTTGTCAAATAGCCTATTTCTTTACAAGTAATTTGATAAGGTGCTTCACCATTGTGACAGCAGCCTATGAATTGAAGGAATTCTTTGTTTTCCCTTCCAGATATTTTGAGCAAGCTTTGTTTTCCCTTTCCTCTACAGTTTTACATCACACCTTCACAAATGGAAGTGCATGAGCAATGAATATTCCACCTTATCTGGATTTGGAGAGGAAATTATGCAGTTGGAGGACATAGCCTATGCTTGCACATAACACTGAGGCAGGCTGGCAGGTTAACTCATGCAAACATATTTTAACATGATGCACAGGATCAATCAAAAATAGTAACAAAATTCAATTAATTAAACATAAAGGTTAGAAGCAAAAATTCCAAAAAATCATACATATCTGTTTTTCCCAATTGTAATTATACAGTATTTGAAAATTGATTGGATCAATGTTGCTTGCTTGATTCAAAGATTACAATAAAAGAAATTTAATTAAACTACAATTTTAAACTGTAAAAGCTGGCATACCTTTTCTAGATAATCCATAACATTTTCTTTGGAGAATGCTGAAGCAGCAGCTTCACTAACATTTGAACGAGAAGAATTAATTGAAATCAATTTCCCTGCTAGTTCTTGAGCTTCCACCACATACCCTGCATCCAGTAACTGAAGTTGACCAATAAGAAGATAACGATGCTCTCCTGACATCTAGAACACAGGTAGAAAATTCTTTTCACTTCTACCACACTACACTTATTTTCCTCTAAAAGGTTCAAATGTATCAATATTATATACATTAATTATGTATACAATATTACACACATTAATTAAGTATACAATATTATATACAGTATATTATGTTCTAATTAAAAGATGAAGATTCTACCTCTCTCATTTATTGAACGTTTACAAATAACAATAAACTAAAATTCAATTTAAGCTGAACCCCTTTATAACCCACTTGTAAGAGAAAAGTCACAAATATAAATTATGGACATTTTCTTCCCACATGTAAGAAACCCACTTAAAAGAGTCTCCCACCTATAGAATTAAGAATTTCTGAGAAATACCCCTCTCCCCCAAAGTTAAGAGTCAAATGTCAAAACAACAAATTTTCTCATGATGAGCAAGGTGACTCTGGTTTTACTCTCAAGCACCCTTTACAAAGCTTGCAAGAGAAGGCATTTCGAGAAATTACCCAGCTCTTCTGTGAAAACTGGAAATCCACTCCTCTTTGCCTGGAGTTTTATTTTGCGAAAAATACTAGGGTGTGCTTCCTTAGTAAAGAGCTCATTGATGCCAATGTCCTCATCCTGTTCAGGCATGCAGGAGCAGTGCAAGTTGTGCAGTATTTGGTACGGTAGATGGATCATTATCATTTCGTGCTTTATATTGAATATTGACCATTGCAGTAATACTGATGTTGATCATCTGGTGTTTTGATTATTTTGAGTTTTCAAGCGCGTCAACTGCTAAGGTCATTAGTCAGTGAGCGTTTTTATGAACTGTTAATACAATACTGTTTAAATAATTAAAAAATTCAAACATAAATATTTAAATCAATCTTGCCAAATAAAGGAAGATAAACAAAAACTCTAGGCCTTTAGGGGGGGGGGGGAATGCCTTTCCTGGATCTGCCACTGGCCAGGACAAGCTCTAAACTCTTGACATGTGTGATAATGTATGGCACGTTAGTGTGTAAAAGCATAGGGCCATGAAGATGAAGGTGATGAAGGAAGATGGAGGAAAGAAGATGAAGGACGATGAAATCGCACATGGTCCGTGGCTATTTTGTTAGGGTACTATTCTAGCATTTGCCTGATGTTGATGGGGAAAAACATGGAAAACCGACCACAGCAGCCAGCCACTAGAGTTCTCCTTCAGTCAGCAGTTGAATTTTACCTAAATATGTAGCTGGTATCAAAAGTACTCCAACCACCATTGTGACTTGAACCCTGGGGCCCTAGTTAAAGGCACTGCAGGGATATCAGTTGATGCCCTGAGCTACCTAAGTCAGTTCATATAGTGAACTGCTCTCTTTGCAAGAAAAGTGACATTTCAACATACAAATATTTTTTCCTCTTCAATTCTGACAATAAATTAAATGTCAATACAATTTTTTTAAAATAATAATAATAAAAATACAAAAAACAATTTTTAAAAATCATAAGTCAAGGACAGTAAAATCCTACTAAACATTATGACAGAAGATATAACTTGAATTAATATTTCCACTTCCCCAAGCCTAAACAAAAATCCATGTCTTCAGATTTCTCTTATGATAAGTTCTTGTGTATTGTTTTGCCTTTGGGTGGAAATTTAAGTGTACTCATGGTACTGAAAGTTCTAAAATAAAATTATTAAAAACCGATTCAAGGATTTCCCAGTCACTATATCTAGGAAAAAATTACATACCATAAATAACGTGTAATATTCGAGGCCTAATGAAGCGCAAATGTCAGAACATGCTATGCCCACCAAGCACAAAACATTCAAGAAGTTCTTGTTGTCTTCTTTTTGTAGGTATATCCTTAATGTAAGTTATTTCCATGCAGCTGGTTACAGAGTCAACATACTCACTAATGTCTGTTTTCCCAACAAATATTCACAAATTGTACCTGCATCATTAAAGGGCAGCACCAGAAGCTGCTGATCCTCATGTTTCACAGTAAAATTTTCCTCCGTCATATGCCTCTTTTATTCTGTCTTTCACAATTTTTTGGGGAAAAATGGAAAACACCGCCCTGAACTGGAGTTTGAGGAAAAAATACTTTCATTCACTGGCATTCATGGCAGCAAATTACAAGTTACAATATGTTATCTCAGGCTTCATTTCACACCCCTTACTATCAATAATTGGTAAATGTTCAGTCATTAGACCATATTGTTAACACACAAGACCACATTTTTATTAGGATTTTTTTCAGTTAGACTCAAGTCTAATTAGACCTTGCATTACATACCTACCGTTCTTTAAATGATCAAGTTATGAATGACTTCAGGTATATATGTAATTTCTATTTGATGGCAATAAAAAGTTAAGATATAAATATTAATCATGAAACAATAAACGAATCAAACAATTTTTCTACATCCTATTCCTATGGTAATAATCCTTCCCAGCACCAACAGACAAAGCTATGCAGAATGAAGATATTCTGAGGCCTTCTTCAATCATTTCAATTCTGATAAAAGTTGAACTGAATTTTTAATATACTGTTCGTGGGCTGTATTACTGGCACTGTCCAAATCGTGAAGTTTTCAAATAAACCTGTACAAAGTTTTTACCTGATTGAAACACAGGTATCACATGCTTAATTCATGGATGAAGTGAAGTGAGCATTATTAACAGGCTTCATGGAGGTTCTATTTATAATAATTATCATAAACTCTTATAAAATAATGGCCATAATTCACAATTCATATTTTTCGAGCTGTGCCAGCATAGCAGCCCATGAACGATACAATCATGATGTCATTCAAGTCATGAAATATACTTCCAAATAATTTAAAACAAAAATTAATAAAACAACCTGCAATTGATGACAGTTCAAACACGCAAGTCGCAGAATGGAATAAACAGTCTTCATGAAGAATGGGTTGTACACTGGCACCGGTAATTCTATATGTCCGAAGTGTCCAGGGCACATAAAAAACGGGCGCCGGCAAGTAGCACAATTCTCCCCACGATCGCCCAAAGGGCCCATGACAGGATCATATAAGCCTCCTTTCATTGGAAGACCCAAAGCATTAAAGGAAACCGGCACACTGACTTTAACCACACTCATTTCTTTAATTTCATCTGGATGATACACAGAAAACTCCACACCCTTCGGGTCCAAGTGCTTCACGGAGCGAGTATTAAACGAATAAGTTTTTGCCATTGTTCTACAATTATTGCAATTGTAAGTGAAACAATTTAGAAATGTAATTTAAACACTGACAGTACACATCACTTCAAAACACTTCATAGGCACACAGTTTACAATATTTACAGAAAATAATAATAAAAGGAAAAAACACTACAACTTCATGATGTACATAATCCACATTTAATTAATTCACAGGCACTAGGTAAACATGAACAAGCACGTGTGATCGTAGGAGGATTATAAATTCATGCATGTGCTTGTGCGCATCTCAACTTGAGCCCGACCAAGCCTGACCGAGCCTGACTTCAGCAACCACGTGTATCGTCCAGCACAGAGTTTTATGCGGTCCACTTTATTCCTTGATGGAAAGATCTCTTTACATGAGTCCATGGTGAAGTCAAAGAGCATCAACCCCAAGGGGAAACACTGTAGATGTTATATTTATTATGTTGGTACACTTTGCAGAACTGAGGGACTTGTGGGTATGCCATAGAGGAGAGATATACTAGAGTGCGCACCGAGCTGCGCAGAAGGACCGGCCGGGTATCAACATCTCTCGCGCCAGTGTCACGTGACTTTGGGACAGCTAGGTGGCATTTCTGTATTAAAAATTCGACTAGAATATGGTTTAGGATGGAGACCACAGAATTATGAAAACGTGCACAAAATTCACTTCTCCCCATAGCTCGTCACACGCAGTTTTTAACTGTTTTTGACGTAAATAAATAAATCTATAAGAACACCCGCCTCGCATTAAATGATTTATTTTTATACGTACTTAAGATGTTTCATTCCAGCGTTATTTTCTCATTTATTAATCAACCCTAAAAATGTTGCTTATAGCAGAAAAGTGAATTTAAGTTTTTCTGCTCTATTTGCTCAAGTACATGAAAATTCCGATTTTTGTCCAACATGACACTTTCAACCGCTTACTCCACTAAACCTGTTTTACAAGTACAATTGCATAGGACTATAAATAAAAAATATTTGTAAAATAAATTAACTCCATGGGATGCATTGATCCAAATTTCTATTACTCAATGTTAGACATTCTACTATTGGAGATTCACATCAGTGTCATTTATAATAGCAGGTTATCAAAATGATATTTCAAGGATTTATAGAGGGAAAAAAAGGCTTTTACCTTTGATTTATTTAGTCAAAAACTGTATGTGATATATGGGGGAAATGTTCCATCTGCACTCATTTTCTTGAGCTTTAAAAGCTCTTCCCAATATTTTAACTATAACATTAGACATTTTCCCTCCCGAGTTATATAAAACCTATTTGCATCGATAAACAAACTGCATGTTTTATTTTTTTCTTCATTACATTAGTAACAACAGTAACATGCCACTGGCTTTACTCCTACCACTACTAGCAAGTAAGCTCAAGAAAACATGGGAGTAGTGAAGCTACATTTATATTCAAAAACAAAACAAGGGGACATCTCAGCATTTGCTCAATGGATTGGGAGAACTGGACAAAAACCTGATCGAAATGAGGGTCTTTGACCTGGAAGCTGAAGTACATATTTTTCAAAGAATTTACAAAAAAAATCAACTACAATCATACAAATTACTAACACTAACATACTATAAACACAACTTACACCAGTAAATACACATAGGATTAATGCCATCTAAATAAAATCATTTTGTTGTTAACTGATCCATACTATTTTTTTGGTAAATTTGAATGTGCTCCTTCCTACATGTTTTAATCTTAGGTCAATATATTTAAACAATATTGCCTTTATTAAGTACATCCTGTGATTCATTATGGCCTCTTGACCAATAATATGATGTTAAATTACTAAAAACAGAACTATTCACGAATTCTCTCAGACATCTATTTACAATTGTACTGCATGCTGCCTTTTTAAGAATGTCACCTCTCCCCTGAAGTATTCTTACTTCTACCTCTGCTCTTTTGCAGATTTTTATAACATCTGCAGAAGGGTATTTCAATCCATAATCATCTTTCCTCTGAATGAAGGAATATGATCCTTCATCAGTATCAGTCCGGCAAAGAACTAGCTTACAGTTCACATAAGCAAGAGACTTTTGCAACTTTCTAACTAAAAATCCTCCAATATAAGTTACAATATCCACAACATAGGGAGACAATCGAGTTTCAAGATTGTGTACTGATGGCAAGTACATATGGTCAGTTGGTACCTCACTGCCAAGTTCAGGATCATTTACGTGTGGCACTCTTGCATACTGACGTGAACTGACATATAACACAGTTGTTTTATCCTGTGGAACACAATTTGCTAAGTTAACTTTTAATTGCACTTCTTGAAAAGAAAAAGAATTTTGTATTGTAAGCAGTGAACAAATATCCACAACGTCCCAAAATAATTACGCTGTAGCACCACAAACAGCAAACAGCACGAAAAGCTACATACAACACCATACAGCACGAGCTGCCGGTGTCCCAAAGTCACGTGACTTACGACCACCTCATGTTGAAACCTGCGCAGTAGGCTCACGCGCACTCTAGTTGTATCTCTCCTCTATGGGGTATGCACACGGCCGACTCTAGTAGAACCAAAGATCTTATAACTACACTAGATTGCTAACTCGCCCAGTCAAAGCTTTGAATAAGGTGAAGCCGGTCGCCATATTAGAAACGGGCAAGAAAATGGCGGGAATTTGAATTCGAGTTGACAAGCTCATGCTCTTGAGGAAATGAATACTCAGAATTACGAACAAACATGATTATAACTAATTTATAACTCTAAATAATACCAATAATATTTATTTCATCAAAAGATTAAGTATTATATATGTTTGAACAGAATCTTTACATGTTGTTAAATAAAATCAACTTATTCAGTTGGTGGTAGAGCAAATATCTGCAGCAAAATGTTTGGCCTGGGAGAAAAGTCTTATTTGTGAATAACTGTCCACTATTGAATTTATGAGTTGAATTTTATGTGGAACATCAGTTACAGCAGTGGCTTTAGCGCACTGATTAGTGCCTGGGAAAGGGTTTTCATTTAAGGCGCACAACCGCTTTACCCTATGTTTCCAGTGGCGTAGCGTCAGGGGACGCTGAGATGCTGAGCATCCCCGTATATAAGAACCTTAAATACTGTATTGATAATCTTACAAGTGGTCTGTTGAGCGAAACACGTTTTGTATTAATTTAAAATTGATTTCCTATGATTGAATTCGGCGGGCTGTTGAAGCTGGCCTCTGATTGCTTGGAAGCTAAAATACTTCAGCGTCTGCCGCCAGATTGCGACGAGCAATGACGCATGCGCAGATGGCGAGGTTCCCCTCTCCCCTCTTCACCCCTGGCCAAGAGAAACCCGACTGCTTTACGCTAGCGTCTACTGCGGAAAGAGCGCACGAGAGCGCAGCACACTTCAGGCGTTCAGTAAATTATCTTTCTCTCTCTCACTCGGGAGTCCCCGCTTGGTCATGGGTACAAACTGTAGAAATAGTGCCTGACTACTATTTCTTAATTAATATCCAAGAAATTGTATTATCTCTTAAATAGATTACATATTATTTAAGTCTGCAATGTATAAATTAACAAATGGTCTTATTGCCATTCGCGTATAAGAATTAAAGCTGAGCCATTGTATAATTTGCTTTCAAGACATCGGCAGCCCTGACTGCTGTGAGGATTTTGTGGGAAGCGCCTACACCGTCGTAAGCAATCGAGATCGTGGAAGTAGTCCCAGTGTATCTGCCACCAGTTATATACTTTCCAGTTATATACTCTCTGGTATCTGCCTTGTGTTGCGTTCGCGTGTTAGACGAAGTAGTTGATAGTGACATTTTGTGTGTTATTGTTGAGCATCCCCAAACGTGTGAGTCACGCTACGCCACTGTATGTTTCACTTCCTTAACTAAAAATGAACTAGAAGCACCTTAATGTTTTAAATGAAAAGACAACTGCTTCTCAGTTTCTACTACAGTTTTGTACACACATTCTGCAGCTGACACAAGACCACCTCTGTTTTTCACATCAACAAATCTTGTGTACTCTGCAAAATGTAACAGTGCACAACACATTCCCTGAATAAAGCATTTACACAATTATATGTAATTCGTTTGGATAACGACCGAACAATAAAGCCACACAAGTAGTACAGCACATTGTCCGTCCGTCCGTCCGTAGTACAGCAAATTCTCACAAGGTAGGTAAATAAGGTAATGTAAGCAAGATAAGCAAACGAGCATGATAAACAGTATAATGCACAGTTTGTACTTGAAAAAGTGTGTTTTTCACGTCCGTTAAGCTGGCAAAGCCATTTTCAAAAATAACATTTTCTCTATACCCAGAATTTTGTGCTATTTTTGTGCTTTCCAAATATCCAAAAATTAATTTTTTTGCTCCAACGGTTTTTCCAAAAATGGGTGGCTTTGCTGGCTTAATGTTAAGCTGGCAAAGCCAATTAGACAAAACAAATTTTCTTTATACACAAAATATTGTGCTATTTTTGTGCTTTTCAAATATATAAACATTAATTTTTTTGCTCTTACCGTTTTTCGAAAATTTACAAAAACGAATTTTCGAAATGCCCGGCAGGCGCAACAACTACGCGTAAGAAAACTACTCGTAGAAAAAAAAAACTATCCATCAAAATTAGATTTTCATGACACAAAAATAACCACAAAACAATTCACTATCCAACAATGTTGTTTCGAAATATTCAACATTTAATATTCCCTATAAATAATAATAATTCTTTACACTACTGTCAAGAAACAACACAATTCAAGTCATACAATTCCTCATAAAAACTATAATAAAATATTTCGCAATGTCCTTTCCCAACAAACAGAACCAAACATTGTTCTAACAAAGTACACACACGCTGATTTTTTTGCTCTCAACGTTTTTTGCAAAATTCAACAAAACCACTCACGAGTCACCCGGAACAACGCACTCTCGCAGGATAAGAAAATCACTCATCAAGGCAAAACTCTAATTCAAAATCAATTTATCCTCACATAACATCAACCACAATACAATACAATATACAACAATATTGTTTTTAACTTTTTTATTTTTGACACTATCGAAGAAAAAATTGTACATCCTTTAACTGGGTACCCAAAAACACACCAATGGAGGCACATCAATCCTACTAAATACTAAAATACTCAACACATCGCATTGGCTTTCCCCAACAAACAAAATCAAACTTCATTCTAATAAACTACACTTACAATGATTTTTTTGCTCTCATCATTCTTTTGAAAATTAAACTCAACTTCGTATGAGTGCACCGGAATGGCGGGACCTCGGGATAACAAAAGCGACGGAAGGAGGAACACAAGTCCTAATAATTACTAAACTACTCGACGAATTCCATTTTCCTTATCCAAGAATAACAATGAAATATTGTTCTAATAAACTACACCAACAATGATTTTTTTTTGCTCTCATCGTTCTTTTCAAAATTAAACTCAACTTCGTATGAGTGCACGGGAATGGCGCGACCTCGGGATAACAAACACGACGGAAGGAGGAACTCATATCCTAATAAATACTAAACTACTCGACAAATCGCATTGTTCTTTTCCAAGAAATACAATGAAATATTGTTCTAATAAACTACGCCACAATGATTTTTTTGCTCTCATCGTTCTTTTGAAAATTAAACTCAACTTCTTATATGTGCACCGGAGTCGCGGGATCTCGGGATAACAAAAACGACGGAAGGAGGAACACATGTCCTAATAAATACTAAACTACTCGACGAATTGCATTGTCCTTTTCCAAGAATAACAATGAAATGTAGTTATAATAAACTACACCAACAATGATTTTTTTGCTCTCATCGTTCTTTTGAAAATTAAACTCAACTTCGTATGAGTGCACGGGAGTGGTGGGACCTCCGGATAACAAAAGCGACGGAAGGAGGAACACATATCCTAATAAATACTAAACTACTCGACGAATTGCATTGTCCATTTCCACGAATAGCAATGAAATGTTTTTCTAATAAACTACACCAACAATGATTTTTTTGCTCTCATCGTTCTTTTGAAAATTAAACTCAACTTCGTATGAGTGCACAGGAGTGGCGGGACCTCCGGATAACAAAAGGGACGGAGGGAGGCACACATGTCCCAATAAATACTAAACTACTCGACCAATTTCATTGTCCTTTTCCAAGAATGACAATAAAATGTTGTTCTAATAAACTACGCCAACAATGATTTTTTTGCTCTCACCGTTCTTTTGAAAATTAAACTCGACCACGTATGTGTGCACGGGAATGGCGCGACCTCGTGATAACAAACACGACGGAATGAGGAACTCATGTCCTAATAAATACTAAACTACTCGACGAATTGCTTTGTCCTTTTCCAAGAATAACAATGAAACATTGTTCTACTAAACTACGCCAACAATGCTTTTTTTGCTCTCATCGTTTTTTTGAAAATTAAACTCAACTTCGTATTAGTGCACGGGAGTGGCGGGACCTCCGGATAACAAAAGCGACGGAAGGAGGAACACATGTTCTAATAAATACTAAACTACTCGACGAATTGCATTGTCCTTTTCCAAGAATAACAATGAAATGTAGTTATAATAAACTACACCAACAATGATTTTTTTGCTCTCATCGTTCTTTTGAAAATTAAACTCAACTTCGTATGTGTGCACCAGAGTGGCGGGATCTCGGGATAACAAAAACGACGGACGGAGGAACACATGTCCAAATAAATACTAAACTACTCGACGAATTGCATTGTCCTTTTCCAAGAATAACAATGAAATGTTGTTCTAATAAACAACACCAACAATGATTTTTTTTGCTCTCATCGTTCTTTTCCAAATTAAACTCAACCTCGTATGTGTGCACGAGAATGGCGCGACCTCGGGATAACAAACACGACGGAAGGCGGAACTCATGTCCTAATAAATACTAAACTACTCGACAAATTGCATTGTCCTTTTCCAAGAATGACAATAAAATGTTGTTCTAATAAACTACGCCACAATGATTTTTTTGCTCTCATCGTTCTTTTCAAAATTAAACTCAACCTCGTATGTGTGCATGGGAGTGGCGGGACCTCGGTATAACAAAAGCGACGAAAGGAGGAACACATGTCCTAATAAATACTAAACTACTCGACGAATTGCATTGTCCTTTTCCAAGAATGACAATAAAATGTTGTTCTAATAAACTACGCCAACAATGATTTTTTTGCTCTCATCGTTCTTTTCAAAATTAAACTCAACCTCGTATGTGTGCATGGGAGTGGCGGGACCTCCGGATAACAAAAGCGACGGAAGGAGGAACACATGTCCTAATAAATACTAAACTACTCGACGAATTCCATTGTCCTTTTCCAAGAATAACAATGAAATATTGTTCTAATAAACTACACCCACAATTATTTTTTTGCTCTCATCGTTCTTTTGAAAATTAAACTCAACTTCGTATGAGTGCACGGGAGTGGCGGGACCTCCGGATAACAAAAGCGACGGAAGGAGGAACACATGTCCTAATAAATTCTAAACTACTCGACGAATTGCATTGTCCTTTTCCACGAATAACAATGAAATGTTGTTCTAATAAACTACACCAACAATGATTTTTTTGCTCTCATCGTTCTTTTGAAAATTAAACTCAACTTCGTATGAGTGCACAGGAGTGGCGGGACCTCCGGATAACAAAAGGGACGGAGGGAGGCACACATGTCCCAATAAATACTAAACTACTCGACCAATTGCATTGTCCTTTTCCAAGAATGACAATAAAATGTTGTTCTAATAAACTACGCCAACAATGATTTTTTTGCTCTCACCGTTCTTTTGAAAATTAAACTCGACCACGTATGTGTGCACGGGAATGGCGCGACCTCGTGATAACAAACACGACGGAATGAGGAACTCATGTCCTAATAAATACTAAACTACTCGACGAATTGCTTTGTCCTTTTCCAAGAATAACAATGAAACATTGTTCTACTAAACTACGCCAACAATGCTTTTTTTGCTCTCATCGTTTTTTTGAAAATTAAACTCAACTTCGTATTAGTGCACGGGAGTGGCGGGACCTCCGGATAACAAAAGCGACGGAAGGAGGAACACATGTTCTAATAAATACTAAACTACTCGACGAATTGCATTGTCCTTTTCCAAGAATAACAATGAAATGTAGTTATAATAAACTACACCAACAATGATTTTTTTGCTCTCATCGTTCTTTTGAAAATTAAACTCAACTTCGTATGTGTGCACCAGAGTGGCGGGATCTCGGGATAACAAAAACGACGGACGGAGGAACACATGTCCAAATAAATACTAAACTACTCGACGAATTGCATTGTCCTTTTCCAAGAATAACAATGAAATGTTGTTCTAATAAACAACACCAACAATGATTTTTTTGCTCTCATCGTTCTTTTCCAAATTAAACTCAACCTCGTATGTGTGCACGAGAATGGCGCGACCTCGGGATAACAAACACGACGGAAGGAGGAACTCATGTCCTAATAAATACTAAACTACTCGACAAATTGCATTGTCCTTTTCCAAGAATGACAATAAAATGTTGTTCTAATAAACTACGCCACAATGATTTTTTTGCTCTCATCGTTCTTTTCAAAATTAAACTCAACCTCGTATGTGTGCATGGGAGTGGCGGGACCTCGGTATAACAAAAGCGACGAAAGGAGGAACACATGTCCTAATAAATACTAAACTACTCGACGAATTGCATTGTCCTTTTCCAAGAATGACAATAAAATGTTGTTCTAATAAACTACGCCAACAATGATTTTTTTGCTCTCATCGTTCTTTTCAAAATTAAACTCAACCTCGTATGTGTGCATGGGAGTGGCGGGACCTCCGGATAACAAAAGCGACGGAAGGAGGAACACATGTCCTAATAAATACTAAACTACTCGACAAATCGCATTGTCCTTTTCCAAGAATAACAATGAAATATTGTTCTAATAAACTACACAGACAATGATTTTTGTGCTCTCATGGATTTTTTGAAAATTAAACTCAATCTCATAAATGTGCACGGGAGTGGCGGGACCTCGGTATAACAAAAGCGACGGAAGGAGGAACACATGTCCTAATAAATACTAAACTACTCGACGAATTCCATTGTCCTTTTCCAAGAATAACAATGAAATATTGTTCTAATAAACTACACCCACAATTATTTTTTTGCTCTCATCGTTCTTTTGAAAATTAAACTCAACTTCGTATGAGTGCACGGGAGTGGCGGGACCTCCGGATAACAAAAGCGACGGAAGGAGGAACACATGTCCTAATAAATTCTAAACTACTCGACGAATTGCATTGTCCTTTTCCACGAATAACAATGAAATGTTGTTCTAATAAACTACACCAACAATGATTTTTTTGCTCTCATCGTTCTTTTGAAAATTAAACTCAACTTCGTATGAGTGCACAGGAGTGGCGGGACCTCCGGATAACAAAAGGGACGGAGGGAGGCACACATGTCCCAATAAATACTAAACTACTCGACCAATTGCATTGTCCTTTTCCAAGAATGACAATAAAATGTTGTTCTAATAAACTACGCCAACAATGATTTTTTTGCTCTCACCGTTCTTTTGAAAATTAAACTCGACCACGTATGTGTGCACGGGAATGGCGCGACCTCGTGATAACAAACACGACGGAATGAGGAACTCATGTCCTAATAAATACTAAACTACTCGACGAATTGCTTTGTCCTTTTCCAAGAATAACAATGAAACATTGTTCTACTAAACTACGCCAACAATGCTTTTTTTGCTCTCATCGTTTTTTGAAAATTAAACTCAACTTCGTATTAGTGCACGGGAGTGGCGGGACCTCCGGATAACAAAAGCGACGGAAGGAGGAACACATGTTCTAATAAATACTAAACTACTCGACGAATTGCATTGTCCTTTTCCAAGAATAACAATGAAATGTAGTTATAATAAACTACACCAACAATGATTTTTTTGCTCTCATCGTTCTTTTGAAAATTAAACTCAACTTCGTATGTGTGCACCAGAGTGGCGGGATCTCGGGATAACAAAAACGACGGACGGAGGAACACATGTCCGAATAAATACTAAACTACTCGACGAATTGCATTGTCCTTTTCCAAGAATAACAATGAAATGTTGTTCTAATAAACTACACCAACAATGATTTTTTTGCTCTCATCGTTCTTTTCCAAATTAAACTCAACCTCGTATGTGTGCACGAGAATGGCGCGACCTCGGGATAACAAACACGACGGAAGGAGGAACTCATGTCCTAATAAATACTAAACTACTCGACAAATCGCGTTGTCCTTTTCCAAGAATAACAATGAAATGTTGTTCTAATAAACTACACCAACAATGATTTTTTTGCTCTCATCGTTCTTTTGAAAATTAAACTTAACTTCGTATGAGTGCGCGGGAGTGGCGGGACCTCCGGATAACAAAAGCGACGGAAGGAGGAACACATGTCCTAATAAATACTAAACTACTCGACAAATCGCATTGTCCTTTTCCAAGAATAACAATGAAATATTGTTCTAATAAACTACACAGACAATGATTTTTTTGCTCTCATGGATTTTTTGAAAATTAAACTCAA
>JAHLJT010004567.1:44645342-44830064 GCA_031308135.1 Acheta domesticus | reverse complement strand
AAATTAAACTCAATCTCATAAATGTGCACGGGAGTGGCGGGACCTCGGTATAACAAAAGCGACGGAAGGAGGAACACATGTCCTAATAAATACTAAACTACTCGACGAATTCCATTGTCCTTTTCCAAGAATAACAATGAAATATTGTTCTAATAAACTACGCCCACAATTATTTTTTTGCTCTCATCGTTCTTTTGAAAATTAAACTCAACTTCGTATGAGTGCACGGGAGTGGCGGGACCTCCGGATAACAAAAGCGACGGAAGGAGGAACACATGTCCTAATAAATTCTAAACTACTCGACGAATTGCATTGTCCTTTTCCACGAATAACAATGAAATGTTGTTCTAATAAACTACACCAACAATGATTTTTTTGCTCTCATTAATTTTTTGAAAAATTAATTGTGATTTATAGATAGTGTCGAAAGACAAAGATTTGAAATCAATACTTTTGCATAGTGCATTGTATTGTTGTTGATTCTGTGATCAGACATTTTATTTTTGAATGATATATTTCCTTCGAAGATTGTCTTTGTTCTTGGCGGAGTTGCCCTCTCTTGCGCCACATACGTGTCATTTTGTTCAATTTTTCAAAAAACGGTTAGAGCAAAAAAATCATTGTAAGTGTAGTTTATTAGAATGAAGTTTGATTTTGTATGTTGGGGAAGGCCAATGCGATGGGTTGAGTATTTTAGTATTTAGTAGGATTAATGTGCCTCCATTGGTGTGTTTTTGGGTACCCAGTTAAAGGATGTACAATTTTTTCTTCGATAGTGTCAAAAATAAAAAAGTTAAAAACAATATTGTTGTATATTGTATTGTATTGTGGTTGATGTTATGTGAGGATAAATTGATTTTGAATTAGAGTTTTGCCTTGATGAGTGATTTTCTTATCCTGCGAGAGTGCGTTGTTCCGGGTGACTCGTGAGTGGTTTTGTTGAATTTTGCAAAAAACGTTGAGAGCAAAAAAATCAGTGTGTGTGTACTTTGTTAGAACAATGTTTGGTTCTGTTTGTTGGGAAAGGACATTGCGAAATATTGAGTAGTTTAGTTTTTATGAGGAATTGTATGATTTGAATTGTGTTGTTTCTTGACAGTAGTGTAAAGAATTATTATTATTTATAGGGAATATTAAATGTTGAATATTTCGAAACAACATTGTTGGATAGTGAATTGTTTTGTGGTTATTTTTGTGTCAAGAAAATCTAATTTTGATGGAAAGTTTTTTTTCTACGAGTAGTTTTCTTACGCGTAGTTGTTGCGCCTGCCGGGCATTTCGAAAATTCGTTTTTTGTAAATTTTCGAAAAACGGTAAGAGCAAAAAAATTAATGTTTATATATTTGAAAAGCACAAAAATAGCACAATATTTTGTGTATAAAGAAAATTTGTTTTGTCTAATTGGCTTTGCCAGCTTAACATTAAGCCAGCAAAGCCACCCATTTTTGGAAAAAACCGTTGGAGCAAAAAAATTAATTTTTGGATATTTGGAAAGCACAAAAATAGCACAAAATTCTGGATATAGAGAAAATGTGTTTTTTGAAAATGGCTTTGCCAGCTTAACTGACGTGTGTTTTTCCTCCTTTTTCACGTCGGTTCGTACATCCGTACGTACAGCACGAGTTTGGCATTGCGAACTCGCTCAAAAACACTACACTACACCTTGCCTATCTCTGGCTCTTTGCTGCCGTTTTTGCCCGTTTTAAAGATGGCGCACCGGCCTCACGCTGGAAGGTCGAGTTAGCAATCTAGTGTAGTTATAAGATCTTTGAGTAGAACTAAAGAACTAAGTCCGATTAAATTAAGAATGTGATTGACAGTTCTGTGTGACGTCAGGACGCCTTTCCCGTTTCCATGGCAGCTGCCAACCAGAGAGACAAAACGTGACGGGTCAGGTCGCTCAGTTGCCTCTGCCGAACACGGGGAACATTTGAGCATCGCAAGCGACTTCCCTGCCGCCACGCCGCCCGCGTTTCTGCCTGTGCTGCGCGCGCAATGTGTACTGTGTTGTGATGAGTTGTGTTGAGATTAGGCTTTGGTCGTATTTTTTACACTTTTACACGTATTTTTTGAAGTGTTTGTTTTCGTGTTCCGGTAACACGTGCTCTGTGGTTTGCGGCCTGGCAACGTCGCTCCCCTCCACTCATAAACGTCAATTACCTTCTTAATTTAATCGGACCTTAAAGTAGAACTAAAGTAGAACTAACTAGTAGAACTAATTAAAGTAGGCCGTGGTATGCAGCAAGATGTGATCATAGACAAAATATGGCTTTGGGGCTCTGTGGGTGTGATGGAATAAAGTGGACCGACTAGTGATTATACTTGGGGTTTTCATTTCTTGGCGCTTGGAATCTTATCTTCACGGTATTTCGCGTCGCTCTCGGTCGTGCCGACGAGAGTCACATGATCGCCAGCACTCCTCGAGATCTTATTCAATTCTCAGACCTTAATACATACAAGACCTTCTTCAATTCTATTATTGAAGAAGTTCTTGAGTATAGTCGCGATCATGCAACTCCTGGCGGCATGACGGGAAAGAAAAGAACCCAAGCGCCAAGAAATAAAAACCAAGTATAAATAATTATCGTCGGAAAACGAACTATATACTGCGATTTTTGTAGGAAGAGCTCTCAAGATAACTCAAATCCCATCTTCGCGATGGAATATGTCACGGCATTTCGTATCATTCACAGTCGTTCCGCTAGATTTCGCACGATCGCGACTGTATGAAGCAGTGCTTGCGATCATGCGACTTCTACCGGCAAGACCGAGAAAAGACGCGAAATACCGTGACATATTCCATCGCGAAGATGGGATTTGAGTTATCTTGAGAGCTCTTCCTACAAAAATCGCAGTATAGTGGTGCTACAGAATGGCACAGCCTCTCCCGAATTAGTTTTATATTCCCTTGGGTCTCGGCTAGCTATTCATACTTGCCACATACTCTTGCTAGCTGCAATCTATCGCCGCCCATATTAATTTTTTTTTTGTCATTTTCTTAATTTTTCGCTTTCCTAGTGGTAGAATGAAATATTAATTTTAGAATATTAAAGAACACTAAAACCTCGACGTAAATGGCAATTTTCTTTGACAAATTTGGAGCCGTTTTTAAGAAAATGGCGTTTAAGCGTTACTAAAAATGCGAAATTTGAAGCTCTTTTTCACAGAAAATTTATGAGTTTTCGAAAAACTTCATTTGAAGACATATGAAGCATTTTAACTTACAAATACAATCGTGTTTAAAAATTGATGGAAATGTGCATATTAACGGTGTGAGAGATCTTACAAAAAAAACTACGTTCGTGTAATTTTTGCAAAAAACAAAAAATACCTCAAAATATCACGTCATATTAAAGGGTGCAATAAGCAATATCCATTCGAAAAGTTTGAACAAAAATTTTTAAGCCATTTTTGAGAAAATGGCTTTTGAGCGTTTCTGAAAATGCGGAAATTCGAACTAGTTTTCACAGAAAACCATTCAATTTTCGATAAATGTTACTTGACATTATTTAAAGCACATGTACTCATTAATATAATCATGTGAACAAATCGCAGCTAATGTAAATATTTACGACGTGAGAGACAAGTCAAAAAAATTACATTTCTGTAATTTTTGAAAAAACAAAGCAATAGAGCAATATGGCGTTTATGTCATCTCATAGAACACATTTAGCACTAACCCGTCGAAAAGTTTAAAGAAAAAATATGGAGCCGTTTTTGAGAAAATCTTGTTTTTGTAATTTCTTAAAACTGCAAATATTGCGTGCAATATTGCCCAAAAACTACTACAAATTAAAAAAATAAACTACTAATATTTCGCGACGGAGAACGACGCCAAATTCCGTGAGATATTCCATCCTCAAGACAAGACCTCACACGCGCAGATATAAAAACCCAAGTTGAGAGTTTGTGTGCTCCAAAACTTTTGGCTTTTTTACTCCTTTTTCTATGAGTTTTTGGCTTAAATTTCTGGTTTCTCAATTTCCTGTACTTCATTTCGAGTATTTTTATTTTCTCGTATACGTAGGTATGTACGGAGTAATATACGTAGTATAGGGAACGTTATTTATTGCTACGCGAAAAGTGTGGAATTTTCGATAGAAAAACATTTGTTGCCGGGCCGTGATAACGAAAAATTGGATAAATAGAGTTGCTGAATTAAGGGGAAAAAATCCCCTAACACGTGTAGCCAGAATCACTGTTCTGTGGGCCCTTGATTCCGAAAAAACAATTGAAAGCAAAATGTCCGTCCGTCCGTCCGTCTGTCTGTCCGGTGCATGTGAACAACACAAGCGCAAAAACTATGCGTACGATTTTTTCCAAATTTTCCCTGTCTATCTGGCCTTAGTCGAAGCTCTAAAATTTTGAAAAACATGCATTAATTACATTAGGAGGTACATTATATGTAGCCCCCGGATATTTTCAAAATTTTCTCACAAACGGTTCCAAATTTCTTCTTTAAATTTCTTGTAAGAATAAAGTAAAATACTCTTATAAAAGTGGCGTAGGTCCAATTTTCACGGTTAATTTCTTCAATTTTCACGGAATTTTCAAAAATTACAGAAGTTTGTATTTTATTCGGCGACTTCCGCCTTCTACAAAATTGCAGAGAGACAATTTTCCTTCAAATAAAATTTGTTCTCCAATGTGAATCACTCTTTAAGGTCGTATACTTTTTTAAAAATTAAAGTTTTTGCGTAATAGTGCGTGCAATAAGTGCAACTTTAAAAAATTAAAAAAACAAAATTTTCTCAAAAACGGCTTCAAGTTGTTTCTTTAAACTTTGGTTACGGGTAGTGCTAAATGTGATCTATGAGATGACATAAAATCCATATTGCGATATTTCTTTTGCTTTTAAAAATTACAAAAATGTAATTTTTTAAATTGTTTTTCACCAGGCGCGGATCCAAGGGGGGGTTACGGGGGTCATGACCCCCCAAAATGATGAACCGTCACAATTTTGTGAGAAACTCTAACATATCTAAAAAAAACTCTGAGAAACTAATAACCTTTCCAGTGTCCCTTCAGAATCGGGACTGCCCGAGACATTTTCAGATATTTTCAGACAATTCTAGAAATTTCTAAAAAATTAGCAGTGCTAAAACTAATGAATTTATATAGAAATTGGAATTTGAATAAAAACGAAAGTGTTTTCAAGGTGGCTTTAAAAATATTTTTAGTACAAAGAAATAAATCTAAACAAGTAACATATCTAAAGTCGGAATCAAATACACTCCGTGTTACTAGTGTTGCCAACTTAATGTGAATATTTGTCACTAATTGAACGAGATAATTGTAGGTAAAATAGACGTCAACACATGGACTCAGCTTAAAAGTCACAACTGTTGTTCAAAGGAAATAGAACTAGCTAAACTTAGTAATAATAATAATAATAATAATAATAATAATAATAATAATAATAATAATAACAATAATAATAATGGTATGTACATAAAATTGGCAACAATCTTGCTTTCAGGGGTTTGTTAGAATTCAGTTTCCATGATACAATCCAATTCAGTATCGGAACTCCTATTGAACTCAATGTGTTTTTAACGTAAAAATGCTTAATGTAATTAGTAACGGCGAACCTAATTTGAACGTTGAAGTCTGATGCCGGTTCTGGTTTTGTAAGAACGTAAGAAGCCGCTTTTAGCACAAGTTAAAGCTATCAAAAGGGGTTAGTGGTAAAGATTTGTCGAAAAGAATTAGATTTAGAGCATTTTAGTTTGGCTGATGAGCGAGGATAGTGCCTGACATCTAAAATACAGTGGCGAAGCTACAGTCATGCAATTGGCTATTCTGAAAATTTTATTTTACATATTTTTGGAAACTAGCTCCATTCATCGTTTTTTTATTCAACAAAAACGTCGATAATTTGTTCTTTAAATCTTTCGTTTCTGCACAGTTAATTTCCCATGGAATCTCTCAGGATTGTCTTAACTCTTTTAATGTAATCATATTCCTTTCACATAATGCTTTCTATAGAGGGAAAGTTAGACTGAGTTGTATGAACCAAACCGTGTCTTGATATTTTTTTCTAGACCAATTTGTCTAACAAATACTTCAGCAAACAAAACTGCAGGCATATATTTTGCATTATTAATGTATACATTTGTCGTTTCATTTCGAGGCTGCTTACTGTCAAGGAATGGATATTGTTTTATTAGAAACGAAAACGTTTCTGAACGAAAGGACGCTTTGTAGGTGGAAAACTGCTTTTCGTCAAGAAATTTAATAAAATGAAAGTTTTCGAAATCTTGAAACCTGTAGTCCATCTGAGTCACTATTGTATCAATAATTTTAAAAGATACAATTTTGTTTCTTTCAAATAAATCTCACCGTGAAAGTTCATTCATTGTCATGTCTACTTTGATAAAGATTTCGATAGTCTCTTCCTATCTAACACGATATATTACTACGTATCGCTACTATTTCTATCTCTATGGCGTATTACTTGACTCGTGATTCCGCATTTCAAGTATCGAAAGCTGCATTTCGATATCGTGAACCGTTGAGAAGTTATGAGACATAGTCAGTGGGACGTTGTCTGCAACACTATATCTTTATCTTTCGAGGCATAGTCAGTGGGACATTGTCAGCAACACTATATATTTAGCTTCATTAATTGTTTCGTAAAGAAAACACGAACAAAAATCACACAAGCGGCACACAAACAATTCTACTTTCCCACGTCAGGCGATGAGGTTAATTTGCCTGATCGAGACGTGGGCATGCATCGCTGTACAAGTCCGTGCCTGCTGAGAGCCTAGGCTCCTGCTGGGTTCGCTGCCCAGTCAATGCAAAAGAAGGGAGATAGCGCACGTTCTCTTGTGCGCATATGCGGCAAAGCCAGCCGGTGTCTATCCACTGGCAGGCTCCTCGCTCAGCTACCGGCCCCAAAGAGTATATTTCTGCAGCCCTGCTAATTCCCTCGCGCGTAAACGGGGAAAAGGAGTCGAACACATTCAATTTTCGACGATTCAGTAACAAAAATATTGAAAAATGGCACACGACAGATTTTATTGAAAAATAATTTGAGTAGTGTAAGTCTCCCAGATTACCCTTCAGCTTCGCCACTGCTAAAATACCTTATTGAATACTATTTTGCTGTCGCTGAGCCCGAATCCGGTTAGAAAATTTTAGTTCGGCTGATGAGCGAAGATAGAGTCTGACGCTAAAATATCTTATTTGAATGTTTTGCTTTCGCTGAGTTCGAATCCGGTATCAAAAGTATCTTTTGACAGATCTCGTTCTTGATGAACAGTATTGCAATGACGTTACTTTATTTGGGTTTTATTTATACAAAGCACCATGGTAATGTAAAAGGAATCAGATCAGTTATTTGCAATATATTAAATGTTGCATTAAATGAAATTTATAAGATGTTTCCATGTCTTGGTGTAGTTGTCCCCAAAATTATAATGAAGTTTACAACATTGTTATAGAAAAATCGCCATTGAAGAAGATTCAAATGTGCAAATTTATTAATATATGAAAGAGCACTATAAACGAAAAAATTTAAAAAAGAAAAAATGAAATTGAGAAAAATAATTGTAAGATAAAATAAAAGTATAATTTGGTTTATTTATTTATTATATGTATGTACTTTTTAGTTATAATAATTTATTAAAAAATAGATTCTTTTTCATTGCACACATTTTCATGTTTCTCTGATATAAGTTTTTTCACAAATTGTTTCATATTGCATCAAATGAAAGTTATTTTTGCTCAGTTATGTTTGCTAACTTGAAATTTATTGTTGATAACTTTATAAATTTTCATTTTTTTAAAACAAATGTACAGAATAAAATTGACATATTTTTGTAGGCAGAATTCGAATCTGCAACAAAGATTGGGGGTTACCGTTTAAAATTCCGAAGTTACACCCCCCACTCTCCCAGGTGCTGAGGGTGAGGTAACAATAGTAAGCTGATATGTGATTATTGGTATATTGAATTTCTAAATATTTTAATAGTAATTCTAAATATATTTATTGAATAATAAAATCGATCTGATATACGTATAACAGACGTCAAAAATGTTATTACTAGAGATCGGATTTTTATGTAATTACATATTTTTTGTCTCTCTACTTACCGTTCTCAAACTTGTAATCTTGACGAATCATAGCCCTCCTAATACACTATCGACTTTTTTCGTTACATATTTTTACATATTTAGTACTGTATTACATATTTTACATATTTTGCTGTTTTCACAATATATTTTCTTATTTTATCAATTTTCTTCTATTTAATTCCATATTTTTTATGAAAAGATGTATTTTTTTTTAAATATCAGCATTTTCCCTAGATTAATGGGGAAATCTGGGTGTCCAAAGCATCATTGACTCCGCATTTTGTGATCTGTAACCTTAATTTCGGAGAAAAATTTGCGATCATTGACGTGTAACACATCGATGAAGATACTACAGTGTATGATTGCTGGCCGTAGATCTCGCCAGTTTGTACTTCTATTGCGATTAGTCCAGCTTCTATTGCGATTAGTCCAGCTGCTAAACTACGTCCTGGATTACAATAGATGAAGCTTTTACTACCGACGAGAAAGGTGTATGATGTGAAGTGAGCAGTTTTTATAAATTTAATTTCGTATAACGTAAATATATTTTATTATTAGTGTATTTTAATATTACATATTATATTCGATTTTACATATTTATTACATATTCTTACTATTTTTATTACATATTTATGTACATATTTTGACGTTTTTTACTACATATTTTTCCGGTCTCTAGTTATTACACTCTGTTCCCTCCCCTGTTTCCGAAATAAATGCACATGTCTTAACGTGACCCCTCCCAAAAGAGAAGTCTGGATCCGCGCCTGTTTTTCACGTCAGTAATATTTTTATTAGTGGCGATTTTTTCACATCATTATATTTACGAGTGCATGTGCTTTAAGCGCCAACTGCATGCAAATGCATGGTTTATGCAAACATCGTTTGAGCAACATTCCCATGTACCGAAGTGAAGACTAAGCCTACTAAATTTCTTAGTATGGTATTTAGAACTCAAAGGTGAAAATATTAGTTTGATTATTTTTTAGCTCGGAATTGCTTTTCTTGAGGTAAGGAAGAACGCAGAAAATAATCCAATACTTTTTAGTATATAAATAATTTTTCAATTTTCGCACCTCAACAAGCTGACTCTCCAAAACCACCTGTGTTCCTCATTACAAATCAAGGAAAGATAAATAATATTGCAAAGAGTAGGGTTGTACTTACCTGATCCGGTATTTTCGCACTACTTTACTTATCTTTCTCCAGAGTAAAAACCTTTTCTAATATTTTTGTGACTATCAAGGAAAGCGAAAAGGAACTCTCCAGGAAGACAGAATAATTTCTTCAAATGTTGTTTTAAAGAAATATGAATGGTTCCAAGAACATCTCTCTGTAATGCTGAATAAACCTTTATTGAAAACTTGTTTCTAACATCAATTGCATTGTTTTGATTGATATTCTGTAAGTACATTAGCAGTTACATTTATACATTTTTAAACAAATAAACACGTTTCATTAACAACTTTCCTTTTTAATGGAAAGGATAGACAAATGGATAGGGAAAGGGAGTGGTTTAACATGCGAGAGTTCTCGCACGGGTATGCTAGTAAGTTCCTACTTTTACATATGAAACAGGAATAAATTTAACTGTTACAGTATTTGCAGCAAATTGCTCAATGAGAGGAGATTCTCAGAATATCCCCTAAGCACAAGCCTCCAAGCACATCTCAAATTACTTTCACAGATTGACAAGACCTCAAACAAAGCATGGGAAAATTTGTTCAATTGTCGAAAATACAGAGAACGCGCCGAAAATGGAATCAGCACCGCTTCTTTACCGTTATTTCGTATAAACGTGATAAAATAAAGAAAAAAATTTGGAGCCTTTTTTGAGAAAATAATTAAAATCTAAAAATTGCATATGTTCACCGCAAAAAATATTTATGTTTACAAAAGAGTAAACCTAAGTCAAAATAGTTATACTAATATAGCCCCAGGGTTCACGAGAACCTTAACATTGTCGTCGTAATATAATTACAAAGCAACACCCAGGAACACTAAAAGCAAAGCGTAACCCAACCATAAACACATTAGCAAAACATAAGGAAGCGAATTTGCATGTCGTCTCGATATATTAGGACTTCTTGAGACGAAATGCTTAAAGACCTCTACATTCCTACCATTTGTTGGGCCGACCCAATCCCTCAAATTGCTCGTTGTGGAGGCAAGTTGTCCAACAGAACTTTATATCGGATAGTTGGTTCCGACCACACGATTGTCATTCCCCCCATCAGACCGCCAGACAAATTGTGCAGTGTTGGGCCAACCTACAGTGACTCCAGACCTCAAAACGCTAGCTCAAATGTAAAACAATTGTTTAATTGGAAAGTTATCTGGTACTTATTGGTTTTGGAGATCGCTGATTACGAATATTGTGCCTAAAATTTCAAATAAATAAAATTACAGATTAAATTTCGCAGAAAAATTAAATAAAACAAAATGCGAATTTCTTGTCAAAATTGGGAATGTAAGCGAATTTTGACAATAATTGTAAGAAACAAAAAAGAAGATACAAAGAAACAACAAAAAACAAATAAGAAACATGAAAGCAAAATGTAGAAAATTAATTGTTTTTATAGTAGCAATTACATACAATACAAAAAGCGTCATTAAACGGCTCCCGTATTCAAACACATTCCAGCAATAGTTGTAGCGAGATGTAGCAACTTATGTCGATTTTGAAAGGTAACAGGTAGTATATACAAGAAAGTTGCGAACAATTTTTTTCAGAATTTCTCATTTATTTTTTCACTTCAGTAATTAACAAATATCTTTTATTTGTACAAAATATTTTATTGCCTGAAATTAGATTTGTGATACGATTCGTTCACGCGTGCAAAGTCAGAAACAACTTCTTGAGGGGAACCCCCGAGAAAGGAAGGTTTATTTGTTTCATTGTGCAGAATATTATAAGTGGAAGTACCTAGAGGTGTCTTTGTTAGAGCATGTTATGGAGAATTTAAATGGGATTGGAGCGCTATTAAGAGGAAACTGCCGCGCCACGACCCTTCCGAACATTTTCCCCCTATTTGTGCGGAGGAGTAGACGACTTGTGGGCAAACATGAGTCAAGAAAATGCAGGTTTTCCTAGAAAACATTCAGAACACAAACACGCCAAATGATTTTTAAGATGAGTATTCGCATGAAATGTGTTGGTAAAAACGCGTTGGACAGAGTCAAAGATGTTCAACGTTAATGCGAGGGCCATTCCGGGGGAAAGCGCGTCGGCACTCTGGTTGCGCCGCGAGTGACTCTCGGAATCAATAGCGCGCGTGAACGAATCACGAATTTTTGGACCTCGTGTTATATTTGTACATAAACTTGTCAATAATTTTAAAAACATTATCGTATTCTTACTGCCGTAATAGAACGAGTACGTAGTTAGTTTTCGAACTGAGCTCTGAAGATGAATACAAAAGGTGTGTTCCTCACCTGGATTTTAACTCTGGCTATAATTGTAAACGATTGTGAACATAAAAATCTCAAAATAGGATTTTTTCTCATTTTGGCCAGATTTTCGAGGGCGGGAATCACAGTGCAATAGTTCGATGACAGCGCTTCAGTTTACTCAGATTTCCGTCGTGCTCGCAGAGATGCTGCCTTCTCGAAATTCCGAGCTCTACTGAAAAAGCGAGTTGTTAGTCGGACGGTGCGTACCCGAGAGTCCAATTTCGTAGCCCCGACGGTCGGTCTGATAAATTGGCCCGTGTGTAACTAGAGAAATTGTGAAGGGTTCCCAGGGTTCTGGTGCTCTAGTTGCAGGTTATACTCTCCTTGTGAGACCGCCGCAAAACTCTGCTCTCCGGCACTACTTCGACCTCTAATAGACATATGGTTGTCAAACCTGCCCAAATCAATAACTTCCTCCCAGAACTTCTCTGACGCACTTTCAGGAAATAAAATCCATGTTTTCCAAATACACCCTCTACTCTGAGGCTTCCTTCCAAAATCAAGTGGAATATGGCCATAGTGCAAATCTGCATATTGCAAACCTGCACAGCAGTTTACACTCATTGACATTGACTCAAGAGCCGCGCGCGAGCCACTGGAATGAAAATGGGCAGTGAGGAAGAAAGGGATGAGACGTATTGTAGAAGTGGAGACTACTAATGGGAATGAGCAATTCGAACGCGTAAATTGAAAGAATAATCGGCGAGAACATGACGGTCTGTTACAAATAGTTAAAATAATATTTCCTTTTATATTACATTGGATATGCTTGTTGTCGATTGATGACAATGTGAAATATGAATCTATGAATAAAACGAATTAAATATATATATTTGACTTGCACACCTAGTATTATAATTGCTTGTAGGGCTGATAATTCGCTTAGCTACGGAGTAATTACAGATTTAGCGTAGTGTTAAACACAAAATTGTAATACTGAATCGATTTCGTTTGGTGATGACAGTAATAAAGTATTTTTTCATTAACTATTTTTAACTGAATAAGAAGGTTCTGTCAGTGCTAAACAGTGCATTAAAAATCATGATTACCTTCTGCTCTAATTTCTGACAATAGTACATTATACATTTCTAATATCACATCAACGAACGCTCTTTATTCATAATCGTTTACGACATCGTTTAAAAAAGGTTAAGCCCTTTGCATTCTATATAACGAGACCCCTAATAAGCTCATGATTGTCCGTAACATATCGTGAGAGAGGTATGCCCGTTTGTATCTCCTCGGATTTATAAAGGGAGAATAATGGTCAAAAATGTATGTGCGGCCATATAATACTCTTCTTGGAACTGCATATATTTCATTTTTGAGTCAATCTTGACATGAGAGATTGCTCTCATTATGCACATGTTTGTCACAAAACAGATTTTACAGCAGGGTTGGGCAGTATTTAAATACTTCTATTTGAAATACGAATTTTAAACACATTTTGTATTTTAAAAACTATTTTTTAGTTTTATGAACATGTATTTTAGAAATGTATTTAAATACATAAGGTAGGTGTATTTAAAAAAGGAAATACTCCAGATACAGACGAAGAAGATTATTTAGAACGAAGATAGTTTCTTTTTGTTTGATTCCACTAATGAATTGAACCTCATTGAAACAAAAATAAAACCTCCTTTCAGCTGTTGAATTTGTATACTCTTCATATTTAAATGATAAATCTAAATCATTAAAAATGCTGGACAGTTATTCGACAGCTATTCGATTTTGCCACATATTCCACTCAGCTGCCACATGTCACTTCGCAAAGTTCATTTTTTTGACATTTTCTTGATATTTCCCTTTCCTAATAGTAGAACGGAAATATTATTTTAAGAACATTAAAAGACAGTGCACGGGTCGCAATCGCAGTGAGCGACGGTGAAGAAGGTGAAAATTAAGAAGGAATAGTAAATTTTAACGAAAATTAATTTAAAGAGCTGTAGATTTGTTTCATTAATAAATTGTATTTTATTATTTTTATTTTGAAAACATAATCCGTCATTTATGAAAATCATTTTCTATTATTTTTTCACAATTTTAATGTAATTTTTTAAAACTTTATTTTAGTGAATTGTATATTAAATATTAATTACCCATTTTTTGTTATTCAAAAACTTAAATATGTTACAATAACATTTATCCTTAGGTGTACGAAATATAAGTTGGTAGTTTAAGCAGAAGGAAGCATCATTTTTTATCAATTCAAAAAAAAAGAAATTAGACTTAAAAATCACGGAAACTTATATGATAGTTTATTAAGCACAAAAAGAATTTAAAAAATGGAATTGATGCGTTTCTAAGTCCGAAAAAAGAGGTTGACCACAAAGTGAAATTGGATCAATCAGTCGATTATTTATATAGTTTTTGACGAGGAATCAAAATGAAAATAGTCATTTTGTTCCTAAATCAAGCATTCGGCTCAATCAAGCATCCTAGTGAACGGAAGCTAGACATTGTTTAATAACAACATTTTTGTCATGGTAACCAATTTAATTCCCAAACCACTTTGTATTCCCACAACGAATACAAACAAATCACATTTGCGACAATATGAGCAATAATTCGAGAAAATTTTATAAAACAAAATATTTAGAAAACTTTTCAATTGATGCGAAGGTTTACTTTTCGTTTGAGTGCAATAAATACTTTCCATTCTATGTGTGATTAAAAAAACACCTATATTTTTCAGCATTATTTTGATTTTTGGATCCCAAATATCTTGGCCGAAATCAGGCTTTGGAATATGGGAGAGAATTATACTATTTTCCATTGTTGAGAATTTCGGCGAAAAGTTTTCCACAGTTTTTCAGAAAATTTGGTTTAAACATTTCAGAAAATTTGCCAATTCTCTTCCTTTTTGCTCAACGATTGTGGACATTTCAAAAACCATCATTGGAGATACTTTGAAGCTTATGTGTTAAGAAACGCACTGAAATTCATCTATAATGTATATTTTAACGACGTGGGAGACAAGTCAAAAAAATTACTTTTGTGTAATGTTTGTAAAACCAACATATAGAGCAATACGACGTTTATGTCATCTGTTAGTGTATTTAGCACTATCCCTGCCAAAAGTTTAAAAGAAAAAATTGGGACCTGTTTCTGAGAAAATCTTGTTTTTGTAATTTTTTTAAAATAGCAAATATTGCACGCAATATTGCGCGAAAACTACTAGTTTTTTATAAAATTTACATGACCTTAACGAAATAACTCACTTTGGAGAACAAATTTTAAGGAAAAATCTCTATCTTTAATTTTGTAGTTGGAGGAAGACGCCAAAAAAATTTCAAACTTTTGCAATTTTCGAAAATTCAAAGTTATCCGTGAAAATTGGACCTATGCCCCCTTAATAAGTGTATTTTACTCTATTCTTACAAAAAATTTAAAGAAAAAATTTGGAGCAGTTTTTGAGATAATTTTGAAAATGTCAGGTGGGCTTGATGTAAAGTAACCCCAAATTTTGAAGAATGTTGTTCAAAATCGCGGCGCCTCGAGTGTAATCAGATCGACGGGGGAGTATTGATTTTGAGAGAAATCGAACGTATGGTTTAGGTGCTAGTGTTGTTCACAGACTGGCAGACAGACGAACGGACAGACGTTTTGCTTTCAATTGGTTTTTCGGAATTAAGGACACACAAAACGGAGATTCTGGCTACACCACGAATTAGGGGATTTTTGTTCTTGATTTAGCTGGTTTTATCCACTTTTTCGTTATCAGGGCCTGGGAATGATTTTTTTCGGCCGAAAATTCACCGTTTTTTTCGCACAGCATTACATACATTTTCCTATACTATATATATTACTCTGTATATACGTACGTATAAGGGAAAGTAAAAATTAGTCGTTTTACAAAGAAATTCCTTTTCTTTGTGTTACACATGTTTTTAATACCATTTTATATTTGAAAAGTTTTATACATATGGATACAATACATTACAATAGATATTGTTCATAAATTTGTATGACTGCCAATTACTAATTCACTGTAAATGATAATTACAATATATTGTTGCAATAAAAATATATAACACACAATTACCGTATATTTAAAGTATTTTGAATATTGGAAGTATTTTCAATACGTATGTATTTAGCACATCAAGTCCTAATGTATTTGGAGAACGTATATAAATACATATCTATAAAGTATTTCAGCAAAATATTTAAATACTAAATTTAAAGTATTTTGTCCAACCCTGTTTTACAGAAATTCTAATAGTAAAATAAAGAGAGGCATTACATGTCCAGGCATTCAATGTTCGCGCCGCGTCGTCCTCACTGCGCAATGGCAGGTTGCTGCCCTTCCTACGAAGCTGTCCATCCACCACAATTTGCACTTTTGCTGCCCTCGCGGGTGGACGTCCGGCTCTTGAATGCAGAATGCCCGCGGAAGCAGAGGTTGTGTAGGCCTCCCATAATGTCACCCATTGCTTCCGAAACTACGTGTGGCGTATGTGTACTGGGATATGAGCTTATGGAACGACTAAAATGTGTTTAATAGGCTGCAGTACAGGGAGTTTTATCTGCAGCGATTCCAGAAGGGTTCTTGAATATATCTTTGCTTTCTTCTTTTTGACCTCCTGACAATGGATACACACAGTACCAAATGCATCTTGTAATACGAAGCTGCATCGTTTTAACATGGTATTCCGTTGCATCCAGGTCACACGGGAATAAATGAAAACTAAAGAAACAAAACTGTTGGCCATGAGAAAACCAGAGAGATGTACATACGGTTTCAACCCATGTCATGAATATTTTTATCAAACTTCCAATTCTTCGTGCACGACAGTGCCAGAATTTGAGTTGCGAACTTGAGAGGACTAAAAGTCCATTAAACTATGGTCCTCTTGGGGTACTAAGTAGTTATAGTACGAAATAGTTATTACCGTTATTCGCGTCTATTACTGTCACTTCTTGCATGTATATACACGGTGTCTCTCCCCGAATGTACGAAACAGGACAGATCTTTTTGTACACTGCGGTAAGGCAAAAGAGCCGGCAAAAATTTCACATTGCCATGACTTAAAAGGATGACTCAGAATAAATATCATATCCTCCTAGGGCAGTGTTGTCAAGGTCAATGCCTCGACCGGGTGTCCGTGGCACGAGTGCTACGATGAAATTGCCTCTCCATGCAGTTCATAACCGCGCCGGAAGAGACAACACCATTACTATTATAAAAAGGTGGGGGTGTGAAACGGTGTTTCCTCTCCCGACGCTAGTGGAGCAGAGAAGCTCGTGACATGGCACGGTGACGCGAGGCGTGCCACTGCCACTTGTAGAAGACCTTGACACCACTGTCCTAGGGCATGTAAGTATGAAAGATGATCGTATTTTACCAGTAAACGCTTGTGTGAAAAATCATGAAACGAAGCTGACGCTGCAAGCGTAAGCTTCCGCAGCTCGAGTAATTTCTACGTGGCCGGTTTCTATATCTCCGGGAGACGCCGAGTCCTAGGCGCAGTTTCCAATGTTTCAGCGGTCATGCTGCAACTTTTCTTGACCTCGAGCATGGCAGCCGAAACAACGGGAACTGTGTCTACGACGCAGCATCTCGAGGACAGAATTAACACTTGGCATTTGCCCCTGCTGTGTAGGCAACACATTATACGGCAGCGTTTAGCAGGAAAATTATTTCGCTTCGGATGAATTGCGGAAGACAGGGTACATTGAGTTGCCTAGCAGAGCCAAAAGACACTTGCAATCTTCGTTTTATGAGTTTCCCACTAGTGATCAGTAAATAAATTGTTAAATCAAATTTACTTACTTTTCAGAGTATGACTTTTCAGTGTTCCACAGTTGTGTAAAATCGGAATTTTGTAATAAATCGATGATATTTGGTTAGATGAACCAAAATTTTGGTACCTATTCGTCATTACAAAGCCGTATAAATTTTCCATCAGCAACGAGGTATTACATTCGAACAGTTGTAAACCAACTGCTTTCCAAAGACTTGACCAGTCAAGCACATAACTCACTTATTTCAAAACAATTTGTAACTCATTTTCATTATTAACTAGCCGAATCCATTGTAAACTAGAGGTGGTCTGGGCTAGCTATTTGGAATTGCCACATACTCTTGCCAGCTGCCATCTATCGCCGCCCAAAATACACTTTTTTGACATACTCTTAATTTTTCTTTTTCCTAATAGTAGAATGGAAATATCAATTTTAGAATATTAAAGAACACTAAAACCTCGCCCTAATTGGCAATTTTCTTTTATACATTTTTAGCTGTTTTAAAGAAAATAATGTATAACCGCAAATAAAAATGCGAAATTTGAAGCTCCTGTTCACAGAAAATGTTTGAGTTTTCAAAAACCTTCAATTGAAATCATTTGAAGCCCATACACTCACAAATATAATAATGTTCACAAATTGCTGGTTTAGTAATGTGCAAATTAAAAATGTAAGAGATCTTTCACAAAAATTACATTGACGTAATTTTTGTAAAAGAAAATGTACCTCAAAATTAACTTTACGTCATATTAAAGAGTGCAATTAGCACTAATCGTTCCAAAAGTTTGAAGAAAAAATTCGGAGCCATTTACGAGAAAATGGCGTTTAAGCGTTTCTGAAAATGGGGAATTTTGAGCACCTTTACACAGAAAAAAGGTTGAGTTTTCAAGAAACTTTACTTGACATTACTTAAAGCACATGTACTCATTAATATACTGTTGTTAACAAATCGCCGCTAATGTAAATATAAACGACGTGAGAGACGAGTAAAAAATTACATTTTTGCATTTTTTGGAAAAACAAAAGCAAAGAGTAATATGGCGTTTATGTCATCTAATAGAATACACTTAGCACTATCCCTACCGTAACTTTAAAGAAAATAATTGACGCAGTTTTTGAGAAAATTTTGTTTTTGTATTTATTAAATTTGCACATATTGCAGGCAATATTGCGCAAAAATACGATAATTTTCAAAAACCTGTAGATGACCTTAAAGAAAAACTCACTATGAAGAACAAATTTTATTTGAAGAAAAAATCTCTACCTTCAATTTTGTAGTTGGATAAAGACCCTGTATAAAATTCAAACTTTTGCAATTTTCGAAAATTCTGCGTTAACCAAGAAAATCGGACCTATGCCACCTTAATAAGTGTATTTTACTCTATTCTTACAAGAAATTTAAAGAAAAAATTTGAAGCCGTTTTGCAGAAAAATTGTCCGGGAGGCTTCACGTAAAGTACCCCCAAAAATTAATGAATGTTTTTTCAAAATTTCAGAGCTTCAACTGAGGTGAGATGGACAGGGGTTTCTTCAATTTGGAAACAATCGTACGTATGGTTTAGACGCTAGTGTTGTTCACATACACCGGACAGACGGACGGACGGACGGACAGACGGACGGACGGACGTTTTGCTTCCAATTGGTTTTTCGGTATCAAGGAGCCACAAAACGGATTCATTCTACACCACGTGTTAAGGGATTTTTCCCTTTAATTTAGCAATTGGATTTATCCACTTTTTCACGACTCGGCAACGAATTTTTTTCTGCCGAAAATTCGCCATTTTTTCGCGCATTTTTACGTAACTACCACGTATATTACTCTGTATATACGTACGTATACGGGAAAGTAAAAATATTCAATTGATGTTTAAACGCGATTTTCAATAAATATTTATTCAGTATCATGAAGAGTTTTCTTAAAACAATTCACTATCAAGACATTTGAAGTAATTATTCAATATTCTTTGACAGTTAGCTTTTAGATTTTTGTGTTAGTCACAAAAAATATTAGCTTTTTTACTATTGGGTGAAACATATCTGAACCCGCTGATTTGAAAATTTCATGGAATCACTGCTGATAACGAAAATACTGGTACAGGTAAAACACAGTCTTCACACTTCACTGTACACCCATATTCCTTCACAATTATGTACACAGCATTTATAGACCACAGCAAAACGTTAATTGAATGGTTCCACTACATGCATAAGAAACTATCTTCATAGTTATCAAGGAACTATAATAGTATTTCTAGTTGTTGCTGGAGATCAAATCATGAATTAATGATTCTGCAAATAAACCTCGTCACACTGCTCAAACCACGTTGTACATAGAAGCGTAAATATAAGGTTGAGAAATCTAAGCTTTCTAAAGGTGTCGTTACAAAAATGATACCAGCAACAAGGGCTGAAATATTTAGGTGGCATTGGTAGTATCGAAGCGCCGGACCAAACATTAATTGAATGTCTCAGAATGTTTCATCTTATAGATTATGGTGTGAAAAACGTTTCTTTGATGCCTTGGGCCTCAAAATTTTGGTTTAAAGGCTCTACAATGCTTTGTTTGGGAGTCATTTGACAATATAGATTTGAAAACATTGACAGGTGTTGCGGGTTGCATTTAACATAAATATTTATATGCTTTTATTTCAACAAATCCTTCACATTTTTTAAAGTGAAAGTGCAAATGATCACGTCTCCGTGAAATTATCTTTCTCTAGAGACCACATTTATAAAGAATGGTTGTGTGTGAGAGATGCAAAGGAAAAATATACTACTGAAATAATATAGGAGACGAGAAGAGAGACATTTCATAAGTTGACAAAGAATGCTGTCGTAATCTAATGATGCTTTTGTCCTTATTTAGGGCGCAAAACCATTGCTCTTATATTTACCTGCACTTACTTTGTAGGGAGAGAAAGTATTGTAATCGTGCGGCGGGAAACGGATAATTTTCGAAAAACTTTATTCCTGGGCCATGTTAACGAAAAAGTGGACAAATATTGTTGTATATAGTATATTACTTCCTCTAACACGTTGTGTACCAGAATGCACGTTTTGTGGGCTTTTGATACCAAAAATTTGATTGATGGCAAAGCATTTCTCTGTCCGTCAGTCTGTGCTCAATACTAGAACCAAAACCGTTGAGACGATTTTCTCTAAAATTGATGTTCCCCGATATTTTTTAAATGAACTCGATGCCCTCTAAGTTTGAAATGGATACTCTGATTTGGAGGTACTTTATATGAAGCCACATTTTCATTTTTTTAAAATAGTTCCAAATGCCTGGATTCAACTTTGTCCTCAGATAGCGTGAATTAGACTCAAGAGAACAGTGCAGGTATCAGTTAAGTTAAAATTCCTCATTTATTCCAAAATTGCAAAAGATAACATTTTTTCTACCTACAACTACAATATTGAAGATGAAGATTCTTTTCTTAATAAAATCGGTTGCTGAAAGATTTGAAATAAGTTCTTGCAGAATTTTGCGAAAATATGGGCAGTTTTCGGGTAATTATGCGTGAAATTAGATTTTTAATGTTTTTAAATACTTTTTCTCAACCCGTCAATATTTGTGTTCTCGTATGTATTGAAGGACAATATAAAAACTGGTGATAGTCCCCATTTTCGATGAACTCTTCTTATTTTCCAATATTGCAAAAACCTAACATTTCAAAACAACAAAATTTAAGACATAGATTTTAGACTCTGTAATATTAATTTTTTTTTGAAAAGAACAAGTAGTCTTGCGTAATTAGTGTTTGAAACTTTGCAATTTAAAACAAGTAGTGCTAAAACAGCACACACTTTCCCGTTTTATTGGAAACAGCTACTTTGAAATATTGCTCTTTCTGCGCTACTAACATTTTAGTTATTGTTTGAAAACGTCCAATTCAACCTAAAAGCGAATAACTCACTGTTTCTATCGCAGTGTTCTCAAAACTACGTCAATTCTACAATAGCATATAAATTTAATACAAACATTTTGTAAACTTTTATTGGAAAAAGAAGCCTGATAACATACAGCTATATCAAGTCACAACAATGACACGTAATTCACCGAAATTCGCGACAGCGGGACGGAATGCAAATGTTGCATTTCCTGCATTGCATTGTCGATACACCCTTAAAGAGCTAGACATTTATATTTCAAATATTTGAAAATAAATAATTTCTTTATAGATTAATGTGTAAATGCATAACAAAAGGACGAATGTAAAAACGAACAAAGAAATAATATACAAAATTGCAAATTCTAACGACGCATCCAGCGGTCTGAAGCGCAGTAAATTTGTCACGAAAGTATAAAAAAGCTACTCGTATTTTCAAAAAATTAAGGATGACATTAATTGAAGATGTATTTATACTTTCCCGTATACTATACGTACGTACGTATAGTATAGGGAACGTTATGTAATGCTGCGCGAAAAAACGGCGGATTTTTGGCAGAAAACCTCTTATTACAGGGCATAACGAAGTGGATAAATCAGATTGCTAAATTAAGAAAAAAATCTACTAACACATGGTGCAGCCAGAAACCCTATTTTGTGGGTTCTTGATACCGAAAAAACCAATTGAAAGCAAAACGTCCGTCCGTCCGTCTGACAGTGAACAATGCTAGCGACTAAACTGTTCAGCCGATTTTCTCCAAAACTGATACTCCACGATTGCTCTAAATGATATCGCGGTCCCTGGAATTTGAAACCGATATTTTAATTCTGGCAGATACTTTATATGAAGCCCCTGGGACATTTTCAAAATTTTCAAAAAAATGGCGCCAACAATTTTGTGTAAATTTTGTTGTTGGATAGTCTGAAGGTCATTTAAGAGAATGACGTAGGTCTCATGTCGGTAGAAAACTCTGAATTTTCGAAAATTGCAAAATTTTGAACTTTTGTCGGAGTTTTCCTCCCACTATAAAATTGCAGATACACATTTTTCCTCCAAATAAAATTCTTCTCCAAAGTGAGTTCTTTTATGAAGGTCGCGTATAATTTTTTTGGAAATTTTAGTATCTTTTGCACAATATTGCGTGCAATATGTGCAATTTTAAAAAATTACAAAAACAAGATTTTCTCAAAAACGGCTCAAACTTTTTCTTTAAAATTTTGGTAGGAATAGTATTAAATGTTTTCTATGAGATGACATAAACGTCATATTGCTCTATTCTTTCGTTGTTGTTTTTTTCAAAAATTACAAAAATTAAATTTTTCGACTTGTATCTGACGTCGTTAATATTTACATTAGCGGCGATTTTTTTACATTACTATATTTACGAGTGCCAACAAAGTTTCTCGAGAACTCATCCGTTTTCTCTGAAAACTAGCTCAAAATTCTGCATTTTCAGAAACGCTCAAACACCATTTTCTCATAAACGGCTCCAATTTTTTTCTTCAAACTTTTCGAACGGATAGTTCTAATTGTACTCTTTAATATAACGTAAAGTTAACTTTGAGATTTTTTTTGCATTTTCAAAAATTACACAAATGTAATTTTTTGAAAGGTTTTTCAAATCTTTAATATGCAAATTACCAGCAATTTGTTAACATTATTATGTTTGGGAATGCAAGTGCTTCACGATTTTTGAGAACTCAAAATTTTCTGTGAAAAAGAGATTCAAATTTCGCATTTTTAGTGGCGCTTAAACGACATTTTCTTAAAACGGCTACAAATCTTTAAAGGAAAATTGCCACATAGGACGTGGTTTTTGTTCTTTAATATTCTAAAATTAATATTTCCGTTCTACCATTCGGAAACCGAAAAATTAGAAAAATGTCAAAAAATGTATTTTGGGCGGCGATAGATGGCAGCTAGTTTTCTCAATATTTATCAAAACTACATCTTCAAATAAGGTCATGTTCAATTTGTTTGAAAATACGAGTAGTTTTTCCGTAATTTCTTGACAAACATAATAGCAAATTTACTACGCTTCAGACAGCAGCCGGATGCGTCGTAAATTAGAATTTGCAATTTTACATATTATTTTTGTTCTTTTTACATTCGACCTTTTGTTATAAATTTACACAGTTATCTACAAAGAAATGATTTCCTTTCAAATATTGGAAATAAAAATTGCTAGGTCTTTAAGAGTATCGACAATCCAGGGAACGCAACAATTGAATTCCGTTCCGCTGTTGCCAATTTCTGTGAATTGCGTGTCATTGTTGTGACTTGATAGAGCTGTATGGTATCAGACATCTTTTTCCAATACAATTTTACAAAACTCGTAAATTTATATGCAATACTAGAATTCACATAGTTTTTATAACGCTGCGATGGAAACAGTGAGTTGTTCGCACTGTGAAAGATATATAGGTGTGTAGGTGTGTTCACTCCCAGTCTAAAACTGATGCTTATGTGAGGCTAGTTCTCGCATGTAAGTGCTGCGATCTTTTGGTCTCATTTGGGAAAGGTCGTGATGGGTCGTGTAATGTGTAACACAGTTTAAGATATCTTGAAATGTATATCTCACACCGCGACCCAAACTGATCGTGCGCACCGTACGGACAAGTAAGGAACGAGCTTCAAACTGGCTTCAGAAAATTTGCCCAAAAGGCGGCTAGTTAACACACGTATATATTTTACACAGTGGTTGATCGCTTCTTGGTTGAATTGGACGTTTTCAAATAATAACTAAGATGTTAGTAGGGCAGAAACTACAATATTTCAATTCTACGTAGCTGCTTCCAAGAATACGGGAAAGTATGTGCTGTTGTAGCAACACTAGTTTCTTTAAATTTTTTGTAAGAATAGAGTAGAATACACTTATTAAAGTGGCTTACGTCCGATTTTCATGGTTAAGTCTGAAATTTTAAAATTTCCAAAATTTCGTTCCGTGTTTTCCTACAACTATAAAATTGAAGATAGAGATTTTTCCTCCAAATAAAATTTGTTCTCCAATGTGGGTTCTTTAACGTCATGTACATTTTTTTTGAAAATTTTAGTACTTTGGGCGCAATATTGCGTTCACTATTGCAACGGGTCTCTCCTCTCTATACTTCCCTTGTTTATTTATTTCCCCTTTCTCCTAATTGCTCTTTACTCTGGAGCCAATGCAACTATACCTCTCTTACCGCTATTCAATTTGTCAATATTATTATCTAATGGTGTTGCATAAAATTTATTTGGGTCGTAGGTCATGGACGGCCCCGTACGGGAATTACCTGTAAACAACGTTTAACAGCGCAGCGTGCACAGGGCTACTAAATACTGAAATAAAAAAACATATATTTTCAAACAAGAAAGCAAGAATTTTAATTCCTTTTTTTCTATTTCCTCCGTCAACAATGCACGGCGCGTGAACATCTACGTCCGCTTGGCAATATTGTTATGGGTTTCTTTAAAATGACATTGCCCAATTACATGAATTACAATTAATTACAATTCAAATGGCCATTAATTAGTCGTTTAGCAGTTTACTGATATTTAGGAATTCCTTTCTTTAAGACAACTCAATATTATTACCAAAACTCTGTACGTACGTACTTCAAGGCAACAATGAAAATGAAAACTAACAATTACTAAATCCTAGCTTACAAATTATTGTATTACCCTAATTCCGCTTAAAAATTTCGTAAAATTTCAAGAGTCTCATGAATGTTTATTTAAGTCTTTAATATGCGCAAGTTCAGATCTGATTTATTTGATTATTTCGTGAATGCATCACTTCCCTTTTCCTGCCTCGTCGAAAACAGCGCCGTTGCCGGTTCGATGGTCCTATGCGCGCCCACTCGCACGCATCGAATGTCCACGCGCGCTCCACTCGTGCACGGGCCGGTTCTCTTCAAATATTTTCTCCCCAGGAATTCCAAAAATTGTCCAACCACCTTGCGTCACAAATTCACTACAAAAAAATAGTACTTCTTCTTTCTTCGAAGTGTTACTGCATTGACAACGTCTGCACAGTTATATGTTCATTCTTTACTTTCTCTCCGCCGCCCGAAAAATGTCTCAGTCCGAAAAAGTTTAAAAATCACGAATACGGCAAACGTGGAAACTATGTACTCTCAACCGCTGACTAGACCGAAGTGAAGTCAAAATCATGTCGATTTAACATGTTAACTCGGATTATGAAAAATGCCGGCGAAATCCATTTCGCTTTTTTTCATTGTTGTTCCCACAAAATTTTTTAAAATGTTCAATATTTCCCGTTTTTAACTTGTGTTCGTGTTTATTCGTTTCAGCTTTTCCCCAATGTTAAGGTTTTCTTGTCAAAACGGTTGTTTTCTATTTATTTCACGTCGAAAATGCTAATTTTTCTGTCGACATTCCCCAGCAGTAATTCCTCGCTTGTTTTCTGGTATTGTTAGTTTGTAATATTTATTTATTTAGAACGTTCAATGTTTTTATAACTCTCTAAACCATTTATAAATTTTGCTTAATTCATATTACGACGATTCCCGCCGCCTCTCATTGTTTAATTAGCATTTCTTCGCAAAATCTCGATAATTCAAATTATGTCATTTGACACGTTCGACTGTGCTTTTCCTCTAAATTTTCAAATTACAATTTTAAGAGAACCCGTCGTCCGATCTCGTTCAAACAAAAAAATACAGCGTTCATTTAATTCTTCTTCAACTAACTGGTTAGTCAAAATTTCTTTCCGAATTTGTTGAACCCCTTAAAATTTTCCAGAATGATCGAAATACACCTTCCGCGGCGCGCTGTTCTTTTTTCTTGTTCATCGATTTCTAATACACATTGTTTACTTCATAGACTATAGATCATAAATATTTATTCTTTTTGTCCACAATTGTTATTTCTAAGAATAATGAAATCATTACACTATGTGCAATTTTAAAATATTTCAAAAACAAAATTTTGTCAAAAGCGGTTCTAAATTTTTCCTTTAAACTTTCGGTAGAGAAAGAGTCTAATGTACTCTATGAGATTACATAAGCGCCATATTACTATATTCTTTTGATTTTTTCAAGAATTGCAAACATGTAATTTTTACTTTCCCGTATACAATACGTACGTATAGCAGGGAAAGTTGTGTAATGCTGCGCGAAAAAACTGCGGATTTTCGGCAGAAAACTCATTACAGGGCCCTGATAAGGAAAAAGCGGATAAATCCAGTTGATAAATTAAGAAAAAATCTAACACGTGGTGCAGCCAGAATCCCTATTTTGTGGGTCCTTGTTACCGAAAAACCAATTGTAAGCAAAACGTCTGTCCGTCCGTCTGTGAACAACGCTAGCAATTAAACCGCTCAGCCGATTTTCTCCAAACTTGATACTCTCCAATCTATCTGGCTGATCTCGTGGTTTCTTGAATTTGAGACCGATATTTTAATTGGGGGGGGGGTACTTTACGTAAAGCCATCCGGACATTTTCAGAATTTTCTCAAATACGACTCCAATATATTCATTTACACTTCTTGTAAGTATAGAGTATAATACACTTATTAAGGTGGCATAGGGCCGATTTTCACGTATAACTCTGGATTTTCGAAAATTGCGAAAGTTTGAATTTTATTGGGCTTCTTCCTCTAGCTACAAAATTGCAGATAGAGAATTTTCCTTCAAATAAAATTTGATTTTCATAGTAAGTTCTTTCTTTAAGATACTGTACATTTTTTGAAAATTTTAGTAGTTTTCGCGCAATATTGTGTGCAATATGTGCAATTTAAAAACAAAATACAAAAACCAGATTTTCTCAAAAAAGGCTCCAGATTTTTTCTTTGAACTTTCGGTAGGAATAGTGATAAATGTACTCTATTAGATGACATAAACGTCATATTGCTCTATTCTTTTGTTTTTTTTAAATTGCAAAAATGTAATTTTTTGACTTGCTTCTCACGTCGTTAATATTTACATTAGCGGCGATGTGTTGATATTATATTACTGAGTACATAAAAACTTGTATTATTTTCAAATAATAGATCTCCAGACCCAGGAGGGATACCGGTTGAACTGTTTAAACACTCTCCTGATCAAATGAAGGAAATTATTGTAAAGTTATTTAATAAATGTCTCATAGATAAAGAAGAAATTCCTCAAGAATGGAAAAAGGCAGAATTATACCAATTTATAAAAAAGGCAATAAAGGAAAATGTGAAAATTATAGAGGCATCAGTGTCACCAGTTCAATTAGTAGACTGTACGGGCGAATAATTAAAGGAAGAATTGAGTCAGAGATAGAAAATCTGGAAGAACAAAGTGGTTTTACGGCTGGCCGTTCATGTGTAGATAACATTTTCTGCATCCAACAAATTTTAGAAAAAAAGGAATCCTGTGGAAGAGATTCTCATCTATTGTTTGTTGACCTTCAAAAAGCATATGACAGCATTCCCATTAGCAAACTTTTTAAAATTTTAGAACAAAAATGTAATTTTAAATTAGTTAACACCATTAAGAAAATGTACAAAGAGAGTAAAGGTGTTGTGAAAGTAAACGGACAAGTATCAGATGATATAATAATTTCTAAAGGATTGAAACAGGGGTGCTGTATGTCCCCAACTCTTTTTAACATGTTCATTGCCGAAGCTCTGAGAGAATGGAGGAGGAAATGCAGTGTAATGGGAATGCAAATTGGAGAATCAACACTGGATGTTCTAGTCTTCGCAGATGATCTAATCATAATGGCTGAGGATGAGCAAGATATGAACTATATGTTTAGAAAATTAAAACAGGAATTTGATCTCTGGGGATTGCAAATAAATGTGTCCAAAACAAAGTATATGGTTACAGAAGAACATGGAAAAGATCTGTATATTGGAAATGATAAAATACAATTATGTGATGATTTTAAATATTTAGGGTTTACTGTTTCAAAAGAGGGCTCAAGCAACAAAGATATTAATAATAAGATAAATCAAGGGAAACGAGTCATAAATATGCTAAATTCAATTCTGTGGAACTCCCAGTTATCAAAGAAAACAAAGAAATATATATATAGAGTACCATTACAGAGAGCATTGTTACATATGGCTCAGAAGTATGGAAACTAACCCAAAAAAACAAAAAGAGATTATTGACGATTCAAATGGACTTTCTGAGACGAAGTTGCAGAATATCTCGTTTACATCACATACGGAATGATGAAATAAAGGATAAAATGGAAATTAAAAATGATGTAATAGATACTGTAGAACGAAAGCAGCTTCAATGGTACGGACATCTGCTGAGAATGCCAGAAGAGAGGTGGCCCAAACAAGTATATAAAAGGATACCACCGTATAGAAGACGGAGGGGCAGACCATCAACCCCATGGAAACAAGGAATACTGACTGTGATGGCGACAAGAAATTTGACAGACGAAGATGTAATGGATAGAGAAGGCTGGAAAAGAGGAACCGAGAAACATCGCCAGATGTAAACCACTCGGAAATATATATAAAACTTGTAGACCAATTGAAAATTGTTCCTGATTGTCAGTATATGGTTCTTAATAATAAAATTCATCCAATTTTATTTATGACAATCCTTTATTGTTCACATTTGCACACAGAACACAACTTATGTTCTGTGTGCAAATGTAAACAATAAAGGATTGTCATAAATAAAATTGGATAAGTTTAATTATTACTGAGTACATGTTCTTTAAAGAATTTCATGTACAGTTTTTCGAGAAATGAAGCTCAAATTTCCGCATTTGCAGAAACGATCAAACGCCATTTTCTCATAAATAGCTTAAAAACTTGTGTTCAAACTTTTCGAAAGGATAGTGCTCATTGCATTCTTTAATATGTTATATTTTAATATATTATATTGTAACATTTTAAGGTATTTTTTTGTTTTTACAAAAATTACGCAAATGTAATTTTTTTAAAGATCTCTCACATCTTTATTTTGCACATTACCATCAATTTGTAAACATTATTATATTTACATGAATGTAATACATGAATACGAAGGTAAGTTCTTCAAATGACTTCAAATTAAGATTTTTTATAACTCAAAAATTTTCTGTGAAAAAAAGCTTCAAATTCTCATTTTTAGAAGGGCTTAAACGCCATTTTCTTAAAAATGACTGCAAATTTGTAAAAGAAAATTGCTATTGAGGACGAGGATTTTGTGTTCTTTAATATTCTAAAATTAATACGAAACCGAAAAATTAAGAAAATGTCAAAAAATGTAATTTTTTCGAAGATAGATGGCAGCTGGTTTTCTCAATGAAATGTATTGTAATCGGTTTGTGTGTGTGGGGGAGTCTCGCTCCTACTTACTTGCTTATTTAACTTTCCATTAATTTATACTCCAAAATACTGATTAATCGTGACAACAACAAACCATCAAATATGTACACTAGAAATTGCTATGTTAAAAATTATCTTTGAAATGACTTTTCTCTTTTAAATTGCATATGCTTTCTTTTAAATCAAATTGATAATTCGAATGGTTTTGATAACTATAATGGCCATTCATTACCTTCTAAAATTAACTACAAATCTTGGCCTTGAACAATTAATTATTTTCTTGGAAAAAATCTAAATGATCAAAAATGCGTTCGCTTCCGTATATGCTGACCTCTGCTTGATGTCAACGCACCAGACTGATGCTCCTGGGCTTCAAACTAGCTCCCTTCCGTAAACTGCTCGATCGCTCCACTTACGCAAACAAACACACCCCCGCGCTCTACCTTGTCACCGTTCTTCAAAACACATAAAAGTCATATCAACACATCGCGCGCTCCTTCCGCGGCAGATCGAAATCAGTTCATATTTTGATAAAAAAATTCTGTTCATTAGGTGTTGCAGTCTCTTAAAAGAAATTTTTAAACAAAATTCACATTTGCTCACAACTCGAAAATAATCGTTCAAAATAGTTCCACTCGCAAGCAGTCTCTACGCGTTATACTTATTCAAACTCGAAACATTATGTGGCGGCATGTAGCAGCGCCTTAAGAAATCCATAACAAAAGCTTGTTGTCTCTCTCTTTTGTACTCTCTGGCCCATCCCTCTGACGCCTCCTCGCTTGCTTTGGGAGCAATTTACAACCATTCGCCGTCAAAGACCGCGACGGGCCTTTTTCGCAGTGAATACACCCTTTGTGTTCCGCCCCCGCCCTCCTCTAAGCGAGTCTCCGCGCCAGCGCGTTCCTCGCCGCCACGCCTGTCGCGCTAATTCAAGTAAGTTCTAACCCTGGCCATGCAATAATTGCTCCCAGGAGATGTCAGCCTCCGATGGATGCAGCTGCGTTTCGGTATACAGAGATAGCCAAAGAGAGAGAGAGAGAGAGAGAGAGAAACCTAAGGAATTTCACCAAGAAATCACGAACCACGATTCGTCAAATTATTTCTGCGACGCAGTAAGGTCCGACCAATGACAATTTTCCCAAAGTAGGTCAGCGAGCCCAAGACGAACTTAGGAGGGGGGAGATCCGAAGAGCAACGGATTCCCAAAATCCCGAAGTAAAAAGAAAATACTTGTGAAGCAGTCGCGAGCGAGTAAACACGAGAGCAGCGGCCGCGGGAGAAAGCACTTGTGAAGTAGGCGCGAGAGGAGACACTTAAGAGTTAGTTGTGAGAGAGCGCTTCATGCCTGGTCGTGGAAGCCGTGAACCAGTTTTTTTTTTGTTCGGGTATTCGATGAAAAAGTAACTCGTTGCCTAATTCGAGCGTACGAGCCGCGAATACCATGATCCGGCTTCAAGTCCGCTCCCGCAATTAAATGCTCCCGCATCGCGCGTCCGAGTCGTGGTGAGGAGCGACTCCCGACGCGTAACAGCGCCTTGGTGGCGAGGTGGAGAGGAGACCTTCGCGACCTTGTGGTATCCAGCGGTCGCAGGGAGGCGTCCGCCCCCGTTCAACATTGCAGCTCATCGCAGGCCAACGCTCGTCGAAGACGCCGAGGCCATCGACCGCGTCGGGCCCACCCCGGCACACGCCTGCACAATAGATAAGACTCCTACCGCACGCCCGCGCTTTGGGGCGTCCCGCCTCGGAACGAGGCGGAGAGTAATACCGACAATTCTCGAGCGTTTTGTTTATCTCTGTTTTTTGTTAGAGTTAAGCGGTGCCGCGCAATGGCATATTTTTTTATTGTAAGATAGTTGTCTTTAATTATTTTTTTCTCTTTTCTTATCACCGAGCTCATTAGGTAGGGTGCAATCCCACCTCATGGGATTTTTAATGTAACTTCCCGGCCGTAGGTCGGGAATAAATGTCTAATTTTTGTTTTATTGCCCAATTACGGCTAATTATTTTCACTGTAGTTTGTTGCCCCTGCACCTCACTTCCCCCACCATGCGAGGAGCCGCGATCATGCTCTACCGAACCGGATGCCGTTGCAATAAAAAAACTTAAAACTTTCAAATTGCACTGACTAGCATAGCTTCGGCGTGCTGTAACACTTTTAGAATCCAACTCCGTCAATTTCGTAATTTTAACACAAACTTTAAAAATTCCAAAGCATTCTAATCACGGACATAGCTTCTGCGTGCTGTAACACTTTCAGGATTCATCTCCACACCCATTGTTGTTCCGTTGCTTATATAATTTCTCCCAAACAAAAAACGTTCGCTGGCATTATTGACCTACTCACATCAATGTAAAATAATACTATTTTACTTATTTTAGAATTTCTGGTTACTTGACACTATTCAAAAATCGCCATTAAATCTCAATGTCAGTCCTGTTCTTTAAGTGACCGTTGTCTGTCCTTTTACGCCGGAAAAGGCTTATTTCAATGTCACCTTTTCCTGTGGATTCATACACACTCAAATGTTTCTGGTTTTGTTCTGAATTTGGAACACGAAAAGTTTAAATTTCAATCTTCTCCAGCGTCCTAAAATTCTGGTAGTATTTTAAGAAATTCGGCGAAATTAGAATGTACCGCCTCGTAATTCCTACGGCACAATTCATCAGTTTTAATTGAAATTTTTGAAAATATCAATCTGATTCATGAATGACGTCAGAGCTTGAATTATGTATTTCACTAAAATTGTCATATGGTAACCCGTGGTTCGATTTTAATAAAATAAACATTAAAATTCTTCTTTATTTGGGAGCTATCTAATCCTGATGCACAATTACGTTTTTCTCCGGGCATTTCGGTAAACGAAAAGTACTATTTTTGCGTAACGCTGCCATTGTTTGTTTATTTTATATTCCGTTTTAAAAACATAGTCCCCGTTTCGGTACACTCCATTCCGCTTTATTTGGTCTTTCTTTATTAAATATTTTAAAAAATTGCCTTAAATAACTCAGGAATGATCTTGGATCATTACAGTATTTACCAAACAGTGGTGCTTCCGAAGCACATACTTTCCCGTATTACTGGAAACAGCTACTTAGTTCTGAAATATTGCAATTTAGGCGCTACTAACATCTTAGCTAATATTTCAAAAGCCCAATTCAACCAACAAGCGAAAAACTCACTGTTTCTATCGCAGTGTTGTCAGAACTATGTGAATTCTACAATTGTACAAAAATAGAATACAAAAGTTTTGTAAACCTGTACCCCCTTTTGTAGAATATAAAAGTTTTGGAAAAAGAAGCCTGATACCCTGGACAGTACAGAAATGCATTCCATAGGGCCATGATTAGAGAAGAGTATTCTAAAACCATATAACAAATACTCTACGCACTACAAATGGTACAGCATTTGGCGAGAAAACTAAATATTTTCATGCAAAAATCAACATAAATTAGATAATTATAACTCCTTTTCATACAACTCCATCAGGTCACAACAATAACACGTAATTCACAGATATTCGCGAGCGCTAACTGAATTCGACTGTTGCAGACAGTTGATTGTCGCTATTCTGAGAGCTATTACTTTTTTACTTTTTATTTCAAATATTTGGAAATAAACTATTTCTAAAATATTAATGTGTAAGTGCATAACAAAAGGTCGATTGTAAAAACGAATTAAGCAATAATATAAACCATATTGCAAATTCTAATTTACGACACATCCAGCTGTCCGAAGCGCAGTAAATTTACAGCGGGCTATTATGTTTGTCACAAAATTATAGAAAAACTTGTATTTTCAAAAAATTAAGTATGACCTTACTTGAAGACGTAGTTTTGATAAATACATTTAATAGAGAAAAATTTGTATTTTTATAGTTGCAGTTGTAAGAAAACGACGAAAACGAAGCGCAGTCAATTCCGAGCGGGCTATTATGTATGTCAGGAAATTATAGAAAAACTACTAATATTTTCAAAGAATTCAACATGACCTTATTTGAAGATCTGTTTTTGATGAGCATATTTCATTAAGAAAAACAATCGTATCTTCACAATTGTAGTTGTAGAAAGACGACGAAAGTTTTTTTTAGTATTTTAAAATTTTAAAAAATGTAAAGAAAAATTTTAAAGTTTTTTAAAATTAAAAGATTCTTAAAAATTTTGGGGTACTTTATATGAAGCCCCCCGGGGATTTTCAAAATTTTCTCAAAAAAGGCTCCAAATTTTTTCTTTACATTTCTTGTATAAATAGAGTAAAATACGCTTATTAACATGGCATAGGTCCGATTTTCACGGATAACTGAATTTTCGAAAATTGTGAGGGTTTGAATATTTTTCGGCACTTTGTCCAGCTACAAAATTGAAGATAGAGATTTTTCCTTCAAATAAAATGTGCTCTCCAAACTGAGTTCTTTGTTTAAGGTCATTTACATTATTCTGAAAATTTTAGTATTTTTCGCGCGTTATTGCGTGCAATATGTGCAATTTTTAAAAATTACAAAAACAAGATTTTCTCAATAACGGCTCCAAATTTTTTCTTTAAACCTATGGTAGGGATAGTGGTAAATGTACTCTATCAGATGACATAAAAGCCATATTGCTCCATACATTGGTTTTATCAAAAATTACAAAAATGTAAACTTTTTGACATGTTTCTCACGTCGACAATATTTACATTAGCGGCGATTTTTTCACATTATTAGACCAATTTTTGTTAATGCATTTGTTTGTTAACAATTGCTTTGCACATATAGAAGCGTCACTTGAAGTGTTCGTTGTATAGTAAAGTTCAATTTATTATCGATTATGGTTGTATAGGCTACAAAATTAAAGAAATAGTTTCATATGTTCTATAATGCCGAAATGTAAAGGAATCTTGAAAAGACGCATTTTCAAAGAAAATCAGCATTTTAGATCAAATTATTTGCAAAATGATGATAATATGAGTCCGAATGTATGTGAAACTCTTCCTAGTGAGTCTAAATGGAAAAAACCTTAAAATGGTAAATACAGAAGCTGAGAATTACTAAGTGAAGACATAACTTCTCAGAAGATGTCTACATGGCAAAGTACAGAATGTGAGGCATTCAAGAAAACTATTTGTACAAGAATATCAGTTAATATTTTTGTTGGTCTCAGAACCTTACAATTAGGACTGTCTGAAGCTGCTGTAATATATAACGATAAAAATTGTGCTATAAGAGAAGTGAAAAAATTACGTATGTCACCTGGGAAAACCCATGCTGATATTTGTAGAGAGCTTGACAGATTACGCATTGCAAAGGCAGAATACGGTGATCAGCAAAAGTCAAAGGAGGCAAGAAATAAGAAAAGAAAAACTCAGGCTGGTCTAAAAGATTGCGAAACCTGTTTTTATGATGTAGGCTGCGTTTAGTAACACTCTAGTAAAATATATTCTAAGTCTTCCTAACATACGCTTCTCTGAAAACTTTGCCATTTTCTCAGAAGTTAAAATTTTCATTTTGCCCCATCAAATTTGCCCCATTATCTCCGAAACTATTCAAGATATCTGAATGAAATTTTACTGATGATAAACCATGTTATATTAAGAATGTGGATCCTCAATCATGATTATTGCTTCTCTAGTTCATGCGTTAGGAATTGTTTTGCACATTTTTTTGAGAAAAAAATCGTGTTTTGGAAAAAAAATTATAAATCGCTTTAGAAAAGAGGTAACAACTTAACTAAGGATCAATAATCCCTTCATGCATTAATTAATAAGTAGTGCAAAATTCATTGAAATTTATTCAGTAGTTCCTGAGAAATTGGGCCATCAAGTTGCTTATTAAAAACATTGATGGGATAGGGCCTACAGTCTCACCTGAGATCGATCACCAAAGATCGAAAGTGTCGTAGAAATTGCGAGGGCTTTCTGTCTCCCAATTCTTCATCTGCTATAAGTAAACGAATCCTCTCTTCCTGAGAAGCAGATAGTCGGTTTATTAACTCTCGCTTCAGTGTCTCGTATTTTTCAGTGCGGGGATGATCCATTATACAATATCCTGGACTTATTGTGCAATGCGAACGTTTAGACAAGTAATTACGTAATGAAAATTTTCAGTATCATTTTAATTTTAGATAAGCTAAGTTGCGCTTCGGCTTGTGCAAACCATAAACTGGGTCTGGTTTCCCAAAATCGAGGAAGAGAGATGCGCGCATTTGTTGAGGTAGCGGCTACATACCTTGAAGAATCATCTGTTGCTTCTTTGTGTGAATATATGAATATATGAAGTTAATCTGCAACGTTGGGATCCCCAACTGAAGTGCTTTCGCCTTGTTTCAGTTTTAACAAAACTAATTACATTATTTTAATCATTTAATTAACAATATTATTACAAACTTGTTTCAAATCAAGTTTTTTTAAATTTTTTTTTATTCTGGCCCTCAAGAAAATGTGCGCAGATAAATCTCTTTCCCACACGTCATATACAGTTTTTACTGTTTTTTTGACAAATAAATAAATAAACTTCAACGTGTCCGGCTCGGAGTTATGCGTCGATCTTGCTTTCTGAAATATCTGTAACTAATAAACATTTTTTTACGTTCACATGGCAAGGAATTCCATTATTGATATTATGTAAATATTTATTAATAGCTCCATTGCACTGAAGCATCAGTACAGTGTATTTCCGTTGAAATCTCGAAATCGATTTTCCGCAGCATTACATAACTTTCACGGGACTACGTATATTACTCCGTAAAAGCGTACGTATACGGGAAATTAATAATAATAAACAATGATATTAATAATGCAAGAGTACTCCCAGTTTTTATAGAATTAAGAATTTTGAAAGTAAATAGTACAAGTAATACAATGGTTATTTGGGGCGCAATCCAGGGCGCCAATTTACAATCCAGGGCGCAATCCAGGGCGCCAATTTACAATCAAGGGCGCCAAGTAGATATCCTGGCCCCGGGGCGAACCCCAAACCCAAGAGCCTCTGGCTCGAGGGGTCGGATGTCGCCCGAGGGACAAAAACATCTAGTAACGCCAGTGGTGCATACAAAACCTTTCGACTTACTAGCTCATTGCTGAATCCAACAAGAATTCGAAACATTTTATAATTTTTTTTGGGGGGGGGGGAGGATCTAAATGAAAAGACGAATTTGCCTCATTTGTCAATATGTCGGCAGATACACAAAACAGCGTTTATATCTAAGGACTGATTAGTTCGTTCAAAATGAAAGAATATTGCAAGGTTCCTGCGGAAATTCTCACAAAAACTAACAAAGCTACGGAAGTTGGTTTCCTGTAAAATCTCGAGAAGTATATCAAAATGATTATAGGGTATTTGAGAGTTATGTAGAAAATAACCGAGTGAAACAGTACTTTTGAGTTATTTGCCTCAATTGCAAAAAGTTGTATAGTATATTTCATAACATTAAAAAAAATAACATTTCGAGGATGTTAGCTAATGTGTTTTATACATCTTATTGCTACAAGTAGAACTGCTACTTAAGAAGCATACATGTCTCTAAAAAACGTGATATGTAACAGTGAAATTTGATTACAAATTAACGGGAATATTCGATTTTTTTAAAGTTAAGATACAAGCAAACACAATAATAAATTAAATAATGCTCAAATAAGCAAGGTGGCAATTACAAATTAACGGGAATATTTCCAAATTGCAATTTTCATCTCAATTAAGCAAAACAAGATTTATAACAAATTATTTTACTTATTTGAGCATTATTTAATTTATTATTGTGTTCGCTTGTATCTTAACTTTAAATAAATCGAATTCATATAAATTTTGTACGTTGTATTGGTATTAGAGCGGGTAACAATATATTCAAAAGGCCCTAGGCCATAAAGAATCACATAGGCTCGCAATGGTATTAACAATACCATTAGGTGTTTTGTTTCATAAACACACAGCATCGAACCAACACACCACAAAATAATATACTATAGATACTTACAGAGGCGTATCTACGGTATGGCGGACATGGCACGTGCCATAGGCGCCACTCACAAGGGGCACTATTTAGAGTATACCCAATGAAACCAATAACAAGAACCCTAATTTGACATAATCTGACAGGGGCGCAAATTCTTTGCTTTCCATGGGCGCCTTTATACCTAGATACGCCTCTGGATACTCGTGCTTTACTTCTGCCGATACTCGTGCTAGTATACTTGTACAATATTCCCAAAGACAAATTATACATTTTTAAATATTGATTTTAAACAATATCACTACAAAAGAAACATTAGTTATTTAAATTATTTTTAAATTTAGTAAACGAAGATTGTTTAAACAGTACTGCAGGTAAGCTATCCCAATCTCATATCGTTCTATTCACAAATTAAAACTTTTCTACTTCTGTTCGGGTTTTTTTCCCTCCTGAATTTTATAAATTGTGGTCACTTTTGCCAATGCACGATGCCATTTCTAGCCTACTTCGAATTTCTTCCCAATCTTTGCCTTTCCCAAATTACGCTTTATGCATTGCCAGAAGTTTCATCTTCCTTCGCCTTGTCTCTAATGATTCCCACCCAAGAATATATTTAATTTTAGTGTTTTTAATGTTTTTGCCAACAACATACTTAGCCGCTCGTTTCTGAAAGAGTTCAATGCTCTGTATTTCCCCGGTTCTATACGGGTCCCAACAGCTCGCAGCGTATTCGAGTAAAGTTCTCACCAATGACGAGTATGCTAAATCTTTGGATTTCTTATTCCCTCCTTTTAAATTTCCCATTAGAAAGTGAAGATTTCGCCTAGTTTTATTTAATGCTAAATTCACCTGTTCTTTCCAAGTGAATTTACTGTTTGAAATGATTCTCAGGTACCTACAACTATCTGTACATGGAATTATCTGATCCTCGAGAAAATAGTTGCATTTTGGTGTAGATCAGGGCTGCTCAAGCAGAGCAAATCGGAAGCCCGGAGCGGTGTTCGCTGTTGAGAGCCCGACACCGGGAACCTAGCAAAGCTCGGTCTGCGATAACCTCTGTCACAGTGTTCCGATAACTTCAGTCGCGGAAACATGGAAGTCGAAGTCGGCGCGAGCACGTTGCAAACCAAAGCCACTATTTTCAATGCAGCATGGGAAGAAAAGTATCTTTTCGCAAATTGCGGCAGCTATGCTAAATGTTTAGTTTGCAAAAAAGTGCTGTAATCACATGAAGTTTAATTTGCAACATTATACGGTTAACCATGCTGCTAAATTTGACAAGTAATCTGAAGAAGAACGTAAGGAAGTTTTCAATGTTCTGAAGAATAATGTCTCTTATGAAGTACCTTTTGAATATATTTTGATGTTCCTATGTTGTTTTAACAGTAATGTAACACAATAAAAGAGGTTAATTTGATTTATTTTAAAACTGTCTCTTTGGCAAAGAAGAACTACTAATTCTTCTCAAAATTAGTTTCAGTGTCAAACAGTCACGAAACATCGAAGTTTGGACAGTGTGTAGATGTATTGAATACATTGCGTTCGGAATTTGAAATCCAATTTAAGGATTTGTTTGATTTACAATTAGAACTTAATTTATTTGAATCTTTTCCTCTTGGTGTATGCTTTGTTCCTTGTAATTTTCAATTAGAAACAACTGATTTGCAGTCCGACACTCAATTAAGAAAAACATTTCAAACAAAATAAACATTTATTAGAATTTTATAAAAATATCTACCTGAAACTGCATCGGAATGCTGCTTAAATATTATATGTTATAATATTATATGTTTGGATCAATGTACAATTGGGAGCAGTATTTTTTCTCTGAAAATTTTTAAATATCAAATGAGAAGTACCATAGCAGATCACAATGTGAAATGCATTAAGAAAAATACAGTAATCCCTCAACATTCACGAGAGTTAGGTTCCCAAAAAACCTCGCGAATGTTAAGTCTATCTTTTAATGAAGAAAGGTGGGTTAGGTTCTTGGTCATCGAAAAGCTGTTTAAAAAAGAAAAAAAATCTGACAATCAATTACAGTAAAACTGATTAAGCGCTACTACAAACAGAATTCACAATTGACATTCCAAAATGAAGAAATAAAATAATGTTTGAAACTTATTTCGAAGTTGAAAATGATAGGATATAGGTTTTGCAAATTTTTTGTTTCATCACCTTTCTCGTGGTTCTAATATCCAAACATGAAAGTTTTTCTGCTCTTTCTGAATGTCTGAATGTCGAAGTCGCGAATTATTAAAACCGGGAGCATTTCTCTAATCGCGAATGTTCGGAACCCGCGAATAGCGAGTTAATTATTGATAATAATAATAATAATAATAATAATAATAATAATAATAACAATAGCAATAACAATGAAACACTCACCAACAAAAAAACACTAAATTAATAACTTGTATATATTAGGGCTTATAATGTGAAATAAAATGCATTTTAAATCAGTAAAATATAGAATAAGTAAATATTGTACATTTTCAGTAAAGATTACCATATGATCCCATTGCAGTCCCATGTTTAAACTTGCACCATCTGTTTGGAAACATATACGGATTGTTTTAGAATTTTTTTGAAGATGAGCATTTTGAATAAATTCAAAATCAAAATTTTAAATTCAAATTTGAAATTTTTTAAAATCCAACCCCTATTGCATTGTATATCATATAAAAGGACATAAATAAAGCTGTAAAATGACACCTGTTCTAGCTCTTTATCTTAATTTGGAGAGGTTCTACATCAATTTAAAAATTTTCGGGAACCCAATTTTGTAAAAGTTTACATGTCTGTATTTCACAAACACGTGGAAATATTTTACTCAAAATTTGTAGTTTTCTTATTATTCATTCATACTAACCATGTGTTAAATTTCATCTGAATCTGAGATGGTGATGTAAAATGACTGTGTTGATTTAATATGGAATGATCCAGGAGTTGCTCGTCCATCGCACGAGGAATGCCATGGACGATTATCTTTGAAGCATATCTCCGGTTCTCTCTCTCTTCAATCTTAATCGAGACTTTGATCGAGTTTCTTATTCGTTGGCTGACTCTGGACTGACTGCCTGCCTGACCAAGATACCACTCTTAGCGTTGTACCGGGACATGTTTACTTTTACTTTCTTAACCTGAATTGCTTTACGATTCTCATCGAGTATCGTTTTTTGGTCAAGCTTTTGATATTGATTGGGCTTTATCAGTACAAAGTTATCTTGTTTCCTCTCTACTTTTTGCTCCTTCCTTTTCGGCTTTAGTACTTCTCCAACTCTGGGTACCATGGACTTTGCTGCAACTGCATAAGTCCGGTTAATAAACACCATAGTTTATATTTTGTCTGTGTAAGGCTTTAGGGCCGTTGTCACTGTTTTCGAAACCGTTTCAGTGATCGTAACTGCTGTTTCATGTTTCGTATACTGCGGGGTTTTCAATCTACCCAGAAGAACTGAGCACTGCAGCAAAGTTGAAAAAATACCATTCATGTCATCTGCATTGATCTTTGATTTTTTCCTGTTTAGCAGAGCAATAATTTCATCACACTGTTCTATTGTTCTACTGTTCTACTGTTCTTCTGTTCTACTGTTCTATGTTGACCACAGGATCTGAATCCTTTCTTCCTTCCTCCTCTCGTTCTGTCCCATGTTCGGTTTCGGAACTCCAGGTGGCCTCTCTCTGCCGCGCCGTCGTTTCATCTGACGACGCGTTGCCCAGTCGAGGCCCACTTGGAGGGGGGAGCGAACCATCTCTAACAGCGCCTCTTTTCCCTTCGACTACTATGACGAGATACGAATATGCCAAATTGACTATTCGCAAGCACATGGGGTGACCCACGGGGGTAGTAAAGAACATACTTCCGGGTTCAAATAGCTTTTTGCAAATGTCTCAGAATAATGCAAAGGTCGCTGGTGGGATCCACGGCCTGCATATCCAGCCGTCAGAGCGATATGGGGTGCCCAAGTTGAGCATCGTACATCACGACTTTCTCCAACGACCAGGAATCTCCTGCGGCTCACCGCGTGGAATATACGTAAAGAACTATCAAATGTAAAGAAAAGAGTTTCCAATTATCAATTCCTATCAACCGCTTTAGAAGTGACGCTTGTAACAGCAAGGTTGTCAAGAAATATACACAAAAATGGTACGATTTGATACTCTGCATCATGTATTTCATAGGAGATTCGACACTTTACGATCATAAGTTTCATTCTTTTAAAAGTTACTAAATATGTAACAACTACTCGTACACTCAAGAAATAATTTCCAACCAATTGCATCTGAATTGAATGATTTGAACAAAAAACTTTGAGTTATATATGACTTTAAAGACATTTTCACAAATCATAAGCAAAAAGTAATTTTAAACATTGAAAAAATTATTTCTAGAGATTGAAATTTGGAAATTAAAATTAAATATTATAATAAACTAAAGTTACATTGCCAACAAGTAATTTTCATGGCTGAATGATAATTAAGCTACTGATTTATACGCATGAAAAACTGTAGAAATAGGCAGACACTTAAAAATGTAAAGTAGGCATTGAAAAAGGTAAAATAGACATTTGAAAAGGCATTATACATTTTTCTTATCCTTATTTATGTTCTTGAACAGAAAGAGTCTGAAGAAATCCTAATATAGTTACCTTCATGGAATGTTTGCTGTTCTGGCCAATACTCCATATGTAACGTTTTGCATGCAGGGTTTTGGGTGAACACTTGATAATGATGCTTTATACAAGACACAAATGCACTGCAATCTAACTGTATGTTTTATTAACGCTCACAATGCCATGCTGACTGGTCATGCCTTGTCATACAGCGATGTGCTGTTCGATACCTCGATACACGGTTATCGTTACATCTCCCTTCTCAAAATAAAAATTATTATTTACCTTTCATTATTTTGCACATTGAAATTATGAATCACATACAACACTGCATTTTTAAGAACTTTGTTGACATTTAAATTATAAATTTCAGACAAACACTAACTAATACATTTTCTTGATCAATTAGTTTTTTAACAGAGATCAATATTCACAAATTTAATCTAACAACTGGTTTTACAGTTCTGCCATATCTTGATATATATTTGGACGAATCTAAAGGGGATTGTTTTGTTGCATTGTTCTCTATCAAGGTTGACTTAATTGGAGTTTTTCCTCTGTTGAGATCATCTGAATTGGTGAAGGGTAGTTGTGATCTTTCGGGTACATCTACTGTTGGATCTTGAATTGTAGACTGTATTCTCCCATCTCTATTTTGATGTGATTCCACCTTGAAGTTTGTAGTAATTGGTGTTTGTTTGGTGATTGTGCCTTCGATCTTCGTTGGTTTGATGAAACTGGTGTTTCGTCGCATTATCGTTCCATCATCTTTCTGAATCATGTAAGAACGATCAGTAACTGGATGTAATATTTTGCCAGAATACCATTTGTTGTCTGTGTCCCTGATCAAAATTTTCTCGTCATTTCGATATCTTTGTGATTCTTTGGCTCCGCGATCAGAATATTTCTTCTGTTGTGCTCTTTTTTTCTCAAGCTTCTGTGATACATCGGTTTGTAGTTTAGGCTGAAGATGGTTGTTGGAAAGAGAAATTGGTGTTCTCGTATTCCTTCCGAATAATCTTGAAGATGGAGTGCCAAGTTCTTGATCTCGAGGAGTGTTTCTTGACATTAGTAATGCCAGTTGAAGATCTTCACCACTGATGTCACATCTCTTCACTAGTCTTTTTGCTATGTCCACATACTTTTCAGCTAGTCCATTTGACCTTGCAAAATGAGGACTCGATGTAACAAGTTTGAAGTTCCATTCCTTTGCGAATTTTGCAAATTCTCTCGATGAATATACTGCGTTGTCAGAATGAAATTCTTGTGGAACTCCATGAGTCGCGAACCAAATTTTAAATTGACTTATCATTTCTGATGCTGTTGTCCTGGACATCTTCTGTACTTCGTAGTATCCGCTGTAGCTGTCTGCAAGAACAAGATAGCTGTTGCTCTTGTAGGAAAACACGTCTGACGATACTATTTCGAATGGTAATTTTGGTATTTTCTTCATGATGATTGTTTCCTTGTCCGGTTTGCGCTGTGTATGTTGACAGGTTTTGCAGGATTCTACCAATCTGATAACATCCTTTGTTAGACCTTCCCAAAATACGAATTGTCTAGATCTTCTAAGTGTTGCTTGTATGCCTGGATGCCCTTTGTGAATTACTTCCAGAACTCTTATTCTTTCGTTTTCGGGGACGAACACGCGATCTCCTTTGAAAATAAGCCCGTCACAATGTGATAATTCGTCTCGAAAGGTGAAGAAGGTTCTCAATATCTGCGGTACTTGAAGAACGTCGTCAGGCCATCCTTTGTTCATCATCTTTATGAGTGCCTGGCAGGTTGGATCTTCGAGTGTCGATCTTCTGAAATCTTCAGTGACGCTTTCAGACATCGATAAAACCATTAGAACCTGAAGTTCCTCCTCATCCTCTTCATAGGAATCTTCACAATCCCTGCTGAGTGTATCAGCAATTTTCAATTCGCTTCCTTTCTTGAATATTATGTCAGGGCTGTACTCCTTGAGATCTAGCAATATTCTTCGTAGTCTCGGTGGTGCATTCACAAGCGGTTTCTTCCAAATTGTCTCTAAAGGTTTATGGTCAGTTTCGACTGTTAATTTCTTACCCCAAACATAGTCATGAAATTTCTTACAGCCGTACCGAATTGCCAATGCCTCCTTAACAATCTGTGGATAGTCTTGTTCAGTGCTGTTTAATGATTTAGTAGCATAAGCTACCGGTTGACCTTTTTGCATCAAGACTGCTCCTAATGCTTTCGATGACGCGTCGACCGATAATGTGACATCTTCTTTTACGTCATAGTACCTCAAGACGGGAGTGCTGGACAGTGCTTCTTTTATTCCTTTGAACGCCTGTTCTTGTTCCGGGCCCCAAATCCATGCGACATCATTTTTCAATAAGATGCGTAGTGGAGCTGTCAATTGTGATAGACATGGAACAAATTTTCCCAAGTAATTAACCATGCCCAACAGTCTCTGTAGTTCTTCGCAATTCTTCGGAACTTTGAGCTTCTTTATCGCGTCGACTTTGGTCTCATCTATTTCAAGTCCTTTGTCTGATAAGACGTGGCCCAAAAAATTAATCCTTTGTACATTGAATAAGCACTTTTCTTTGTTGAGTTTCAAGCCATTTTCATGCAGTCTTCGGAGTACTGTTTCAGTGATGTCTCGAAGTTTCTGCTCTGTACCAGCATGAATTAGTATGTCGTCCATTGCACATTCTACGTTTGGAATGTCCTGTAGAACCTCTGACATAATCTGCTGAAATACTTCTGGAGCTGAGGAGAGTCCAAACGGAAGTCGCTTACAGGAATAACGGCCCCATGGTGTTGCAAAAGTTAAGTATTCTTGTGTTCTCTCGGTGACTCGTATTTGCCAAAAACCTCGAGTGCAGTCCAGACGTGTGAAGTACTTACTCCCGGCGATTCTTGCTGCGATGGCTTCAATTGTGTTTAAAGGAAAATGTCTTCTTTTAATATTTTTGTTCACGTTCGTAGGGTCGATACACAGGCGAATTTTGTCCCCTTTCTTAACGATCACTAAAGGCGATACTGCTGCTGTTGGCTTTGTGACCGGTTTGATGACGTCCATTTTTACCATTTTGTCGAGCTCCTGTTTCACTGTTTCTTTTATGGCACTGACAATTTTGTCTTTTAACATTCGTTTCTCTAGTTCACCAAAATTGCATTTTCTTGCTTGAGTTGTTATTCGAATCAGAAACTGTTCAAAGTTTTCGTCTGCTTCTTGTACTATTTTATGAAAAACGTATGCTTCATATGTTTCATTTACTTTTGGCACAAAGTAATTGTTAAATTTTTCCATAATTACCTGCATGTTTGTTTGTTGATCTTCTGTGAGGTTAAACGATTCAAATATTTCTTCAGCTTCATAACCTATTGTGGTCATAAATGTGGCGACTTGGACTTCGGGCGGTTCTTTATCCAACTGTATTGCTTTTGAGTACCAGTTGTACGACACTTTCCACGTTTTCCATTCCTGTGCCATGTTTTTACCAAAAACCAGGGGTTTCGGTTGCCGAATGTTTATGCGATGAGCTAACCTCTGATCTTGCACGTTTTCTTCAATGTTCGACATTTTCTTGTTTTGCCGATTTACCTACGTTCAATCAACACAATCCAATAACTCCTGACACCATGTAACGTTTTGCATGCAGGGTTTTGGGTGAACACTTGATAATGATGCTTTATACAAGACACAAATGCACTGCAATCTAACTGTATGTTTTATTAACGCTCACAATGCCATGCTGACTGGTCATGCCTTGTCATACAGCGATGTGCTGTTCGATACCTCGATACACGGTTATCGTTACACCATACAAATCCATTCTTTCATTGCTCGGCAATTTGAAAAAAAGGCTGAATCGCAGTAGCTGCCTTTTTGATTTTCATTAATTTCGCAAATTCTGCACAGAATTATCTTTCTCACATTTACTTTAAACATAAGTGAAAATATTGTACAATTTGTTTTAAGCGCTGTGTATTACAAAAATGTAACTTGTGGTGTTGCAACAGGACATACTTTCTCGCATTATATCTAAAATATTTCAAAATTTGCAATTTTCAAAAGTTCAGAGAGTTCAACAAAAATGAGACCTGCATCATTCTTTCAAGTGTTCATTCCATTACATATCCATGGACAAAAAAGGAAGCAAATATTTGTAATGATTTTTGAGAATTATTTTTATAAATTGCTCGAAGCAGAAATTCCGCAATAACCACTCGTTAAAAAATTTTACTTTTTTTTCAAAAAGCAACTTTTTTAGAACATATTTCATTTAAGACAGAAAGCTCTATATTCAATACTGTGCTTTTGCAACGTTACCTTCTTTTTTTTTCGAAAATACGATTGCGAAAAACGGAATCATCACTTTTTATATCATCCTTTGTATCATACGAGGAGGACATTTTCGAAAACATTTGGAACCGATTCTGAGTAAAAAGTGTTTAAAAATTCGAAGAAAAAATGATCATGACTACCACCAGCGATTTTGCACGTGTTTCGTAATATGAAAAACCTGCACTGTGGTGGCAGTAAAACGGAACATAGATCGACAGTAGTTCGATTTCTCTGTAATCTGCACGATAAAAACAAAAATCCTACAGGTTTTAAAAATGTTTTATTAAGGATAAATAATAGGATAAGGATTAAGGAATTTTGAATAATAAATACAAGAATAGGCAACATTTAGGCATTTAAACACAAAATAGGCTTTTATTAGTGAAATAGGCATTTATACGCACTATAAAATTCGCATATAATGCTCGTAATGCCTCAATATGAGAAAGTAACCTAAAATATTGAGTTTTCCATTGAAGGAAAAATAGGCAAATAGGCAAAAATTCGCAGCTTACTAATAACAGACTGTTTATTTTGAGGTATTAAAGTAGCGGAAATGCTCCCTTCTCTTTGTCCAAACAACTAAAGACATGAAGTTCCGGAATGGATCTCTATACGAATAATTATTATAATAGTAATACCTTCGATTATACATGTATTTTCTGCCATAGCACAGTAACTTACCACTATATAACACAAAAAGACAGCATCCAAAAGAACAGGTACTAAAAAATAATATGCACATTATGAATTACAAGCACAGATCAAATAAATCCACAAGTAAAAGTCCGTGGCATTACGTAGCAAGCGGCGCTTATACCTGTGTGTCGGCTCGTATGCATGCGATTGCGAACACATCTGCAAGCTCAATAGGCGGCGCGGCGGTGGGCCAGGGTTGCGGCGCTTACCGGTGTCCTGCATACAACCAAATGGAGCTTCCAAAAAGTCAAGAGCGAATGTGCGAACTGCCTAATGTATTTAGATGGAGGACATCGGCATGCTCACTTCGGTCCGGGTTGCGGCACCTATATTTAAAAAAAGTGAAATTACTTTAGCGTGGCCCTCACAGTCAGGGCTCCGGGATGCCGGAAGAGTCCATTCCTTAAACCTATTGTTGTAAGGGGAGAGTGTCCCTTCTCAGGACGTGTTGACAGCCCTACTCCAGTTGAGTAAACATTGACCCTTGCTTATTTGTCTCCGGAAGGTCCAGTTTTCAGTTGCATTTCCCTAACAGAGTACACCTATTTGTGTGAAGTTCTTTATAAGAGATTATTATTTTGTTGTGATCATTGCAATGCGTTCTGTTCAGAGCAACTTGCATACAGACGTCCTTCACGGTCAGGCGCGTGAAGTCGTTGCAAAAGTATATTAATTTATGAGGAGAAGCAAAAGAAGGCATTGAAAATATCAAAGCAGTTCTTAAGGCAGTAATTGCTGAATCGGGTGTTTCGAAAAGATCTATTTGCAGAATTAATAATGAAATTAATTCTATTCAATCAGGTGAATCGTGTTCATTTTCTTCTCCTAATGAAGAGAAAAAGAGAAAGAACGTGAAACCTGCTCTCGACAGTTTCAATGAGAGTGTGATTCGCAGCACAATGATTTAATGTCCCATATCAATAAATCGTTATTTTTACTGGAAACGACGCGAACGATAGTAAAGACAGTGATAGTGACACTACTTATGATAGTGAGGAAACCGGTATCAATGACAGTGGAAAACATGGATGATGAGGACAGATCCGGGCCATCCCGTGAATTTGATGTTTCTTCATTACCGAGCGAAAACACTACAGCAAATTGATTTCCAAGGCTGTTCGCTATAGAAGAATCCGCTTAAGAATGAGCCAAAATGACAGTTCGCTAAACAAGTGAACATCACATGTCATTCAGAGAACTATTTCTCCGCCGCGAGAACTGTTCAGCCACGCCTCTTCATAAAGTGTTCATTGCTCCGTTTAGACATCACAGCTTCTCGTGGTTCACAACCATGTAATTATATAAAAGACCCTAGCTCTACACGCCGCCGAAACCGGTCACCTTATTGAATACAACAAGACCCGTACTCTTTACTGTGAGGACCGTTGGTGGCCACGAGTCATTAAAGAGGCCTTAGAAATATCTAGAAGGCCCATTAACCTCAACAGGGCCGGCTTCCATTCCTCGATGTGCTGGTCTCCAGACGCCCCGATGGTACCCTCGGCCACTCCGTGTACCGTAAGCTCGCCCACACAAACAGATATTTACACGCGGATTCACACCATCACCCTTCCACAAAGCGGGGAGTGCTCACGACCCTTACCCACCGGGCAGCCAGCATCAGTGACAGCAACAATTTCAAAAAGAAATAGAGACACTTACAGAGACTTTCCTCGCCAACGGCTACAGCAGTTCCTCGATACATCGTGCCCTGAAGAACCTCAACGCAATAGACGCAGCCAAATCCAACACCACGACCGAGTATTCCAGCTCACCACAGAAGACGGCGCGACTCCCCTACATCCAAGGTGTCACAGATAGGATCGGCAGGCTGCTTCGCAGATCCGACATCCGCCCGGTGTTCTACGCCCTCAACAAGATCGGAAGGAAAGGTAAAGGACCGTCCAGGTCCAGGTCCTGGTTCAGGTGAAAGACCGTCTTGAACCGTGTAATAACGCTGGTGTATATGAAATCCTGTGCAGTTGTGGGCTAGCATACATCGGCCAAACTGGTCGAACTGTAGAGGAACGCATGCGTGAACACATGCGCCATGACCGACTGAAAAACATCCACAAGTAGGCCCTAGCTCTACACGCCGCCGAAACCGGTCACCTTATTGAATACAAGACCCGTACTCTTTTCTGTGAGGACCGTTGGTGGCCACGAGTCATTAAAGAGGCCTTAGAAATATCTAGAAGGCCCATTAACCTCAACAGGGATGATGGTCTCCGCCTCAGCTCTACGTTTATTTATTTATTTATTTAGTCAAAAAACAGTAAAAACGGAGTAAAAACAGTAAACGTGGAAACGGGCTGTTTCAACCCGCCAATCCGGCGCTTCTCCCTGGGGACACCCCCAGGACCGACCAATGACGGGCCCCCTCCCGGTCGCCGATTGGCTGTTGCCCCCCTTTTGCCTCTCAGGCGCCGCTTTTGTACACTTTTTACACTTTTACTTTTCCTTTCTCTTATTTTCTGCCCCATATGGTTTCACTCTTCCCTTTGCCACATTCTCTTGCGTCCCACTCGCCCCCCCTGCCTCGCTATAACTCTGTCTTTCCTTCACCAATACCGTACCACCTGCACGCTTCCTATTGGCCGTTCCCGTGACCTATCACGTACCCCTTCTCCTTTATATTAGGCGGCCTCGCTAGCCATTTGGCAGCAGTACGCTCTGAGGAAGGCCACAATATGTTGGCCGAAACGTCAGCCACCAAATCGACGACGTGGCTCATCTCGAATAGCCTGGACAACATGAATTCCGGCCGCGGAAGCCTACGCAATCATTCCTCTCATGGCGCACGGGGGTGTGTCAATAAAATGGAATATCTCACGGTATTTTGCATCGTTCTCCGTTGTACCGCCAGGACTCGCATGATCGCCAGCACTGCTAGATAGTCGTGCGACTTTTACTGGCACAACCGAGAACGCGAAATACCATGAGATATTTCATTATATTGACACACCCCTGTGCGCCAAGAAAGAAAAACCGAAGTGTAATAAGGATCCGCCACAGCTTGCAGCCCGGCCAACTCGAAGCCTATACTGCGATTTTTGTAGGAAGAGCTCTCAAGATAACTCAAATCCCATCTTCGCGATGGAATATGTCACGGCATTTCGTATCATTCACAGTCGTTCCGCTAGAATTCGCACGATCGCGACCGTATGAAGCAGTGCTTGCGATCATGCGACTTCTACCGGCAAGACCGAGAAAAGACGCGAAATGCCGTGACATATTCCATCGCGACGATGGGATTTGAGTTATCTTGAGAGCTCTTCCTAGAAAAATCGCAGTATACTTGCGCGCCTTGACCGCAAATAATTGTGTGTACCTATATTTATTTATTTACTAATCTTTCTCAATATAGCGCAGGTGGTGCTGCGTTAGGAGGGCCGTCGATTCGACTTAGTTAATACTCAAGGTAAGCAGATTAAGATAATAGGGTTAGTACTAAAAACGCGTTTACTTTATAAATTTCCCCTTAGGATGTGGACATGGTGTTGTAGAATGTATTTAAGTTACAGGAAAGCTTTTATCTTTGAAACCTAAACTTGGCAACATGAAAAATTTGTTAAGGCACTTTGACATTTGACTGCACAAATTTAGAAAATTTGTGGTCCACTATAGTCTAGTGCAAGGTATGTAAAAATATAAAGGTATCCTCAAATTTACCTTGATAGGGTATAATTTTTAGTTTACTAAATGTCAATAGCAACAAAAACTATATTTAAAAAAAGGACAAGAGATTTGTATATATAGTTTTTCTGACAGAAAAATTTAACTGTGGGTTGAAATGTTTTATTTGTCAAAACCATCAACATTTTCAAATACATATGTTCTTGAGATTCATACAATGATTAAACATGATTGAACAGAAAGAGGGCCTGACAAATTTCAATTAATCAATGCTTGGCCAGATGTACACGCCTTTCAAAGTATCAAGTCCTCTATACTCTCAATATTCACATACCATTGTAATACACTGAAAAAAAGACTTAACATTCATGAACAGATATCTGAAGACATTTGTATATACCTGATTAACATTTGTCAACATAGTAATTTTTAAGACATGTATTATTTGCTGGTTGCTGCTCATATAAGTACAAGCATTAACTGAAATTGAAGCAAGTAGTGGCAAGGGTTCCCATCCTGAAAATCTATCAAGATGAACTCTGTAACACGAATTAAATATTACATGCAGAATCTCTTGCCACTAACTGCTAGTAACACATGAGCACCACCTCCACCATGCAAAGGAAGATGCAACCTACAAAATGGGAGGTGTACAACTACTACAGCATGGAGACAATTTGCTCAGTAGCACACAAGACAGTCCTCTTATCAGAATCGAACCAGAAAACACCAGCTAGTAATTGTGAGGTTTCGTTGTCATCATTCACTCCATTACAGAACACATTTTTAATGTATGAATTCAAAGGAATGGTGGGTCATGAGTTGATCTTTTGCTGCAACATCCTTTACAAGATTATTTACACCATAAATTTATCTCCCAAGGACATAATTTTAACAGCTGTTCATAGTAAAAATAATTCTATTAAAAATAAACTCTGACAAGTCTGATATAAATGTATTTACAGGGGCTTGTAGAGAAAGTACATATAAACACAAATCAAACTTAAGTTGAACTTATTACTTAATACATCTGTACATACAAAAATGTCTTAGTAAAGTACTTAATACAACAAATGTATTGCATTTCAGGCATCCAACTAACAGAGGGATGTGCCTAGCCTACAAACAGCAACTACTCAGTTACAATACTGGAAGAAACTAGAGTTAACCAGAGGCACTGGTAAGCACTAAGTGCCCATCAGCAACCCATCAAGCTACAAACACACATTACATTAATGCTTGTGGTGCAGGCTGATGCCAACTTTGGTACCCCAACTTGTGCCTCAAACTGCTAGTTTGTACATGATGAATAAACAGCCAGCAATGTTCAGTACTACATCAAATGAACATGCAGCTCTTAGATTACATACAATGACTTTATTACACGTTTAACTTTGCAATACAGTAGTCTATGACTTACATGAACTGTACTTGTATCCCTACTGACTTACTTCCACGTCCAGTCGCAACTACACACCATCACATGCTCACAGATGTGGACTACAGAATGAAAACAAGTACAACTGCACTTCGGCCAGATAATATAATAAATATATACAGCTATATTTTTATTTCTCAGCTTCTGGTTAAATCAGACAACTCTAACAAATGATTTCTAATCTACCATAGATGTTCAACAAAGGTGTTCACTGAAACAGTGAAAGACTAGAATAATTACACATCTGTATAACTGTGCATCATAACAGACAAAATTTAAAAAACAATGAAATTCAATGCTTGGCCCTTCCCCAGGGCGAGGAGCCTGGCTTTCCACAGAAATTGCCTGCCTCTAACCCCAGGCCCCACACCCTTTGGGAGCTACACCAGAGGTAATCAGGTCAGAGGAAGGTCCTTCTGACTGCTCCTCAGCCCACAGAGTAGCACACACCTAAAGACACAACTACAGCTTCCCATACAGCACATCTCCAGTGCCACTTGCCAGAGACGGGGAAGAAGAATAAACACAAAAATGGCACACTGGGCAGTGTGGATGTAAACAACTCCACAAGACTGGGTGTGATGTACTCAACATCCAAAACAATATAACAGGGCTAAACATGAAGTACACAGAAAGGAATGTGACTATGACACTGTATGATGGCTGGCACACAGGCCCACAGCACACTCACTACTCTGTTAACAGCTGAAAGTGGCCTTCTGTTGGCTAATAAGCAGGTGCCTGGAAGTCTGTGCCCACAGGTCCTGAAACAAGACAGTTTCAGATCATATCCTTTGAATAACATTAGATTTTCAAGCATTTGCCTGTATTGTTATGAGGGATGTAGGAAATATTTAGTCTCTAGCATTAAAAATTAGGCCTCCTGACAGAATTTAATGGAGCCTAAAATATACTAAATAAGTACATATTATACCTCATAATTTACTGATAATTCATTAAATAGCATCAAATGAATTGGTTTCAAACAGCTCCCCAATATACAATTATTAAGGCACATTTATTAAAAAAATTCAATCATTCATCCACAAACAGCAGCTGTTATTAATTTAAGATAGGAAATATTCTACAGTATGGTCATTATCTGTAGTGTAATAAATTAAAGTCTAGAGAAGGTTTACAGCCACCCTCTAGAAAGATATCAGATTTGTTTTTTTCACTAAAGATACAAATTTCTCCTAGCTTTTCTAGTTACACACATATGCAGACTTTGGCCCAATATTTAAGTTTATTTCTGTAGATATAAAGTTCCAGAAAAATATAATTTAAATTAAATTGTGCGAAAAATACCAAAATGAAGATTAAACAGATTGCATTAAGTACACAAAGAAAATGGCTTTTGAAAACATATTACAAGAATTAGTGAGTGAAATATCTACAAGAATGATAGCTAGGACCATGAAGGAAAGAGTAAACCCTTTCCGGTACGCTAGAACTAAGAGAAAAGTTCACAAAAATAACCAGAAAGAAAAACTCAGAGACCCACATAAGGTTGAGTCAATGTGAAGAATCCCATAAGTAATGGAGAACACCTCAGCAGCAAGGAAACAAACTGCAAGAGGATAAAAAGGGAAGTATGATTGGAAGAGTCCAGTCAAGATCTCAGAATTCACCTCGTGTTTGAGAGCCAGAAAATGGAGGTTCTTGGTATGCTGCATCAGCTTCCTGGCCCATGGGATACGAAGTGTAAGGGCCACCTCCAGGCATTGCAGCTGGATCTGCTTCATAGCTAGGGGCAAACGCTGCCTCACTACCTTGTCGGAACCTCAGAAAAGCAAACCAAGCACAACCAGCCTAAAATATACAACAAAATAAGACATATGAAATATGAAACCGATTTTTTAAAATATCACTACATATAGGAATTTACAGATGAATTGAATAAAATGTACCCAAGTGAAAATGGAGAAAAAAGAGAAGGCTATTGCTGCCTGAACATTATTTACTCCAACGCCAAGTGGTGGACTCTCGGCATTGCGCCATTGGTTTGTCAGGTAGCAAAATCCAACAAAGTATAAGAATGCCCAGAAACCTGGAAAAAGGATTTTTAAATCAATATCAACAACACACCTCACAGTATCTGAGGCCTCATAAACTTGACTAATACTCTAAAATATACTCTGCAACTGACATACTGATACTCTCTACATAAAAATATACAAACCAGAAAAACCTAAATCGCCAAGAACGTAATGCTTTCTCGTTTTTACTGATGACATTTGCTCAAACATATACTCTCCAACAAGGAAGCCTATTGCAGCCAGAAACGCTATAACACCAATACCGACGCCATAGTTGCATGCATTTGAATCATTATTATACAGGCAATACTCTTTTTCCGCTCCCTTCGCCCATCCTTGCGAAGATATACAGCCGAATACTATGATGGCAAATAGCTGAAACAAAGTACACTATAATAAGAGATCGTTTCAGATATAATACCCTCTTTCTGGAGAAATGGGTTTAGGAATGCTCTGAACAATTTCTATTTAATTTTTCACACAATTCAGTCAGTAAATTAGTGACCTACATTGAGAATTCGCAAAAAATCAATATTATCCCATATCGGCTCGCCCATTACAAGGGCGAGTCATGGCGGTGGTAATGTCAAAATCGATGCAGTTTCCTCTTAGAAATTTACCATACGCGAGGAAGCCCGATAATCAAAATAATTATTACTTACAAGAATATTTACTTACCAAACACAAACCTCGCAATATCACCTGCGGACGCTGAACAAATTGAATTGGATCAAACGGAGTTCCAGCTTTACCACCACCGTACGCTCCGGCTGCGTCCATCTTTACTGAAGTAATATGAACTCAAGTGGTGGTCAAAACCTCGATGTTCATAATTTGAAAAAGTAACGAAATATTTGTTAATTACTCATGTTAAAAATATAAATGTACATATTAACAACTGTACTTAAGTGAATATTGTTCAATTTACATTATTAAATGCTCAGCTGATTACGGTTGTAAAACTATTTTTGAACTTGTTCAGTTTTATGAAAAGTTGTTCGAATCTGAAATCAAAATTTTTAGTAATCCGGTTGTCAATGGTGTCGCCACAACAATTTGAGGACGTTTCGTGATTATTATTAACAAAATGGATAAATTTGGGTTTTCTTCCCAACATCCACTATCTTAGCATGTTACCAGCTTTCTCTCCACGATCGAGATATCTTTGCACTATACAGTGTACGCAGTGTACAACCAGTCATTTCCGTCGTCGTAGTTGCAAGTAGGACATAAGTCGTGCTGAATGGTCGAGTTTTCTCGTGTGATCCAGTGAAGGGAATTGTTGTTGTGAAAAGTAATATTGACACCTGATACTGCCACAGCAAACAATAATTGTGGTTGAAAACTGACAAATAACATTGACGAAAGTCATCAATGTTGGTGTGTCTTGAGTGACAAACCGCATTTGTTTCAGAATTTTTTCTCAGATACTTTGATATTGGTTTGCTTTTTGGTAGTGATCATGTCATCGACAGTAGTAAGTGAAAACACCGAAAATACCTGTGTCGTTTGCTTCAAAAATGTATCTATTTACTCCATCGGTGAATGTGACCACCCCGTGTGCTACGAATGTTCCACGAGAATGCGAGTTTTGTGTCGTCAAAATGAATGCCCTATTTGCAGACAAGATATGCCGAAGGTAAATATATAGATTGTCGTATTAAAACGTTTCTTCCTCTAATGTTGACAGTGTTTATTTCTTATGTTGTCACGTAAGATGAGTAATGTTTTCACATGGACCTTCTTTTTTAGGTTATATTTACAAAAACCGTGCAACCTTTCAAGAATATCAAGAATAATACATACCTTATGGACAAAAAGTTCAAAATATGCTTCGACAATGCTGAAATTCAATCTGCTTATAGTAAATTATTGGAACATGTGTGTACAATATGCCCAGGGAGACCTGCTTTCAGGACATTTCAAAACTTGAAAGATCACATGAGGAAGGAACATGAACTTCATTATTGTGATTTGTGTGTGGATAACTTGAAGGTATGGTATGGGTAACCAAAAGTTTTAAATATTTTGTTCAAAAATTCTTATCAGAAATGCTTCTACAGATATTCACTGGTGAACGAAGGTGCTACACAAGACAAGAGCTAGCCCAGCATAGACGGAAAGGTGATCCTGATGATCGATCACACAGGGGTCATCCTCTTTGTGAATTTTGTGACCAACGTTACATGGACAATGACGAGTTGTTCCGACATCTTCGAAGAGATCACCTCTTCTGTCATTTTTGTGATGCTGATGGATTTCACCGTTATTATAGGTATCCACTGAGCTTTGAAATGAGTATCCTGTCTGAGTAGATTAACATCTGTTCACTTTTTATGACAGTATCAGAAGTTAATAAAATAATCTCCGGTGAACCCTTCCCTGGAACTCAGAAATTTCAGGACATGTGCTTCTAATAAAAATATGCGTAGAAAATTCCATTTTAAGAGATGAGACCAATACACTTTTTTTGAGACTAGGAACGTGTATTATGGTAGAAAATTGGCGGGTTGTTTCTTAAAACCTATGTAATTGAATTGCATTTTACTGTGCAACTTTTGCTTAATGAAAAGTTATAAAATTTTAGGATTCATATCTTGGTATGTTAAATTCTGTACTCTTATAGAAAGATAAAATTCAGATCTCATGTTGTCTTTAAGAGACTGTATAATGGTGTTGCTAATTTTTTAAATATGTTTTCACTTATAAATTGTGCATAAATTTCAGTCTACATTAGACAAATTTTGTGCTACTAATCTATTTATAATTTATTTTGTCTTTCAATGAAAATACTGCAACTATAAAATTCAGTAATGATGAAAGTAGAAAATTGAGCAAAGATCATTGAATTAGCGTCTTCTTTTCTCTATTTTTGGCAGCTCTTATGATTATCTGCGAGATCATTTTCGTGCTGATCATTTTCTTTGTGAAGAGGGAAGCTGTATGGATGAGAAGTTCACATCTGCATTTCGTTCAGAAATAGACCTGAAAGGTGAGTACAAATTAATAGGAAAAAGACAATATTTTGATTGTATTATTATCATTAAGCTGCGGATTTTTGCCTATTTTTTCCCTTCAATGGAAAACCCAATATTTTAGGTTACTTATTCATGTTGAGGCATTACGAGCATTATAGGCACATTTCATAGCGCCTATAAATGCCTATTTTGTGTTTAAATGCCTAAACGTTGCTTATTCTCTTATTAAGTGTTCAAAATTCAATTATCCTTAATCAAAAAATTTTAAATTGTGTAGTTTTTTTTTTTTTTTATCTTGCAGATGACAGAAAAATCAAACAACTATCGATAAATATATGTTCCGTTTTGCTGCCGTTTTAGTGCGGGTTTTTCATATTATGAAACATGGGCAAAATCGCTGATGGTAGTCGTGATCATTTTTTACTTTGAATTTTTAAACTATTTTTGCTCGGAAACGGCTCCTAATGTTTTTTAAAATCAAAGGATGATATAAAAATTGGTGATGGTTCCATTTTTCGTGATCATTTTATTTTTGGAAATTGTAAAAAGATAACATTGCAAAAGTACAGTATTGAGTATAGAGCTTTCTGTCTTAAAGGAAATATGTTCCAAAAAAGTAGATTGAGGGGGGGGAGAGAGAAGTAAATTTTTTTTAACAAGTGGTTATTGTGGAATTTCTGCTTCGTGCAATTTTTAAAAATAATTCTTAAAAATCATTACAAATATTTGCTTCATTTTTTCCATGGATATGTAGTGGAATGGACACTTAAAAGAATGCTGCAGGTCTCGTTTTTGTTGAACTCTCTGAATTTTTGAAAATTGGAAATTTTGAAATTTTTTTGATATAATGCAAGAAAGTATGTCCTGTTGCAACACCACAAGTTACATTTGTGTAATGCTCTGCGATTAAAACAAATTGTACAATATGTTCACTTATGTTTAAAGTAAATGTGAGAAAGATCAATCTCTGCAGCATTTGTGAAATTAATGAAATCAAAAAGGCAGCTACTGCCATTCAGCCTTTTTTTCAAATTGCCGAACAATAAAAGAATGGATTCGTATGGAGTATTGGCCAGAACAGTGATGAAAGCAAACATTCCATGAAGGTAACTATTTTATGATTACTTCAGAAACTTTCTGTTCAAGAACGTAAATAAGGATAAGGAAAATATATAATGCCTTTTTAAATGCCTACTTTACATTTTTAAGTGCCTATTTTTACAGTTTTTCGTGCTAATAAATCCGCAGCTTAATTATCATTCAGCAATGAAAATTACTTGATGGGAATGTAACATTATTTTGTTACAATGTTTTATTTCAATTTCCAAATTGCAATCTCTAGAAATAATATTTTCAATGTGTTAAAATTACTTTTTGCTTATGATTTGTGAAAATGTCAGAAATCATGTCATGAAGGTTTTAAGTCATGAGGTTTTTGTTCAGATCATTTAATGCAGATGCAATTGGTTGGAAATTATTTCTTGAGTGTACGAGTACTTGTTAAATACGTAGCAGCTTTAAAAAATGAAACTTATGATGGTAAGGTGACAAATCTATGAAATACATGATGCAGAGTATCAAATTGTACCGATTTTGTGTGTATTTCTTGACAACTTCGCTATTACAAGCTTCACTTCTAAAGCAGTTGATAGGGATTGAAAATTGAAAACTCCTTTCTTTACATTTCATAGTTTGCTTTCATATCAGCAATCTGTGTAAGGTCTCTCAATTGTGCATATCATTTACACTCCAGTGTGAGGGAGCATGTGTAGTGTTAATCTACTTGCTGTTCTCTTTTATTGTGCATTAATGTATAAACCAATCCTGTGAGCACAGCTGTCATCATGTATTACAATGTATCTATTTTGAAAATTCTGTGTACAGTTTAAGTGCTAGTGTTGTTTCAAGACCCTTAAAGCACATGGTTTGATAAACCCCCTCTTTCAGAATCAGGGACTGTCAAAACATGCATTTCTCTCAAAACCTTGACTTCCAGTTTTGCAGCATTATGTTAACTTGCTTTCTTTGTCATACTACATTTATTCCATTACCAGTATGCCAGAAATAGTTGGAATGTTAGAACCATACATGCCACTAGCTGATTGCTTCATGATAATACAGAACTGGTGATCCCATGGGGCTTCACCACATTCAGTAAGCCTACCTTACATATACGTATAATAATCACCACTGCATTTGTGACAGAGAAACCCATTTTAGGATATGTGTAATTTTTTTAATTCAACAGGTTGAACGAAAATGCCTCTTGAATCGTTTAATTTTCTGTGAACAGTTTGCCTAATCAGTATAAAAATTTCAAAAGAAAAATTAGGAGGTATTTTTGAGAAATCCTTCAAGAGGTATTTTAGGAAAATTAAGATGATTTGCCTCAACATGCCTCAAAACTATTATTTTGAAGAACCTTTCATGAAAGCATTATAGATTGTAATTGAGGAATGGAATTTATTGTAATAAAAAAGCAAAATGTGTGTGTGCGTGTGTATGTATGTTTATTTTCTCCAAAAGATGTAAGAAAAATTGGAAAATATCTGAAATAAAAATTCCTGTAGTGTTTAAAATTGCTCCCTACAAGCTTTTTAAAATTTCCGAAGAAAAAATGTCTCCGATCAGATCTTAAAATGGATTCAAGGTAGCTGAAGGAAAAGTTCTTCCTCTGCAGCATTAATTTAACACTAATGTATTACATTAATTTAACATTAATGTAATGCATTACATTACATTGCATTGCATTGCCTGTATTGTATTTCTATTAATAATAAGTCTGACTTAAGGGAGTAGCTATCCTACCGCATATCGGGAAAACTAGTTGAAGCGCAATGCTAGTCGCTGAACTGCATAGTAATGCCATCTGGTGAGCACGCCCTTCTTCAGACCCTAGACCCCCACCCTTGAAGGCTGCCTGGCTGCAGCCTTCATCAGCCTGTATATGAGCCTGTGCAGTGAATACATGACGTCACGACTCCTCGTTTTACACAGGCCTTATGACGAAATGAAATGGGAGCCTAACACTTCTCTCTTCCCTGTCAACAGCTTCAAATGCGTTACGGACGCCCGTTAACGAACCGACAAAGAAAAAGTTTGATATGATTGTTACATAATACAACTCAGAAATCCATTATTAATAAATTTTTAAACATATTTTAAAATTTCGTTTGGAGGGCGATTTCTCTAGGAGAGGCTCCGCCTTACAGCCTTTAATGACGAGCCGCGCTTGCAAAAAATCCAACAATGTGACAAGACAATGATCATTAAAAAATATTTGTCAGACTTTGATCGAGTTGTGTATGGGTCTTGTGAAACACAAGATTTATTCTCGCTAAGCAAACACGTGCTCCTCCTCGATTCCGAGTTTGCGGTTTCCAAGAAGCAGAGGAAGGGAAGCAAGTTTGACTATTCAAGGTCCAGTGGTTGTAGAAGCGAAGTGCTTTGTATGAAAGATTATCCGTGAAACATGTTGGCAAACTTGTAACTGAAATGTTCAGTTTCGTTGTTGATCAAAATATAACAAATACGTAAGACGTATGTAGTAATAGCTAAAATATAAAATGTTAAAGGTAGGGTATGTCTTCTGCTTTGTCTCCGTGGTTGCCCTAGATTCTCCACGTTTTACTTCAGGAGTATATTATATAATTCATGAATAGCTGCCACATAACTTCACTTTTTTAATCTACCGTCTGGACATGCAATACATCACTAAGCAAATAAGACCCGAACTAAAAAATCCGGCGAAGGTACGAATTTCCTTTGATCCACCCACCCACCCACCCACCCTCATTAGGATATAAAAATGCCTGGATGCGGGTCGAGAGCTTCTCTTTGGAAGGACACGAAGCCTAAAGGCCCATTCACAATGCAGACATAAACATAAGCATAGCGTTAACATAAAAGTTAGGACAACGTTTATAAGCGGACTCATTCACAATGCATTCGCATAAGCATAACGCATAAGACGTTAACTTAAAAGCTTCAAGCTTCTGTGCTTATGCTTATGTCAGAAATAAGAAATTAACCAATCACAGTACGTTTAACTCAAAATCGAAGTCGATAGTTCGAACAAAAGACTTGTTTTCCAAATTGCTTCGTTGATTTTCGACGGTTTTCTGCGTTGTTTTGTAGCGTACGATCTTTTTGTAGTTTAGTTTCGTTGTAATATTCATATTAGTACAATTTAGTTTGAATTTTTATTGAAATTAAAATACCTATCGTAATCTAACCCAACTCATGGCCGAGACGCCGCTGGTAGGCCTTGGCTCGTAAAGAGCTGTTGTGCCACAGTACCTACGTACATGTTTATATATGTTAATATAAACATCAGCGTCAGGGGACGCTGAGATGCTGAGCATCCCCGTATATAAGAACCTTAAATACTGTATTGATAATCTTACAAGTGGTCTGTTGAGCGAAACACGTTTTGTATTAATTTTAAATTGAATTCGGCGGGCTGTTGAAGCTGGCCTCTGATTGCTTGGAAGCTAAAATACGTCTAGCGTCTGCCGCCATATTGCGACGAGCAATGACGCATGCGCAGATGGCGAGGTTCCCCTCTCCCCTCTTCGCCCCTGGCCCAGAGAAACCCGACTGCTTTACGCTAGCGTCTACTGCGGAAAGAAGCTCGTTTGTGCACGAGAGCGCAGCACACTTCAGGCGATCAGTAAATTATCTTTCTCTCTCTCACTCGGGAGTCCCCGCTTGGTCATGAGTACAAACTGTAGAAATAGTGCCTGACTACTATTTCTTAATTAATATCCAAGAAATTGTATTATCTCTTAAATAGATTACATATTATTTAAATCTGCAATGTATAAATTAACATATGGTCTTATTACCATTCGCGTATAAGAATTAAAGCTGAGCCATTGTATAATTTGCTTTCAAGACTTCGGCAGCCCTGACTGCTGTGAGGATTTTGTGGGAAGCGCCTAAACCGTCGCAAGCAATCGAGATCGTGGAAGTAGTCCCAGTGTATCTGCCTTGTGTTGCGTTCGCCTGTTAGATGAAGTATTTAGTTGATAGTGACATTTTGTGTGTTATTGTTGAGCATCCCCAAACGTGTGAGTCACGCTACGCCACTGATAAACATGCATATTTTAAACAAAATTTCAATATATATAAAATATAGATTCTCACATCCAATCAATAGTAACTAGAATGGCCCACAGAAAATAAAAAATATTTGCTTACGCTTATGTTGTACATTGTGAATGCTCAGTCTATCACTTATGTTTATGTCTACGTTACGCTTATGTGTACGTCTGCATTGTGAATGGGCCTTAATGAAGGTACTCTGTTATGCCGAAACAATTTTATTTTCAAAGTTGTCGTAAGCTGAAGTATTGTTTCAAGTTTTTTTTATCGAGTCAAGTATTTATTGTCTCTATTTTTTTATCGATTCAGAAAAACACCTGTCCAAAAAAGTACATGAATACTTCAATAGGAATATATTCACTTTAGTTTACATCAACAGTGCGAGACATGTCATGTTTGGTGCCCAGAATAACGGCTTGCGATCGTTTCATAATTTTCTTCCTGATTTTGGTGGAACGTAGATTAGTCTAAAGATGTTTCATTTAAGCCTCATATGTTGACGTGCATGACTACAGAAAACGTCATTTCAGTTTGACAACCATCTCAAATCATTGAAGATACTGAAACTCACAAAATGGAATTGTCAGACATAATGAACAAAAATGTAGAGAATACATTTAATTGCAAATGTAATAAAATTATAAACGAATTTACAATTCTACCATATAACAAACAATTTTACCATATAAGGGCATATGATGTACCCTTTTTAAACCAGGCTGTAGATTTGTATCTTGTCACATGCCAGTACTTGAAGGAAGTTTTTTGTGTTCGTGTTATTGCGGCATAATATATGAATTAATTTTTAGACGATACCAGAAAAGGGTTTCGTTGTTCTTGACCACTCGGGCAAAATATCGCAGTTGATGAGCCGAGAAGTAATTGTGAGGGCAACTTATCTTATCAACCATGATTTCCTGTGCAAAGCAGGTAGAAACAGTGACGGTCGTGGTTGTGAAGTTAGGTGAAGAACTATTATGGAAAACAAAATTACATATCTTGATAACTGAACTCGCCTATTTCTTGTATACCAAATCAATCCTTCCGTCCTTCAAGACAGCGAACTTTTCTATGATCTATAGAATGGCTATGTCTTCATTAACTGCAGACGATCCTTCTGAATTGCAATATTCCCTAACAAACAAAGTCGACGTTCGAAATCGCGTTTCTGAGGTATGTTTTTATGCGGTTCAGGCCACAACAGTTTTCTCGCACTAATTAGGTTTTTAATCGTTTTTGCTTTCCAGATTTGCTCCACTCTCTTCCTTGCTGATACCTATTGGCGCCAAAATGATTTTTTTCTTCTTTTTTTCTCCCACATTTTCTCAATTTCTCGATCCCCAATAGAATTGACACACCTTCAAGAGTGTTACGTAAGAGTAAAACAGTACAATATGCAAATTTTCATTCAAAAATTGAAAACCATTCTTGAGAAGATGTCGTTTGAGCTCATTTTCACCGAAAACCTTTCAGTTTTCAAGAAACTTCTTAATGAATAATTTGAAGCACGTTTACTCACAAATGCAATTATGTCTACAAATCGCCGGTAATGTAAATATAAACGACGTGAGAAATATTTTTATAAAATGCATTTTTTTAGAAATCAATAGCAATACAACAAAATGACGTTATCCCCATATAGTACTAGGAAAATCCGTCTGAAGTTGTTCTGTCCTTCATCTCCCTCTTTCCCCTTTATCATTGTCTCTCCCTCCCTCACCCTGTCCCGTTTGTCTCTGCCGCTCTATGTCCCTCTCATTCATTGCAGATTCTGCACATCTCTAGCAGGTGAGGCAATATCTGGAAGCGTCGGACCAGCAAAAATGTAATAGAAAGTTCAAGAAGATTTCATCCTGTAGATTACGGCGTGAAAAACGTTTCTTTGAGGCCTTCGACCTCAAAATTTTTGTTTTTAAGGCCATAGAACGCATTGTTTAGGAGTTATTTAACGATATAGATTCAAAATCCTACCGAGTGTGTTGCGGGTTGCATTTGACGTAAATATTTGGTTTTGTTCTACAGCGCCATGTAGTGGAGTTACAACAGATTTAACAGCACATAAACCTTCTCGGTGAAAAAACACGTATAAGGACCAACTTTCCGTCTCTCACGGTTAGACCTCTTCCCATGCACTAATCGAGACATACAAGGTGTCATTCAACGCGTCTCTGTTTCCTGATGGAGAACTGATATTTTTTTCAAATTCGGCCATAAAAGTCTAAGAAATTTCCAAAAACTTTTTTTTTTCGTGTTTTGGTGCTGCGATCATGGTGAGTATGCCGGGAACGAAATCAGCGCCACCTAATTAGATGTAGGTGGCGTTAATTGAACTCCAGTACCAATAGCGACGAACAAGAAGAAGATGGAGACGGCGACGATGACGAAGAAAGAAAAAAAGTCAAGCAACCGAAGATACGAGGGAGACTCAAATGAAAACCGCAAAAGTGTAATTAAAAACTTTTTTTGTCGTTAGGTGTTTGGAAAGTAGCAGACACAATCCTTGATGTCTCTTAAAGCTGGTAGTACGCGGCAGTGTCAGTAGATGTGGTTGGAGCTGAATAACAGCTGATTTAGATGGCGGCATCGCAGATGCACTATGAAGCAAAACAGAGTTCTTAGATTTTTATGGAGTGAAGATATGATACCGGTTGATATTCACCAGAGAATGAAAATGAAGTATGGAGACACACGCCTGTCTGTCACAGCGGCAAATGTACGATTGATGCAAGATATTCAGAGAAGATACAACTTTTTGAGTAATGCTCTCCGTCCGAATCAGGCTCATTGTGTTGTGACAGAGGAGTCTATACCATCTTCTGCTGGTAAAGTGTTGACTTTATTCTGGGATAAGAATAATCGAACCGTACGTGCCCCGAGGTACCACAGGGACCAAAGCCATCTACTCCGACCTTCTCAAGAACCATTTGAAGTCAGCAGTACTCACAAATAGGAGATTAGTGAGTGCAAATGTTGTCAACTTGATAACACCAGTTCGCTTTGAGATCGTACAACTATGATATCAATCGACGACCTACGCTTCAAGTGCCTTTCAGATCTGCCTTACTTGCTAGATTTGGCACAGTTAGATTACCACATCTTTGGTCCATTAACGAGCAATTTGAAGTTAATAGTTCAAGTCTGATGACGTCCAATCGGCGGTGCACGAGTGTCTACAACGTCAACCAAATAACATTTTCTTACCCGGAATCAAAGCACTTCTTATCCAATGACGTAATTACATTGAATGTGGGAGGGATTGTGTAGAAAAAATGTACAAGAAAACACTCTCTCTGCAGTAAAATAGTGGAAATCTAGTGGTGCTACTGAATGGCGCAGACTTTCCCGTATTCGTTTTCTATTTCCTTGGGTGTGAGCTAGTTATTCGAAATTACCACGGAGTTATTCGGAGTTACTCGTGCCAACTGCCATCTATCGCCGCCCAAAGTACATTTTTTGACATTTTATTAATTTTTCTGTTTCCTAATGGTAGAATGGAAATAATTTTAGAATATTAAAGAACAGTAAAACCTCGTCCTAAATGGCAATTTTCCTTGAAAAAAGTGGGGACATTTTAAGAAGTGGCATTTAAGCTCTACTAAAAATGCGAAATTTGAAGCCCCTTTTCACAGAAAATTTTTGAGTTTTCGAAACACATTTGAAGCATTTTAACTTACAAATTCAATAGTGTTTACAAATTGCTGGTAATGTGCTTATTAAAAGTGTGAGGGATTTAAAAAATTACATTAATGTAATTTTTGCAAAAACAAAAAAATACCCCAACTTTGTCATATTAGAGTGCAATTAACACTATCCTTTCGAAAAGTTTGAAGAAAAAATTGGTCTCCTAAGTGAGTTCTATAATTGTCATGTACACTTTTTTGAAAATTATATTATTTTTCCCGCAATATGTCGTGCAATATTTGCAATTTTTTTAAAAAAAATACAAAATCAAGATTTTGTCAAAAACGGCTCCAAATTTTTTTTTAACCTTTGGTAGGGATAGTGCTAAATGTGCTCTATGAGATCACATAAACGCCACATTGCTTTATTCTTTTGATTTTTCAAAAATTACAAATGTTTTTTGGCTTGTCTCTCACGTCAGTAATATTTACATTAGTGGCGATTTGTTCACATTATATTTGTGAGTGCATGTGCTTTAAATAATGCCAAGTAAAGTTTAACCGTTTTCTGTGAAAACTAGCTCAAAATCCCGCATTTTCAGAAACGCTCTAACGCCATTGTCTCATAAATGGCTCTTTTTTTCTTTCAAAATAAAATAAGCCGATAAAAAAATTATATTTTATGTAATAAATTATGAATCTTGCAGATTCGTCCAGTAAAATTCCAAAATGTGCAATATTCTCGTAGTATTGCCCAAAACGTTTAATATCATGCATTAACACAAAATACCTGCAATATAAAACTAGTACTAAAATAACGTCCGTTTCATGATTCAAATTTCTGCCAAGGTTTCATCCAATTTTAAGATAGCAAACAAAAGATACAATTACACGGGAATCAGGTCTTGGTTATAATATTCTGAAGAAGAAAAAACACATCATTTAGCTCCCAGACTTAAATATTACTGAAAAGAATTGTACGAATTATAAGTATATCTCACCCACATGATTCTTGTAAGCCTCTCTTTGTTAAGCTAGGAATTCTAAAATTGCCTTGCCTCTTGATTTATGAATCACTTGTCTTGTAAAAAAAATTACTTTCTCAAGGCGGGAACATATTTCCGACCAATGCAAATGTCTTTCATTACAACACGACGTAGAAATCATGTTCATTAGGTGTCGGTATCAACAGCTCACTAAAAATTCACCTTAAATCCATGTTCATTATTTTACAACGCACTGCCATGTAACATTAAACAATTAAAATCGATTCGCAAGTTTAAATGCCAAGTATAATCTTTTCTGCTGACTGTTTCAATTAGTCTCTATACTGACCATAAAAAAGGACAATAATAGTGGTTTTAATAATATCTAATGTATTAGATATTGCCCTAACGAACATGTCCGACGTATGCCCCACATTGATTTCTGCGATTATTATATGTAGTGTGGCTTGTCTGTTATCACTGACAACTCTACGCAAACCCCGCGGCTCTCGGTCATTAAGTGAAGACTAGCGTATCCGTGCGAGAGCTCTCGCGTGCAATACCCCACCCACTTCGTTATTTTTCCATTTCCATATTAAACCTGTAATATATATTTTTCTTTAAGGCCCTCTTAACTTCCGTCACTTGTTCTATGTCACCTTGTAATTGATAACAATATAATACACCCTTGTCAATACAAAGTATTCTTATTTAACTTTATTATCGAGCAAAGAGGTACGCCCATGCAATTGAATCGACTAGAATATCAAGTAATTAATAATTTCACATCCAGTTGCAAATTCTACAGGCTTTGAACAGGTGGAGTAGAATCGAGAAGCGCCGAACCAGCAAAAATGTAATAGAATGGTCAAGAAGATCCCTTTGGCCTCAAAATTTTAGTTTGTAAGGTTGTAGAACGCTTCGTTTAGGAGTTATTTAACGATATAGATTCAAAAATCTTGACGTGCGTTACAGTTACTTGAATATTTAGAGGCCTTTTTGTAACAAACACTTCACATTAAAAAAAATCAAAGTGCAATTTGTCACGCCTCCTTGAAATTCTTTCTTTTCTCATTTTTCTCTCTTTTCTCATTCTCTTTTTTCTCATTTATAAAGATTGGTGGGGTATGAGAGCTGTAAAGGGAAGGTATACTACAGAAATAATATAGGAGACCATCGTCAACAATAGTTCTTTGCTCACTACCAAGAATATAAAAAAGTTGCTGTTCATTCCGCAAAACGTAAATAGCAAATATTTTATGGTCAACGGCCTCTTCCGTGGATCCGTGCCGACGCATGACGTCAGCTGTGTCGTAAGCAATGAGTATGAGAATTCTCTCGGAACGCGCAGCATGCGAATAGGGAGATCGACAAATCAAAAATTTACATTTTTCAGTCAAAATAGACACTTTCTTCTTTTTTTCTCCCCAGGGTTTCTGACAATCCAAGGAAGCTATACTCTTCTTACGTGGCAGGAGGTTGCATAGTTTTCATTCAATTTCTTTACGCATTGCAGAAATCTACAATCATTCTTACATCATTTTTACTCATTTACTTGCATGTCAGAATGAACCAGTTTTATCAATATTTCTCCCTATATAAAATTACGTTACTCAAACTATGTAAACGTAAAAGTGTTATGTATTATTGCACCTAGAGCAACTACTCTACTTCTTCGATCAAGAAGATCTCGGTAGTAAAATTATCTAGTAATCGTTGATTAATTAAATTTTTAACAAAATAAATGAAATGTTTAAAACAACACTTTTCAGACGATCTATACATGAGCTTCACACGTTCTCACGTATAATGCCGCCTTGGCACCCCACAACGCTTTTCTCCCGTTGCGCCGCAGCGGGGCGGGGAGGGGCGGAGATGGTGTGCGGAAGGAGGGGAAGCAGAGAGGGATGGAGTGGTGCGAAGCGGACAGAACCCAAAACGGAAACGTAAAAAAAAAGTCCATTGTACACTATATTAATTCCTTTTCCTACCTAATAGATGATAGCAACAAATAAATGCCCGGCCAACGCCTGGTTACTTCCGACAATCTGTAAAACGTACGATGCTCAAAGTGTGTGAATGTTATAGAATTTCCAATTTTCACGACCAAATTTTTCTTACTCTTTTAGGATCAGGAAAAGGTTGTAGTAATAGATTTTAAAATACCAGTAATCATGAATTAAATGCACTGGACACTACGTTTTAACATTGTCTGGGACATGAACGAAACGTATCTTGTCTTAAGCAGTTAAAAATGCTGAACAAGAAATTTGTCAACGGATACGTCGTACCCTCTTTAATGATAAAAACATAATAAAATATTTCTTAAATGAGAAAATTTGTGACGAGTATTTTTCCAAACACTGAGAGTACTTGGCCCTACTTGACATGATTAGATAAAAAAACAGTACATACTTCCTTAGTACTACTAAATCAACTTGTTACTTTCTGGCCTTTGTAAGGAGAGAAAATATTGTAATCGTAACAGAAATGTTAGCAATGCTGCGAAAACTCGATGTCGACAAATACGTTTTGAGGAGCCCCTGAGTTCCTTTTTTAAAAAGTGTTTTTGATATTTATTTGGTAAAAAAAAACACTCAAAACTGTATATGACGTATGAGGAAAGAGATTATCTCTGCACATTCTCTTGAGGTCCAGAATTTAGAAAAAAATGAAGCCATTAAAACATTTTCTCAAAAATAGCATAAGATTTTATTTGTAATTATTTTTTATCTTAAATACAGCAAAGTGCAGTTATACCTGTAATTACGGTATCAGTGCAATTTTTAATACCTATGAATTTTGGAAAATTTCAAACGTTTGTGAACGAACTACAATGTTGACATTGGCCTCTAATGCTGCAAAAAATCTATGTTGAGATTTTGACGGAAATGCACATTTTGAGGGTCCTTGTTGCAGAATTTTAATATTTTTCTTTTCCAGCACATCTGTGATTTAACAAATGTTTGGGAAACAGTTTGTTAGGAAATTCATTTTTAATACCTTGCATGCCTGAGAATGCAATGTGAAACATCTCTTGAATTTCTGTGTCGTAAAAACTTGTCGATTGCCCATTACTGATTCGAACCAGACCTATTCCTGTATGTTGTCATGTCCAAATCTCAGCGTCCTCCGAGGGCGGAGGGCGGGCGTGCGCGGTGGACGCCAAGCGGCACCGGATGTTGTTGCAGCGCACCGCGCGTCCGTGCACGGACGCACCATGGGCAAGGCGGCGGCCAAGCAAGCGCGCACGCTCGAGCTCGAGTTCACGCTGGCCCCGCGGCCGCGCCCCGAGCGCGGGGGCGGCGGGGGCGGGGGCCGGCCCGGGCCACGCGGGCGGCCGCCGCGCGACGACGACCACCTGCTGGGGGCGGCGGGCCCCGCGCACGACGACTTCCCGGGCCCCGGCGCCGCGGCCCTGGCGCCCTCCTCGGCCGCCGCCCCGCGCACGCACTGCCCCGACGAGTTCCCCACGCTGAGCGGCGCGCCGGCGCCGCCCGCGCCCGCGCCGGCGCCCGGCCCGCTCTCGCGCCCCAACGGCGTGGGCGGCCTCACCATCCGCGCCGTGCGCCAGCCGCCGCTCGCCGTCACCGACGAGAACTTCCCGGCGCTGGGGGGCGCCGACGCGGCCCCGCCGCCCGCCGCCCTCAACACGGTGCGCCTCAGCGTGAACAGCGAGCGCGCGGGCGACGGCCTCTCCATTCGCGTCAACCGGCGCGCCGACCCGCACGCGACGCGGCTCCGCGCCGACGACTTCCCCTCGCTGGGGCCGTCGACGGGCCCTCCCGGCGGGCCCGCCCCGGCCCCGCCGCCGGCCTCGTCCGTCGCCTCGGGGCAGTGGCTGCACGTGGACAGGCGCGGCCGCCCGCGCACGCCGCTCGCCGGACCGCCGCAAGGACCGCCGCCCAAGGTGAAATCGCTGCAGGAAGACTTCCCTTCTCTGGGCGCGCCGGCCTCCGCCTCCGAGCCGCGCGCCAAGAAAGCCTCGTCCGTCGTCATCCCCGTGACCCCGGCGCCCTCCTGGCTCCAGAGCAACGGACCCGTCCACCCGCCCTCTGCCGCGCCCGCGCCCGCCACGCCGGCTGCCGCGCCTTCGGCCAAACAAGAGTTGATGGGCGTCGCAACGATCAAGGTGAAATCGAAGAAGAAAAAGCAACAGCAGCAGCCTCAACAACAGCAACAGGCGAAGAACGCTAACGACGGAGGTGGGAAGGAAGCCGGCAAGCGGAAGAAGCGGGAAGACGCTTCGGGCAGCGCGACGTCGCTGGCGTCGGCCTCGTCGAAAAGCGCGGCGCGCAGCGGGGAGGAGGAGATCACGTCGAAGCTGGAGGGCGTGCTCACCTGCAAGGAGAGCAGTGGCGGCGGAGGCGACGGGCGCGGCGCGGGTCACAGTAGCAGCAGCTCGACCGGGAGCGGGGCGGCGTCCGCGGCGGCAGCGGCGGCCGAGCGGAAACGCTCGGAGCTGCTCATCGCCAGTCTGCGGCCCGAGCGCACGGCGCCGCCGCCTTCTCCGCCGGAGTCCCCGCCCCCGCCCGCCATACCGCGGGAGGACTTCCCCTCCTTAGGCTGCCCGCCGGGCTTCTGGCGCCCCGTCCTCGCGGCAGCTGCCGCCGCCTCCGCCACCGCGGCCAACTCCTCCACCTCTACCACCGCACCGCCTCCCGGTTTCGGCGCGGCCCCCGCTACCGGCACCGCCACCACCACCACTGCCGCCTCCGCCGCCGCTGCCGCTGCCGCTGCCGGCCCGCCTCCGGGCTTCAGCAGCGTGACGCTCAACTCGGTGGCCCGCGCGCCTGCGCCGCCGGGCGGCAACGGCCTCACGTTCACGAGCAGCAGCGGGCGCTCTTACCCCATCCTGCCGCGCGCCGCCCCCGCGGCCGGCGCGCACACCCCCAGCCCCGCCCCTGCGGCCGCGGCCGCCGCGCCCTTCGTGCCCCCACGCGACGCCGAGCGCCGCAACCAGGCGCTGGTGGCGCGCGTGCGCCGCGCCGTGCCCCTCGACGACTTTCTCCAGCTGTCGGCGCTGTTCCGGCAAGGCGCGTTGCCCGCCGCCACCTTCCGCTCACACTGCCGACACCTCCTGGGCGAGGAGGCCTTCGCGGACGTCTTCCCGGAACTGCTGGCGCTGCTTCCGGACATCGCCAAGCAGCAGGTGAGGCGGCTCTCTCTTCCCGCTCGGTTCCGCACAAAGGGAAGGACAAAACAAAGCACTTTGAACCGTACTCAGTTTTATAAAGTGAACCTTGATGTACATGTATTTAGCCGGAAGAATGCTTAAATAAAATGTGTTTTCACTTTATAAGATGAAAATGAAGACGAATCAGAAATTTAAGAAACCCATCGTATCCACTTTTTTGGCATCTTATTTCAAAAGTTAATTACATGTATTGAAGCTCATCTGTTGAGAGACAAAATCTCACATGCCCTTTAATTATGATAGTTCATACAGAATGTTAGAAGTCCAGTAAAATTGAGAAATGCTTAAATTACTTTCGAAATAATGAAAATATTACCACTACTTTTCATTATTTCATGACATATTTGAGAAAACCCACATATCCACAATTTCAATTTTATTTTATTTTAAGTTTCCTCTATTTCACATTTTACTTGTCTTTGCATTCTAAAAATAAACGATTTTTTGGACCTCCTAAAAAATGTTTTTGTGAAGTGAAAAATGTGAAGTTTCTCAATTTTGTGATTGAAATGTATTGTTCTGTTACACCAAAAGAAAACAACTATTAAACAGTGATTCTTGAAAACAGTTAATGTGAAATACGAAAAGAATGGAAGTATCTTCTCATTATAGATTTCTTAGAAACTTGGTTGTTGTTTCCACAAAGAGTAAAATATTATTTCCATCAGCTCTTTCAGGGCATAATTTAGATAGTTTGCAAATTGTCTTTCTGGTACATCAGAATTGAGGAGTGGTTTCATTTATAATTGTGATTTTTTAGCCAGTTTTAGAAGTTCTGCTTGAACTTTTAATAAACTTACAATCAGACATACAACATTCTGAAGAATAATTATTTTTGTGTTATTAGCATGTTTTCTCAATTATAGGAGCTGATGGCTGCACATGAAGAAGAGGAAGGGCCAGACAGTTTACCCATCCAAGTCTGTGCATCATGTGGACAGGTGCTTGCCTCAGGTGATCTACGACATCATCAGGCATCACACCACCTTGAGAACCACTTTGCTTCAACAACATTAGACAAGGCCTCTACCACCATAGCCAGTGCTTGGGACAATCGCAAGTGACTGGTCTATTGCTTACTGCCCAAGGCAAATGTTGCCTGACCTGAGTTACCTTGAGCTATTTTTGTAACTTTGATAATATGGAGGCCTGCTCAGAAAGAGACATGTGCTTGTTCCACTGTCTTCACTGAGAAAATGATTATTTCAGTGCCAGGGCTGGCACTGAAGAAGGGGAAACTGTGGTGTTACGTGTAAGCTTGTACAGCCAATTAAACTTGTACAGTATCCACTTTGTGTTTTGATATAATCACAGAGCCATATCCCTGCCCTATCCAAATTGACTTCCTAGTATCGAAGACCTACCAGAGCTTTACAGATGAACTTTGCTGTCTTGGTGTACAATTGAAACCAAATTTTAATGAAACAATTTTTTCCTTAAGCTTATATTGCCTTGTTAGCAGGGGTTGTATGTTATTATTTAAAAAACCTAATGTCTCAATTTTTGCCAAGGAATCTCTGGAAATTGAGGAAAATCACTTAATCTCTTAAAATGCTTACAGTTCGTACCTTACCCATGAAGATCTCTAAACATCAAAATGAATTGCTTCACTTGTCTCAAAAGAACATTTATTACTGTACAGATTAAATGACGTAAGGAAACTTAAAGAAAATCATATGTGGTTGTATATTGCCTTGGTTAGTGCAATGTGTGAATATTACCTTGATATTTCAACTAGACTTGTCTTACAAAAATATTATTTACTGACATTTGTTATGTATAATGGTGCTACTATTAACCCAGAGACCAAGATGAATGATAAAAATAAATACTTGGAATCATGCTTCTGTGATGATGCATATTCTTTTGGCAATTTTGAATCTAAATAGCAGTTAATGCTACGGAAACTATTTCCTGTAGGTACAAGTCTGGCTGATATAATGTCCTGGAGAGGAAAGCATGCTTTCTAATGTATTTCATATGTTAATAAATGCAACAAATTTTAATGTATTATTGTTGTTAAATCAATTATTGGTAGTAGTAGTAGTAGAATAGTCAAAGCAGTGCAAAGTCCAGCATTATAGTCTTGTGGCCAGTGGTAAGTGTCCACTCGTAGAGAACCAAAACACCATGTTACAGATATGATAACTACAAGGGTCGTCTGAAAAATGAAAACCACATTTTGGGACAGGGAGTATTTTTCAATGCAGTCGTCTTATACATTAATTCTCCAGCTTTTCAAACCCTTCCTAATAGCAAGATTTGTCCAAATCTCAAATAAGCATGTTTCTGCAAGTTCCACTTCATTTGAATAAAAGGCCTTGACTTGGACTAATCGTTGTTTTGTTCTTGGGAACAAGAAATAGTCAGAGGCCAAATCAGGGAAATAAAGATGCATAGTGAGTTGCATTCTGCAACTTCAGCTTTGTCACAATCATTCTGGAGAATATGCTAGTGCATTATTGTTATAAAAAGTTGTTTTTCAGCATCAATTATGTTTTGCTCCTCTGTTTTCAAACAGTTACAAAATGTATTATTTATTTAATATCAACAAAGAAGTGATGTCTGGGAGAGTAATGTGTGGAATTTCAGAAGGCAGAAATGTTTTTCTTGCTTAAAGAGATGCTTATCCAGTTCCAAATTCAAAATGTTGTTTGTCTCATTTGTGAAGTAATTCACTTAGGTTTAGATCACATTTACTTAGGTAATGTTTAAGAAACATACTTTTACATGAAACTTTATTTACAAACTTGATAGCTTTGACCATAGATGAACACACAAGACGTTTTACTGTCAACCATAATTTCAGTATCAAGGGAGCACAAAACATGAAATCTGACCACATGTTAGAGGGAGTAATTACTTAATGTACTTAATTGTGTAATGTAATTAATGTACATAGGAACAAGATTTATATACTTTTTGTTACCGGGGCTTGGCAATGAAAAATTTTCTGCCGAAAATTCCGTTTTCTGGCTCATCACTACAACCCTTCCTCTTATTAAGGGTGAACAAGTAACTAGTGGTGTTAAAATAGCACATACTTTCTTGTATTACCTATTTCAAAATTTGCATTTTTCAAAAATAGAAAGAGTTCAACAAAAATGAGACTTGTGCCTTTCTTCTAAACACTTCTTGTTCTATCCATGAAAAAAAATTGGGGGATTTTTGAAATATCTTTTTATAAATTGCAAGCTCGTATTTGGCAAAAACTACTCGTTATTTTCAAAACATTGTACTTAACTGTTTTTTAAAGCTAACTTTTTAGAACAGTTTCAGACAAAAATCTCTTTATTTTCAATATTGTAATTATTAAATTTTCCAACTTTCGAAAAAGCAAAGAGTTTGCCGGAAATGAGACAAGCACAATTTTTTTTTACCGTCCACACGTAAGATGAGAAATTTTAAAGAAAAAATTTGAAATCTTTTGTAGAAAAAATTAAAAATTGCTCATATTTTACGCAAAATCACACGAAAACTACTTAAATTTTTGAAAAATTATACCAGACATTATTTCAAGACCTATCTTTAAAGAACAGGTTTGAGTAAGGAAAAACATTTGTCTTCAATTGTGTAGCTATCCAATCACAAAGTTCTATCAAAATATTTATTGCAATTTTTGAGAAAAGCTTGATGCTTCATATACCCCCCCCCCAAAAAAAATCAATTAATCCGTTTCAAACTCAGAAGGCCTCCAATTCATTTAAACTAGCGCACCCGTGCGTGAACTCTCGCATGCTGTACCCCACCCTCTTCCTTATTTTTCCATTTCCATATAAACCCTATTATATATATTTTTCTTCAAGACCCTCTCATCCTTCGTCTCATGTTCTACTTATCACCTTGTAATTGATCATATAATACACTTATCAATAAAAACTATTCTTATTTAACTTTATTATCGAGCAAAAACTACACCCGTGTAATTCAATCGCATAGAATATCCAGTAATTAGTAATTTCACACACAGATGCAGACTCTACGGGTTCTGAACAGGTGGGGTAGAATCGAGAAACGAACCAGCAAAGTGTAATAGAATGGTCAAGAAGATCTCACTCTGTATATCACGGTTAAAGTCGAAGCGCAATTCGTCACATCTCCGTGAAATTCTGTTTCTTTAGAGACCTCATTTATAAAGATTGGTTGCGTGTGAGAGCCGCAAAGGGAAGCTACCGAAATAATATAGGAGACGATCGATCGGGGAAAATCAATTTTGGAAAGAAACGGTTGAACGGTTTATAAGAGCTAGGGATGGGCGATTATTAAATAACAATCGATTAATATCTCATCGGTTTTTTATTATATTAACATGCGCCGATTAATCGTTCTGAATTATTCGATTAATTTTTCACGTTTTAAATAATGCGTTAAATCGTTAATTTTTTATTTGTAAATTATTCAATCGTTTGGCAACTACATATTTTAAGAAAACCTATCATGTGAATCATTCTAAATTTTCTGTCTTATTAAATTTTGTTTACTAAAATGTGTGTTTACGTCAAATTTAGTTGTAATTTTAATGAAATCAGAAAAAGCATGTTCATCAACTAAAATACGGTCTACGTTTTAAAATTAAATACAGAAGAATGTAATACACACGGTTTTTACACAAATAAAATGCAACTACTTCTTTGAACAAATTTCAATAATTTTATTCCCTTCTAATAAACGACATAATAAATAAAATTATATTTTACAAAAACATTTTGATATAATATAAATCTCGATAACAGATCTCCAAATGAACAATATCGAATAGAAATGTAAACCATGTAGAGACGAGGAATTCCGTTGCCAAAATTCGAAAGTAGATAATATGTAATTTCATATTTTGCTCGTCTTGAAAATTAATTTCTGAATTAAAATACTCGAGCTAAAAATCGGAAAAATTAATCGAAGTGTACATTAATCTGTGTAAAATTAATCGATTTCATTTTTTCGATTAATCGTGAAAAATAATCGATTTCTGTGCTAATCGCGATTAAATCGCCCATCCCTAAAGTTTAACACGGAAAGAAATAGTCTTAAAGAAATACATCTTTACTCTATGATTAGATATAGGTGTGTTCACTCCCAGTCTGAAACTGAAGCTTATGTGAGGCTAGTTCTCGCATGCAAGCGCTGCGATCTTTGGGTCTCATTTGGGCAAGGTCGTGAGTGGTCGTGATCCATTCGACAGCTCTATCACTAGCTGACTTCGAATTTCAAGTCAGTAATTTGTCGTTTCGCGATGGAATTGATAAAAGTCTAGAGCGAACTGTTACGAAAATGGGTAAGAAATGTTTTGTAAAACTGTAATAGTATTTTGAAAACTCAAAAATTTTCTGTGAAAATGAGCTTCAAATTTCGCACTTTTAGTAGCGCTAAAACGCCATTTTCTCTTGAACGGCACATCTTTTTTTTTTTTAAATTGCCATTTATGACTAGAGTTTATTGTTCTTTAATATTCTAAAATTGTTTCCGTTCTACCAATAGGAAACCGAAAAATTAAGAAAATTACAAAAAAAATGTACTTTTGGCGGTGATAGATGACAGCTGGCAAGAAAGAGTTTGTGGTAATTCCGAATAGCTAGCGAAGACCCAAGGAAATAGAAAACTAATACGGGAAAGTCTGTGCCATTCTGTAGCACCACTAGTTACTTTCTTGTATACGTAAGTACACGGAGTGATATACGTAGCATAGGGAAAGTTACGTAACGCTGCGCGAAAAAATGGCGAATTTTCGGCGGAAAAAAAATTCATTGCCGGGCCGTGATAACGAGAAAGTGGATAAAACCTGTTGCTAAATTAAGAAAAAAAATCCCCTAACACGTGGTGTAGTCAGAAACCCTGTTTTCTATGTTCTTGATACCGAAAAACCAATTGAAAGGAAAACGTCCGTCTTTTCGTCTGTCCGTCCGTCTATGAACACTGCTAGCGCCTAAACCATACCTACGATTTCTTCCAAAATGGATAATTGCAGGTCGATCTGATTCTAGTCGAAGCTTTGAGATTTTGAAAAAGATTCTTCAAAATTTGGGGGTACTTTACATGTACCCCCCGGACATTTTCAAAATTTTCTCAAAAATGGCTCCAATTTTTTTCTTTGCGTTTCTTGTATGAATAGAGTAAAATACACAGTTTGAATATTTTCCGGCATATTTCTCCAACTACAAAATTGAAGATAGAGATTTTTCCTTCAAATAAAATGTGCTCTCCAAACTAAGTTCTTTGTTTAAGGTCATTTACATTGTTCTGAAAATGTTAGTAGTTTTCGCGCATTATTGCGTGCAATATCTGCAATTTTGAAAAAATACAAAAACTAGATTTTCTCAAAAAAGGCTCCAAATTTTTTCTTTAAACTTTTGGTAGGGATAGTGCCTAATGTATTTTATGAGATGACAAAAAACGCCATATTGCTCTATTCTTTTATTTTTTTCAAAAATTGCAAAAATGTAATTTTTTTACTTGTCTCTCACGTCGTTAATATTTACACTAGCGGCGAATTGTTCACATAATTATATTTATAAGTACATGTGCTTTAAATAATGACAAGTAAAGTTTATCGAAAACACAACCGTTTTCTGTCAAAACTAGCTCAAATTTCCGCATTTTCAGAAACGCTCAAACGCCATTTTCTCATTAATGGCTACAAATTTTTTCTTCAAACTTTCCGAACGGATAGTGCTAATTGCACGCTTTAATATGACGTAAAGTTTATTTTGAGTTAATTTTTTGTTTTTTCAAAAATTACATAAATGTAATTTTTTTGAAAGATCTCTCACATCTTTAATATGCACATTACCAGCAATTTGTAAAGTTTATTATATTTGTTAGTGTAAGTGCTTCAAATAAAGTATTTTGAAATCTCAAAAATTTTCTCTGAAAATGAGCTTCAAATTTCGCATTTTTAGTATAACGCTAAAACGCGATTTTCTTTAAAACGGCATATAATTTTTAAAAGAAAACTGCCATTTTGGACTAGGTTTTTGTGTTCTTTAATATTCTAAAATTAATATTTTCGTTTTACCAATAGGAAACCGAACAATTAAGAAAATGGCAAAAAATGTACTTTTGGAGGTGATAGATGGCAGTTGGCAAGAAAGAGTATGTGGCAATTCCAAATAACTAGCGAGGACGTAGGAAATAGAAAACTAATACGGGGAAGTCTGTGCCATTCTGTAACACCACTGGTTCTAATTCTGCCTGTCTTCACTTCGGAATATGTCACGGTATTTCACGTCTTTCTCAGTTGCGCCGCTACGTGTCGCATGACCGTGACAATGCTTGCGATCATGCCACTCCTAGTGGCAGGACCGAGAAAGACGCTAAATGCCGTGTTATAATTCATCGTGGATATAGGGGCTCGAGAGGCAGAGTTAGAAAAATCGCACTATACAGACCGTTCATCGATTTTTCGACCCACAAAATATACATTCTGCCAACGTGTTAGAGAAGGTAACTTAACTAAATACAGCAACAAGATTTTTCATTTCCTTACCTAGGCCCCACAAACAGATTTTCTGTCGAAAAATCGTCGTTTTCTGGTGCACGATTACAATACCTTCTCTTCTTACGAAGTAAGGCGAGAATGTAAAACGAATCAATATTGCACATTGTATTCTATACAAAGTTTTCAATGTTTGTATATTTCTTTACATGTTTCATGGATCTAATTTAATTTCAATTCAACTTTTCATTAGCAAATGTTAATAAGTATTGCAGAATGCTAAGGAAAAAACAAAAACTTCGGAAAATGCTTTTGGGGAATCCCAGGAATGACAATGCACGTTTTAGCTGTCATAATGTAAAAATGCCAGGAGTTTAGTATAAGACTCATAAAAAGTTCACACTTATTTAGATTTCACTGTACTACAGGTAAAAAAGGAAAATGCACTCCAGCATCTAGAAAAAGCACACATAGATAATGAAGCTAATAGCAATATTTGTTGTTCAGAAACAAAAAAAGGACCATCTTAGATACAGATCAAGGGAAATTCATCTTTGGAATCACCACCACCATAATTGAAATGTGTGTTGCAGTAGTGGCTTGTGCATCTATCTTAAGAGGATGAGAAAATTCAATTGCATACACTACTTCAAATAAAATATACAACCAATAACATTACATGTGTCAACTTGCAATGAGATAAGAGAGCAAGATTATTAGGATGGTTTGTCCCTGTTATCCATTAGCCCACTTTGTAAGAGTACTCCATGTCCCAGCTGCAGTCCACATCTGACTTGGCCCTTGTGACACATCTATTACACATTTTCCCTCAAACACCAAAGAAAATAAATTACTAGGTAATTTCACCCAGAAAAAGAAATGTGAGGACTTTCCTCCTTTCCATCCCTTGACAAACTGCCCTGCATATACACTTACTATGGCACATTATTACAAAAAATGAACCAGAATTAAGTAATGTTTCAGTAAGAAGGAAAATAAAATTATTTTGTTTATTGTACAAGTTTAACTAATTGAGATGTGAAGAGATTCCTATCATTTTATTATTTTTTAATTTTGATTTATTTAGATACATGTTGCTAAATGTTTACAATAATTGGTTTTGCTTTACCTCAGAAAATGCTTGTTACCAAAAAGGGTACAATGTAAACACTTTCTAATATTTAAATTTTCTGCTAAGGTAGGTAAATATCAGAAAAAAATCTATGAAAGATGTATGCATTTATGCAGTAAAAACTTTGAAAATATGTACTATAATATGCCCCATAAAGTATAATATTAACCCATCATTACACTTTCTCACAATTTTTATGCACAGAACATTAATTTGGCACTTAACTTTTACAATATGATTTCTCAATGAAAGAGAAGTACTAGTATTAGTTTCGATTATGGTATAAGAAAACTCTTACATAGTCATTTCTACAATAGCGCCTCTGTCGCTAAATGAATTTAACAATTTGCATGAAAACCACATGTGAACACAACTGTGAGAAATCCTGAGCTGCCACCTTCATACCATTAAAGGGGAAGTTCCTTTCTGGTTATTTCTTAGTTAATTTTCTGTGGGTGCTACATTTTTATTTCTCTTGTTTTGACATATTTTTGTTCTATATTGAATTTTCAGAACTTCATGATTAATTACTAGCAACTTCATAAAATACCTATGGAAATTTAATATGAGTGTCTCTTTCTACAACAGCCCACAGACGGAATGTTTTTTACTCTATGATTTTTATAACCTTTTCTGAATACATCTTTAAAGATGATGCAGTATTGGTTTACGCTCCAACATAAGCCATCAATCAATACATAACAAATGATCAGAACAATGCAATCATTTTTGGTGTATGTTCATTTAATAGTGAACGTAACTTATACAATACATGTGATATTCTGTTTTTTATTAAGAGTAACATTTATAGCTTTGATCTGTTTCAGTTTACAATTTGTGGAAAAGCCTACATACTGAAACAATTCAATTCCTTTTACAGAAATAGGATTACAAATATGTCTAGTACAACCAAGTTCATGAATCTTATTTCACAATGTCCAAATAACTACCTCTTCAAAAAACAGTTTTATCTGTATCTGTGTACATAATTTATCCCAAACCATTTTACTATTTTTTCATATGATCTTTAGTTTTCATTAGTACTCCTTCCCATGTTTCATTACAAATTAATACAGCTGTATTGTCCCAATTAGTTATTTTTTCTTGCAAAATCTGAAACGTATTAATCATATTTAAAATAAATAGAACCAGACCAAGTACTGTGCCTAGTGGAACTCTCTAGCTCAAAGCTTGCAACTAAGAGTATCTTTAACTTTAGTTATTTGCTTTCTGTTCCTGTAGTAGCTTCGAATAATCATTCCACCCTTACCACGGAATACCATTTCTTTTCAATTTTTATGCAAATATGTTATGGTTCACATAATCAAATGTTTATGCAAAGTCAAAAAAAACTGATGCAAGGCATTATTTTGCATAAAATAAGTTATATTCCATATTGCCCGTTAGTTCATTTTTGGGAGGAGGAAAAAAACAGGCCATTAAATCGTATAGTGTTTTAAAATATATTTGTTCGATTGGAAATTAAGGAAATTGGTTCAGTAAAGTTTGCTGATACTATATTCCTTGAATTGACCCCATTGACCCTTGAATTTACATTTTCTTAATGTAAAAAATGCTCTGTACAAGTTGTCTTACTACTAATGTGCAAAATCTTAAAGGCTGGAATATTTTTTTATTATTAACAGTAGTTGTAGCTCTGTAGGAGCTCCTGCTCCAAGTAGCAATTCAAAGTTGTCACTGCTTTAGACTGGAAACCCTTTCTTTTTGATTTTCTTTGTCAATAATGCCACATTAGATATTCAAATCAAACCCCACTAAGGGAATAGTACAAAAAGAGGAACATGGTAAAAGTACTGAGCTGGAAAAAACTTAATTAGTAGCCAATTTTTCTCTCTCTCTAATTTAATACACCAATTTTGGATTAAAAGAAGATGGGAAATAAATCAATGGGTTTGGGAAGAGAAGTCAAGGCAAAAAAGTACCTGGAAAAGTGCAAATAAAGTTTTGTGTCATCATTGTAAATCATGGAATATTTCAAACGTATACACTTCACTACTTTTTAATAACGAGGGGGTTAGAAAGCTGATTCCTGGTAACTTTTTATCAAAAGTTTTCTTTTCTCCTAGAAAGTATTATAGTTACACTGAATTTTCAACAACAGTACAGAAATTATAAAGATGAAAGTAATTAAAATTCTGTTATGTAATATTTTAAATTTGATTGTAAATTAAAAATTATTTCGAACTACTTTAACCTGCCATTGCTCACATGTTAGATTTTTCTAACACCCCTTAACAGAGAATATGTTATTTATTACACATCAAATTCATGCATTAATACTATATCATATTATTGAGTTCTATAAAATATATACTATGTAGACATAACGCTGCATAAGGATGACTCACTGACTCACTGTTTTTGTTCATAATAGCAAACAAAGTGTAGGGAATAAAAATTAAATATAGTCATGAAGAAAATCAAATAAGAACATTAAGTAGACAATTTTACAAAGCAAATTTATTTAGTGAAAATAAGTCACGTAATAATAACTTATTTAGTAAACATATTTCCAAACTTAGAGAGACATTTATGATGAACTACAATACGCTTCCTCAGAACTTCATTTATTATTGTTTAAGAATACACTATTTATGAGTATTCTTCACAGAAAGGGTTGAAGCATAAATACAGCAATGTTGCATGAACTTGTTTTTCTTTGTTGGACAATAAGGCATTTAATTTTCAACATGTTTTCATTTTCCTTTTTAATTAGTTGGTGGGCTTACATCAACAGCAACACTTCTAATTTTCCTTATCAACTGATATAACAGTTATTAAGTTATTGACATACACTTGAACACATGAAGCAAGGAGGAAAGGGAAAAAACTGAGTGAATAACTGGGAGAGAATGCTAAAAAGTTGTTTTGATAACGATAACTGTCAAAATATGCAATAGCTTGTGTGTGAGAACTTGCTGAACAAGAAAATCTGCAATAATCCTTGCATCCTACAAAGACATACAGCTTGCATATTTTGCTATAAATAACTCAAACTTGAGGTGTGAGGCATGAATCAGAATCCATGTTTGCATCAAATCCTAATCCAGAATCACCTGTGTATGGTGCATTATCTTTAATTTTATTCTCTTTGAATTCTGGACAGGTAAAATGAAAAATACCCAGTGTATTAGGTAAAGGAAAAATAATACAAATTAAAACACTATAGACACTTAGGACAACCTTTATTTCAATGTATACTGGTCTTTTACATTAGAGGATGGTATAAACAAATTATTCAGAAGCACTTATTTCACTTAGTCTTACCAGACCATATATAAATGTTATATATAATGGGGAAAAACAAGATGATTTAAGACAAAATTATTTTTAATGGATATTTATCTTAAACAAAATATCACCCTTTCGTTTTGGCTTGCCAACCCTGGTCCCCTGAGACACCCAAAATAATCATTCATTTTATTTCCATGGAGGAAGTTACAAAAAAAAATTTAAATCTATAACAACACACACTATTGCCCTCAGCACTGATTATCATCATAGCTTTTTTAGGAATTATTCCATGTGAGAAAAACACAACCACAATTTACTAATTAATACCTGGGTATACACTTAACAGTGTATCATGGAGTATTCCCAAAAATCCACAACATAAAGGAACCTGGATATTCAATTACACACATGCTTATGGTTATCAACTTTGAACTGTGGTTAGCCCAAGCATGGGCATATCAGAAAAGGACAGCCCATTCAGCTTTGCTGTTGGGCTCTCCTTCCTGACAACGAGGTAAACATCCATGTGGTCGTGTTTGCAGCAGTAGGGCACAAAGTGCATTCAGAACATGGGCAAATATTGTAAAGTTTTGTTACCCACCATGGTGAGCAGTCTAAATGGGTAACGATAAAATCGTGCATCCTTTTGAACATTCTTTTATAGCTATACCAGTCAGTTATTTTCTTATAAATTAAAAATAGACAATACTTTCAATACAACCCTCCAGATAAACATTTCCTCCACATGCTTGCTTTAGAGAAAACAATAACAATCACTTGAATAAACAGATCACATGTTTGCATTTGCCCTGAGCGAGACGGTTTGTCAAATAAAAGTAACAAAATTGATATCTTGACAAATACTTCAAGAGTGAGGAGGAGAGGAACAACAAATATTTATCCATAGCCAACCCAATGTAAGGAAAAATCGGCAAGAAGATTTCCATGACCAGCAAACATTTAAAAAATTAATGTTAAACAACTAACACCCCGTCTGTTAATGCTGCAACAAACAGTTCCTTTACATTTATACAGTTTATATGACAGCTCTACACATGGAGCAACGGAGTCTTGCATGGTTGATACTCTTAATATCTGTCAGAATACTAACATAGCTTGAAACACACATCAGATATCTACAGTTACAATATACCCTTAACTAACATTGATGAACAAATATTTCATCATGACAATAGACTAATGAGTGTATACAAGTATCAGTCCCCATCAATAGCATACAGAAGTCTGTAGTCTCGCTGGATACAGCTGGCTGTCAGTGAACACATCTCCCATGAGCAAATGTCCGTCTGCTGGTTACGTGGGCCCCAGCACTAGCCCTGCCCACCCGGCCACCACAGCGATTTGCCACACCCCTCAAGATTACTTCTGGAAGTAATTAATAATCTAAAAATAAATAAAAACATTAATTGACTGAAGATTTCATTTTGACTAAGGGCATGTTTATGAATACTGCAGGCAGTTCCTGGTTTTATTTTATAAAAGAGAAACTTCAAGCTCAAGTATCAATCCTCCCCAAAGGAATACAACTTAAACCTTGGCAAATGCAACAGAGGACATTTTGGCACATACAACACGTACGTAGAACAACTTAAGTCTTTGTGATGTGCAGCGTTCAAAGGAACAGAAAGCATGAGATTCTGCAGGATGTAACTGTTTTGGCTTTGTCTAACCTTGCACCTGAGACCACTAACACAAAAAATAAAATAAACAACCTCGAGGGGCAAAATTTTCTAACGGTAACAGAGTAACAACATAACAGATTTCTTATCTCGTGCAAGGAACTTACATAAAGACAACTTACACTAGAACAGCAGTTAGAACCCACCACACCTCAGCACCAAACAACAGCATTTGTAACCATTCTACCTAAACCTACCAAGCGCATGAGAAGCCGCACAACCCATGCGGCAGAGTTACACAAGTGGAAAACTTGAGAATTTAAATACTGAGTCCCTTGAAATAAACTGAATATACATTTCTAAACACACACAGACAGGTGCTACCCCATCCACCCCAACCTGCCTATTCTACACAGACAAGTGTGCTGCAAGCAACATCCTGAAAGACAAGTGTTGGCTACACAATAAACAGACAAATATGACTTTAACTTTGTGAATACTTAACACAGGAATCATGCACAACAAATTGAAGCTTATTTGCTCTCCAACAAAAACATTTAAACTCTAAGTAGAACATGAAACACTTGCTGTTAAATACTGGCTACATTTAATATTTTCAAGCTAAAAATTCAGTACATTTTAATGAGCTACGCAACTAAAAGACCGCTTTACGTTTGCCAGCAGCCCATGGCCCATACCCGCCCCCTCTGGCACAGCGGGCATGTGGAATGCAAACATATACACACACAAAAAGGATTTCATGCACCTGCAAAGTGATGCACTTTATGCTCATAAAACAGTGTGTGTATATGTGTGTTTCAGTTAGAAGTTAGCACCATTCAACCTGATATTGCAAATTTGGGTGGCTGCAAGTGTAGCCTGGGGCATGGCTGCTGGCAGCGCATTGCTGCGCAGAGCGCGGGAACACGCGGGTGGCTCCAAACACACACGCCCCTTCCACACGCACAGCTATACTACAGCCACGAGGCACACACCGCACATACTCTGAGTTATTGCAACAGTTGGCTGCCAATTTCTCTAAAAATAAAGAACATTTTGTACTTGGCAGGAAAGCTGTGGTGAGGTCTTTCAAAATAAATAAAGATGTACATCTTCAGGACAACGGCATCAATTTCACACCAATTAATAAAGAATTCAATAATTTGTTTAAAAGAATGCTTATTTTGTCAGGTACTAGACTGATCACTCTTCGTCATGCAGAACTATGTTAAGTCATTCCATCTGCAACTCTGGCCAGCAATATCTAAAACTTGCTGAGCAGGAAAGCGACACATTGGTGCTTTGGAATATCACATTGGAAAGATTTTTTTTTATGCTGAATCGGAGAACGCCGAGCCGCGGACGCAACTCTCCTCTTCGTGTAAGCGTATAGGCGCAGGGTCTGCTGATATGCCCTGGCACGGTCGGCGAGTGCAGGATATGTAGACGAGGAAATTTTGTTTCTGAGATCTTCTGTTTGGATTCTTTTTTTAAAGTACAACACACTGGGAGCTTGTATGTCTTAAGGCCACTCAATATTGTTTCAATCTGCATTATTGTTAGCAATGACTGCGGATGGTGGCGGGTGGGAGCGCTTCATGCTTGCGCGTCGCCTGTCCAGTCATCCATAAGGCACAAGTTCTACTGCAGTCGGCCACTCACTAGCCCGCTCCCCTGTCCGCTGGCAAGGAACGGTTCGGATATCACTTAAGACTCTTCTCGACACAACTGTGTCCCGCTTGCACGCACAAATATTGTTCAGTCAGTGGCAGAAGCATACTTTGGGAAGTCTATAAACACCAAATCTTGATAAGCGCCTTCAGTCACAAGTCACTGTGATAATCAGAGAAAATATTGCCTAAGGCAACACTTATTTCGTCTATTTGTGCAATGCCCAAGACTGCTGCGTTGGCCCCGCCCGTGCAGACTATGAGCTATTGTTTGAAGTCCCCCCCTCCCCCAAGCACCCTCTCAATTGCACTTACATTCATTCTTTCATTTATACTGTTATTTTGTTTTAGAGAAATTTTGACCAAGGGAAGCAACGCGGACACCGCTAGCACATCCCCACCACGCAGAGATCTGAACAGACAAGGCAACAGCTACGACTGCTGCCAAATAATAAGTTAAGCCGGTAAGTCACGAAATCAAGTCTAGGTACACAGATGATTGCACAGGCCAGAGCGCGCCCGTCTGCGTCCCTCCCGCCAAGTTCTTTGGTATCGCACGTGGACAGACAGGGCGAGAACGTTGAGCAACGGGCGCAAGCGGGCACTGCCTGCTGCAAGCGCCCTGCCCCGCAGGGCCCCGACCGCATGCCTCCACTCCTACGAAGTCTACTTTCACAATTTGTAGTGGATATATATTATTATTATTATTATAATTATAATTATTATTATTATTGTTACTAGTTAATTATATAAATTTTACAGAATTTATATACATCCTGACTTAGTTTTTCACATTTAAGTAAAAAAGCTATCAAACCATGCAAGATCCCAATATTTTTATGTTGGCAATAACACTTAAAATTACTATGAATCCCACACCATTATTATTATTATTATTATTTAATCTTATTATTATTATTCAATTGAACATGTGACAATAAATATAGGAATAAAATGAGAGATACGCAATGACTAACAACGGGTTGCACATTCAGTTAGACACACTGGAAAGGTCGGCAGAAGAATGAGTATCAAGGCAAATGTTCACCCACTGCAGTGAGTCCAGAAAGCATTGATGCCACCCTGGATCACACGGCGGAGATGCAAAGCCAATGAGGAAAAGAGAATGAATCACTACAACTACGGCAGGCCTGCACCCACCCTTTTCTGGCAACCAAGCAAAGAAAAAACACTGACATCCACCCAGTTTTTGTCTAAAGTGGGATCACTAAACCAACAATTACAATTCTACAGTTGTATCACAAAAGTGGAGCAAACTGATGCTGCCGAACAAGCCGGCAACTAAACAAAAGGGCTGATGAAGAACATGTTTGGAAGTTCCTTAATCCCTGCTCACTCACGCGCACACAAAAAAGCCAACATCTTACTGCTAATATATATTATATACTATATTGGTTGTATAATGAATATTAAAGATCCTTTTTTTACAAGTATATGAACTTACATTACTCATCAGTAAATTGTAGTTACAGCAATATTATATACTCTTAAACATCACTGGAAGAAATATCGTACCCATGTAAGGCTGGCCAACCCAGATATGCTGGCATACTAACAACCTCATAGAGACTATGCCTTGCATTACTTTATTTTATTCACTTTTGGAGCAAATGAGGATTTGGTCAATATTGTATTTATCTTTTTTCATTTTTTCAAACACACTTAAATATGGAGTTCATTTTTAGAAAACAAATGCCTAGCCACTAAGCAAATAGAGAGTCTTGCAGTATCAGCTACATGTTTAAAAATCATTTGGCAGACTTGTAATAATAACTGTTGAACTAACCCTTTGGTAACCATCTGGCTGCCTCCAGGTCACAAGATATCTTACTCTCATCACCTAAAAATCACAATTTTGTCATAACTTCTTATAACCTCTACAGTATTTAAATGACTGATATGGCTCAGATTTCACATAGGGTTTGAAATGTCATTTGAGAACATTTAAATGCTTCTTCAAGCCTCCTTTCTTATGGACTTTAAAAAATTCAGTTACATTACTATTAAAAAAGAAAAACAAAGTGGCACTTCTTTTATCATAAAATACTGGAAAAGTAGGTGAAAATACTAATCATTAAGTATTATTTCATGTCTTCATGTATTCATGTATTCATAAAAATTGCTTTGCTACATTACCCAGTGGACACCCTTGTGCAAGACTACTAAAGCTGATTCGGTGTCTCGGCTACCGTGTCTCCCACGGCCACACGAGCCCATGCCCTCCTAACAGGACAACGTTTGGTCACAGAGGTACGTTGCCACAGCAACCACACGCGCACATTCACACATTCACTCACTCGCCTACATTTAACAAACATACGCCATCCCCAATTCCCAACATCAATTCGCACCATCCTTCCAAGTTCCATGCATGCACACACGTCAAAAGCAAAAAAGGCAAGGATGGACTGGATTCTTATTCCAGGAAAACCCCTCCCCTGCGCACCTCTCTACTCCACTCCGGAGCCAGAGTGAGGTTTTGCTGTCGAGAGACAAAAACAAAGTTTGACTTGAACACTTGTACTCTTTTTTCCTTAAAAAACTTATACTATTAGATATAATATATTGTAATATGTACTTCTTAATATATAGCTCTCTATATCTGTTACTTTATCTTCAAAAACAGCCAGTAAAGTCGTGTACGTATCACGGGTCCATGCGCCACGCCTCACGCACAACACAAACTAAACCTTACAAATAATAAAAAAACACCTCCTTAGATCCTATAGTAATGTATGTACTTCACAAAAATTGACAAGTTTGCACAGGTTTCAACAGATTATTGTATCACATTCAGTTAAGGATGCAGCAATTGTGTGCAGCTGCACTGGGCTACACTTGTCCCGGGAGAATGCACTTTGTTTTTTTTTATTTTCTTTTTTTGGGGTTTTTAAAAATTGTTTTATGCATTTGCAGAATTCACCTTATTTACTGATAACATGGTTTATGAACTTATTATCTACTGACTTAAGCTTATTTCTTACAGCTAGGTAAAACACTTTATCATTTGGTTCTAGATTGATTGGCAGAGAAAAAATACAGTTAAGCACAGCAACATACACCCATTCACCAAAACACCTTTCCTCTCCAAACACACTCTACACATAAGAGTTATTGTTGTTTGTTGTTAGACTTATACACTACACTTGGCATTTATAAATCTTTCTTATTAACTAGATACTACCAGTGGAACCATTAAAATTGCTATCAACCCTGCTTCAAAGTTGCATTCATGATAATACTAATAAAAACCTTTGATCCTAGAGTGAGACCTTGAGAGCAGGGGCCGACAGCACTCTTTTGCACCATTGAGTCACTTCTCTACCAGAGAGCTTTTATCCGGAAAGAAAATATCAAGTTCACTGCTCAATTACATTTTGCATTAATAATATTATCTCTACATTACATGAAAGGAAAAGCCACTCGAAAGTCACAGCACAGTTGGAGAGACTCAGAGTTCTACAGCCAGGGCGCACGGTTTGGTTGACAATTCCCAACCTCCCCGAGTCCCCTCTGCCAATGAGATGGTACCTGGCAACTTGCCACTTCTCATGCCTCTCTGCGCGCACTAAGCGACGCATTGGAAGTGGTGATTGATACAATAGATATCCCTAAGTTAATCACACGTACAGATTTGAACACCTTGATTGCAAAAGGGAGCAGCTTGTGTCATTGAATACTTAAATGTGCAGTCTGATTGTAGCTAACAAATGAAAATCATAAAAATGCTTTTCCTTCCTAACATCCACCCAATACATTATACTAATACAGCACAGACAGGAGAATATAGTGAACAGGAGGAAACCACATGTGTTGATGTCTAGGAAGCTGAGATCACAGGTAGGGAGACGGCCTCTCCACAAGGAGAGTGCTGGGGTTTCTGGCGTCAGACTCACCCACGCCGGCGCCCAAGCATGCGCCGCCGCATCACATGGACTCTCCACCCAGCAGATCGCCGGGCAGGAATGAGTTGAGCGAGGAGGGTGTGGCACGGTGCTGGTCAGCCCCCGAGGCATCCAGGGGCCCTCCACCACCCCACAGAGAGCCACCACTGGGGCCAGCTGGCCACAGCTGCGAGCCAGCACCAGGGGCACCCCATGTGTCAGCACCTGGGCCTGAATTTTTACTCTGTGGCCCGGCAGAAGAGCCTGTGGGTTGCCCCCCACCAGCCCCCTGGGAGCCTCGCAGGGCCCACGAGCCACCGCCACCACCACCGCTGCCCTGTGGTGCACCTGCCTGCTGTTGGGCACCATGGTTAAGATGCTGCAGGAGAGCATGGACATCACTGTCCCCAGGCGACTCAGCAAAAATGGTGGTATTGCCCAAAACACAATTGTTTAATGCACCTTGGGCCTGAAAAAGATTGTGGTCTTACTATTGTTGCAGGCACTACAATACAGGAAAATGTTTTAACATTTAAAATCTACTTGGGCACAGAAAACACTATTTTCAGTAATCTGGTCATGTTTTTAAAGCAAAATAATACGGAATTCATAATTGGAAAGCATACCTTTCATTACATCAACACACAAAGTAAGAAACTATTCATCTTGAAAGTACAACAAAAGGAAAAAAGAAAGGGGGGGGGGAAGAATATAATCTGAATTCTTGAGTTTTCAGAACAATTATCTAATTGAAATAGTTATTTATTGAAGTTTATTTTTTGGTAAAGAGAAAAAAGTAGAGGATCAACTGCATAAGTTTTATTTATAACAATATAGGTTTTATCACATTAACAAGTACATATTTTTAATGAGGCATTCTTTTTTCATATTTCTATATTAGTACTAATTAAATTTAATAAATTATTTAAAATTTCTTTAAAACTCTAAGAAAGTGTGAATACACGCATATTTAACATCTGATTTCAAGAAATTATAGTATATTTTTATAGATACCGAATATCTAAAAATCCAATTTAAAATATGATCACAATGAACACAAAAATGTAAGATTCATATCAGACACAAACAGTTAACAACAATATCTCACTATATTGAGGCACAACGAAAATATCATACTTTCATACTATGAATATTACTGAATGTAAAATATAATTTCACTGAGATCATTAATTATATTTGCAATAGTCCATTCATTTAATAATAAACATTAATAAAATATTTAGAAGTACTTTGCAAAATTTTTCTAACCCTTGAGAACAACTGTTATCAAGCATACATTAAATTCATGAAGAATTAATATCATAAAAGTATCTGTTATTCCTTATATTCCCCAAAAGGGGTTTAAGTTATGGAAATGATTCTCCTAAAAATGATCACTTCATGATCTGTTGCAATATTGAAGGTAATGAATCATTAATGTGATTCATTATCTTCAATATTCCCTCTTCCTAAAAACATCAGCATTACTATTTAATACAAAAAATATAATAATTAAAAATAATATGAACATAAACCGAAAAGTTTCTAAAGAAAAATGGACAATAAATAAAGACTACTTGCACAATCACAGAAAAAAAACCTCTTGTGAAACAAATATAAATTATTATTTTTCTTACACTTGACTGTCATGACACAACCAAAAATAAAGTGAATTACCTTATTGGCCTCCTCCCGAGTTGAGTACTTGGCAAGGGCTATGCCATGGTTCAGGTACAAGTGGAAGTTCTGCAGAGGACCATGTTGTACACACAGGGTCTTCAACGTGGACCCATCAATCTGTGGGGTTAGGTTGCGCAAGAGCAACCAAGCGGAGCTCTGGGGAGCCCAACCACTTGAGGCACTACCCCATCCCCCAGAGCCTCCTCCGCCTGCACGTGCGCCACCCCAGCCATTGCTGCTGGAGCCTGCTCCTCCAACACCCACCCCTTTGCTCCCCAAGCCTGGAGGTGGGCCGCGAGCTTTGCCCATTGGAGCACCCCACAACTCGCTGGTAACTGTTGTAGGTGGAGGGGCATCGCCCCATACTTTACCACCACTCAATTTGCCAAGGCCACCACTGTAAGTTTAAAACACAGTTAAGTCTTGCAGTATTTAACAGGAATAACTTAATAAATTTTAACTATTTTGAATATATTATAAAACCTTTCCTGACCTGAACTTGCAACTTACTTATTGTTCAAAAGACAAAATATATCGAAATTGAATTTTATTAATGTAATAAGTTATTTCTAATCTGTGTCCATTGATATTTACAATATTGTTTATATTTTACAATTTATATGCTTACTAAGACTTGAACTCATTCACCAACATTTTTTTAAAACTTAAAAATATAATTTTAGAAATCATTCCTCCTAGCAAGTGTAAAGTCTTACAATACCTTGGGTTCTTTAAGAAGAATATATTCTAAAGGGAATATGCCACCTACCTATTCTGAGGTGCTGGTGTAAAGCTCCATGTGGAATTTGACAAAGACAGCGGAGGCAGTGGTGGTTCGGAAACACTAACAGTTGGTGAAGTTTTAGAGCCTCCTCCGCCAGAGAATATTTCGGAGTCTTTGATCGAGGCCAATGAAAGAGGAGAGCGGACCACAGATCCTGGAGTGATACTAGGATCGTCTTCGATACTCTTCATCTGAGTGCCCTGCAATGAATGCGATTTGCTACAAACATCCAACGAGAATTGTTTCCTACAAATTCCCTGACATTAATGTACAAAACTTCCCCGCCTCTAAGAATATAATATAGTTAGTATACTCATTAATCAAGATCAAATCTAAAACACTAAAATTTTTTAATCAAAGATACAATCCTCAAAAATGTGATTAAAGCTGATATGGAAAATAAATACATTTTAATAAATGATTACTTAATAATATTTCATATCAACAATTTCTAACATCTGAACTTGTACAGTTAATCAACTGCAACTTAACAAAGTACATGGGCCAACATATGAACTATAAACTGTCTCTATTGTCATTCTTATTAACATTCTGAAATTTCTCTATGTATGAAGTATTTACATATTTGTCCATTTCATCAACACTTTCTAAGTTTTTGAACATGATTTGTCTTTTCTAATTCAATAATGATACCCCATCTCCAACTAATTGTTTGCCAGAACATCTACTTGTAAAAAACATTATGCTTAGTTACATTACATTTGATGAATACAGCTCATGTCCATACAATAAAACACTACCAGAAAAATGCTTAAAAACAAAATCTCAAGGATAACTGACCCCCCCTCCCAAAAAAATCAACACAAATATAGTTTACATTTGTGTTTTTTATGTCATTCTTATTTGTAATGGAATTCCTGTGAATTTAATGCAATTGGCAGAGACAAGCGAGTGAGATATTCTCAATGAAATGAATGCATCTGCAAGTCTGTTGTAAATTCTTATCATTGTGAAATGTGATTTAGTCATGGCAGCCACACTGTGAAAGAGAGGGGCTTCAGCTTTCAGCATAGAATTCGACCTTGGGGTCACTTGTCTCTCACGGCTTAGGCTGTAGGGGAATTCCTTCCCTCCTGACACTCTGTGCATGGGAAGGTGTGAGGACATGACTTTAATTTGCGTGACTCCCTCCATGCATTGAAAAATTGTTACCCCTAGGCCAGAGACACATTCCTCAAGGCTATGTGAGGGTATCAAAAAGATATACTACTCTAGGCTGATATGCATTGTGTTTTGAAAGAGTCAGTAAGCAGTCTCACTAGCAATGCAGTTCCTAGGAGTGAGGTAGGGTGTATTTTTATGAGTTTCACAATCAGTTTAACAATTATTGAAAAAAACAACATAAAACTAACCTTAGATGAAAACTTCAAACTTTCAGAAGCAAGAGAAACTCAGAAGCCGACAATGAAGGATGTTTCATATTAATTAATTAGCGATTTCTTCTATAAATATGTTACATGTAAATGTATTTTACTAATCGTAATAAAATCATGTACAGTAATTTTTACTTTACTTTAATTTAGTAGTTTCAGGATGGAAATATTAATATCCCAATGGACAACCCTGCATAAAACAGGAACCGCCCTAAACTGATTATTTTCTTTCTTTCTTTCTTTCTCTCCCCCCCCCCCCCCCAATCGATTCCAACTTGAACAGATTTGACTGTATTTTCTAACACAACAGTATTTTAAAAATATTGAGTTTTTATTTTGCACAGAGAATTATTCATTTTCAGTTTTGCATTTTTCTCAATTATATATTTTTGAGTGCCCTGAAAAATGTAAAAATGAAGTTTCAGTGTACTTTCAATCTTTTGTAAGTGTTCTAGTTTATTTTAAGCCTCTAAAAATCCTTCCTTTGTCCACCTTAGTGAAACATGTCTGTTCAGTCTTAAAATCTAAAATCTGTCTACTAATAATTTGCCTGATGGGTGACACAAGGGAAATTCCTAAACTTTTCTGGTTTGTATTTTAACAAGGGATAATCTACTAATTTACAGCAAAACTTGCATCCCAATATTTTCATTTATCATCAAGGATAGTACGATTATTCAAGGCAATAAAACATAGAATTTAAAAAATGAAATTAATCCATTCATGATGCATTTTTAAAACGCTTCTGCTTGGAGATAAATGAAAACAAACCTGATCCATACATTTAACTTTACTTTTGGAGTTTTAACAGATTTTCATTTTGTTTACTTTAGCTTTCGATGCCTACTTATAGTTATTTGCCTATTTCGAACTTTTTCTTCCTTTTCCGACTATTTTCCTGTTCTCTAGGCACCAATCTCGTTCAAGCAAACATACTTACAAGCCAAGACAATACAAAAGCACTGACACATTTTATCTTTCACTGCAAGTGTAGGCACAATATCACACAAATACTGCTGAACTTGGGCTTGGCCAGGAAGTGTTAAAATTTGCAACAAGAAAGTGAGTTGATGTCAGTCATGTTTTTTGTAATTTTTTTCTTCTTCTTCTTTAATGGTGAAAGATGTTTGTTCACAAGGAATTACATCCTACCTTTGGCCTCTAATCCCTTCCAAGACAGAGCTGACACATCATGAGCCCTTGGCTCTTGTTAGGCTAGTCGCAAAACGAGACACAGATCTATAACATGATGCATGGTGACTCATGGTGTTTCTGATAACCACTGCTTGTGGGGCCCATGCATGAGCATCGGTCCAATGAGCAGTGGTTATCAGCAACTCACCCTGTGACACGTCATGGAGAGTCACCCTGTGTCACGTCACGGATCTGTGTCTCATTTTGCAAGTAGCCTTACTGTCGAAGCCCTCATTTGAGCACACAATTACACAAGTTCAAAAAATGAAAACAAATAGAATTTTCACAGATGATATTCAGGATTAAAAAAAAGTCCATTACAACATTTTGTAAAGACAGCATTGTGAGTGAAACTAATTTGTAGTCACCACACCGAAATTCAGAGTGCTATGAAAAACAATATTTTCAACAGTGAAAAAGATACGTAATCTCTAATTGAATAAGTGTGAAAAAAAAGTCTGGTGGTTCTGTGGAATCAATATTACAAAGAAAAAATTGTTTCCTTCCGTATAAGCGCTGATGTAAATTTTGTAGTTGAAATAAAAATTTTAATCATTACAATAATTATAAATTTTTTATAATGATTTATTTTAAATGGTGATTTTCTGTTACTTTTATGACGGTTTTGAATGAAGAAAAAAAATGCCAGCCTATTTTAATAAAAATAAATGCCCCAACTACTGGACTCATCGCTCCTCATAAGGTACAATAACATATTTAATTCTTATCAATAATTTGGGCAAAGAAAATATATGATATAAGAATTTTTGAAATTGTAAAAGAGAGAGAAAAGAGGAAGGAGAGAGAGAGAAAAGAGAGACAGGAGAGAAAAGAAGAGAAAGAGGAGTGAGAAAAAAAGAGAAAGAGGAGTGAGAAAAAAAGAGAAAGAGGAGAGAGCAAAAGAGAGGAGAGAGAGAAAAAGAGAGGAGAGAGAGAAAAAGAGAGGAGAGAAAAAGAGAGGAGAGAGAAAAAGAGGAGAAAAAGAGAGAAAAAGAGGAGAAAAAGAGAGAAAAAGAGAGGAGAGAGAAAAAGAGAGGAGAGGACAGAAAAAGAGAGGACAGAGAAAAAGAGAGGAGAGTGAGAGAGGGGTGGAGACAAAAAAAAAATGGTGGAAAATTTACTTACTTTCCAGGGCTTCCCAGGTTCAAACTCTGGTACAAGATCAGTAAAAGCAGCAGCATTGGCAGCTGCAGAGGCCTGTGATGTTACAGTCGGCCATGGGTCCTTGTTATCTGGAGCTCCTGCATCGCTACTACCAGAGTCAGGCCAGCCCGAATCAGATGGGCGGCCCACAGATGACCACGTACTGCCAAGAGAAAAACTGTGTGCCGTTAGCTCTCAGTTACTTTCTTCGCTAGAATGTAGCATGCAGATCGATGTTCAGAATACAAATCTTCTAGGATATGATGTACACAAACAAACTACTTCATTCTATAATTTTTAGAGAAGGCAGGGCTAGTATTAATGGATAAGCAACATAAAGCAATTCAAAGAAGAAGAAGACAAACTACAAATATATTTCACTACTGTTTAGCAACATATTTTTCTTTTTCACACAATTTGTTTTCTAAAACTCCACAAAATGGTTTTCAGATTTCATGCACCAATCTATACAATCAATTCTACTCAAACATATTTCCCAAAACTTGACAGTAGAAGAAACAGAATTGATGATCAAGTCAAAGTACAATCCTAGAATCTCAGGAGCAGTAAACGGTAGGCTGCATGAATGCTAACAAGAATCATCTCTGACTTACCTATCACTCTGGCCCAGTAATGGGTTCATGTTGGGAGAGGAGTGACTTTGAGCCAATGTTGGTTTTGTTGTGGTACCAGGAGCACGTGAGAATTCATTGCTTGTTCCATCACCATCTTTATCAAGAGCAGGTAATTTCCACTGGTTGAGTCGGGACTGCTGGCTCTGAAATGAGCCCTAAACCGCAGGAGTAACATTAATATAAATTTATTTTCATATTGCAGATTAGAAAGGAGTCTCTACACTCAACAAGATGAACCAAAATTATCATTAACCTTAGTTGCTCTCACTAAAATTTACAATTGAATTGGATGTTGGATTTCCTTTAACAGATTAACCTCTGTTAAAGATAATCTTTTGAAATCTTGCTACAATTGGAAGACAAAATGCTTAAGCACATGAATTTCAATCAAATATATGTTATAAATCTCTAATACATCCTTTGGACATAGCAAGTCTGAATTATAATGCTGAGAAGACTCCTTCATTTGGTGAAACATCAAACAAAAAATTTGTCTGGCAAAAAATTACTGTACATTAAACAATTAATTAAATAAATAAACGTTAATTTCATAATTTTACACTTTCGGCAATTCAGTCTTGGAGTCCAGATGTTTTCCAATTACTGATCCTTCAAGATACGGCAAGAATGAGTTTGGTTATATTGATAAAATTATCAGTATATATAATTAGTTGAAGATTTGGAAATAGTTCAACATTGAACAGATGTATATTTACTGTGTACTTTAACATACAGTACCCGAGAAATGCATCCAGCACCCCTAATACTTATAGCCTTATAATACACATAATGTTATCATTCTAATGTAAAAGATGGGCAAAATAATTTCCCAAAATACAAAAGGGGCCTGTTCTTTGTAAAAACGATTAGATTAGCAATCACAAAGAATTTACTAGAGAGATAACTTATTTCTTACCTGTTCCTTCGAGAGTGCCAGGTCACTGAAGTTAGCATTGAGAGTTTGCAGAGGATCATGCTGCTTGAAAAAGTCTTGTGGTCCAGTAGGATGAGGAGGTCCCTGTGGGCCGCCACCTGGCCCTCCCAAATGTTGTTGCTGCTGCTGTTGTTGCTGTTTCACATATATTGCTTGTTGCGATGCTATTTGATTCTGAAGATTTGAGATCTGCTGCTTGGTTTTGGTAATTTGTACAGAAATGTGGAGAACAGCACTTGAGGATCCACCTTTGTGTGGTTGCATTTGCACCACTGTTTGCTGTTGTAGCAACTGTTGCAGAACTTTAATTTGTTGCAGTAATTGATTCAAGAGCAACAGTGTTTGTGGTGCCAATGGCTGGTTCAGGATCTGAAGAAACAAAGTTCATTGCACCTAATTTAATATCAAATAGTTTATTTGTAAATAAATTATAATACAGTACAAGAAAAAGGTATTTATAGACATATTTATACACTGATACACCATACTATGTCAATGATATAGCAAGGAAATACTATATTATCAATTGTTCATTGTATTATGAAAATAAAACAGTTTAATCATGATGAACCCTCTATGACTGAAGAAAGTCATAAATGGAAAGGTGCAGCACCCATTTTTTTGAAAAATAAGGTAACAGAAATGATTGAGTTAAGAATGTTTTCATTTAAAAGAATGTTTTCCTACTTGTTCCACATGTTTTCTAAGTCTTACGAGTCCAAACAGCTTTCAACAACTGACCTGGTGGTTCAGGTAGCCAGCTTGCACAGCCATCTGGATCTGCTGCACCAGCATTCGAAGCTGAGCCGTGCTGGGCTGGGAGGAGGGGGCACGTGGAGCCTGCCCAAAGGGCCCTCCCCCGCCACCCCCACCTCCACTGCCAGGCACAGGCCCTGGGCCACCTCCTTGCTGCGCTGACAGCATTTTCTGGACCACAGCAGGACTCAAGCTATTCACTCCCAGCGCGGCAGGGCTGCTGCCCACTCCTCCACTGCCACTGCCTCCCAAGTTGTTGAGTAAGCTGGGGCCACCTCCCACACCGCCACCACCCTATAAAAGTGACAATCATGAAATCTTAGTCTGTTTGTAATTGCTCAATAGGTTTTATTTCACACATAAAAGAAAATAGATAGAAATTTGTTAAAGTTGATACGCAAGTCTACAGACAATTCTAAAATTAAATACGAGACAAAATTATCAACCAACCGGAGGAGCAAATGACATAGGTGGTTGTTGCTGCACCGGATTGTACCGTTGAAATCCAGGTCCTGCACCACCATGACCGAGATCAAATGGTGCACCTGCTGAATGTTCTGCCTCCTGACGCCGCCATGCATCTGCCACACTCAAGCGAGCATTCAACTGTTCATGTGCATCTTCAAAGTTCATATTGCTGGATCGTAAAGCGTTCTCTACATCTTCCTTCTGGAAATACACAATTAATTTAGAATGTAAAACTTAAAAGAATCATTAAGGGTTCATTCATATGAATAAACCAAACCATACAAACCTTAAAACCCATTTCAGCCAATATACGGAACTGCTTACTAGCCCAAACAATATCTTTTGTCAGTGGTTTCTGACCCTGAGGGAAGAAAGACTGCTCATTTTCAACAGTCGTAATAAAAGAGGTTTTAGAAACATTGCTCAATAACAAGAGTCAGTAATATTCCAATATCAACACAACAAATTGTTTAATTTAGTTTGAGAGGCACTTACAGGTTTCGGAGCATGACCCCATGAAGCAGGTTCCATATCTCCAGTATCCCAACCTCCAGGTGTCAGAGTCTTGGGTTTTGGTCCTCCCCATGATGTAGGTGTTAGAGGAGGTTCCGACCAGGAATTCACCCCAGCTGCCCCTACGCCCTTTGGGTCTTCACCCCAACCTGGACCAGCTGCCTCGTGTTGACCCTCTCCCCAGGACCCATTCCTAACAAAAAACAGACTTCATTTCCTCAAATCACAGGAGCCTGAAGACAGTAACAAAACGAAGAAACACCTACCTGCCCGGGTGACCCCACAGTGGGGCACCATCTGGTTTCATGTTGCCGGCACCATTCCCAGGAATGCGGTTTTGTGGCATACCTGGAGGGCACTGCATACCTCCACCTCTGCCCATGTTTGGAGTTGGCATATCCTTCCAATGTGAGACTTTTCCTGCATACAATACAGAATAATATATTTTATGCAAAAATTAAAATTAATAATAAATAACAATATTAATGATGATAAAAATAATTATTATTAGTAGTAGTTGTGATAGTGGTGGTAGTAGTAGTAGTATTAGTTTTATTAAAATACTTAAATTTTGAAAATTGTGTAACATCCACACTAACATTATATGTAGTATAGAAATTAAACTTCACAATACTTTTTCGATTCAGAACTAGAACTCTATAGAATGGAAAAATGAATTCATTGTCTCCCAAATATTACCTAATTAATGCGACTGATATTCCCAACTTGACATAGATGAATTTTGTAAAAAGAGAACCAAAGATATTCTGATAATAATATTGAAAAAGTCCCTTTCAGATTTTAACAATTATTTTTATTTTTAAGTTACTGCGTAACATTGTATTCCTTGTATTAATCTGGTAGGAGTGGCGATATTGAGGGCCATTGTAACAAGAAGCAGTTCTCACCTCCCATTCTGCCCTGCGCGCCCGGATTCCCCCAGAGCGAAGTGCCGTCATCGTAGTTGGGCGGATTGCGTCGTTGCGTGGGCGGGCTGGGTTCTTCCCAGCCAGTGGGCTTGCCGCCCCCGGCCAGCGCAAGCTCCTTGGGCGGCGGGCCGGCCCAGTTTCCGACGGCGGCGGCGGCGGCGGAAAGCGCGCCGGCGCCGCCGGGGCCGCCCAACTTGGCGGCGGCGGCCGCGGCGGCGGCTGCGGCGGCGGCCGGGGGCGCGCCGGCGTGGTGCGGGCCCCCGCCGTGATGGTGCGGCGGGCCGGCGCCGTGCGTCGCGCCGCCCCACATGCCCACACCGTCGGCGCCGGGGCCCGCGCCATTGAGACGCGCGCCCAACGCCCGCGGGTCGGCGCGGGGGTCGCCGACGGCCGCCTGGCCCGCACCGGCCGCGCCGCCGCCCCCGCCCCCGCGCATATGCTCCCGCGGGTCCAGCATAGCGGCGCCGCGTAGCTCGCGCGGGTCGCCGCCGCCGCCCCCGCCGCCTCCGCCGCCACCGGCCCCGCCGGCGCGAAGCTCGCGCGGGTCGAGGCGCGGGTCGGCGCGCGGATCGAGGGCGGCGCGCGGGTCCGCCCGCGGGTCGGCGCGCGGGTCACCCCAGCTGGACGCGCCGGCGCCCGCGCCCCAATCGCTGTCCTTCTTGGGGGCTGCGCAGGCGAACGCCGGCGGCGTGAGCATGCGGCCCGCCCCGGCCCGCCGCGCGCCTACGCCCACGCCGCCTCCGCCGCCCGCACCCGCGCCCTCACCTCCCCACATGCCTGCCGCGGCGGCGCCCGCCCCGCCGCCCCACTGGCCGCCCGACGCGCCCGGCGCCGGGCCCGCGCCCGCCGCCGGCACGCCCGTCCACACGTTGGACGTATCTGCCACGTCGTCGTCTTCGCCCCACGTGCCACCGATGTTGCTGGTGGGCGTGTGGCCCCACGGCGTCTTCTGAGCGGCGGAGGGCGGTGGCTGCCCGCCGTTGCGCAGGTTCGCCTCCCACAAATCAGTGCCTGCCGAAGGGGGAAAAAAAGCTCACGTCGCTGAAAGATCCTAGCACGCGAGAGACGTCCGAAGAGAGTAACAATCCTGCCGCGAATATGCCGCTCCAATGACAAATTTTCCTTTCACAGTCCTTGACGCTATTGAAATAACCGACTGTCGAGACCAAATACAAACAAATAACTGTTAATCATCCTTTTGTATGAATTTAAAGTATTCTATTTCATGAAGTATGAGACATAATTGAAAGGTAACGCCAATTGTTATTTGATTCTAAAATTCTCGAATTTCCTTAAACTAATCTCACCGTTTCCCAAATTAGCACATACTCAGTGAAAGAGCGAAAAATATAAGATATTCCCATGAAAACGATATTTATAACACATTAGCTAAGACACAAAGTAATAAAAAAAATATTTTAACAACCCAGTAGTCAAAGAGTTCATTCAGACGTTCCAAAAATAAATAAGTGTAAAACTAGAAACTGAAAGAAATTCCTACAGCTTCTGCCCCTTCGTTCTTGAATATTGGAGAAGGGAGTAAAACCCTTACCGTTGTTTACATTCGGCTTCCACACGGGCACGCCATCTTTCGGTCCCGGTTCAGGACTGGATGGTATGTCCCAGCCAGTATCCTGGTTGACGTGTTGCTGTGGACAATAGAAAATCATGACAACGCCATACGCTAGGCGTGAGCACAATTAATTTCGACGCACATGGCTCTCTAGCAGCAAGAAAGCAGAAGTAAGATAGCGCTGCTTTACAGATCGCGAAATCATAACACACATGTGGACATGGCGTATCGAAATTATTGAGATCGGCATTTTATCCAACCTTCTCCCCCCCTCCTCCTTCCTCACTAGAACTTGCCATTGTATTATATACTTAAGGTTCCGCGAAGTACTTCGAATACATACCTTCACGTGAAATTTTTGCAACATACACGAATTTATTTAATTTTCTCAGATTCGGTATTTTTGAACTTTTTTCGTCAGCATACTACCTTTATAGATCGAAATAAATTCTGAAATAAAATTTAACAATAAGATCAATAGCGATCATCTAGAAAACTGATTATAGAATTATTCACTGGATGGTTTACAACAATAATAATCATGATAACATATTCGTTATTCAATTTGTAAGCTATCCAGTAATGCCATCTCCAGAGTGTCAGGAGTACATACGTTTTTGTTAATGGGGTGCCCAGAATGTAAGAAATATATTGAAAATTGTGCAATAATAAAGAGCAATTAAATTGCTTCTATCAACTTGACAAGCATGCAATGCATAAATTTGCATGCATTTGAGCAGCAAGACAAATTTTAATTGAATCAAATAAATAGTCTTGTTTATCACAAATAGTAATGAAAACTTGTGTGGTAATTAGAAACTAAAGAAATCAAATATGACAATATGCTATAAGCCCCGTCTTTCACGAATTAAAAATGTATTTTGTGCTAAAGTTGTTAATGTTTATCCCAGAATCCGAATCTGCAACAAAAAAAAGTTCTCATTCCGAATTTCATTGTCGTCCCCAGACCATGACTAGCGAGCAGGGGTGAGCTGGTACATCACAGGAGTATTTCCTCCATCTCAACAATATTTTTTTAACTATATTACATTTCACCATGTTTATAACATATATGTAAGATTTTTTAATTAAAATTGTGGGTTCTGAGGTTAATCAGGAGCTACCGGTGCCCACGCCAAGTCCGTAGGTCTTACTAAGCCCGGCTTTAAATGCATAATGACCAAAACAATGTTTGGTACATCAAAATCATTCGAAACAGGATAACAAAAATGTAAAAGTCATGGCAGTCATTAAAAACAGAAACGTGCATCACACGTTTCGGGACCGTGCAGAACAAACAGTAATGTATATTTGAGAAATATTTGAATGATAACAGCTCGAGATGCCAGTATTTTGGGAGATCTATATTTGGTACAGGCAGCTGGCGAGCGTACGGAGCGGAATTGCCGAAATCACAAGGTCCCGCAGAGGTGATTAAGAGCCTTGACAGATAAGATTCCTTGATCGGAAATCTTAATCACTGTTAGCAGTTGATAAAGTTTGAGTTCCAATCCAATTTGAGACCTGAGCGCGGTGACTCACGCCTGAAACCCAATCGCGCAGGTGGGGATGTCCACTTCCAGCGGCAACGCAGGCCGGCGGGAGCTAACATATACCCGATTCGTTCGTCGCCATGGAAACGTACTGCCAAAGTTTCATCTCCTGCAGAGAAGCGGTAATCCGCTAGGTACACCGAAAGCCAGCATTCAACTCACCCCGCCCCAGCCGTCCTGGCTGAAGAGCGCCTCGCGCATGGTGTTGAGCTGCTCCAGCTGCTGCTTGGTGGAGCTACTGGCCGAGGAAGCAGCAGCGCCACCCGACGACCCCGAAGGGCCTCCGCCGCCACCCCCGCCGCCGCTCCCGTTGCCCCCGCTGCCGCCCCCGCCTCCGGAGCCGCCGCCGCCGCCCGAGCCACCTCCTCCGCCGCCGCTACCCCCGCCGCCGCCGGCACTGCCGCCCGCGCCGCCGGATGCGCCCCCGCCGCCGCCGCTTCCGCTCTGCTGCTCCTGTTGCTGCTGTTGCTGCTGCTGTTGTTGCTGCTGCTGCTGCTGGGACGGGGGCTGCTGCTGGCCCTGCTGGGAGCCCGACAGCCCTTTGCCCGCGGCCTGCGCCCACGACGTGGAGCCGTTGCCTCCGGGACCCGAGCGCCCGCCCCCGCCGCCCTGCTGCCCGCCTCCGCCCCCTTGCTGACCGCCCCCGCCGCCGCCCTGGGACTGCCCGCCGGAGCCACCGCCTCCACCTCCTCCTCCACTGCCGCTGTTTTTCCCGGAGTTACCTGAAAGAAACAAACAACACATAGCTGTAGATTTTCAATTCCCTACATTAGTGTTAAGGTAGTTTGACATTAAGCAATCATTTACCGACCCAATATTCTGGGGGACCATTCACTACAATCCGCATCAGCTGCCGTACCACAATGCAAGATATTTCCGATCACGTCAGGTCAGGTCAGGTCAGGTCAGGTCAGAAACGTCCGGTCTGGACAGTCTGGTACCATGTAAAAGCGGGCTAGCGCTTTTGACTATTAGGTTGGGTTACGTTAGGTTGAAACAAACCTCAGCTATTCGAAATAAGCTTGCATCCTCTTTACAAACATCAGTCATTACTTTTTTTCGAATACAACCCATTTCTATTTCTAGATGTACACCGCTTAAAGATACTTCGATGCTCCATAACCTTCGTTTCATAAACTCACACAAATGTCTCAGAAATCTTCAAGATCTTGAATGAAGTGGGCTACAGATTTGGGTGGATTCTTGATAAAAAGTTTCGAACATCAGCTCAAATAATTAACAATTATTGTAATCTTGCGCACATAACTAGCTTCATCGCCATCCGTATGCAAGGGTATAGACGGCGTGGCGCGATGCGGTCAGATTAAAATCATTTAATTAAACACAAAAAGCGGAGCGTTTTAGCTGACATAACACAGACAAAAATTATCAGGATATTTAACAATTTTTTTATCTGATTGGATAATTAAAAAAAGTATACGGACACCACAGACGTCAAAGAACAACAGCTTCAAAAACTAATGTTAAATCCATCGATGATTTCATCAAAACTCCAATATTTTAGAAACTCTGACATCAATGCCGCATCCCTGTCTGTTCACGTAGGAGAATACAGGAAGGCAATTCATTCAGTCGACTTCAGTAGAGTGAAGAGTTGTCACAACCCGCACGTTTATTATTCTTTAATATTGCCCAATATTCATTTCATAACGCTAATAGGACGAAAAGTTGCGGTATGCCGCGTATTTCCACTAGTTTCTTAATTAGATCTATTCTTTAAAACTGGTCCTTCAAATACTGACACAAGTACTTAGTTTTCCCCCGTGCTCAGACATAGGTTTTTGCGATACGGAGTGTTTGCAAAAACAGGATGATCGTGGCTATGGCGGGATGGCGAGAGGGGGTTTTATTATTGCCGCTTATTCGCATGCAGACCATGACACCAGCTAGTGATCACGATAATGAGGACAGCTGGAGAAACAGATGTAATTGTAATATCAGATGGAATCAACACTACGTACATCTAGGTGAACTCGAGTGATGTCCTCAGTGAGCATGCAACACAAATATTACGAACGTGGGCTCAAAATAAACCAAGACTATTTAAGAAGCCTTAAAAAATTGTGCATTGTTTCTGATAAAAGGTTTTTCAAAATTTGGTTCTCTAAAATAATCGGTTCCCTATTACAGAACAATAGGCATACCTACTTTGTTTTGCATTTGTGTTATTTCATTCACGTAATTCCCAAAATTATCCGGAAATTCTTTAGTTCAGAATACCTTCGACTCCTACTAGTCCGGATAAACAATATTCTACTATACGTACTTATTAAAAAAGCAAGATAGCCATCATTCGTGTTCAGTCGCTGCCTGGAGGTGACTTCTAGCGGCCGGCTGATCGGTAGTTTTTCGTGGTTTCTCCGATCAACTTCAGACGAATGCCGGACCAGTTCCCTAACAAACGGGTCACGGACCGCGCGCGATCTTTCCTTCCTCTTCCTTGCCTTACACTTATACGCACACACCAAAAAAGCACTGTCGCGCATACCGGGAGACGGGTGGGAGCTTAGACCTTGTCCCGGCTGGGGCGGCGCCCCCCTGGTTGAGAAAAACCCCGCTAGCCGACGATAGATCGGCGCCAGATCTCACCGTTCAAGGGGTGAAGAGCACCGCCACCTCACAAAGAAAACATAGGCAATACACTTACGGGACTGTATTCACGCGCCCGAAATCAAAGGCCATTAATCTCAAATGTGGGAAGGGAGTCCAATGTATGGGGATTTTTTGTTGTGAACATCAATAATTTATTAAAAATTATTAATTTAGCTAAGCTTTAGTTTTTAAAGAAATTCTTTAACATAATTTTGAATGGTAAAAAAGAAATCATCCCTTCTCTGTAAACGGTCATCAAGGAACGATTCCTTCATAACTATAAGATACTGATATTTTAATATTTTGCAAGCTTAAAAAAATACATTTTCTAACAAAACGTTTGAAGAGAATGAAGTCCGAAAAAAGGAAAAGGAATGAAACATTCTGAATTTGTTTTCCATATAGTATATTTCAAAAATTGTAACACGACCTAGCACTGTTTCTAAATACCTTCAAAGCCCTGATTTGGATTTGCAAACAGCATAGAATTTACTCGATGAAGCATACGAAAAATCGAAGACTTCGGAATCAACATGGTTTGAAAATGGTGCAATAGAACTCCAAATCCAAAGTCTGAAAAGTAAAAGTGAAAATTACCGATAAAAGAGAGAAGAAAATTAAACATTTTGACGCACGAGGATCAACGACTCTCTCATAACGAACAAAGATACAAACTTAATGTTTACTCTGAATGCCTAGATATTGCCATTAAATGGTTGAAGCGATGATTTGTTGGATTGAAAAATACAGTGGCAATATTTAAAGTAATTCAGCAACATGTTTCAAAGGCTCTTTTGGAAGATGAGATTTACGAAGAAGCACAAAAATTTCAATCAAAATATCGTGCAGATGTCGCGGAAAACTTGACTCAGTTCTTGTCTTTGCGCATTTGTTTGGAGTCAAATTCATAACTAATATCAGTTAAAGATCTTGCAAACTTATTATAGCTATTAACATACCTAGAAATGTTATGAGAGTTATTATTGCAAAAGCCAACAGTTGAAAATCGAGGCGAAGAGTAGCGGAGCCGAGATTTTTAATTTGGACGAGACAATAATAACACTAACATTTCGTGGTATGTTCAGCATTTTATCGGTCACCATAAAATCTCAAGACTTACGCGCTAATTTACATCACTGCGACAGTAAACAAGTGAATTCTGTTGCGGCGGGACGTTAGTACGATATTGTGGGGGTGTTGCGTGCAATATATCTATTTAAACAATATACGAAGTTCGAAAAAGATGGATGCAAATAATTCTCCTGAACTTAAAGATACCTAAAGAAATGACGTTCGGTGAGGAAGTTGGTGCATTGATTTTCAGTGGCGACACCTTCACATGCTGAGTAAATATGATTACAGGAGAAAAGTTTCATTTGGTGAAATGCCAGGAAAATGAGGTTAATTTACCTAATATATTTCTAATTGTACTATTCATAACATTGCAATTAACAATAACTATCCCAAAATATGAAAAAATTACTTTTATTCTGAATCGTTTGAATCTGATTTGTTTTGTACATCGTCATGTTTTTTTCTTAAAACACTTTTGACTTGCGATGAATCGATGGTTATTTATTTACGTTGCCAAGGATGTTAAAACCTGTTGCTAAGGATGTTAAATTTCTTAACATACAGGTAGGTACAAGTGCACTTAACAAACCTGTATGGTTGCATGTTAACAGGGGTTAAAGACACGTGACCGATAAACGACTGAACATTGCTCATTATTTACACACGTGTCATTATTTATACACGCTGTACAGAATTGACATTATGTTTGGCACTTCCTGTCACGGTCAGCAGCGCCGAAAGAATGTTTTCAAAATTAAACGGATTAAAAATTATTTGTGTAGTAAAACGGCGCAAGATCTTCTGAATAATTTAAGAATTTTAGCCATTAAGGACAAAAAACGTTGGATTGAAAAATAATATAAAAAAAGGTTGAAAAATAATATTTCTACTGTCGTTGATAAATTAGTAAAAACGAAAAGACAAACATTTAAATGTTAAATTATATCACGAAATTGCAAAAATAATAATTTATTGCAATACATGTTTTCACTTCAAAAATTCAGTTTATAACCACAAAACTAAATTAATATGTCTTTAATTCGGAGGCTCCCATGCTGTATCCAAGAGCCTCCTCTGTTGAACTTATGCCACTGGGTCCAAATACAAGTTGCAGTACTTCACAATTTATTTTTATACGACACTTTATTGGCAAATTGTTACAATCAATTAGTATTTTGAGTACAGGCTTAAATTTAAACTGATTGAAATACAGGGTTTATTTAGTCGCTGGAACATCTGTAAACGAAAACAAAACCCTATTTTTGTAATAAATCAAAATAGCAACGCTTTCCGGAAATACAGGATAAATACTTTGTTGCCAAAGTTGCAACAATGCTTTTCAATAATAATTTACTTAAGAAAAGCACCAATAATAACCGATGTATACAACATTTTTGCCAGAAGGTACGAGGGTAAACAAAACGACTTTTGAACGGATCATCTTGTGGAGCGAAAAGAACGCAAGAGTGCAGCTACCAATTAAATTCGCAACCCTTTCACCTCTTCTATCTCAAGGCGAAAGCAATTCACAGTTATCAACCGCGCAAGCCACATGATAAGCAACAGTCTTTCAAGAAGTTCGGCATCGCCCAAGTCACAGAACACTCGAGAAGAACAAGGATAACAAGGCGTAAAATACACCCACCTTCACATGCTACAATGCGTAGAATTTCGCGTCATACCATCAACGTCGTAGTGAAATTTATTAATAACTATACGAAAGCACATGAGTAAATATTGAAATAATTTCCTACTGAATTTCCAGAAAGAAATAATTCGTATATCGAGTAATATTTTTCTTTAACATCCACGCTCTTATCCAATTTCTACATTAGTACACTTTCCTAACCCCAAGTGTAATCATTGCTTTAATGTTTTGTTGTGCTTTTTTTCTTCTTCAAAGGTTAGTAAATCCCCAAATGAATAAATTCTCAAAAGTTGCTTTTTCCTCTCTAGGTATTCTGAAAAGTTCAATATAGAGTCTAACACGAAAACCCACCGACTTTCTTTCTCAAACATTACTTAACGTTTCACCACATGCAAATTAACTCTAATTGTACAAACTACCACACCACGTGTGGCCCTAAATGGCTTGTCATTATGTAGACTATGTGACTAACGTTGCACATCACAAACAGTGGATCAAATATGGCCCCAATAAATAATTGTGTAACAATATTTAATAACACATAACGAATGATAATTCTGAATGCAATTATACAAAGAAAGTAGTTATAAATTTTGGCGAAAAAAGTAATATAAGAATTTAAAAGAATTGCCTCTATAACGAACCTGCACTTCAGTGTTCTTGCGAAATTTGTAAAGGTTATTTATCTCTCAAAAAGGTAAATTATTTTCTTCGAAGTTTGAAATTGCTCTGATAATGGTAACTATTAAGCATAACAGGATATGAAAATGCGTGTTACTAAATATCGTTCAAATAGCACGGATAGACAACCAATACGGTAGTACTTTTCTTACATAGCATTCAGAAGTACTGTAATATAACGAAAATTAATTGATCTCAATATTTGAAAAAAAAAAAAACGTTTTCATTAGTGACATTAAGTCAGTTTCAAATTACGTGATATGTAATTTCTTCCTGTGGTCATATCCCCACTCTTCAGTTTAACAGTTCAGTCAAAACATATTTCTCTAACATAAACACGCACTTCCCTTTCTTTTTCTAGCACGCCTTGCTTCGAAAAATATCAGATGCTGCAAAAATCTCGGCCGAGATTGTGCAGACACAAGTGGGTGTATTTGATACTAGAAAAGATTTTCTTCGAAAATGTCCAACCTTCTCCCTGACCACTCTGGCACCCTCTCCCTGACCGCATTGACACGGTTTCCCTGCTACACTATCTCCACCCCCATGTCCTCACTGGCAGTTTAGCTCAGAGCCGCCATCTCTACAGCGATTATGACCGTAATTTCCTCGAGTTCCGAGTTCCAACGGTGGCGGATTTTCGCACGGTAACTACATAGCTTGGCCAAATTCAGCCTGTCCGGAGGAAAATTCTGGCGACAGACTGCTCTAATCGGTGGTTTTCTGTGGTTTCTCTGATCAAAACCAGGAGATTCCCGGAGCTGTACCCTAAGAAGCGGACCACGGACCGTGCGCGATCTTCGCATCCTTTCCTTGTCCGGCCCCATACACACACACGTACATGCATTAGATTACTATATAGGACTGGAATCAACTGGGGATTTAGAACGTGTCCCGGCTGCGGCGGTGTCCCGCAGGGTGATATGCTAGGGAAAATACCCCGCAAGCCAGCGTCGGATCTCGCCATTCATCGTAGTTCGGCCCCTTCTCACTATCCAGCGGGGGGAGGAACATCGCCTCTCCCGGGATTCACTACACTAACACCTAAAACACATACACTACACTACTAAAACCATATCAGTAGCCATGCCCGGAAACCAATTAGTCCCAGTCCCCATTTGTGACGTTCCTGACGGAGTTATTAATCCGTCTAAGCCTAGATATTTTTCCCGCAAACATTTTCTCAATATTACCATATAAAGTATTTCATATTCAGTTTTTTTTCAATATTAGTATTTTCGCATAATTTTTAGTCAAGCGCCATTTTTTTTCCAAAACCCACTAACAAGATTTTGTCAAAAATTGCTCCGAAATTTTCCTTAAAACTTTTGTCAGGATGCAGCACAATGCTGTGAATCATCAAACACAAATACCATTTTCACCATTTATAACCAGAATCAATTTTTGAATTTGCAAAACAAATGTTTTGGAATCTCTTGCGCGTCTTTAATATTTACATTACTGATCTACTTTATAATTTAATATATTTGTTCACACAATTGCTGCAAGCTCTTATTTTCTCGAAATCTTAAGTGTTTCCTCGAATATGACAATAAAAAAATTGCGCAGTTTCAAAAGACCTTAAAGGAAATTTTCTAGAAAATGGCTTTCAATTTTTCTCCAGAAATGTCCATTTTGAAAAAAGGTTTGCACACGCACACACTTATTTGCACTTACATTTACATAATATTCCCAAGTCGCCACTTAGATTTAACAATTAGGAGTCCATAAAGCTAAGAAAAAGGAAAAGTAGAGGCCTTTTGATCAAACACAGAACTGACCTACAATTTTAATCATTCACATGTGCATATTTAAAGCTGATAAGCTAATTGTGGCCCGTAGATTCATAAATTATTAATTTTTTTAGCTGCTTTTCTTAGAAACTGTTATAAAATAATTTTCTATGTTATTCAAGCAGTTTGGTGAAGCGCTTGGAAGAAATTGCGAAACTTTTGTGGTATGCAATTGCTTAAATGACCATTGAAATTTTACGTCACCGTTAAAAAAAATCAGAATATATGAGTTACTATGTGACAACACCGTTTCCATTACATGCTCTCCAGACACGGCTATTCCTAGAGAAGAATCTCCATTAACACTAGCGTCCACATTAATTAAGAAATCGGGAATATTTCTATTTTGGGCATGATTATCCAAATATGCAATTGAAAAACATTAGAGCTACGGGTGTTCGAGAATTATTTCATTTACTAGGTGTGTCGTATGGTGAAGCTATCTGAAGTTTCCCCTTGTAACGGTTGGAAGGCATCTACCCTTCAATAATGTACTCCAATCGGAATGCTTTAATGTCGATGAACCCTGAATCATGTTGAACCATTAATAATTTCCCTTCATTGTTATTTCTGAGCAACTCAACTATGGAAAGGAGGGAAGGTTGATGAATGGCTTCAAATTTGAGGAATGACTTAAGAAAATGCACAGCACTTTCTAGAAGAAGCACACAAAACAATCGAAATCGCATATAGACGTCCAAAACTGTAAACAGCATGTGACAAGTAAGGAAGACAAGAATGCGTAAGTATTTTGATATATCCATTATCATACGCAAGTTTATATGCAAATAAAACGCCAACGCAAGTTCTCTTGAAACTCCAAAATGCCTAACCCACCCTCCTATACCTACATTTGAATCTAAATGAATAATAAAAGGAGCTACAACAGCACATACTTTCCCGCGTTATTGGAAACAGCTACGTAGCACTGAAATATTGTACTTTCTGCGCTACTAACATCTTAGCTATTATTTGAAAACGTCCAATGTCTGTCCAGATTAATCTCGATGGCAAAACCGTGTTTTTAATAGTGTTACTTTGTTTGCAGACCCTTCTTTCCTATTATAGTCCAAAAAATAATGTTTTAAAAAAAATAAATTATACTTTTATTCCAAACTCAAGAAAATTTTGTACACGTGGTTTTCAAAACAAGAAAAAATTTAATGTTTACAGGAACTTTCCAAAACATTATCCCAATTCCCTTTTCACACTCCCAAACGCAAACTTTAAGAGTACACTTTCCGGTTTCCTCTAATATCTCGAAAACCATAGGAAATCCACCAAAGTTGATTCAGGGTTTAGAAACGATACCTTTCCAAAAACCCGTACAATTTCATACTATTAATAAATAAAAGCATTTTAATTATGTCTGGTAGAGCGATTAGGCGATGGTCAAAATATTTACTGGACTTTGCCGGGAGAATGCAACAAAGCACCTATTTACAACTGCCCGTACAATGATGATTATAGCAATCACGGCGGGGCGGATCAGGCTTAGTAGAACGTGGAGAAGCAGAGCATGGTGCGGAGAGATCGGGTGAAGTTGGGCGGGTACGACGAATAAGTGTGGAATCAAGTGAGATGGGACATGGAAAATCAAAGCAAGGAAGGGAAGGTATACAGTGTAAATATAATTCATTATATTTCTTTCCTAATACATGATTGTGAAATAAAACTACTCGGACAACGCAGGGCACTTCAACTTGTTATGAATACAGCAACGAGCATCGCTGAGATTTGTTAATTAGACGTTTTCGCCCATTTAAGAGAAGCTATTTACACTAACAAACGAGCTAAAGAATTGAATTGATAGAATTGGCGTCAAAATAACTACCTTCTAATCCAACTCTTGTAACTGGCGAAATGAAAGCCTAGGGAAAAGTGTGGAGATTATAACAAATTGCTATTGTCGAAATGCTGTCGTGACTTAAAATCTTACATCGGGTGCTTGTCTCCAGGAATTTACCGAAGAACGGTGGAATGCCCGGCGACAAGACAGTCCGATAGGTTTCACAGCTCAACGCGTCCCTAAAAATAGTCCACAATATTGCACAACACTCCAGCGGTGACTGGACGTTATTTCAGGACGCCCCCTTTCACAATAATGTTCTGAACACAACTTACGAATCCATTTCCCGAATCGTATCTGGTACAACCATAGTGAAAAAAATCAACCAAGAATTGTGGTGTCTCCATCCTGGAGGGATCTGTGTCACTTTTATGAGTGCATTCTGCTCTTTTCGGGGGGGAATTAAAGAAAACTAGTGGTGCTACACAATGGTACAGACTTTCTCGTAGTTAACTGTTCTAACTTCCTTGGTGTGTGTGGGCTTTACGGTCTTGCCCCCATCCTCTTGGCGGCTGCCGCCCTAATACATTTTCTAGAAATCTTTCACTTTCATAATGGTTTATTCGAAATATTACTTTTAGAATATTAAATAAGAGTATAACCTCATCCTATAAGGAAATTTTCGTTCAAAAATTTGAAACTTTTTCATAGGAATCGTATGTGTTTTCGAAAAACTTCATTTGATATCATTAATTCACAAATGCAATAATATACACAAATCACTGGAAATGTACACATTAACGGTGTGAGATACTTTTAAAAAAATTACGTTTGAATAATTTTTGAAAAAACAAAAGAAATGCATCAAAACTAATTATATGGCATTTTAAACAGTACAATAAGTGCTATCCAAACGAAAAGTTTCAAAAAGAAAAAAAAAAGAAAGAACGTTTTTGAGAAAATTGTGATTGGCTGTTTCTGAAAATGCGAAATTTTGAGCTAGTTTTCAGAGAAAACGGTTGATTTTCGAGAAACTTCACTTGACATTAATTATATTATGGTTGATATATTATTATATTATGGCCATCATATGGCCACAAGGCCAAGACGCCGCTGATAGGCCTTAGCTCGTAAAGACCTGTACATACCAAAGTACATACATACATAGAAACGTGCTGTTTCTAATAAGATAGGTTTGAAAGAATTTCTAGAAGGTACTTTTCTGCAAAACATACCATTTTGGGTATACACAATAAAGGCAAAATTGACCATCATGTCATTGAATAGAACAGAAAAAGTTATTTAAATATTTGAAGTTTCATTTGTTTAGCAGTTACAGAGAAGAGTCTTGCATACCAAAGTTGCAATTATCTTTTAGAGTACCGTTTAATAATGCTGCATAGGGTCACACAAACCACTTTATCTGAAAAACTATTTCATCTACGAAGTCACAATTTCACAAATGTTCCTTCAAAATGATTGACCCTGCATACAAAATATCACAAAAATTCAAGATGATTGCAGGGGCACTTCTTGAAAATTAGACCACTTGCCATGGGATGACCCATATATATTAAATATACACATTACATTAATGGAAGTTTGTTAATTTATGTTCTTTCAAGATAATTTTAAAGAAATTATGAATGCAATTTGCAATTGTGATTTGCACAATGATTTATTGATAACTGGGGCACATTCAAAAGAAACAGATAAAAGAGAAAAATACAAGAGAATTTCTAGATGATTTATGAACAATTCTATTTATCATTACAAAAGCATGGAAGTCAAAACCTGGGCTTTACCTCATATACATGGATCAAAATACACAGACTTTCTCATTCTAGTTTTCTAGATCTCACACACACTTACCGGTCAGTGCAAGAGATTATGGGTTGGCTACAGTAGAAGAGGTGACACATTACGGATTGGGAATACCCCACACATCACAAACACAACTCATGACATCCATGCCTTGCATGGGATTGAAATCCACAGACTTAAAAGTGTCTGAATACTTGTGTTGACCTACCCCAAGCCAGTGTTCCCTGAGGTTGTTTCAGTATATACGACCTAAAAAGTGCTTTGCAATACTGAATGTATTTAGGTCAAAGGCATTCAGGTCAACTACCTCTGTTTGTTGTGTTCAAACGTGAACTTCCATTTCCAAAGGTACAATGTCCTCTAAGATCCTTTTAGTGTAATACATTTTAACTGCACAATGATTAATTATTTTTTTAATTAAAACTATAGAAATATAGAATTTACAAATTATCTCAGTTCACACAATACCGTATTTACCCGATTGTAAGCCAACCTTCCCCCCCCCCCGTTTTTGTAGATCAAAAATTGAGCCTCGGCTTAGAATCAGTATCATCGTGATGCTATAACGTAGCGGCGTTATGGAGTTGATGAAAGTAATATTAGACGATGGAGAAAGTAGAAAGATGAATTGTGTGCGTGTTTCAGCAAAAGACGAACATTTGGCGGACCAAAACGTGGTCGGCACCATGCAGTGGAAATTGTTTTGAATGATTTCGTGAGGGAGCAGCGTAAGAAATGTTTACCTGTGAATATTGAAATGATTCATCTTAGGTCTCACGAAATTGGTCGAGAGCAGAAAATCGCCTGTTTCAAAGCTAGTCGACACTGGGTGCAACACTTTATGAAGCGTTGGAGTTTTTCACTCCGAATGCGTACGTCAATTGCGCAGAAGTTGCCAGAAAATTATGAAGAGAAACTGACAGTGTTTCAGCGCTTCATAATAAAGCAGCGTACTGAAAAGAATTATCTTCTCAGTAAAAAATCCTGTCAACAGGAAATGAAAAACAGCGCATAACTGTGATGCTTGTATGTACTGCAGACGGACAGGAACTACCTCTATTTGTTGTGTTCAAATGCAACACACTCCCAAAATTAGAGTAATTTCTTAAGAAATGCGCAAATAAGAAAGGGTGGTTTATCGAAGACATGATGTTACAATGGGCCCATTTGGTGTGGCATAGTAGTCCTGGGGCTTTGTTGAGGTTACGCAGCCTCCTGGTTTTGGATTCTTACGCGGCCCACACTACCGAGGCGGTGAAGGTGTTGAAAGATCAGGGAACCGACTTGGCAATTATTCCAGGGGGGACTAACGTCAATACTTCAACCCCTGGATGTGTGCATCAACAAACCATTCACGGACGGGTTGAAGAAAATGTACTCAGACTGGCTCTCCAAAGAAGACAGACTGCCTACGCCCACGGGGCGCGTGAAACGGACTAGTCTATCGCAAATGTGCGCTTGGATAGATGACGCCTGGAAAAGTACTCCTAGAGAAGTTGTCGCTAGAACATTTAAAAAGTGTTCAATCTCAAATGCCCTTGACGGCAGCGAAAACGACTTCCTTTACAAGGATTAAAGTGACAAAGAGTCAAGTGAGGAATCTGAGACATCAGATGACGGTGTCCGAGTCTATGATCTCTAAAATGTATAGAAATCAGTAGTTTCAATGCGTTAAGCATCACATGTATTTCTTACGTTTAAATAAATAAATTTTCTTTTTTTTCGTTCATTATTTTTTGGAGTCAGGCTTATAATCGAGTAAATACGGTAGTTTACTTCTTTTCTGTACTACTTATATCGGAGAAAATTGTGTGTAAAACATTTCTTTAATTAATTAAATATATCATAAAATAATAAAATCTTAATTCATTCAATATTCAAATTACAATAGGTTATAATATTATTTTTACAATTTTTTTTTTCATTTCGAATCTTTTCTAATAAACATGAAACAGAAAAAAATACGAAAATTAATAAAACAAAACCCAATTTTAAGGAAATATCTCAGAAAGTATTAAATTACTGTTTTGTTTATATTGAGCTGTCTAATGCATATTGTCAGATAAAAGGTTGAAATTTTGGGAAACTGTAGAGAATATACAAGGGTACAATTTGTATTTAGTCCTTTTTATGATCTGTTTCATATCATGAGATACTGTTAAAAAAATGAAGGAAATTTTTTTCCTATTTTTCCCTTCTTTTTTGTTGATAGTAAGAGTCAAAATGAGATATAAACACCTGAAAAAATTCTCGAAACATCTTTCTCATCTACAGAAAGAAGAAAGAAAAATTGAAGTCTTTATTCATAGGCGTAATGTGGTTAAAAAACAAACTTATAAAAGAAGCTAAAAAACGTGTTATTCCCATTTCGCATTAAGCAACGCCATTTACCCTGAGTACGAAGCACTAAATTTTATATCCCCCAAGAACAAAGTACTCAGGGTAAATTGATTTACATCTGGTGAAAAAAACTAGTTTTTTTAACACTTAAATTCCGATTTTCAACATAAAAATTTTATATCCCCTGGGGGCATATTTGTATATCCTGTTCCAATATCCCCAACGGGGCTGATTTTAAGAAAATGTCATAAGAGCATTTCATAAAAGCACATTTTTGGGCTCATACAAATCTGAATTAACAAATGCGAACAAAATAAATTATGAAATACACCTGTAACAAAATAAGTATTTAAAAAACTAACAACTTTTGGCTTTGAGAAAAAGAGAGAGCAAGTGAAAAAAAACTTTTATGGTATCAGGGACCTTCAAAAAATGCCCCTCAATTAAAATCTGTCAATCAATTTTTTGGAGTATTACAAAACCTTCTCTAGAGTATAATGTTAATGAGAAAGTAAAAATATTTTTAAAAAAAGATAATAAAAAATAAAATAAGATTCAGGTATTATAGAAAAAGGCGGCAGTTACTTTTTTAAAATCTTGCTGATCCAAAACTATTTCATAAATTGATTCTTGGCTGACCAGGAAATCCCGTCCTACAGTTGCCTTGTACCAAGGACATGACTTCACCTGAACAGCCAAGCGTTTATCCGGCCAGGAAGCATAGGCTTCATTTTGTTTCAGAAATAGGGTTCACAATTTTTTTTTCTCTTGAATGTTTTGCAGGTAAATGACATGCATCTGGTACTAGGATATTCTCTACTTTACATTTTTATTAATTTTTACTTTATATGTAGATGAGGATTGTGTCCTAAGGAACTAACAATGTTTATGTTTGGACATAGAATTATGAAAAAGAACCGACATATTAACAAAATATTGTTGTTGTGGTTAGTGCATGCAAAAAGGAAATTCAACACTGTCTAAACATTTCAAATTCTTTTTATCATTTACATAAAAAGATTAAATAGAATTTGAAAAGTTTTCAATTTTTGTTAGCTAGTAATTCTCAAGTTACTGGAAATGAGAAAAACTATTATTGAGAAAAACTTTGGTAGCTCCTAGGCAATTTTCTCACTTTTCATTTTGAATTTTGAACTTTTTGTCACTAAATACGTTTTCAAAATGTATATGAAAAATCCATATTTACTTCAGAGCTGTGTTTGAAGTAGTCATGGTTAAAATATTTAAAAAGTCCCTGGATATTCAAGATGTGTGGATACAGGTCATCCAGAACATTCCATTTTGTTTTTTCATGTTATGTAAAAAACCAAGTAGTATTTTTTTATTGTGGCATTCAATAGCAAAAAACAGGATAAAGCCAAATACGAGACACTTCAGTGCAATGACCCCATTTTTCACAACAATGGGACAGAATTCGAAAAAAACAACAGAATTCTAAATTTTACGGGAAGAGTACAAACCCTATTCAGAAACGTTTGTAGTTTTTGCGTACCTTGACTAATGTGTAAAATTTTGTGAGTGCATGGGGAACTGTATTTGAGTTTGTGAGGACATTTAGAAAGTTTTTACAATTTGAAAATTGACTTTCTCATGCATACACACATACATAGAAATAAAACCATCCAATAATTACATTAACAAACCAATAAACAGGTCTGCAAAAATGAATTCCAAAATTTAAATACCAATGAAACATTCCTATTCATTGAGATTCCTTGATTCCTTTTTTTTTTTTTTAAGAACAGAGTGTAATGAGAAATAGGGACTATTATCTCCACAAGTAAATGATTACAAAAGTCAACACTACTTTTTGAGTAGTACAGATTCTTGGAAATATTGCCTTTGGATAGGCACCCCCATGTCCTCACAGGTGCAATTTGGAGTTGAGTAAGTGACAAAATGTAATGCTTCACGATTTTAATATCCTTCAGTAATATTACATTTTCAGAAATATGTCTTTTCTGTTCCAGTGCAGCCAATTACATTTACACAAGAGATTTTTCAGAAGTTTAGGAAGTTTCATTGCTCTGCTTTTCACTCTTTCCGGGGTGTATGTCACTAATAAAGGGCATGGCCGAAATATTCGAGAATTTGCTGATCCACTTTTACAGATTTAACAAAAGCAAGAGATATTGATAAAGTATTTCCTGACTGATAATTTATTGGTGTTCTTGTCTGTCAAGTTGAGGTGATCACTCCACTTAAGTTCAGAGGAAATTTAACAACCAAATCCGATTGTGAATTCAATGGTGTCAAAATTGTGTTATTTTCAGAAAAAAGTTGATAGATAGGCTTTTGGGGGGGGAAATTTGCAAATCTTTGCAGTGATGATCCACAGAATTCACGTTTTCAAAATGTACCCCAAACAATATACAGAGATTAAACCCCTACATTTGTATTTAAAACACAAGATTGTTTCTATCTTTCTTTCAATAAAATTAGAGGTATATGCAAATAAATTGATAAACGGAGGGTTGTATGAAATGATCATTCACTCAGTTAATTCATTAATTATTCTTTTTTCATTTTGGCATTACGCTTTTTCATTTGTTCATTTTGGCACACTACTTACAATAATATTCATGACCATAAAAGCAGTAGAAAAACAATAACACAACTATTCAAGGTACACACACGTCTCCTTGCACTGGTCAGAACGAGGTTTGAAGACACACTGCTAACCTTATTGGTCACAATCAGCTGGACGTCTCAAAGACTGACAAAGCTAGAAGATAGGAGGTCACAAAACTCAATGCGAATTTGATAACATGCTCAGTTTGCAGAAACCGCTTTTCACTTCTAAAGATCTGTACATCAATTAACAACTTTTTAGTATAACTTCAGAAGCTAAACATTGAGATAAGATGCTAAATCTTTGAGGTCTCTTCTGTGCTAAATAACATGAATTCCAAAACAAACAAAATTCACATTCTCTTGGAAAAAAACAAACTTTTAACAACACAAAATGTTGCAGTACACAATATTTAGAGAGCATATACACTAACATGATGCTTTACTTTTTGTTACTATAATACTGATACTTTAAATACTGTATTTGATCAAAAAACACCTATTTTCTTCATTTCTTGTCTCTTAACTTTAATCCTCAAATAGCTAAATCAAAATTAGGCTCTCAGAATATTGTAGAACAGCAAACCATTTTTAATATGGATAGTTAAAATGAAAATTTAAAAAAATAAAAGATTTTGAGAAAAAAAATTTGTTTGAAGGATTTTTTTTATAAAAGTATCATTTTCATTCTGCTCACAACCATTTAGGATTTCGAAAACCTTCATTTGAGATTATTTTAAGCTTTTAAGTCTACAAATGGACTAAATGAAATTTAAGGCCGAGTGATGTTTAAAGAAAAATATTGACACATTTCTTGGAAATTTTGTTTTTCCTTGCATTTTTGGAAATTTTTCACAATTTTATTCAAAATATTTTGAAAAAAGTATACCTAAAAAAGATTCACAGGATTAAACTTGACAACAGGTTGAATTGAGGAATGAATCCCATACTTCAATATTTTCTATTAAATTTAAGTAATTTTTTAAATTTCAGAAACTGTCCTCTATTCAAATAAACTTCAAATAAAATATTGGGGGTCATTTTTAGGAAAATTCTGTAAAGGTCTTACAGGTTTCATATGAATGAACACGACACTTGGGTTAATATATTTATGCGAGGAGGGTAGATATGTCAGTTGGGGATAATTCACTTATCAGCCATGCAGATGCACATATGTCAGGCAGGTAGATGCACACATCAGATGGGCATTTGCCACTTGTGGATGAGCATGCATACCCACATATGCACGCACACACACACACACACACATCAAGTGGGTAGGTGGGCAGAAGGGGGTTGACATCATGATTAATACACAAATTTAAGAAAAGTAATGGCATGAATTCATTTGGGAAGTCTGAAGAAAATAATTAATAGTGCTCCCTGCATTTACACATTTTAAACAATGTCTGACCCAATTTTACACTGTTCTCTCTTGATTATCATCTACTGTCTTTTCTTTTTCCATTTTTGTCAATTTTTTTTTCTATTTAGCATATTGCAATTTTAGTTTTATTTTTCATGTCTATCTTAATTTAATCACAAACGTTATCAGGATTATCCTACCCGTTCACATATTCTGTACATAAATAAATAAATGCATAAAAGATGGGATGTATGGAATTAGTGTATTAATTTTGTGTTCACAATAATGAATAATTTTCTTTTTTTGATAAGTAAGTAGTTTGTTTCATAACTTATTATAGAATGCCATATACACTTTTGATGGATTAAAAAGTATAACTAACTGATTCCTGATCCCAACTTCTCCAATTACATACAAAAAACTTCACTTTCTCTTACCTGATCCATTCTGTCCACCGGAGCCTTGTCCTTGTCCTCCTCCAGAGCCCCTGTTCATGTTGTTACCGCCAGATGATTGGTTTCCAGAATTGGAACCACTTCCCCATTGGCCTTGGGAGCCTCCACTTGAGGATCCTCCTGTTTGACCTCCTCCTCCACTTCCACCCCATCCAGATCCCGCAGTGCTGCCTCCAGATGGTGGCGTGCCCCAACTTGATGAGCTCTCGCCACCTCCCCGGAGGCCCAAACCACGAGGGATGCCCCACCGAGCATTTGAAGCAGGGCCTACACTCGCCTCTCCCACACTAGTTAAAGTTACATTATTCTTAGCATTAACATTAAGATTATTAAAGCTTGGTGGTGGGTTACTGTCAGAGATACCCTGGACTGTTGCGTGAAGATTCACCAATGTGCTGTCACATGGTGAAGGAATGTTTGTCGCAGCCAGAGTTTCACCCTGGACTGCAATGGGCAGACTCACAGTCTTACCCATGATTTTAGCCTTAAACTTAAGCTTATCCTGATCGGAAAGAGCACCAGTGGTTTGCGGGATTCCCCCTCCCTGCCCTGGGGGCACACTCCCGCTGCAGGTCGTCACTTCCTCCTCTTCAGCCTTTGCTACTTCACTACGAAAGTTCACAGAAGATTGCATACTTGTTTCGTCTTGGACTTGGTTGCTTGATTTATTTGGATTTTCAATGGCCTGAGAGACATGGGTGGGGTCCACGTCAGTAAAGCTGACATCGCTGTGGTGACTTTGTGCATCTCGACGAGACAGACTATTGCTGTTGGAAGATCCCAGGTGACTGGCTAACATTGCATTGAAGCCCTGAAACAAAAAATGTAAAGTTTTTACGGCCTCTTATATACTTGTAAATTTGTAATAAAACCTGTCTGCAAGTTCAAAGCACCAAAGAAATAATCATGAAAACTAAAATTTATTTAAATTTTAATTTCTTGTATTTGTCAGGTGAAGATTCATGAATGAAAGAACTTATGAGAAGATTCTCCCACAGAACTCACATTTCCAAAAATTAGAAAAGTTTCCAATAATTAAAAATGACCACAGATGATACTCATTTAATATTTAAATAAGTAAAATGAGACAATAAAATTAATTTCCAAGACTGGAAATGAAGATGTCTTGAAACAATTCAAATCTGCCTTTTCTAAAATGTGCTTCCTGCCTCTCCTATATAATTCTCCGGAATTTATTAGACACAATAACAAACAAAACTTAAATTTTCTTATTAATATCTTCCATCAGTAGAAAGCTCATAATGAAAACAAAAGCAACTATGAGGAATATGCAAAACAAACGCAAACAAAACATAATGAAAACAAAAGCAACCATGAGGGAATAACAAATGTAAAACAAAACTAACTTTTCCTATTCATTTCTTGCATCAGTAGAAAACTCATAATTCAAACAAAAACAACTATGAGGGATATAGGTTCTAAGATCTGTCTGCCTTCTATGATAAAAATCTCAGCCCCATGATTTATTGTCTTGTAATGGTCTTACAATATGAAGAGGACATCTCATACAACTTGCTATTGACCATTATAATATAATTATAAATAAAATAATGAAGTATAATGTACTTATAATTAAAAAGAAATCAATAATGCATAAAACTGAAGTTATTACCATTAAATACAATATAAGGACTTGGAGAAGTAATGAGCCATAGCAAGCATCCCTCTATTCGTAAATTGTAATATATTGATTTTGGTTGAAGTGTATCTCATCTCATTATAGCTCCAATGAACATCAACAGGATGCATAGTACTAAAGTAAGTCTCACTTTCACTAAAATCAAGATATTAAAGTTTATGAATAGCAAAAGGCTTGCTGTGGCTTGAGAAGCTTCCTTGGTCCTGCCCCAGTCCCTCAATTCATCAAACTTCCCTTTACAAACATTTTTAATTCTACACTTTAGCTGTATTAGCTTTTTTCTTTATCGTTTTCAGTTCACTTTGGTGCAATTATTATCAAGACTTTCATCTTGAAGGAAAAATTACATATATGTTGCCATTTGTAGAATGGTGAGACTTTGCAGCTATCAGAAAAGTTCAGAGAGTAAGACTGTTGTTCCACACTGTGAAAATTTGGAATACATATTACTGGTAAAGCAGCTGCAAAAAGTAATGCTTCTCATTAACTTTGAAATATTCACCATTTCCAAACATATGTTTAACCCTCCTCTCAATAAATTATTTTGCATTATACACTGCTTATGTCATCACTTACTAATTACCCACTCCTCCTTGACGGTCAGTGTAAAGAATATCCAGTGTATTTATTTTCTCTTACATTAGATGAGTGGAATGCCATCAAAGTTTTTTCTTTTGAAGGATGTTCAAATCCATAGGTGCCAAATAATAAACAGAAAAGAATATTCGATTACTTTGGGAGTGTTTTTCATGAATTGATACTTTAACAGCAACGTAATTTATTAGCAACACAATTTTGTCGGAATTAATACACTTGAAATACGATGTTATGAAGTAAAAACAGAAACAAGTCTATCGAGTTATAACAGTAAACACAACACTTTATTTTCAAAAACTTGAAATATAAAATGGAAAAAGAGGAACAAAACTATATTAGTAATCAAAATTCACAGAAGGTATTACTATTTACCATACTTCACAATTGCGAATTTAAACATTGGAAATTTCACATAATAACTACTACCTTTTAAACATTTTAAACTGGGCAAATTGATTCAGTTACATGATTGAATTATTATTTTGCATTTCCTCGCACATCAACTGCTTTGACCAATAGTCCTATAAGTGTAATGGAGTGTAATGTTACATCCCGGGAGTTGGTGTTTTTTCTCCAGATCCGACGACCAACTTGTGGTGTTTCCCACTCCAGGTATATCTGCCAGAAGGGCACTACCCCAGCAGGCATAAGTTCTGAAGCTCCTAACTGACTTTGCAACATGTGTAGTTGTGTAGTGTGTAAGTATGTAGTGTACATGTAAGTACACTTGTAATTGTATAAGTGTGTAGGGTAGACTGTGGAAAAGGGAAGGGTAGACTGTGTGCACTCTACAGCTCATTTGTCAGGATATTGTCCTGGCATTCACCTAGAACATATCATAGAAACAATAGAAAACTACTGATCACAGTAGCTGGCTGCTAGTGTTCTCAAGTCTGCAGCTGAATACGACCCAGCTAAATAGTTAAGTGTTGAAGACCTGCCATCATTGCTACTAAAATCCTATTACTTCCTAATAAGAGATACTGAAGTGACATCAGTTGTTGCTTGTTCTGAGCTATCTCAATGGTTTCAATTACATCATAATTTTTAAAAACATGCCAACACATTGGTTAAAAGCATACCTGCTGTGCACCGAGGCTAGTCGCAAAGGACGGAGGCTCTGCTACGGTGCCGTGACGTGGGGGTGCGGAGCTGGATATCACAGATGCTGCTACTGCACTGGCCGCCACAGGAAGGGACATGGTGGAGGGGCCAGCTCCTGCCCCAACCCAGTCCCCCCCGCAGCCCTCTTCTTGCTGCTGCTGTTGCTGTTGGCTCATAGCCTCAGCCTTATCTTCACTGGGGCCTAGCCCTACAAGGAGACAAGCAGAGAACAAAATTCACAACTATTCATGCTCTTCCAAAACTTTGCACTCAGTTGACAAAGATGGCATTATTATTTCATCCTTTACACTCTAGTCTAAATATACCCACATTTCCAACTGCACAAATAATCAATGTGTGAGTGTTAATCCCATCTTGCAGACAAACACACAAAATATATGCCTTATTAACACTTGACTCTTGTTATTCAAAGATGTGTAACTAATATCTGCAATGAATCTTGAATTTTGACATTCACATATTAAGAACATCTCCTAGATCACTTCCAATTTTAAGAGCATAAATGCTGAACACTACTCAATATATCAACTGTAATTTATACATGAAATGGGATATTTCTTTCATTTTTGTGTATATAGTAAAATATATATTACTGGCAAACAAGTGTTACCAAATATAATACAAATAATAAAAATAACAGTAATAACAGTAACAACAGTAATAATAATAATAATAATATTAATAATAATAATAATAATATTAATATTATTAATAATAGTAATAATATTAATAGTAGTAATAATAATATTAATAATAGTAATAATAATAATATTTTAATGCTGATGACATTCACCACTAAATAAGTTAACTTAAAGGATAAATGAAAAACGTTTTTACCACAAACGCAGCATTACATACAAAAAGCTCTCAATAACGTATTTCTGGGTAAATATAATAACTCTTGCACCCAATATTACAAATAAACAACAAACTCAGAGCACTCACCCGTAGTGGTGGAGTTGGGGAAGCCGCTGCCTGTCAGGGCCCCACGCCCTCCTGCTGGGATTGTCATAGCTGCCAAAGAGGCTGCAACGGGCTCCAGCCGGGGGCACACCCACGTGCTTACCGGCTTGTCGGCATGGGGGCGGGAACTTGTGTCCTGCAGCAAAACGGATTTCCACATTTAATCAAAGGTAGAAAAGAAAAAGGAAAATTCTGATTATGGCCCCACATTGGAATGAGAAAGAAAAACAAATACATAATGAACAAACATATTGCAAAAAATTTTTGAGTTTAGAAAGTATTTTTGAGGTCTTATAGCAATTTCAATCTTAGGAATATTTCATGCAATTGCTTTTTTATTCCTAAAAAATGTTAAATGTCTATTATCAAAAGTTATATTTTCTATACAACAAAAATAATTAAAATGTTTGGTCTTATTTAGATTAGGAATATAATATTCAGAATATAATGTATGTAACGCCGAAGAGGGATTTTTGCAGGACATTAACACTTTTGCCACATTTTTTTTCTAAACTCCCACGAATTACCGTATGTTCTGGAAACGCGCACATTACTAAAACATTTCTTTCATTCGCACATGATAGGAGGCACAAATTTCCACTCCCACAAAACACCGTCCCAAATATATTTCTTAACACCCCCCCCCCGACCCCCACAAAAAAAAACAACTTTATTTATTTTTTTAATCCCACGAATAACCCACTTACACCTGCACCATATGCGCGTAACGGATGTACCGGCTACATGGGCATTACCTCCGGGTCCTCAGAACCCTCGCAGCGACAAAAGAAAAAAAAACAACAGTAAACTAGTTTCCGATGGGCCCGTTCTCCGGTCGGTCGGCCGGCCGACAGGCAGCGCGCGTCCCGGGGGCGTCTCGGGGCCCGGGAGGCCCGACGCCGCCGTGCCGTGCCGCGCCGCCGCGGGAAGCTGCTTTGTAGTCGCTCGTGGCAGCGGCGGCGGCGGCGGCGGCGCTGCTGCCATTGATCGGTCGCCGCGAGAAAATTAGAAGGCCACCCGCGCCCGGGCGAGAGGCGCTCGCTCCCGGAGCCGCGACGACGCGACGCGACGCCCGACCCGACGCAGCGACGCCGCCGAGGGGAACAGGAGCAGGAGGCGTGTGGCAACAACTTCCGCCCTCCCTTCGGTTCATTTAATTTCCTTCCCGGGTTATAGTTTTTCATTTTTCTCCAACTTCATGTCACCATTTGTGTAGTTCGGAGGCATCCTTCGCCCACTTATTTTACAAGTTATCGCGCTGTCCTTATCGTTACCCGATACTACCAGGATGGCCTGCGATTAACGGCAGGTGATGAATGTGATTGAGTTTCGTGACGTGGCTAACTATATCGCAAGGCAGTCATTACCGCACACTATCCCGTGACATGAAAAGTTTACCCAAGCATTTTACTCAAACTCTTAGTTGACGTATATAGAAGAAACGGATTGCATTCTAAGATAAATAAATTGTAAGTAACGCAACTGGCAGGATATGTTGAACGAAGTGTAAAAATTCAATTAAAAAAATATAAAACCGCCTTCGATCTATTAAAAGACCGTTAATAATAATAATAATAATAATAATAATAATAATAATGATGATGATAATAATAATAATAATAATAATAAAATAATAATTTCGATTCATTACGGACAATTTACGAAAAAATGTTTTTTAATCTTGTTTGGGAATCGTTTGGAAAATTTGGTCAGCTTGGTTCAAAATTAGATGATAATTTAATAGCATTAATAAAACAATGTTTATCTTCGATAATAGTGTGGAAAAGTTTCGAAAAAGGTCCACAATTTCGAAAAATCAACTGTAAATGGTAATCGTAGTTTTACCGTATTCAGTCGCTCAGTTTTTTATTTGAGCAAAGAATGCAATGCAAATTAAATCGGCATTTTTAAACTGAAAACCTTCTATAAATTTTATGCCAAATACCCCCCCCCCCAAATTTAAAGATTCGTTTCAAAGTCGCTGGGCCTCAAACTGGGGAAGATCAACAGGAGGATATCCATTTTTTAAAAATCTAAGTGTGTGGTTTAGGCTATTGTGTACTGTCACTTCATTATTTATAACTTCACCACCTTTTATCCCAGGATCATTAAATTACCATGATACCACACGGAGATCTTCGGAAAGTTACGACAGAGCAAACATGTGCGCAGATAAATTTCTTTCCCCACACGTCATATACAGTTTTTACTGTTTTTTGACAAATAAATAAATAAATAAATAAACATCCGCATAAAAAATATACACAATTATGAAGCCTCCTTCGGAAATTCATTAAAAATATGGCCTACAATAAACCCAGAGAGGAAAAATACCTAAACCACATTAGTTTTAAATGCAAATAACAGAGCGCGCGAGTCGCATCACGTGAAAATGCTCGGATTATGTGGCTCAGCGTGAAACCTGTTACTAATATCTGTGACTTATTGCCTCGAGATTTTGAAGTGCAACCATCGCTCTGCGCTCCAGCAGCTCACACTCACCCTTAGAACAGGCACTTGGTTGGTAGGAAATGCAGGCTTGCGCGGCGCGGGCGGCGCTGAGGCCGGACGCCGTACGGCTTCGTTGCTGTGGGCAAAGCCCGCCAGGGGTGGCTCTGCTACCCTTTCTGGCACATCGTTAGTGTCTACGTTAGCGTCCTGGGAAGAGAAAGGAACATGTAGGACGACAAGCGATTAGTGTTCGTTCGTTACTCACATGGCTATCGCATTCGCTGCGCGCCGTCGCAGGTACTCACATTAAAATTTACTTTGAAGGCATATGTTTTAGAAATCTCATCTGAACTAGATTCGTTTGGAAACATCAGGTTCAATTCTTTGGCAGGCAATGCATAGAAACAGGAGTCTGGAACAGAAGGGAAACCGTGAGGGCCTGTCGCGTGTGCCGCTGCCGTCGAGCAGGGCTGTTGCGGCCCGCAACGACGACGACGTCGCCGTCGCCGCCTCCGCCGTCCGCCTTCGTCTATTGACAAACACATCGATCCCCTCGCGCCGCTCGGCTGGCGGGGCCTACGAGCGAGGCCCGCGGCAGCGAGAATGCTCGGGCGCGCAGGCGGCGGCGCGGCGCGGGCTGGAGGAGGCGGCGGCGGCGGGCGGGAGGCCGTATGGGCGCGCGGGCGTGCGGGGAGGGGCGAGGCGAGGCGCGGCTGGCTGTTCGGTGCGCCGGCGCGCGCCCCCGCGCCACCGCCTCCGCCTACGTCGAACCGGGACGCCCGGCCACGGCCGCCTAGCGCGGCCCTAGGGCAACCCGACGGCTGGGCGAACGCCTCTCGCGGCCCGCCCTCTCCTTCCCCCTTCCCCTGCCTCTCACCTTCCGCGACGCGCCCCGGCCCAAGAAATCTTCGCGAGCGCGATATTGATCGCCGGTTACGTGGCATAAAAAGTTCCGCACGCCGTTCTTGATAGCGGCCGCACTCCCCGCCGCCGCTGCCGTCGCGCAGCGGAGCGCTGAGGCGCGCGCGAGAGAGAAAGAGGGAGAGGGTAAGAGACAAACAGGGAGGCGGTGGCGGAGGTAGCGGTGACTGTGGAGCGGGGCGGGCGGGGTTATTTTCGCCCGCTGCTCGCTAGGCGACGGCGACGCAGCCACCACGACGGAAGCCGAGCCGAGCCGTCCGTCGCAGCGAGCAGCCAAATACGCCTACGATAACGGGGCCCGTGAAAAAGGAGACGGCAATGCAGTGGGTGGCGATTGTTGGTGGACGAGGGCGACTTATGGGGGGAGGGGGCACGTACCCCACCTGCGCAGACTACGCCCAGCCATTTTGTCGCCACGGTACAAAAAGTGAAATAAGGCGAACGATCCCGATCGCAAGAGTAGGGCGGCTCCGTTCCTGCTGTGGCCGCCGCCATCGCGTCCTCCTTACGGGCGACGTTGTCAGATTGGCCGTACGGCAGCGGCGGCGGCTGCGCGGAACCCGCGCCCGTGACGATGCACCGCGGAGCTGCCTCCGATCGATGCCCGCCGCCGGTGCCCGACGTAAACACGGCGCAGCCCGTCTGCGAAGGGAAGGTCGATTTGGCAGCGCGGCGCGGTGCGGCGTAGCGCCGGGCCGCCCCGGGCGCAGGGACCCGCGCGAAGCGACGCGGCGCCCGCGCACCGGAGGCGGTGCGGTACGAGGCGTCGGGGGCCGAGCGGCTGCCCCACCGCGCCCCGGTCAGCCCTAGAACCGCGGACCGCCCAGTTGCGGCGGCTCGCCGCCGACCTTGCCAGTACAGTGTTGAGGAGATAGGTGGGCCGCGCGCTGTTGCCACCCCGTTCCCGCCTGCCCGTCCCACCGCCAGGAATTCTGTGCTTGGGACGGGAAGCGCACCTCCCGCCGCGGCGGCGGTTAGCGCTGGGCCGTGCGCCGCGGTCTTCGACGTTTGGGGGAACGGGGCGGTCGTCTGCTCTTCGTCGCTCCACCAAGCGGGCGCCAAAGCGATTCTCAACCGCGAGCCTCTAAAGGTCACCTGCCCCGAGGGCGCACGGCCGAATCATGCACCTATGGTAGCGCCAGATTAAGCTGCTATTTCCGGCGAACCCCCCTTCCCGGTGAGGGCGCACCGCTCTTTTGCGGGGGTAGCATCGCTTAAGATATACTGTTGTTAAGCGCAATGTACCTACTCCCTGCTGAGTTAAGCAAAATCCTGCCTTCCGTATCGAAGTGATTTGTGGACCTGAACAGCTGCTATGAACCACAGCGTTCTTCATACCCCGCAACCTCGCACGACCTAGTCGTCGCAGCATTGATATTCTAAGTACAGCGTTCGCACTACATTTGAAACTGCTTTGGAATGTGAGTGACCTCTATGGAGTTATGGAAACGCAAAGTCTACTACTCCAGAAAAAAATCCCAAAATGCAAATATTTCGCGCGTTATGTAAAGAAAAATTAATTTCATATAAAACATCTGGGCTCGCCTTTCGCAAATCAGCAAGCAAAATGCACAGATTTTCCATTACATTAAAAATGGCAGCCTACTCATCTGGAAAAAATATGGGGGTATTAAACTAGCAAAACATTTTAAAAAAATTGAATATCACTCATTACAAAAGAGCCAACCAATTGCAGAATCGATTTCGGAATTACTCGTTTTGATACGTAATTTTACACAGGTACTGGTTGCGAGAAGGGCTCTCTCCATCTTGAGCAACCTGTTCTAATACTATACACCAAATACATATGGCCTCCCACTACACATTCATGCCCATACGTACGGTTACAGAGAAAATATATGGATTAATACATACCCACAGCCGAAATTCACGTCAAAGTTGGTAATTTTTCAATGACAAATCAATAACTGTACCCACAAAACTACTACGCATAAACTAGACTCCATCTTCACTGTTCGTTCTCCATATTTTGACAGTGAAATGCGCAGTGCAGACAACTGCGAAAATACTTGAATTGACCGAGGTTGACCTGAACACTTTGCGCCATGCAGAGGCATTGAATATGGATATTTATTTCCCACTTGTTCGATCAAGTAACTTGAGAAGTGCAATAATTTAGTGAATCATTATTATTAGAGTGAATGCAGTTGGTACACGTGATGTCCACCGACGCATGCGTCATATGTTCTCGTTGCGTTGCATTTCGATTCTCCTTCGTGTGCTAGTGATCTGTATTGTGGTTATTTTATTCAGAAAGTAAGCCAAGATGACGGCTCACGATCAGATTAGAGCAATGTTAGACCAACTAATGGGGACAGGGCGTAATGGTAATGTATACATTTTATTAACTTGTGCCTGATTTTCTTCATGTTGATACAATACTTTAATTTAAGAACAGCCTACAAGATGGCGGTTGTCAAAGAGCCTTTTAATCGTGAGAAAAAATTGTGTTCCCCAAATTGCAATAAAATGTTCATTATCAATTTTTTATTCCCAAGTTCTAAAGTGATTGAATGTTTGTTTCGGTCATAACCTTTTATCGCCTTTTGAACAATGAATGAAGTTATGAAGGTGTTTTACAGATATTGATTTTACCTACTTTATATTTGGATCACATTTGGCTTTGCCGAATTTGAGTCTCTCTTGTAAGCTTATTATTATTTTTTAGGGGAAAATAATCGCTTTCAAGTGAAGTTCTCAGATCCAAAAGTGTGCAAGAGTTTTCTGCTGAGTTGCTGCCCTCATGAAATATTATCTTCTACAGTAAGTTAATATTACTTTCCTCTTCGTAGCGGTTTCTACCTTATGTGAGATAAACTACATGCCTATCTCTTGATTAGGAGTGCTGTAGGGTTGGAATAATATTCAATAAAATTACCATCATAGGTGACTACGCAATTATATAATTCCTTTTTTATTTTATTTTTTTCTTTCCTTATTTTTGTCTACAAAAAGAACTTTGCAGTAAAAATTATTTTTCGAGAAAATCTGAACTATTAATTTTTTATTGTTTCATTCCACGATACATTAAAAAGCTGTAATCCTTAATTATGAACATTTGATATCCTGTTAGTGAATGTGAAATCACTTAGAGACAAGTTACAGATCAGAAGCAGCAGTTGCAGTACTCAGTAGTCACAGAAATAGCAGCCTGTAGGTTATTACCAATGCAGTGAGTACAAGTATTAATGGAACAAACTGTAGTTCTTTCCAGAATATCACGGCTTTAATATTGAGGAATATACAGGTTGAGGTTCAAATTTAGTATCTGTAAGTACATGGCTTGTATAATTGGTTAACTAATGTAATAATAAAGTCCAAGCTGAATAAAGCTCATCAGTCAGGTACAGTACATTGACTAAAAGCTGTTGGATCCAGGATCTTGGGTTGGTAAGTAAGGTGGAGTCCTTGTAAGGTGACAAAATCAATAAAGAACATTTCCCTAGCTACGTCACCACAATGCTTCCTTTATATCGTTTGTAAACCTTTTGTCCCATGTCTGCCCTTTAAAATGGGGTAGTTCTTTTTTAAAACAGTAGGCTTCAAGGGGAATTTGCATTTTCCCAAAGTCTTTACCCCAGTGGAAGGTTTTCTTCAGTCTGTAAGTAATTGGCCTCGTATGCATGGAGCTCTTCTAGTTGGCTTGATGAGGCATCGTGAGGCTTGCTGTCTGTGAGTATATGCCAGGGTGCGTGGGGCAAGGGCCTGTGCCAGCCGCTGTGTGTACTGGCTGCCTTCATACCGGTGATGTACCTCAATATCCTTTCAACAGCCTCACTCTTGACTGTGTTGAAGTTTTGTTTACTTAAGGGAATCAACTTCTAGATGTTTGAACCTTGAGATCAATTTTTCGACTTACATTTTTCAACTGGTCTCTTTCACCCATAGGGAGATAAAATAAAATTTGACACACACCCATGCGGATAGTTTAGAAGGGATTTTGTCACCATTACATCATTCGGCGACACCAATCGAGTTTGAAGAGTATTCTGAGTCTGTAAGTTGCATAAACTAAAGCAGGGAGGGTATTTCTCTCATGTAGGGTTGTACTGAGGGGCATATAAAAACTAATAACATATGTGTTATTTGTTAATGAGCTAAAATTGATTAGAAATGCCTGCCTGGTCAGCTGGTACCTGATTGTTCAAATGTAGCCTCTTCTAGCCTGTTTCTGTTAGCCACTGTAAGGGTCTTGTTTTTAGTTGTAAGAAGGCCACAAACATCCCTTTTGCTAAGCATCACTCTGATGTGCAGTGTTTAGGCTGAAATTGAATATACACAGGGCCTGCTTAGCAGAAGGGCTGTCCATCCCATCATATTTTTATATTTAAGGGGAAAATAGCACAAAATTTCTTTATCAGAAACTTTTATCTCCTTCGCTTTTTTTTCATGTATTATTGTTGAAGGGTTAAGTGCTCCTCTTGGGTTGACAGGTGCTTATTACTTTTCTTAATGCTTACTGCAATGGGATTTCCAAGATTGGCTAGTTTTGTTTCAGTAGAAGTGAGAAAATTGAGCTTATTGAAACCAGAGGATTTGAAGTGAAATGAAGTGTTTATAACTAAAAAAGTATAAAGTAGCTAAAATTTTGTAGAATACATACGGAACCATATTGAAACTCATTGACAGAACAAAACAATATCATTCAATATTCTTTCAACATCTGAATTGTTGCATGTTATTGATTGCAACTACCAATTAAATTAAATTCTCTAGAGGAAAAAGTTATAAAACTATTAAAAGTACTGTAAATAAGAAAATTCCAGCTTAATATTTACCCAATATGGGTAAGAAAATAAATTTTCTAATAGTTTTACCTCATATTGTATCAACTATTTTGTTTTAGAAGACTAATATTGTCCCCAAAAGCTGACTTGGCATGAACTGCTCCATCTGAAAATCCTCTAGTTTCAAAAAGCAGGAACCTTACTCTAGAGTTTGTAAACAAAATATTCTTGAGTAGCCTACTTGAAAAAAATTCAGCTTTGCATTATGATAATGCAGTGCAATTGTTACTTTAAGTTAATTAACTTCTTTTAACGGGAGTCAAGATTCCTATATTCTCCATGTTAAATTGATATTTTTTAAATTAATTTTCTTTCCTCAAAACATATTCAATGCATTTTCTTGAAATTTAATGTTAGTAAAACCCATACATTATTAATGTGTACATAAATTGTGTATATTCATATTTGCAATCATAATAATTTTATAACAAATACAAAATGTGCCCAAATTTGTATTTTTTTCTGTATGACTCTTTAGTATATTTACATTAATAAATGTACTGCAGTAAATTAACTGCCAATGTGGCAACCTGCTGTATTAATTTCAGAATAATTGCTAGAGTATGTTATGAGACGAAAAAAACAGCCAAAAAATAGTATTTCCAAACAAGCTTCAAAAATATACAAGTATTCAAAAACTACCAAGAAACACAACTAATCACAAAAAAAGCATAAAATACATATAAACATCAAAATACAGCACTGACAGGCATGCATCCTCTGAAATGATGCTTTCTGACAAATATAAACCAAACAGTCTTCTGCATGAATAGAGGCTCAGAATAGTAATAGCAGATCCCAACCGAAGTTCATTTTGAGATAAAATATTCTGTTTACATTTGCTTATGCTCCAGACAAATTTTTGAAGGAGGAATTTGAGTGTTTTGACATATCCCAGTTCTTTTGATATTTCTACATATGGTAGGTATAAGGCAGAAATTCTCCAGTTGTACTACTAACTGAAAATGCAAGGTTGTTTGGGATCTGCCTTTATTATCTTGAGCTTCTCAATTAGTTCCAAAGTTATCTAAAACATTGCATGTCAAATTCAGCAACAATTTTGACTGGTGCAGACAAAAATTTTAGGGATTTGAGGCTGACTCTCCTTAATTGAAGTTTTTAAAAACTCTCATTTTTTGCCTCCATGTTTGTAACCATTTCATTCATGTTATTTAACTTTAAACTACCTTAGACATTGTTCCGAAAATATTAAAAGTTAATTGTATTAAACTAATGGAAATACAAACTGAAAATTTGGAATTTAATATCAAAATTCAGTCGTTCTGATTATCATATAATTATGTTGCCATTAATGCTATTATCTTCAGTGGAAGATAAGGAGGGATACTGTTGTCATACTGCTTACAATTTAAATTTAACCATTCTAATTACAATTTTGGGTCTTGCTCTGTAAAATAGTGTGCAGGTTTTATTGTGTATTATTGTAATTCACCAATTTCATGACTATCATTTGAAACAAATACAATTGCACTGCATTTTAACTTTATACAAATCTCAACTGGGCAGGCAACATTTGCCAAGAGGATTAAGCACTTAATTTGTGAATGTAGATAATGACTGATGAGAATGAGCCGCCAACTATCAATATTTTTTTTGTCTCAGTCATCAAATACTATACAGGATGTGTTATGTGATTGGCATTGATTGCTCTGGCATTGTGAAAATTTTTCTTGTAATTTAAAAATTATATTAATGTATGTCCATAGAGTAATGGATGTGACACTGAGATTTAATTTTGGCATGTAATTTTTTTTTATTGGAGTTAAAATTCAGTGATTCATTGTGGCAGAGTAGTCAGTATGCTTACTTAAATTTTCTTAGTTTATAATAATTTGTGAACAGGTGTATGCTGTTTGGTAAGTCTCTATTCCTTTTCTTTAACGGGTTCGGAGTGGCCTCTCAATGGTTAGATTTAAATGTAGTTTAAGGGAAATTTTCTCAATTTGCGGTTGTTTCAACTTCTTTTGTTTCCTCACAGCGTATGGATCTTGGAGAATGTCCCAAAATTCATGATCTAGCCCTGCGTGCTGACTTTGAGAAAGCTAGCCAGCACAAGGATTATTATTATGATATTGATGTGAGTATCTACAAGTTTTCTTTCATTGTTAAATTGTGGAAAAAGTCAGTCTGGAGACTTACATATTCAGTGTTGCTTTATCTCCTTCTGCCCCCAGATCATTACCTACAGAGACTTCAAAATGACCCTTGATCCTGAAAGATTATTGGTAATACTTGTATGTTATGGATAGATGGTATGCTTTTTTGAGTAGGCAATGGAGCACCTGCAGGCATTCATTGCCGACTGTGATCGCCGAACTGAGCTCGCAAAGCAGCGCTTGGCCGAGACTCAAGAGGAACTTTCAGCTGAAGTGGCAGCCAAGGCCAACAAAGTGCATGAGTTGGCTGAGCAAATTGGCAAGAAGCTTGCACGTGCTGAAGTTCTGGGAGCTGAGGGACTTGTGGAAGAAAGTATGAAACTAATGGAAGAGGTACGACTGCTATTTTCAGGTTTCTGACTATAAGCAATATTGGCTTATATCAATAACAAAATCTCATTTCTGATGAATGTGAAAGGTATAAGGCACTTGTGATATTACCTTTTAAATATTATTTACTTGAGTTTATTTCTTTTAAAGCTAATGATCTTGCACTATGTTTTGTTAAAAGTTCATTACCATACATCATGCACTACCCCCTCATGAGAAATTTACAAAGTCCCTCTAGTAAACAAACCATATTGAGTCATAGGGCATAATGAATAAATTCTTAAATATTTTCAGTTATAACTCTGATGACAAATCAAATGAATTGAATAAGGAAGTAAGGAAAAATGAAAGGAAATAAACATCTTGATGCAAGACATAACTAGTGTTGTATTTATATGGAGTTACAGAGACTTTTACAAAAAAATTTAGATGTATACTGTGAGGAACATTTAGCATAAGCAAATTTAAAATAAGCATTTATTGGACAGGATGACCCTGATCAAGGTCTCCAATGAGAACAAGCCCTTTGTAGCCAGTATTACCCCTTCCCTCCCCCTCCCTTCCCCTCCCCAGCTCCTCATGTTGGCTATTCCTTGTCAGATGGACAATTTGTGCACGACCGCGGGTGCGCGCTCTGCCACAGATCGAGGACTTGCGCAAAAGAAGACGGCAGCAGAAGGCGAGTACCGCAACTCGATGCCTGCCAGCAGCTACCAACAACAGAAGCTACGTGTGTGCGAGGTGTGTTCTGCATACCTGGGTATCCACGACAATGATCGACGCCTTGCTGATCATTTTGGAGGCAAGCTGCATTTGGGCTTCATCAAGATCCGGGAAAAGCTGGCAGAATTGGAGGTGAGGGTAGTACAACAAGGACACCAAAAGTGCATAGCATTAACTCTATCCAACATTTTTGTATAACATTGTTAATGTAAATTATATATGAAATGCATTTCATTAAGTGAAAAACTCAAAAAAATACTCTGGTGTTTCTCATTAATTAAATTACATGTGCATTAAATGAAAGTACTCCCTGTCTATTTTCTTTGATTTAGCTAAAGCTTTCAACACAATCTATAATAGACTTCTTTTATACAAAAAATTGTAAGCTAGGAATTAGAGGCCAAACAAGATTTGTTCCAAAGTTTCTCTAAGAATATACTGTAAACAGAGTGACTCAGTCCTGATCCTTGATAATTTAGTTGTTAAAGTGGTGTAGTCTTAAGTGTTAACATTCTGGAACCTTTGTTGTGAAATGCAATGGAAACTGGTCTCATAATCTCAATTACCAATAGAGCAAAGTCCTCTAGAAGTCAAATATACTGTTAACGTATGTAGTAAATATGGAGTAGAGTATCATTTTCTTAAAACTAAGCTTTGAATAGAATCTCCAAAAATTCTCATTTTGAGATTAGAAATTGAAAAGCAAAGCCTGAGTTCCTAGGGCATGAATGCTCTAAAACACATCATATTTGTGTTGTGCACAACAGTAGTGCTACAACATGGTGCATCTACACCCTATGTTATTTATTTAATTTAATGTATTTATAACATATATAAATTTTATCTTTCAAGACTCTTACATTTAAATTTTAACTATGCCAAATCTCTCTACTCTGGGTGCACAGTACGCTTGAAAAGGGGTCCAAATTTTATCTTCACGTATGAATAAGTTAAGAGGTTAGATTTAAAACATACCTAAATGGAGGCTTTATCGCTCTCACAACCACCGAGTTACAAAACAGTAACATTGATAAAGAACAAAAATACCGTTGTGTATATGTAATGCACGCAAATTGTGATCAGAGTTAATTTGTACAGTGTATTGTGAGATGAAATTCTACCCGAGCATTTAGACTCGTGAAAATGTGTGTCGAACCGATAGGGTTGCGTTTTGGTTTGCTAGGTCACAAAGGACACTTTCCAGAAAGTATAGAGCCAAAAAGTGTGGGCGACGTGCCCACAAGGCATTGGTCATTGATATATTGGGATGCCAAAAAATAGGCGAAAAAGACCAAACAAAAAGCCACACGTGCACTGCTCGTTATGCAACGCGAATTTTTTCTTCATCGCCGTATTGTGATATTTGATCGTGCATCTTTGAAAATTGATCAATGAAAAATAAGAATAAAATACGATGTTCGATTAATGAGAAACATTAATATCGCGTTGGAGACCTGATGAATTTCATTTTCGAAATAAAGGAAATCCTGACCCTCGCAGTTTCCACGGAGACAATATCACACTTTTCCACATAGCAGTGTCTGTTGTGCCACATTTTTTGTGCTAGACACGTTCATGAGATGTATGTGGGACACGTTGGCCGGTTGCAAAATAAACCACACGTACATTTAGTTTGTTTTAAGTATGGTTCTTACGTTCGCATTCAGTGTGTTCCAACACTTTTTGTGACATTAAATGGCGATAGTCTGGAGATTTTTGTAATATGACGAAAACTTAGTGCCGACGGAATTAGTATCTTCATACTTGGCTGTCCGGGAGAGGCCGCATCCTCGGCATAGAAGCCAACGATTCGGCCGCCATGTTGTGACCTTCCTCAGGGCGAAATACATTTCGTTGAAAACATTGCCCTCAGTGCGTAGGACGCGGCGTCTCCGGGACAGCCTAGTAGATATTTTATAATATAACATTTCAAACGGAATTAATGGCAAGATATGGTAAAAGAAGTACATTTAAATGAGAGCAATGCGTGCAATGCTAGTTCGTTATATTGGAATACGAAAACGGATAGAAATTGCGCGTGATTTGTGATTAACTGTATTAGTTGCCAAGCAAGGTGCATCTTTTCGTTTGCACAGAAGTTCACAATCTTCAGAAATGTTCATGTTACAGAAAATAATGCGATGAAAGCAAAATTTTCAAAAAAATTGCCGTTTTTGAAATTGCTAATAAGAGATGATTATGAAGTATTTAATGACAACTTGTTATTGTCGTATAGGGTCATTGCAAATTCATTTGGAATTTCTGGAAGTGGATGGATGTCTTCCGTAATCATTGTGCCAACCTAAAATTCCCATGTGAAAGCCTTTACCCACGAACGCACTTGCGTTTCTCTTTTGCCCTCAGAAAACGGTGGAGCAGCGGAAGCAGCAGAAGCGGCAGGAGCTGAAGGACCGGGACCGCGAGCGCGAGCGCGAGGAGCGCCAGCGCGAGCGTGAACGCGAGCGCGAACGGGAGCGCGAGCGCGCGGCGGGCGGCGGCGGGGGCGGCGGCGGCGGTGGTGGCGGGGGCGGCGGCGGCCTGGGGTCGCGGGGCTCCCGCGAGCGGGACCGCGAGAGAGAGCGCGAGCGGGAGCGCGCGGAGCGGGGCGAGCGGGGAGAACGGGGCGAGCGCGGCGGCGACCGCGGCGGCGGCGCACGCGGTCGCGCAGCCGCGACCGCGGCCGCAGCCGCAGCGACAAGCGCAGCTCGCGCACCCGCTCGCGCAGCAAGTCGCGCAGCGCGCGCTCGCGGCGATCGCGCAGCAGGAGCCGCGGCCGTCGCAGCCACTCGCACTCGCACCGCTCGCGCTCCGGGGACGCGCGCAAGGAGCGCTCGCGCTCCAAGGACCGCTCCGAGCGCCGCAAGGACGGGTGAGTGCCGCACGGCCTCAGGTTGTGAGTTTTGCTTGATAGTAGTCTTGGACAAAACCAGTCATTACCATTATTATAAGAATTTATTAAATAACTATTGTTCATAAATAACCGTCGGACTTTATTTCTAATGTTGCCTTTTATCATTGCCTGTTATTAATTTCTATCAGTAAAATTCTGCTGGTTTCTCTGTTTTATTTAATTTATAATGGCATATGGTTACACAAATTAACTAATAACTTTGCTGAATAACAGAAATCAATTTATAGGTGTTTCCTTATAACCTTATTTTTATTGGGGTTACAACTTTATTACATCAGTACATTCTGTATTAGGTGATACAAAATCAAACTATTATGCCCCTTATTTACCTACTTCTATTATCAATAGTTTGTATTTGATATCCTAGGTTTAGTTTGGCCAAAAATGTAAATTTACTACTTCAAAATGACTTGTCCATATGGTTGATTTGCAGTGTTCTTTGAATTATTCATTTAGAACTTTGTTGGTAAACATACTCAGTCTTTAAGAAGAAATGTAAACAATTATTTTTTAAATAAACTATTTGCCAACTGTTAAAAACGTGCATGTTCCTTCTGAACACTGAACAATCTCTTTGAAGAGGGGAAAAAGGTTCCCAAGAGTTTTGACTGATAGATGAAATGTGGCTCAAGCATACTTTGTTCCCAAATCCAATGATATTTCCAAATAATTGAAACAAAAATTAATAAATATTGAAATTCATTCGTGAACAGGTCATAACCAACACATCAAAGATTTTATGCACTCCTCTAATGGAAGTAGTGGCGATTTTAATGTGTTAATTCTTTCTTTTCTGTTGCAGAGAGAGAAGACGAGGTGATGCAGAATTAGACGACAACCGTACTAAACATGAACATGCCGACGATAAGAACTAAAGCTGCATGAGCAGTATCCAGCTGGCATCATGCTTTGCGAGGAGCATTCTGTTTTGTTTCTGCACTAGTCTTTGGTCACATTGCCTTGGGGTGAGAATGTAACAAGGTGCAGCCAGTGGAAACAAAGACCATTTTTGGTTATTTTGTTTTGTGGCCTGGCAGTTGAAATTGATATTTTGCCAAACATTCCCATTTGAAATTAAAAAAGCACCCTGATCTGTGGTTCAGTGGGTGTCTTGCTTACAGCAGATCTTCAGGTTATCTGTGATAAGTGAACTTCTACTTCACCCTGTGGCCTTGGAAAGTTTGTGGCCAGGACTTGTGTGATTTACTTGTTAACACTGTTACATGTCTGTATATATAGCTATTTTTCATTATTTGTAAGATTAAACGTTATTTGTAAAATAATTTTTAAAAACCATTATGATTTATTGGAATGTGAGATGGTAAAAGTGTTTCTCGGCATGTTATAATTGGAGCCACATTTGAAAGTTCACTTCTTAATTATTTGATGTGCTAATTTGCTGTGACAACAGTGAAATTAACTTGTGGTTTTGTGGCAAATATGTGATGTAAATGAATAAGTGACAGACATTTTTCAGTGGGATTCTCTTTTCCATGTGGCGTGGTGTTTTGTATTATATATTCTGAAGAGAACTGAAGTAGAAACCTGTAGATGGCCTTGTTTTTCAGACCTGAGATTTTAGTTGTCTTACTGCACCTAGCTTGAGTGCAAATATGCACTCTCACCCCAAAAGTTGAGTTCCAGGTCAGAATTTGTAATAATTTAATGGAATAAAGATATTTACTCTTCATTTGTGAGATTACTAACAGTATTGTATTTAATATCCCTATTTATTATATGGAAGACATTATTTTCAATTTGCAAATAAACTTGCAGCAAAAGTAGATTTAAAATGAGAAATGAAGTAAATAACAACTTTTTGTGATCAGTTGTTTTTGTTTTCTTTATACAAATTTGTATTGTCAACATTATAAACCTCATATTTCACCTCAACCAAATATTTCAATAGTCAAGAAATAAGTTTTGATCTGGAAATTACACATTGATATGTAAGAATTACTTCATTACTATTATATTCAAATTTATTGAATGTAAAACATTTTTGACTCCTTGTTGCAGCAAGTTAATTATTTTAATGTTATCAAAGCACTGATGCAAAAAAGTGTTTTACATAAGTCATTGTGAATTTTTTTCATTTGAAAGATGGTTTTCACTTTTTTATAAATAAGAACCCAATATGAATTTTTGAATTAAGTCATTTCAATTTTTCCTCTCTTCCATTTAACTTTCTAATTCAGTATAGTCATCCATAAAAGGGCCCAGCAATTTGTAGAATACTCTACACTTGCTTCTTCCATTCTACCTGATCAGAGAAACAAAAGTTTCTTCAACACTATATAGGTAAAACATGATGGCTCCTGGGTTTATTTATTGTTCATGGCGTCCCTTGTTCTGAGCAGAGTTCATGTGACAAGTGGCAATGCACCCTTTTCCAGATAACAAATCCTTTCCCAAAGGATCAGAACGGGAGTTCAAGATAAGATAGCACCAGAGTTGAAATCACCCAGTGTGGTGAAATTGGACGAGCAACACTGGAACAATTTAAGGAGAAATGCACAAACGCTAAATGGAGTACAGTTCGTTTATTTCAAGCAAGAGCGAGCTCCTTTAAGACGGCTCCACATATTCGCTATTCAGCGAGCAACCGCTTGCCGAATCCCGAGTAATGTGGATGGGTCTCGCAAAGAGTACTTCGTCCCGCGCGATCTCCGCACTCACTGGGAAGGCAGGAGACTTGTACCGCGATGCGCCCCCACGTTTCAGCCGGGCAAATTCATCTCATCACCTGAAGTTGTGGGAAAGTAGAGTTGTGTGTGTTCGTGTTTTCTTATTAATCAATAAAGCTAAAGATTTAGTGTTACAGAGAATGTCCCACTAACTGTGCGCCAGTCCCATAACATCTAATCGGTTCACGATATTGAAATGCAGTTTTCGCTCAACAATGTGAAATCACGGGGAAAGTAGAGACAGGCATAGTATAGATACGTAGTAATATACTGTGTTAGATATGAAGAGACATTAACGCAGAATGCATTAAAGCATAACTTTTAGGGTCAGACTTATTGGAAAGATACAAAATTGTAATAGTAGTATGGCGAGTTATACTACACCCTAGTGTGTGTCGCATCTCAGCCTCCATATCTCTCTATTGGTGTAGTCTTCATTTCTCAGTCCTCTTCTGATCATTGCCTCTTCTACTCCTACCCATGTAATAAACTTGGGTTTATATTTCATGGCGCGTGAGGGCCTGTCTTAATGATGGAATATCTCACGATATTTCGCGTCATCCTCGGTCGTGCCGCTATATCTCGCATGGTCGCCAGTATATACTGCTCGATACGGTCCGGATCATGCGAAATCTAGCGGCAGGACCGAGAAAGACGCGAAATACCGTCATCGTGAAGACAGGCCCCCACGCGCTAAGAAATAAAAATTCAAGTATGAGTAGGTCTTTCTCTTCTTCGATGGACAGCTGGTTGCAATTTCCACAGTATTTTCGGCCAACGTTCTTCGTTCATTCTTTGCATGTGTCCTTACCATTTGATCTGCTGTCAGTTATAATAAAACTTCCGCTTTACGTTTCATTTCTTAATTCTTAACTTTATCCATTAAATTTAAAGTTCAAGTTTATTTGTGGCAAAGCCACATATAAAATATTTTAATGTAATAAATTTGACTGTCCGAAATCTTTTTTGGATCTTTTTGAACTTTTAAATCAATCTATGTGACAGTCTTATAAAAGAATTTATCCATTAAAGTCAGACCACAACTTCGGCGCCAGAAGTCCATTTCCATTGCTGTCAATTGTTTTTTGCTCTTTTTTGTTACTTCTCATACCTCATACCCATAAAGTGCAATATTCTCTACAACGGTCGTATACAATTTTCTCTTTACACTCTTACTTAATTTATCTTTCCATATCAGTGGATGTAGTTGTCTTATAGCCACTCTACCTTTTGCAATTCTGTTTTTAATATCTTGCATACTGCCTCCATTTGAATCTATCTTTGTACCAAGGTATGTGAATTTTGACAGGGTTTTACTTCCGAACCATCATCCAGTTTCAGAACTTCCGCACTTTCTCCAACAATCATTCGTTAAGGTTTGCTTGTTATTCGTTAAGGTTTATTTTTAAACCCCATTCTGAGTACTCTTCATATAATTTCCGCAGCAAATACAGAGCATCGTCTTCATCTTCAGCGAACACCACCTGATCATCTGCGTGTAGAGAGAAAGACAGGAAGTTTACCATTTGAATACCCATATTATTGCATTTCTTCCTCCATCTTCTCAGGGCTTCATTCAGGTATTTTTAAACAAAGTCGGGGCTGCACAGCACCACTGTCGTAACCCTTTATTCACTGGAAATGGGGCTGAAACGTTTCTACCAACTTTTATTTGGCTCGTATTATCACTGTACAAATCTTTGACGGCTCTAATAAATTGCGTATTTACATTTTGTTTCTCCATTGCCATCCATAGCCTAGATAATGGAATAATGTCATAAGCCATACGCAAGCCTGTAATCTTAAGGCGCGTCTCCAAGTTATGGGCGAGACGTTTGTCGGTTACCTGTTATAATAATCCCCCACCCTTCCTTTATGGAGGAATATTATTAATTAATTTCCCCCCTCTTTCTGTCTTGGGATGCGGGAAGGAGTAGGCATCGCAAACATGCTTTGCAATAAGACATATTCTGTTCTAATAACATAATTCCTATACAGCATTTGAGTAAATTCCTCGTGTGTGTGTGCGTGCGTGCGGATTTGCGGTTCCGTTTCTCACGGTTAGACCAATTCCCGTGCACCAGTCGAGACATACGAGGTGTCTTTCTACGCGTTCGGTCTCCTGATGGGGACCCCGCAGTGGGGAGGGGGGGAGATCGTGGCTGCTTAGGTGGACACGACCTCTGGTGGAGAGTTGAGACGAGCCCCCGGTGGTGTCACGACCATCCGACCCCAGTAAAAGGCGTACTCCCATCGTAGGGCTTGCAACATGGCTTCGGTAAGCAGGGTCTAACCTGCCGTCTTCAGGGAGGGAGCCAGAGCAATGTCAATTAGCCTTTAAGCGCTTCACGGCGGGCACGACTGGAGACGACCGCCGGGAAAATCCCCAGACTCCTCCATCTAGTCTGAGGGGGAGGCCGCGGTCAGAGGGCGTCAAATACCCGCCCCTGGACAAGCTGGGAAAGAGAGTAGGCAGTGGCCTCAGTTGAACGTCAGTAGGCTGCACAGGCGCGCTCCTGGGCGAGCTGGGAAAGCAAGTAGGTTGGGACCGCCCCAAAAGTGAGTAGGCTGTACAGGGAACGGCAAAAGACGTCCAAAAATCCACAGGGTCAGACGGGGCTCAAGTACGCCAGTGTACGCCCTGGACTTATCACCCAGCAGCGCGACTCACCGGCGAGCGAACCCGGCGTAGCCACGTCGGCCAAGTGCCTGCTGGTTTGCTTGCTGTTTGTAACAAGAGCTTGCTCGCACGGTTAGCGGGGCGGCAGCCCACCGGAGTGCAGGAGAGGTTGGGCGCCTCGGTGGAGTAGGAACCACCCACTCAAATCCGGTCCTCGACGTAACCGCATTGTCTGTGCCCCTGGAAGGCACATGGCTAGTCGGCTCTGGCCGGCGAACGCAAGGGGGTGGGGCTCTGCCCCGGTGTAACTGAACACAAGCACCCGACCCCCAGTATTCTCGCACATTCCGTGTCGCAGGGCGTGTAAGCCCGAAGGGTAGGCACTCGCCCAGGCGGTCCTCGGAGGGTGAACCGATGCCGGGCGGTGTACGACCGTGAGGGAGGCCCCCTAGGGGGCCTGAGCGGGAACGAGGCGACCGCACGGCCCTGAGTCTCCGGCATACCCTTTTCCGATAGCTAAAAGACAAAGGGTAGGATAGATGGTTGACAATCGATCGGCACTGGTGGACTAAGCAGACGGAGGCCGAGGCCACGCGGGGTACGATCGAAGGTACAGCCTCCCGATGCGCAACATTGCGACTGTATGTGTTAATATTAGCTTATAGTTTTAAGAAACGTCCTGATTAATCGAATAGGGGCGAGACTCTACTGCCGAAACAGAAAGACTTACAATGTGACATTAATAGTGCAACTATGCTTAAAGCGGGCAACCGCACAAGGCTATTTTGAAGCGGGCGACGACGGCGCGCGGCAACGGCGCCGTGCGTCAGCTCAGTGATTCTATCCGACGGAAGTCAGAGCCACACGCTCGCCTCGCGATCGGAACTGAGGCAGCGGGAAGTAACGCCCCCCGGCGGGTATGTCATCTCCGGGGCGGCGGAGGGAGCTGAGGCCTTGGGGCCGAGAGCGCTCCAAGCCGTCGGCTTAAGATGGAGATGAAAATTCATCCGGGACCTTTTCACACCTAGGCGGCTTGCCGCCGACCACTAAGGACAAGGGCCAGGAAGCAGGTAAGCCCTCACGGGTGAGTCCCTAACCTTTCTTTAAAGCCCGAAAAGGGTATCGGAACTCCCAACTGTCGTCCTGTTCCCGGTCAAACGCAGGTCGATAGCCAACGGTGATGGCAGTGAGTATACAATAAAACTAAGCTCGTGGTTGTCGGTTCAACCCGACAAGCCACCAGTTGGGCCACTAGCGAGTCGAACTAATGCTTAAGGTAGGATTGGGTGAAGGAGACCCTGAGTCGTGCCTGTGCTCTGGAATCCACAAATAGAAGACCGACGGAAAATGCCTACCGTCAGTTTGCTTTGGTTACGGTCCAACCCAGGTCGATAGCCTAAAGTGTAGGCAGTGGGGAGACGGGCCCTAGGATTTGTCCGGGCGGTCCTCTGAGGGGCTTTCGGATTCGTCGTGGTAGTGGCCCGCTAATCCAACGGGTATTTGGGTGGGGTTCGCCCCGGTACAAATGAGGCACTTTAAAGAAATCGCACTGACCTCTGGCCAGTAGGGATGTCAACTGGAGCATCGCGGCTCAACCCGGCATTGTTTGGGTAGGCTTTTGGCTGCGCGCCGACGTGAATTGGTCGCCCCGCTTGCGGGTGCGCTTGTGGTTGAAGAGGACCCCACCATCTGGGGAGCAGGGACGCGAAGTGAAGTTGTCCGCGACGCGGGGTGAGGTTAGATCCCAAGAGGACAAGGCCCGGAGCTTGCTTCCCCAAAGATACAAAATTCGAGATGTCCTGATGAGGAACTGATAATTTCTTTTCAGATTCGGCCAAAAAATTCTATGGAATTTCCAAAGACCTGTTTTTTCGTGATTTGGCGCTGTGACCTTGGTGAGTATGCCAGGAACTAAATCAACGCCATCTAATTAGATGTGGATGACGTTGATTAAACTCCAGTACCAATACCGACGAAGAGAAAGATAGACGGCGACGAGGAAGATGAAGACGATGATGAAGACGACGAAGAAGACGAAGACGGCGATAAAAAAGAAGACAACGACGATGACGAAGAAAAAGGCGAAGAAGACGAAGACGAAAAAAGAATTCAAACAATCGAAGATAGTTTAAAGCATCGGCGACGTCACATTCGTAAATGTTTAGATTACACGGCAAACGCGCATCCCGCCTAGCAATAAAAAAGCTTCTACAACAGATAATGCGTATCACTGATGCCACAGTTCATTTCACCCTTAGATGTCCTTGGAGAAGAGGGTAGGTTAGCCCCTCGACTCGCAGGTCTAAAGATGTCCCTCGGCTCCGGTGCAACAGCGGAAGCGGCAGCGGGATGCGCCAACAATGGCGGTGGGAGCAGAGGCCGTTAGGCGCCAGCCAAGTTTTCGGGGTCGGTTTTGGCCGTCGACAGATTACCAGACGAATCGACCATTAGAGGCTGAGGATTCGCGCGGGATGCGCCAGCGAAAGCAGCGGCAGGTAGGCGCCAGCCAAGTTGACGGGGGCGGCTATTGACCGCCGCCAGATTACCAGACGAATCGTCTGTAGCAGATGCTAGCGATTGGCGTCCACGCAACCATCCGTCACCACACGACTCTAACCGACTTATGCTGCGGAGGGTGGGACATTGATTCCTCAGCACTACTCCATAAGATGACGATCTTAACTAAAACCATGTGCAAGTCTCGCACTTCGCGACCACGGCAGATGCCGCAATCTCTCTCAAGAGTCGGAGTGGCACCTCGACGGTTGATCGTCGGTAATTTTTGTCGGAATGAAATTTAATCTCGGCTACCTTCACCACCGAACTTCTGTCTCCCACCCATCCACCTGCGAGGTATCCTCCCATTCGTTATTTCGAACTAAAAGGTGTGGGAGTGAGGCCTCACTTTAGCCAATCGAAATATCGGCCCGTGCGTTGAAAATAATATTTGGGAGTGCGAGAATTCTAGGAATATCATTTTCGCTTCTTTTTGCGAAGCGCAAAGCTCCGACTTCCGCTGCTACTGCTGCGCTAAGCGGCATAATCCGTTGATGGACGCTAGCCTTTGAAAGTGGTGAAAGGGCACCTTTTTCAGTAGGCGGCGACAAAGAGAGCTTTGTGATAGATGCGGACGCGCGCGCCCGGGTAGGCGCGGGCGCGGCCGCCGGGGGCGGTAGCGGCGAGGGCGGCTCTTCCATGTTCAGTTTATATCAGTACCCGTATTTGATATGGTGGGAGTCGATGTATTGTTACATTGTCTAATACTAAAGACGTTATCAATACATGAGCGCCCCGCTCGAAAACCGCTCTGTTCCTTGACATACGGCCGACTCTGCATGAGAGTGTAGGTTACGACTACAAGACACGACTGACGGCAATTTATTGCAAGAACGGGCAGATAAAACAGTAAAATGAGAAGTACAACAGTAAAGTAAAACAGTAAAATGAGAAGTACAGTCCGAAAGTAAATAAAAAATGTGATGAGATCGAAAACCAGACGAAAAATGAAATTGTAAGAGAAAATTGTTATAGTTAGGCAAATGATAGTAAGAAAAATGTAAGAACAGGAAGTAAGGCATTAGGAAACCATCTCGGGGAATTTGATTATTTTTCACCTGTTATTTTACTACTATCATTATTGTTGATGTTCATTTTCGCAAAGAGTGTGAATTCGCCACGACGTACATTCGAAACGTCAGAAATTTGTTTAAGCTTTGTCATCACACTGCAGATGCAATAAAAGTTACGTTTGTTGCACAGGTGAGGTGTTATCAGGCACGGGGTTGCCTCTTCAAACCTATTCACTCTCCTCCTAAGATGAAGTTTCGGCTTCCACCACTTGTGCGTGAATTTGTCAATGTTCATTAAGGTTTTTTGTTGTTATTTCGTTATTTGTGTTAGTAATTAGGTTATCTTGTAAGTAAGGGATTGAGAAGTCCTTGGAGATTGTGGCATTCTGAAGTTGAATTTTGTTTGTTACTGTCTGTGAATTAAGATAAAATATGGCTTAAAGTGATTGAAAATAAATTTTTATTGGTGTTCGAATGATATTATTTACTAGTTTTCTAAGTTTTCATCTCATGAGGCACAAATTAATAAGAAGCCGAAAAGATTATTTACTTTTTTGCAAAAACTAAGCACTCGGAATGTATTGTCCCCGGATCAGAGATGTTCAATTATATTCAAAATCTTGTATAAGCTGGAAAGGATAGGAAGAAATAGCAAAAATCTAAAACCCATTTGTTAAAAGTAGGAGATAATGTTTTATTGAAAGAATTACGAGTATCCAGTTCAGAAGATTAAGTGGTGGCAAAATTTTCCCCTTTGTTTACAGGAAGTTTTGAAATTGTTCAGGTAGTTACGCCTAATTCTTGTAAACAACGGAGTTCCAACAATACTGTTATTGGCTCTCATAATTTCTTTAATTTAATCCCTTTTAAAGAATAGGTTGACGAGATTAACCCGGAGAAGAGCAAGTCGCCTTCAGAATAAGTAAACAAATAGTGAAGTAAATATAAGAGCGAACTTGCCCTCCGCTGTTTATTATGTTTTACGACTGTGGCAGTGACCTTTTGATCGGTAGTTCATCAATCTGATTGTAGAGTGAGGCCGGTGTGACAGGAAGATCCGCCGTGGCCATCACTGAAATACACCTTTAAAAGAATGGATTCATTAGTTTTCTTTTATTTGTCAAAGTGAACCATGACATTTTGTGTGAACAAAGAATTGCAGTTTTAGTGTTGTTCTAATTTGGTCTTTCGTGGTTCGCGTAGTACAAAGCAACGCAGAAAAATGTTATACTCAATTGTCGTAGTTAAGGAAGTATTGGGAAGAGCAGAGAATGAATTATTGAAGCAAATGGACATTAAGAAGTTATGAGATTTATTGTAGAGTTATGTAAGTGATGTACAGGACGACGTTGTAAAGATTGGATGAAGCTGTTACGTGTAATGATGAGTTTAGGAAGGATAGATTTAATAATAATTGAATATAAGTTTAAATATTGTTCGTATCAATGAGGAAAATTATCAAGTTGAGAAAAGTATAGTCATCTTAAAAAAGTTTCTTCGAAAGTCCAGTTTCTGGCGATGAAAACAGATTTCGATGGTCAGTTATGTTCCATGAAATGATTTATTGATTAGTGGAGTGTTTCTGAGTTAATTCAATTTGTTTCTTGACTGGTGGTTGACTTTGTCAATTTTAAATGTCATAATTTTCATTCAATTCCGTGTTTTGCCATGTTTTATGAGAGTCTCTTGTTGTTTTGGCCTGTGTAGCGTCATAGCGTACGGTCATGTGTACGGCCTGTGTAGCGTCGTAGCGTCATAGCGTCATAACGCACAAGTCATACAAGGGGGAGGGGTTGGTCCTCTCGTGCCGCGCTGGCGGCGGCTGGACCCCCGGGGTCTCTCGAGGGTCTCTCAGCTGGGGGCGTGTCTGAGAAGGCGGCTGTCCGTTCGCACAAGTGATGTGTGACACCAGAAATCGGCTGCAGATGGACGGCAGGCTCCATGTTCAGCCGGCCCAAATCTCGAGAGGAAATGACGCTTTGTGCGTGGGAGGTCGTCACGTGATGCCTCGCAAGGGAAGCTGGTTCAATAAGCTTCCATGACATGAGGTAGATCGTAGCGATGTACGGAGGTGATGGCGAGCAGCTTCTTGCGAGGCGGCTTTTCGCCACGGGACAAGAGACCAGGGGCGGCGCTAGTGTAGCGAGCTGGGGTTCTCTTGACAGATACTGAAGCGGCTCGCCTCAGGAGTCGGTGTGCTGTGGAGAGCAGCGTTCCTTAGGAGTGTACATACTGTAATAAACTATTGTAAATAAGTATGTACAGCAAACTCCGTGTCTGTGTTCTTCCTCATCTCATGACGACATCACAGACGAGGAAACATTCAATGGTGGCAGCGGTTATTACGAAGCCCGTGAAGAGTATTGTTGCCCACCGAACTGGCATTAAATGGTGGCAGCTATTCATTGGGTGGTTATCATTAAAACATTAAATGGTGGAAGCAGTGACAACGGACATCCACGCGAGTGACCAGTAATGCATTAAGTGGTTCACGCAGTCGTGTTGAACTAACATTGATTACGGCAGCAAGTACCAAAGTTGTGAATAGTGCGGCTACGGGTGCGTACGAGGGTATGTGCAGCAGTAACGGAACTGAGCGGAAGCTGTCGCAGTACCAGTGCGCGAGGACACATTAAATTACGCGTCGGCAACGGAAGCACCAAGAAAGAAGACTGGTCCTAACCTTGAAGGAAGGAAGGACGTCTGCAAGTGTCTCCGACTCTACCCTGGGTCGTATCAACGCAAGCGGCACCGAGGGGTCCCTGTACGTGTGTCTTTTTGTACTCGCCGGGATTAATTCAGGCAGTATGTCGTATCTTGTGGGATTCAGGAAGGAGGTGTTGGTTCGAGTTGCCAAAGAGATGGGGGAAACGCTTTCAGGTGACGAAACGGTTGTTGCACTAAAGCAAATAATTGTTAATAGCGCGGAATATGAGGAGGAACTGGTACGGGAGCTCGCCGAAGCGACTAAGGAAATCCTCATTGAAGAAACGAGAACGAGAACGCGTCGGCTGCAGATGGACGGCAGGCTCCATGTTCAGCCGATTTCTGTCGTCACACATCACTTGTGCGAACGGACAGCCGCCTTCTCACTCACGCCCCCAGCTCAGAGACCCTCGAGAGACCCCGGGGGTCCAACCGCCGCCAGCGCGGCACGAGAGGACCAACCCCTCCCCCTTGCACGACTTGTGCGGTCGGTCGAGCCCAGTGCTACGACGCTACACCTGCCATGCTAGTGTTGTGTTATTTTCGTCGATGTTTTTTTAAAATTTATTTTGTGAATTTTAAGTGAAGATGCACCAGATCTTATCACTTGACTTCAATCTGTGTTTTTAAATTTTACGATTTTTGTATGTCTCGTTTTTGAAATGTTATTGTAGTTGGTTAGTCCATGTCTTAGATTAGTGTTGTTTGATTTTCTACTAATTTTGTCACTTATGTTTATTGTCAAGTTCTTTTCATTTAGATTTTCACTATTCATTCCATTCTAGTTAATATCTCACTATTAGGGAGGGGCGATGCGACGTATCAGATCCTCTCGTCCCGTCGCCGCGACTTCATTTTGAGGCTCGTTCTTTTCATAGCGCACAGCCTTTGTGAGGCTGGCCACGACGCCCGCGCCCTCAGCAGCCCCTTCACCTCCGTCAAGCTGCAACCCCCACTTGTCAGAAATTTAAAATTAACTAGCCCATAATTTTGAACTAATTATGTACTAATTTTGTACCAAAATAAAAAATGTTGTACTCAATTATAAACCAATAAAAACGACATTCAAAAGTGGGGGTGCTAGGTTGACGTCAACCTACACTTTTCAGAAATTCAAAATTACCCAGCCCATTGTTGTCTACTAATTTTGTACCACAATTAAACATTTTGTACTCACCTAAAAACAATTAAAAACGGTTGCAAGACACATATTTTCGATTTTTAAACCCATTTAAACCCATAGATAGATCATATGAGACACGAGTAGCAAATCCGGAGATTAGGTGCCGACACGATTCCCGCGTTTCACGATTCCTAAAGTTTAATTGAGCGAGAGGAGAACATGATTTGAGATCGAGACTTTGAGTGGGAGAGCACACCTACGAGGCAGGAGCTCTTGGCTGAGAGCGGCAGACGATTTCGAATCACCGACGAGAGCAGATATTTCGAATCACCGACTTAGACTGACGATTTTACTTCAAGGAGAGTAGGTGAGATTGCATAATAGTGAGCAGGCCAGAGTTTGAGCAAATCAAGTCATTAATTCAACTTGGCCGTCAAGTTTACGCCGCCGACTGACACTTTCGACCTAAATTTTCGTTGATGGCCTTCAACGCTAAGCAACGCGTATCGATGACTGGCACTACTGAAGCTTGTTAACGCTTCACATCAGAGACTTCGTGGCCGTAGCAGTAACTTCAATTACGCGAGTTGCAACGCCGACACCCGGAGATCTGTCAAGCACCCCCTTCCACAGCGCGGGTATTTGGGTGCCCCGACTTCCCCGAGACGACGCAACGCCGCGCCGCCGCTGCCGCTGCCGCCACAGCCTTTTTTTCCGCCACGCGCCAACTACATTCACGAAGCAATTCGCGTGTCATTGGGTTCCTCAACCGTAAAAAAAGGAATTGCATTGTAACCAGATGTGCGTAGTGGTATGTCTCGTGGAAGTGCTAAAACAGTTATTCGAGACTTACGGAACAGACTTGTAAATCGTCAAGAGAGAAGACCTACCGAATGCATGTTCATTGCAATTTGTTTTGTATAGCTTAAATGTTTTTTTAAAAAGTAAAATACTGTAGCAGAAGTAGAAACCAAATATCAGAAATAAACAAGTGGGCTCCCCTCAGGAACAACGCTGAAAGAATTCACTGTAATTTCATTAAGTAGCAAATGTTGAGCACACCTGACCCGATTACGTTGAGAAAACTAACCAGGGAGAGCAAACCCAGAAGATAGTCTCGGCTCTGTCGCGAGTTATCACGATAGATATCTTCGGCTGCTGTTGAAGACCGGCGTGTAAGGTGCGATTTTCGTAACTTCTGGAAAGGAATCAGCCTGAAAGGAATCAGCTGTTGACGAGTTCATCCAATCGGGAGCTTGAACGTCACCTTAGTGACGTTACTATAGCGAAATATAAGTTTCCGATTGAATGGCAGCGAAACAGCTGATTTCTATCAGGGACAAAGTTAAGAAAATCGCAGAATAAGTTCAATGGGCTACCTTCAAATTACGCCTGGCGCCCAACACTGACAAGCGAACGAGAGGGGGTTCGTTGCCATTGCCAGCTTGCTGTCCCAACGAGCCAAAACTTGCTGAACAAGCCGTAACTCTGGGACTCGTTTTCTGTATGGTGCTCAGGATATCAGAAGCAAAGGTGCTGTGTCTGTTTTGAATACGTACATTAGTTTTCCATAATTCAACTTTCGAAAGAGAAATTGTTGGAACTTACTTGAAATAAGTGACAATCCCTCCACATATCAGTAAATGAACCAGCTCCTCCACAGAATAAATGGCATTGCACGCAACTAAATTGAATGTGTGAGCGACACACGGTAGATGGGGGGGGGAATTCAAGTTGGTAAACGCCGCCTTAATATTTGCCGTTTTATCAGTAGTGATGGATGACCTGAAATATTTGAAAATTGTAAGATAGTGTACTCATTTTTCATATTGGTCTGGTGGAAGCCGACCCGAAGACAAGTGTCATGCCAAAAAGAATTTTAATGGATGACCAGTTACATGGCTTTTGGGATTCAATATTGCTTTTTAGAGGAACATAACTATTTTTTCTTATTTTAACTGTATGTCCTATGGTCCAAAACTCTGGTAGAAAGTTTAACTATATATAATTTATCACCGTATCATTATATTAATGGGACTCTGGGATTATATAAATAGTGATAGTGTAATTGTTTGGCAATTTCATAACAACCTAGGGCTGCAGTACTGACCAGATGTGAATGCATTTTTTTGTACGAAATGGAGTCAACAATTAGTGATTTTTGTAGTCATCTTACTTTTACAACAGCATTAGTTACCGTTATACAGACCACTATTATACAGAATGTCTAACCAACTATGGGACACCCTCATATCTTCTAAACGGTTCACGATATGAAGGGCAGTTATCGCTCAACAATGCGAAATCGTGGGATACATTATATACTGTGGAGATATTGCTCGTAATATTTTTTTCCAGAAATTTAATCTTTGATTTTTTTAAATGGAATTAAATATGTACCTCAGCAGCAATGGATAGATCATAAAAGAACGACTACAATGATGTATCATCCCTTTATAGTACTAGGAAAACCTGTTGTTCTGCCCTTCATCTCCATTTTCCCCCTCCCATCTCCCTTTGTCACTGTCTCTCCCTGTCCTTCCTTCACCCCTCCTTCACCCTGTCCCTGTCTGTCTGTGTCTATGTCTCTGCCGCTCTATGTCCCTCTCATTCACATTTACTTGCAGATTCTGCACGTCTCTGAGCAGGTGAGGTAATATCGGGAAGCGCCGGACCAGTAAAAATGCAATTGAATGTTCTAGGAGAGCTCATTCTGTAGATTACGGTTTAACGATATAGATTCAAAATCCTGCCGAGTGTGTTGCGGGTTTCATTTGACGTGAATATTTAGTTTTTTTCTACAGCGCCATGTGGTGGAGTTACAACAGAATTAACAGCACATAAACCTTCTGGGTGAAAAAAAAACAACGTAGACGTGGCAACTTCGATGGAGATCGGTCCGGCGATGTTGGAGTTTAGCTTTTATATACACTCATCTTCATAAAAAAATCTGCACCCAGAAGGACACAGCCGATTGCAATCAATGTTAGCAGGCAAGTAGAGGGTACCACGCATACAAGATGATTACACTTTCACTTTTGTAGGACCAACATATATTGCGCTACAGGGCCACAGACGATACATGTTAGTATGGCGTGGGGCCGCGATGTTGGCGAACACACGCGTTCCGACGTTGCGGCACAAAGTTGTGTATGTCTCGAATGAAGTCCTGTGCTAGTCCATTCCATGCAGCTTGCACCTGAGCGCGCAATTCTTGCAGATAGGTGGGTAGGGGTGGGATCCTGATCGCACGCTCCATAGCACCCCAAAGATTCTCGTTCGGGGACTGGTCTTGCAATGCTGCTGGCCATGGCAGAGTATTCACGGCTGCAAGGAATGCTCGGGAAATGGCCACGGCATGCGGACGCGCGTTGTCCTGTTGAAACAGAGCATGGGCGTGGACGTTCACGAACGACAGAGCCATCGGTTGCAGGATCTCCTGAACGTACCGTGCGGCTGTCACGGTACCTCCGAGGAACACGGGGGTGAACGGGTACCATGGGATATCGCGTCCCACACCATCACCCCAGGTTGCCGGGACGTGTGATGGGATAGCACAAACCGCTCGTAATGGCGCTCCCCACTGCGCCTCCAGACACGGACCCGGTGGTCGTCGCCATCGAGGCAGAAGCGGGACTCGTCACTGAAGATGACCCGCTGCCAGTCTGCATGACCTCAAGTCCATCGTTCCCGACACCAGGCGAGTCTGTAGCGACGATTCTGGGGTGTAAGTGGCAGGCGTCGTAACGGTCGGCTTGCGGCGAGCCTTGCGTTGTGGAACCACTTGCCAATGGCAATGGCACTTACAGGAAGTGACAGTGCGGGCTGCACAGCCCGCTGAATAGCACCAATCATTGCCGTTGGATCTGTTCGCGCGTGGCGGACAATCAGTCGGTCCTCTCTCCTCATGGTGCGTGGTGAACGTCCAGATCCTGCATTTCGTGTGTGCATGCTTTCCTCAATCGATTGCCGCCAATAGCGGGCGATGGTGGTGTCCGTACGACCGGTATGGTGCGCAATACGGCAACAGGACCAACCGGCCTCCGGCACACCCACCACACAGCCCCTCTCGAACGTATCTAACTGGACAGCCGGCTGTCGAAAGCGTCGCCGAGGCATAGTGTACGTACAGATGACGCGCAAGCGACGCTATCCGATGTCGCAATGTCCGGCGTGGCCATTTGAAGCCCTCTTATCTAGACCGGTGGGCGTGACGTCAAGCACCTACCTTCTACCCCCCAGTGCGACCGTGAAAACGAAATCATTGGCTTAGCGAATGGTGTGAAGAATACCCACCGAGTTTGCAGCGGATCAGTAGGGTCCTTCGGGGTGCAGGATTTTTTATGACGATAAGTGCATATACCAACTTCCAGTTTTGTATCCCTATATAGTGTATATAATTTGAGTAAACTCCTCGTGTGAGTGCGAATAGATTTGCGGTTCTGCCTATCACGGTTAGACCACTTCCCGTGCACCAATCTAGACATACGAAATGTCATTCGAGGCGTCTCGGTCTCCTGATGGAGAATAATAATTTATTTTCGGATGAAGAGATAAAGAAACGCCGGCGATTAGTGAGCACGTGTGACTGGATTTTAAGAAAAGAGGAAAAGGAGCTTGTGCAATTTCGGTACAGTAGTCTCAATATTTTTCATAAAACAAAATGTTTTCGTGGACTTCGATTCACGTGGGAGTAAAATAATTATCTTTTTATAAAAAGTTCAATTATTAATTCAGTAAAATGTTTTAAAATAGTATTTCCTACAATTTATGTATTATAGATTAATCTTAAAAGTTATTTAAATTAGATTAATACCTTAATATTTTATAACGTAAAAAAATAATAATCAGGGGGCATCTTTAGCCGAACCAAAATTTGAACCATAGAGGGTTTAGAATTTATATTACTACTTTTTTTTATCGTAATAAACGTTTTTCACAAACCCATTTTTCGAAAAAACGCATTTAACAATGCAAATCGCTGGCTTGCGATTTTAGATTAAAATATTTCAATATTCAATATTTCCTGAGACAGCCCTTGCAACAGTTGCCCTGATTTTTTTGGTGTCTTCTTCCAAATTGAAGATAGACATTTTTTCCTTAAGGTAATCTCTTCGTTAAGGACAGTTCTTGAAATAACGGTTTTTACAATATTTGGGAAAAAATGAGTAGTTTCGCGTAATTTTGTGCGAAATATAGGCAAGTTATTTTTTTTCTTCAAAATTTTTCTTTGAATTTATCCTCATTTGCATCAAGAGACGGTAAAACATGTGGCGCCAGTCGCATTTTCGATGAACTCACCGTATTTTCAAAAATTGCAAGTTAAAATTTCGTAATTAAAGTTAATTGCAAGTTAAAATTTCAAAAATTCAAAATTGAAGATAGGTACTTTTGCCTTAGACAAAGTTCCAAAATATTACCTTTTAAAACAACTTTTTTTGAAAAAATAGTAGTTTTCGGGTAATCTTAGCTTGAAATTAATCCAATTTAGAGAAAAAAATCTCAAAAAATCACTCCAAATTCTTTCTTCAAATTTTTTACGGATGAAACAAGGGATGCTTAAAAGAATGGCGCGGGTCTCATTTTTGGTGAACTCAATTTTCCAAAAATTGCCAAAGTCTGAAATTTTTTCGGCGTCTTCTTTCAACTACAAAATTGAAGATAAAGATTTTCCTTCAAGTGATATATGTTCTCCATAATTAGTTCTTTCATAAGGTCATGTCCTGTTTTGGAAATGTTAGTAGCTTTCACCAATATTGCGTGAAATTTGTACAATATTAAAAATAAGAAAAACAAACATTTCTCAATGAACGTCAAAAATAACAAAAAAACTTTTTTTAATATCTTTATTTTTACTTGTTCGACAAAATATTTGTCTTTCAAGTCTGCGAACCTTATATAACAAAAAACTAAATACTTAACATCCTTGTTCCGCCGAGAGGTTTCTCTCCTAAGTAGAGCTTTGCAACTGGCCATATGAATATTGATGATGGTAAGATGCTGTCCACGGACCGGGTTGAGACGAGAGTTTCGTCTAAAAAACAAAACTCTTCAGATTTTTAATAAATATATACGTCTGTTGAATAGCTTATTACTTTCCCGTATACGTACGTGTATACGGAGTAATATAAGTAGTATAAAGAAAGTTATGTAATGCTACGCGAAATAATGGTGAATTTTCGGCAGAAAAAGATCCGTTGCCGGGGCGTGATAACTAACTAGTGGTGCTACAGAATGTCACAGACTTTCGCGTATTAGTTTTTTATTTCCTTGGATCAGGGCTAGCTATTTGGAATTGCCACATACACATGCCAGTTGCCATCTATCTCCACCCGAAGTAAATTTTTTGACATTTTCTTAATTTTTCGGTTTTCTAATGGTAGAACGGAAATATTAATTTTAGAATATTAAAGACCACAAAAAGTCCTCATAAATAGCAATTTTCTTTTAGAAATGTGTAGCGGTTTTTAAGAGAATGGCGTTTAAGCGCAACTAAAATTCAAAATTTGAAGCTCTTACACAGATTACAAGTTTTCAAGAAACCTCATTTAAAGCACTTACACTCACAAATATAATAATGTTTACAAATTGCTGGTAATGTGCTTATTAAAGATGTGAGAGATCTTAAAAAAATATATTCGTGTAATTTTGAAAAGAAAAACAAACTCAAAAATAAACTTCACGTCTTATTAAAGAGTGCAATTAGTACTATCGGTTCCAAAAGTTTGAAGTAAAAATTTGCAGCCATTTATGAGAAAATGGCTTTTGAGCGTTTCTGAAAATGCGGAATTTTGAGGTAGTTTTCAAAGAACATGTACTCATTGATATAATAATGTGAAAAAATCGCCGATAATGTAAAAATTAACGACGTGAGACAGACGTAAAAAAAGTAAATTTTTGCAATTTTTGAAAAAACAAAAGAATATAGCAACATGGCGTTTATGTCATCACATAGAGTACATTTAGCACTATCCCTACTAAAAGATTAAAGAATAAATTTGGAGCCGTTTTTGAGAAAATCTTGCTTTTGTATTTTTTTTAAAAATTGCAAATATTGCACGACATATTGCGCGAAAACTAATATAATTTTCAATTGCAATTTTAATTGCACATATTGTACGCAAAATTGCGCAAAAACTACAGTAATTCCTCAACATCCGCGAGAGTTAGGTTCCCAAAAAACCTCGCGAATGTTGAGTCTATCTTTTAATGAAAAAAGGTGAGTTAGGTTCCTGGATATCGAAAAACTGTTTAAAAAAGAAAGAAAAAATCTGACAATCAATTACAGTAGAAGTGATTAGGCGCTACTACAAACAGAATTCACAATTACCATTTCAAAATGAAAAAATAAAATAATGTTTGAAACTTATTTCAAAGTTGAAAATGATTGGATATAGGATTTGCTCACTTTTTGTTTCATCACCTTTCTTGCTGTTCTTTTATCCAAATATGGAAGAGTTCCTGCTTCTATTTTCTCTTCAATTTCGAAGTTATTTCCATGTTTCGATTGATGATTCGAATTGGACCATGATTCGAATGCCAGTTCCACCAGAGCTTGTTGATTTTAAAACGCCATCAACAGTTTTGACACTGAAGTTGCTCCAGGGCGCAGCTTCGCGTCCGTTACTTTATTATTACCGTCGAGGAGGTTTTCTTCACTGATGATTTCCCGAAGCTCCTCTGCAATGAACTCATTATAATGAGAGTTGAATAGATCCTGAATGGCTTTTCTGTTCATTTGGCCAAAACCCTCACTTCCAATTTGACGCAACTGAATTGAATTATTTTACAATTGTGTTATTCTATAAATGTGAATTGTCATTTCATAAGTGTAATTTTTGAAGGAAGTTATATTTCGAGCTCCGAGGTCTGCCGAGTTCGTTTCCCAGATGATGATGATAAAGGAAATGAAATGTGCTCGCGTTCAAAGAAAATGTAGCACGACCAAAAGACGCACTCGCGAATGTTAAAACCGGTAGCATTTCTGTAATCGCGAATGTTCGAAACTCGCGAATAGCGACTTCGCGGATGTCGAGGGATTACTGTACTAATATTTTCCAAAAAAAATGTGCATGACCTTAAAGAAAGAGATAACTATGAAGAACACATTGTATTTCAAGGAAAAATCTCTATCTGCAACTTTGTAGTTGGAGGAAGACGCCGAATAAAATTCAAAAATACTTTCGAAAATTCAGAGTAAACCATGAAAATCGGACACCTTAATAAGTGCATTTTATTCTGTTCTTACAAGAAATTTAAAGAAAAATATTGGAGCAGTTTTTGAGAAAATGTTGAAATGTCGGGGGGGTCATGTTAAGTACCCCCAAAAATTAATGAATGTTTTTCAAAATATCCGAGCTTCAACTCGGGGCATATTGACAGGGGTTTCTTGAATTAGGAAAAAAATGTATGCATAGTTTAGGCGCTAGTATTTTTTACATACATCGGACAGACGGACGATTTGCTTTCAATTGATTTTTTCGGTATCAAAGATTTACAAAACAGGGATTCTGGGTACAACCACGTGTTAGGGGATTTTTTTTCTTAATTTACCAAATGGATTTATCCACTTTTTCGCTATTACGGCTCGTCAACGATTTTTTTCTGCCGAAAATGCGCCATTTTTCCGTGCAGCATTACATAACTTTCTCTATACTACGTATATCACTCCGTGATACGTATACGTACGTCCATATACGTACGTATACGGGAAAGTAAACTCTCCGAAATTTTTTAATGTTTTTTTCTCGAAAAATCAGTTTTTAACGAACATGAGAACTGCACTGCTCTCTAAGACGTCCTTCACACTAGCAACAATAAATTTAAAAAAAACGATGGAGTCGTTTTTTTATGTCCCAGGAACTTCATGGTACCCTCCACAATTAAAATATGTTTTAAATTCAAGGGGCCGCGACATCAGCCAGATCGATTGGGGAACATCCGTTTTGGAGCAAATCGGCTGAACGGTTTATCCGCTACTGTGTTCACAGACAGGCAGATGTTTTGCCGTCATTGGATATTTCGGTAGCAAGGACGGACAAAACATTGATTCTAGCTACGCCACGTATTGAGGTTTTTTTTTTCTAAATTTAGCAACTAGATTTGTCCATGTAATAGATTTTCTGCCGAAAATTCGTAGTTTTTCGCCAGCATTACGAAGCGAGAAAGTACTCTATATAAATTCCCCTCTTCCAAAATTCTTCTCAGGATCTGCCATTGTATATGATTTATTAGTGTGGGGCATTTGAACAGACCCAGCTATATTTTACTAAGAACATCCCCATGACCTCACAACAGCAGTAATTAGCCATTTCTAAGTAGAAATTTTAAATGCAACTGAAGACTGATGATTTTCAAGTACCTGCTGATAATCAAAATTTAAGGAAGTGTTTTTTGTTACATTGCTTTCCTTAAGAGGACTGTTAGATTCAGTATACATGTATAAGGACTTGTATGTATGTTTTGGCACAAGACTCAATAGCTTCAATTTTATAGTAATTAATCAATGATTGACTGCGCATTAGTTTGTAAAAAATTTTAATTTATCATTTCATTTCACTTGGTAAACAATATTGGTTACATTTTCAACAGGAGAAAGAACATTCTTCTGAATGATGAATTTTAGCGAAAAAGTCATCATTTTTATTTTGCAACAACCAAGCTATTTGGTTTTCAGATTCCAATATACATGAAAGTAATTCTTAATTGATGTATATAGTTGTACATCATGACATGCTAATCATAAAATATTAAATGCAAATAAGTCTGGTAATTAAGAAGTATCTGACAACTCCCTACTGACAATCATCATTTGAGAATGTTAAAATTGCAAAACAATATTATAGAAACATTCTATGATAGTCATTAGAGTTGCATGTACACCTATTTAGCCACTCAGAAAATTGTCAAAACTAGCACCATTATACAGGAATTTAATGTAGGAAGAAAGCAATATGCAAGAGGAATTTCCATTATGTGAGTTTTTGTAGTGGTTGCAAGACGCACTTCATTGGTATCCTTGTAAGTTAATGTTTCGTTATTTAATGGAAACTTCATTCTTCTGTAAGATTAGATGGAGATTTTAGTGGTACATAATTATAAAGAAAAAAATAAAAAGCAGATGATTTCATTTCTCAGAACAGGCTCAATCAAATCTGAAAATAATTAGGAAGTTACTAACACACTAATATTACTGGAATTGTTTGCCAAATTAATTTATCCTTTTCATTCACAATCCACATACAAAACCATCCTTATCCTCGCATGTAAGCTATCTCTTCCCAACATATTGATAATACAACAGCAAGTACCTCAAAAGCTAAATGTGTATCATTTAAAAATTATAAAATACTAAATAATACATTATCATTACACATAAAGCATTTTATAATGTTTTATTCTCTCAATTGGTGTTGTTAAAGCTTGCTCAGTAAGAAATTAATTTTGTGAAGTCATTAACTTTCAAATGACTACACCGAGTTGGAGTGAGCTGCTTATTAGTCAAATTCGGTGCATCTGGAAGGCACTTTACCAAAATATTACAGTACCAAAAGCCAATCTACATTGTGTATTGACATTGTCAAAATAGTTTAACCATGCCCAGCAAATATATTTTTTCTTGTATGTGTAGTAACACAATTTAATCACTTTTCACTATTGCAATTCACAGTAAAACAGTTCACATGCATTATATAATTGATCAGCACACAAGGAATTTGCTTATATCAAAGACAATCACACTCAAGAATTTTTAATAAAATGCATAATTTTCTTAACTGGATTCAGAACAACAGGGATTACAAAGAAACAACAAATTTTAAGTTCAATGTTTCTTTATTGTAGTGTGAAAATCACTTTCAAATCAAGAAAATACCACACCAGGATATTTCTTGAAGCAGCTTTATAAAAAAGGCAAAGAGAAACCATGTACCTGCAGCTTGCTCTCACCACTCCGACCTTGGGCGGTGGAAAACAAAACAAGGCCAGGGAACAACACCTGAAGTCTGCTCCTGCCTCACAACTGAAATGAGTACACTATCATACAGAGGAATTACAAAAGGAAACTTTTAAAAATTCTAACACTGTCAATTGAAATGACTCCTGATATAAAATAGCCCCTAACCAATAAGTCAACAGAATTATACACAACAAGACCCTATAGTATGGACAGACTCCAGCTCCTTTGATACAACATATTTCACTTTATGAATTACTTTAGGATACTTAAAAAACAATTTGCCACCAAGCAAATGACAAAACAAGAGATTTTCTACAATATCACATCTGTAAAATATACTGACATGAGCCTCAGATTCTCCGGCTTGCCACACTTACACTAAAGCAGGCATGATCAACTGTACACATTGCAAATTAAACATAAAATAGGAAATAAATAAATAGGAAATCGGAAAGGATCCCGTGATCTGCATTTTTAATTTACAAGTAAGCAACCAATTGACAAGTGCATACAGCTTACACTCATTCACAACAATTGCATCTCTTCCGGAGATGAGATACAGCGACATGATTACCCTCAGCTGCGGACCACATGGCCGAGCAGGTTAGGCTGCGCCTGGCCAGCACAGAAGCAGTGCCCTTTTTGGCTTGTGTCATGAGAAGCAAGTAGAGACATAACTGAAGGACAGAGTTGCCCGGAGAGGTCCGCAGGCTCGCTCCCTTCAGAAACACTCCTCCCGTTGGTATGGCTGCCTTCCACAGTCCTGCCCTTTGCCCAATATGGCTACATGCGATTTCACTACAGGAGTCTGTGGGATTATCTGTACCAAAGCAAACAAGGTATCTTACACAGTCTGGACCTGCTGGAATTCAGGAAACATTGGGAAACTGTAGCTCTGGTTGACTTGGGCACAGTCTATGTGAACAGAGGCTGTGGGAAGAGGACATGTGAGAGGCAGCCAACAGAACACTTGGGCACATGGCCCCTGCACCCCAGCAGTGCATACAGAAAGCACCTGTCAATGTTATTATTTCCCATAATTTCATTTTTAACATTGTCTCCTTCACTTCCTTGATAAGTTCATTATATATATATTTATGAATATATAACATAGTGGCTTAAGTTGTGTTGTAGCAGAAAGGAGCAGCACGGCACCAAGACAGGTCTCAGCCTATCTTCTGGTACCTGCCCCTCCATCCCCACTCCCTCGCTCACTCTTTTAAAAATCAGCCAAATAAAATCCAATACTTGCAAAATTTACTCGATAACTTTGAGGACTTTTCCTATAGCGATTGTTTTACCTGGAAAGAAAGCAAAACAATTAGAAACGTAGTAAGAAAAATAATTATTGTAAAGTAAACCAATAAGTCAAATTCATACCCTCATCGCGCAACGTGAAGCGACCCATTTGTGGAAACAGTTTAAACTGCTCCATGCAGATTACTCCAGCACACTCTACCCTCATTATGGCTACTTGATCTTGTTTCACAAAACGTGGTCTTGTCTTAGATTTTTCACCCGTTTTCTTATCTACCAAGCAGATAAGAGCCTGTAAAACAGATCATTCAATGATTTTAATGTGGTAAGTTTTGGAAAGCCATTGTTGTTTTTCAAAATAGTGTAGTAAATGAGACAATAACTTCATCTATTTATCCTCAAATATCCACTAAAAAATTATATCATACAATTACTACTGTATTAGAACAGGATAAGATGACAAATTCTACAATTTCAGATAACATCGTTTGATGAAAATTTCTTTTAACTCAATTTTTCTGTAAAAATGGACATTATTACTGAAGAATTTTTCAGAGAAAGAAAAAATACTGATATCCAATATTCCATGCAAACAAGACTAAGCTATTGTAGGTTTATTTGTGTGCTGATTTTAAAACATCAAAAACACAATTCACTAATTATTTAAATTATTTATATATACCGTGACCACAGACAGAACTATATATAAAACATATGTCTTTTCATATCACACCTTTACTGTAACCTCTTCTGCAGCACAATGGATATGCATTACAGCAGAATAGCCAGCACAGATGATACTCTTGTGTTCAAGAATGACAACTTGTGCATCAAATATACGGCCTGTCTTGATGGGGTTGGCATTGTCACATAACACGAAGCCTGGTGATACATCGTCTTCTTCAATGCCTTTCAGTTTAATTTTCACATTTTCTCCTGGTCCTACTGCTGTGACTTCTTCATCATCTGACAGCATCTGATCCACTAATACTACTGTCTGTAAATATAAAAGGACATAATTACTTCTTTTTCAAAAATCACAAAGAATAATTATAACTTTTTCTACCACAAGTTATAAATCTCTATCTATAATTCAGTTGCTTAAGCAAAATTTTCACCAAGTCAGAGTATCTACAACAGCGAGATAGATGTCATTTAGCATGTTATTACCCTCAAAATAATCAATAAACAAAGGCTCTAAAATTAAATACCTACCAAGACAGCATTTATGTATTCACAAAAATACAGGAGATGTTTAATCCAAAGCAAAAGTTGATATTTACTGTATACAAGTGCATTAATTACTGATGGGATTTGGGAGGAAATTGTAAATAATTCTATGTTTATTTTTCTTTAAGTAAAGCATGAAAGTTCGAGTGTTTCCAAGTCAGACTATGAAACAAAATCTTTTTTAATACAAAACAGCTGTTTAAATTTAATAATTCCAAGGATTATGACTCTTCAATAATCACAAGGACTGCACACAAGTATGGATAATATGGAGTTTGTGCACACCATAGCAGACAGCACTATGAATCTTCAGCACATGCACAGATGCACTTAAGTGATGACTTGAGTGAAACTTGGCACTAGAGTGAAACTTCAACTGCCCATGTGCAGAATATGTGCTTTAACGTACAAGGGTGAACAAACTCCCTAATGTAAGGAAGAATTTCTCAAAAATTGCTCTACATTTCTTTCTTTACATTTTTACCTCAAGCACAGCAAAGTGTACTTAATGATAGGTCTTATTTTCATTTAATCTGCAAAATTGCACCATTAAAATGGCAAATGTTGAACTTAAAAAAAATCTATTTCTCAATATTAGATCTTCAAATAATTGAATTTAGTTTTCTGAAAAACACAAATAATTTTGTGGAATCTTCTAAATTAATTCATGACAATTTTCCATTTGTACATGATTAAGATTTTCTTAAAAAAAGGTTTTCTTAAAATAAAGAGATCTGAAACCAATCAGAATACAGCTCTCCAGTCGGCAATGACTATACAAGACAACCAGAGTCTGGCAGAGTTGTTAGATCAGTTACTGCTGCTATAATGGCAGGTTATCACAATTTAAATGAGTTTGCACATGGTAATAAAGTCTGCACAATAGAGATGGGGCATCTCTGAAGTCACAATGAAATTTGGATTTTCGTGCTTTACCATTTCATGAGTGTTCCGACAAGATCGGGAATCCGGTAAAATATCAAACCTCCAGCATCGCTCCGATTACAAAAAGACCGTGCAAGAACGTGACCGATGACGATTGAGGAGAATCATTACACATGACAGAAGCATAACCCTTCTGCAAATTGCTGCAGATTTCAATGCTGGGCCATCAATAAGTGTCAGCATGCAAACCATTCAATGAGACATTATTGATATGGGGTTTAAGAGCCCATGGCCCACTCATGTACCCTTGATGACTGTATGGCACAAAGCTTTATGCCTCACCTGTGCCCATCAACACAGACATTGGGCTGTTGATGACTGGAAACATGTTGTCTGGTCTAACAAATCTCATTTCACATTGTTTCAAGCAGATTGATGAGTACGAGTATGGTAACAATCTCATGAACCCACGGACCCTGCATGTCAACAGGGGACTGTTCTAGCTGGTGGAGGCTCTGTGATGGAATAGAGCATGTGCAGTTGGACTGATGTAGGACCCCTGAAACGTCTAGATATGACTGACAGGTGATAGGTACATAATCATCCTGGGTGATCACCTGCACCCATTTATGTCCAATGCATCCCATAGGACTTGGGCAATTCCAGGACAATGCAACAGCCCACATGTCCAGAATTGCTACAGAGTGGCTCCAGGAACACTCTTCTGAATTTAAACATTTCCACAGGCCACTAAAATCCCCCGACATGAACATTATTGAGCAACGTGCAGAGATCTCCACCCCCCTCGTAGTCTTACGAGTTTATGGACAGCCTTGCAGGATTCATGGTGTCTACTACCTCCAGTACTACTTCAGACATTAGTCAAGTCCACGTCACATTGTGTTGCAGCACTTATGCATGCTCGTGGGGTCCCTACATGATATTAGGCAGGTGTACCAATTTTTTTTGGCTCTTCAGTGTATCTCGAAGAGTAATTGAAAAGATGATTTAAAATGTCTATCAATCTATGCCACACTTTTCAATCAAATTTTTCAAACAAATGTAACTTAATTTTCACAATACAGTCTATGATTGAAAAACATTTCCATAAATGATTGTTGAAATAAGAGACATCGGACACTAAGGAAAGAATTGTGATATTCACTCTAATTGTTCACTTGATATACTCACCCTATTGGGCATCAACAGGAGTGACTGTCCTTTACGTGCTTCTCCAGCTTCTACTTTGCCCATCACCACCATCCCCATGTCCTTATACTTATCCACTACAGGCATAACAAATGGTCCTCCAAGCTTACGATTCAATGAGGGCAATTTGTCAATGAATGGGATGAACGCATCACCTCTGCACATAACACAAAAAACAATAATGTAATACACTGATGACAAACTAGCAAATGTTTCTGTGTAATTTTTATTAATTATCAAATTGCGAGATATTGGAAACATTTACTTGAATTATTTAGAATGAAACACCAGGTAATTTGAAATTAGAATATAATTTACTACAGTGATTGAAACGAGATGTAATGCCCCACCATGTACTTGTTCCTCACCAATTATAATGCGAGGACCTGTATTATATGCAATCTAATTTACAAAACAAAAATAATATTGGATCACTTTTGATAGACGCCTTGCTCATATCTACATGTAATCAATCAACAAGGTGAAAATATGGCAAATTATTTCCAAGAGAAAATATCAATGTATTTTCCAAGCAGAAACATGAAAGTATAACAACTGTAATTCACACAAACACGCTGTTCCTAGTGATACATTTCACAGAAAACTAGATTTTCATTCCAAAATTTTAAAAAATCAATTCAATTTTCCAAAATTTGAATTAATTAAAATTACATTTTCCTTCCTTGCATTTAAATTATGGGTCTCCAAAAGAATATCAATAAACAATTCTACAAATTACAATTTTTATGGTAATTCTGAACAAATAAAACAAAAAATTAACCACTCTTTACTTTCATTTAATATACACATTCTCCACTAATTATAAAAAAAACATTAGAAAAATATAAATATTTGATTAAATTCATTTTGACGATAGACACCGCAAAATCACCAAAACTGATTGAGAAGATTCAAGTATACATAAAATGCTTCAAACACAAATACATTGGGACCTACAGCTATCACAACTACAGCACACTTGTAGATGGAAAGATGCAATGGAAAAGGAAAATAATGTTTGAAAATAAAAGGAATCACAAATTTGGAAAAAATGTCAATGAAATTAATAATTTTTAATTAATTTAGGTTATAATTTGTTGAAAAAAGAAATAAAATATTTCCGCCAAGTATTCCCAAATATTTTATTTACTTTGAGAAAAAAGTGGAGGTAGGTTAATCAAGTTGCATTTGTTTTGGCATCTATATTTCATTTTTAAAATCGTATCTAGGTATACAAAGGAATTGACAACAAACAAAATAAATTCTGAAATTACTAAAGATTAATCTGAACATTGTTTCACATTCCAATTTTCACAGAAATAGAAAGAAAATTGTACAGCCTCCCGCCTTGTGAGAAGTGTCTAGATTTTGTTAAATATTCAGGAACTCAGGAAAAATACAAAAAATCTATATTACGGTTTTCATTCCACACAGAATTAGAAAGAAAACCATGCAGCCTCCAGTCATATGAGAGTTGTCCATGGTTTCATTAGACATGCAGGAACTCAGGAAAACTACAAAAAAGAGTGAAATGGTTTTGATTTTGCAAAATACTCTTGTGTCACTGCGCATATCATGGTAAGGCTCTAAAGAAGAGTCCACCTGCCATTAAAATATTTGCTATTCAGTGTGTGTTATGGTATGGGAACTTTTTTGATATTCTTGGAAAAATAAAGAAATTTTGTTCTATACATTGTCTCTACTATGCTATTGCAGTATTCATGACAACTGTTATTATTCAAACATTTAATGCATTGCAGTGTTACATGAGAGTATATTATTTGTTGCTCCTTTTTTATAGTTTGGTTCAGCAGCATTTTTGTAGGTGTAAGCCCAAGCATCTACTACAAAGTTAAGAAAGGAAGTAAAAGCCTACTAGAATACCCTTTCTGTTGTATTAAAATATTTCCCTATAGCCATAAAGAAGCTAAAAACGATGAAGTAAACATACTGAGGTCCGAGTAAAATAAGGTGGTTGACAGGTGGGTTTGGAGGGGAATAAGATTACTGCATTCTACACTCTCCTACACTTAACAATATACAACACCACACACTGCCTACAATCCCTGCTTTCACAACGGATTAGTCACATTTAACCTCACTCTCAAGAATTCTAATGTCACTCAGCTAATGAACTGTAACATTCAAGCCATGCAATTCAGTAGATCTATAATTTGAAGTGAAACTGTGCAAATGCTGAAGCTTCTGATTCACAGTTGCTTCACTTACAACTCTGGCACTACCGAGGACAAAATGTCAACCACCTTCTAATTATATTTGTAGGGTACAGTAAACATAAAATTTAACTTTTTAACAAATGTCACACTGAAGAGCTTTCTAATAATTTTTAAGATTTGATGAGTCTTACAATCATACTCCCTAGAACATCTTATTTTACTTAATAGATGCAAATAACCTAGTTCTGAGATTTCTATGAAAATTTATTTCCTATTTGAAACTTTAGTAACACCAATGCTGATTCTTAAAAATCAAATGGAATACTTGTAAATTTTTGACCCAAGAAATTCTCACAATTTTTGCCCATTCGTTGCTTCTGTGACATGATTGGTTCTCTAAACATCTGATACTACTCATTCACTTTACATTTGCAGACGGAGCGCTGCGATCTGTTTACATGAGGTCACCGCCGACTGAATGAGAAACGCACGTCTGCAGTATATAATGACCGTTTAATATGGTATAGATGCGGTATAGATATGGTATAGACGTCTGCAGTATATAATGACCGTTTAATATGGTATAGATGGCGGTGAGCAGCACACAGAACCCCAGCGGGGCAAGAACATAACCATTAAGCAGTAGATAAGTGCAAAGAAGAAATGAAAATATTGTACGTGAATGTTGTGAATAGCATGTGGTGTGATCTATTTTATTGTATATAACCTTAATCATTTAAGAGCGCGACTCCAGCTCACTGTCAGAAAGGCATAATTCGTCAGCTGTGTCCGTAGCGCTTGTTCTGCCTTCAGAGACAGCTGATTGGTCAGATGCTGACTGACATCTGGGCCATTCGTGTATTCTCGGTTGTGTGTTCGGGCCTTCACTTTTCAAAACAACATTAGTTCCTAATTCTGCCGTCTGCAAACGTAAAGTGAACGAGTAATACCTTCCTTGAGGAAATGATGAAAACCCGTATTTGCTAATTAAAATGGGAACTGTTCCAGCACATCAGATTCCTGTTCTTACCCTCAGAACGCATATCTGAAGTTTTTTATTGGCTATTTCAAACTGATAAATCAAATCATGAGCAAAGACCGATTAATTTACTTACAAATTTTGAAAGTGAATGTTGTATGTTCTTGACAAAATAAAATACTGCTTATTGTAATCACTGTTAATATTATCATTCTTATGATGTCCTGCCCAAAATGATCTGACAACATTAAGAAAATAAGGTTTGTTGTGATCAGAATTAACTTAAAGTTGATATTATTTTGAATCACTTTTCAAATGGATATAGTCTGAAGCCCTCATAAGTCAAGATTCACTTAAGATCAAAGAAATATTTTTCGCTGTTCACTTGAAGAAATCTTGTGCACTTGACTACTGAATACAAGAGAAAACAAATTTTAGGAACGCATGGCTTTAGATGATAACATCACTACATCTGCTGGACAGACAGAAGACAACATAACATGTACAAATATCTCAATCTTCAAGAATTTGGGATATCATGCAGGCTTTAGAAATATTACATGGTGTTCACCACAGGTTATTTGATTTCCAGACATTATGAGAACAAAATTGTTAATGGAATCTTCAGAGAAAACCAGCAGCAGATGCAAAACCACAATCGAGAACATCTTTCCTTTTCACTTGATAATCTACCAAATACAATTTTTCATCTATTGTTATCAATTGGTTACTGTTATCATATTATCTGTGACCCAGAGTTATAACAATAAGCAGCATCCACTGAATTTAAAATGTGAATTACATTCTATCTAGCATGAAATATGTAGGCACAATTTTTACAAATTTCTTGAATTTTAATTTTTCTATAGCCCCCCCCCCCCCCCCCCCATTATTATTGTTACTCTTACATTCATCTCTTGCTCTTTCTTCCCTTAAAACCTTCAGGCATCCACCCTGAAGAGGGGTAACACTGTCTGCAAACCTCTAATTTCCATACTAATTGTTTACAAATACTTCTTACAACTTCTAACCCACTGTGAACGATGATAATTACAAATGTTATTACTACATTCAAAAAACCAATAATAAATATAAAAAGGAAAATATTAAACAACATAGTTATTCCCCAGGCCTATAATATATTCTTTAAAATAATTTTTAACAATGCATATCAATAAAAATTGAAATGACTTCAGTGCCCTTTGTTACAAGAATTATAAAAAGAATATCACAGAATTCTTCAGAATGTTTCTAATGGTTTCAAGATGCCCTATTATTTTCAGTGAAATTAAAAAAAAACTGATTCATGACTCGAGCCTACACACTCACCTGTACCATGGACAAATATTTTCATCCAAAGGATCCTTGAGACCCAGCCCTGTGAGGCCAGAACATGGCATAAATGTTAAATCCTTCTGTGGATTGAATCCTAACTTCCGTAAATATGGCAGTATCTTATCTTTGCATTCATTGTAACGAGCTTCTGACCATTCAACAGTAGGATCATCCATTTTATTTACTAATACTACCAAATGCTTCACTCCAGCTGTTTTAGCCAACATTGCATGTTCTCGCGTTTGTCCACCACGATCAAAGCCTGTTTCGAATTCTCCTTTGCGTGCTGAGATTACCTGTGACAGAAAGACACTTCATTCACTCAAAGAAATATCTTCTCAGTTACTGGGAAATACTTTCCAGAAAAAAATTGTACCAGAAAAGTACAGTAATATCTGCAAATCAATCTCACATTATTAAAATCACATCTTAATATTACCATCAGTATTTGGCATTTAGATTGAAATTCGCTAACCCATTGCCTAGGTTTCATAACACCTACCAAAACAGCTAGATCAGCCTGGGCAGCTCCACCAATCATATTAGGAACAAAGCTCTTATGTCCAGGTGCATCCAGGATGGTGAAATGCTTTCTTTCCGTTTCAAAATAGGCTCTACCTACTTCTACAGTCTTTCCTTTCTCACGTTCTGGAAGACAACAGTTATATATAGGAGCACAAGTTTACATACAGAAGATCTGCTAATTTTATGGTAAATTCATTTCAATTATGAATACCTACACTGACACATTATAAGGACCGAAGTTCAGAAAAAAATTATTTTCAACTAAATCTAAAATTTTATACAACAAATATTGAGATTAACTAATACCTTCTTGATTAGTATCCAAAGCCCATGAAAGATACCAAGTCTCCCGACTCTTTTCCTTGGCCTCGCGTTCGTATTTTTCCAATGTGCGCTTGTCCACCATGCCGGTTAAGTTCATAATTTGCCCTCCAATAGTTGACTTGCCAGCATCTACCAAAGTGTATCATACTTTACATATAATATACAGCAATAATCTTCAGGTATTTGTTAATAAGATTTCAAAATGATAATATTACCACATAACAGTAAAAACAGAGTAACAGTTAATGTCAAGTAATTTGGAAGGAGAAATTACATGTTTTTAATAGAACTACATTGATCTCTATGAACAGGCAAAAGTTACACAAGTAGTCCGTTAAACTTGTAATGGAATTTGTTTTTCCTTGATTATGAAAGATATCCAATCACCTTTTTACTTACTTGGAAATTCAACACAAATCCAAACAACAAATTTTAATTTATTATTTCCAAACTATCAAGTAAATTAGCATCGAAAGTAAAAATTTCATTTAATTTGCTACTTGAAAGTGATGTCAATACAATAATTCCAAATAAATAATAGGAATGAATTCTGGCAATGAAGAATTGAAAAAATGAACATACTTAATCTTGGAAAATTTATTTGCTCGATTGTAATAGAAAAGGCAGACTTTTCATAATTGTCAACCTATTACAAGCATTTTCATGCATTGAAAATGTAATCTGTTAACAATTACAAAACTTCTGTATTTTCTACTACGTCGATACAATTAAATTAACAGAGAGGATGAACTAGATTTATTCTTTCAACTCTTTATAACCAGAATTCACGTCTTCTAATCCTGATCCAGAACGATTACTGTTATTTTAAAAAGTTTCTTAAGAACTAAAGACATAATATAGCAACTAAAAACTGGTTAAGGTAGAGAATCCGGTACACTCTTAGAGAATAGTAATTGGGGGTGAGAGGAGGTGGAAGAAGGGGTGTTGATGAGGAAAGGAAGGTGGGAGAGAGTACATGCCTCCTGATATACTTGCTATAAAATTACATAAAACAATGCCAACACAATATCCCTAGGATTTTTAAGCCAAACTGACACTTTGCTAAGCATTTCCAAGTTGAGCATGAGGCTCAGGGCTCCAGCCCTCACAATTAACATAAAATATCCTTGTCTTGAAATCCATTTGGATATATGCAATACATTGCAATGAATTTTGCAATAAATACATTGGACAGTAAATACTGATATCTTACATTCAATTCTGGAAGGCACACTCTTTGTCACTTACAAAATCCAATTCCATTCATCTACTTTTTCGGTGCATTTCAGAAAATAAATACCCATTTAAAATGTTCATAATGTTACACAATTAACAACATACAACTCAGCATATTACAATACTACCTCTCAAAACCTAATTTCCCCTCGTCCCCTTCACCCAAGATTTTCCCTTTACCAGAGCTGTTTGAACTGCCAGTTTAAAAGTCTTCTCAAATTGTACCGCATTCTCTACTTCAACCTAAACATGATTAGTCCACAATCTATGTAGAGACTGTAACAAACTTGTATAACAAAAACAATCACCATAAGTTCATACAAACATTAAAGGTTATCCTCTATGTTGACTAAAAAAACAACAAACTCTACCTTATATTTTCTCAAAACGTTACAATTCTTTCACCGATGATCTTTCTAAAAACACCAAACTTCATTTCGATTGGTTTAAAAAGAACTTCATTCAGTACATTCCCAAGTCTGGACAATAACCCCAATGGTATTACAACATTCTTTAAGAGAATCTACTTCTTCACAGACTGATTTCATACAATTAACTTACAAGCTTAAAAATTGAAAGTAACAATGATGAGTCAAGGGTTTTATAAAGAGTATTATCAGAATTTAATGAAGATGTTGACAATTTTTTTATTACTGAAAGCAATTCAGTAGAACTTATCTGATTAAGCATCTTCTAACTTAGAAGTTCATATTCCTATATTTCTTCTTCTATTTAAAATATTTCAGTTCTTTTTCAGTATTGACTTTAAAGCAAGACATATTTGACAAAGAGAATACTTTTAAGCAAATATATCAAAACTGCATATAAAAAAATTTAAGTAAGCATATTCAACTTCCTTTACTTATTTCAAGCACTCATACAGAAAATGAACTGCATTCCAAGCCAAGTATGTCAAACATACCCATTTTTATTGCGAAAGAACTCTACAATTGTAAATGTGTGAATGTAAGTAATGATGTGTTCCAAAGTACTTACCCACGTGACCAATGAAAACTACATTTACATGTTCTTTCTTGCTTTTGGTTTCTTCACTGGACTTGCTTACAGGCCTTTTCTTCGGTTTGCTGAGAGCTTCACCCAACCCTTCTTCATCCTCTTCCTCATCTTCATCCTCCTCACCTCCCGCAGGTTCATTATCAGGAGTAAGCAAGGGATCATCCCCCTCTCCATCGGCTTCTGCTGCCTCCTCCCAACTGTCTGCAGGAGGGGGCGGAGCTCCCTCCCCAGGCGGCTCCTCAGCCTCTAATTCTCGCACATCTATTTGCACATCAGAAAAGTATTACTTACAAACAAACAAAAAAATTATTACATTTCTAAATATTTCAATGGTCCGCAAACAAGAAATACTCAAGGTAAGCATTATTAACTGGTCTGCAATCGAAACATTTAAAACAGTGAATACATAGAATATTTGTATGATACACATGTGGTCAATCATATTTTTAATTCTAAAAGGTACCTCACAAAACAAAATTCATTGATAAATATTACAAAATCAAAAACATTCTTCTGTTAATATGGAATCTTTAGGACTAATTGCTAAGCAAATAAAAATACTGTGAAAAATGAGGGATGGAATTTGTAGTATTATAAAAGTACTATAATGTTATAATTCTTGAAAGATAAGAATACAACTATTTATACATTTACATAAATATAACAGAACAACTTTCTATCTAAACAACTCAACATGGGTCATAACACCACAACAGATACAGTAAAGTTAAATGACCTTCCTGTGAAATATTAGGTAAACAAGCCTTACTTAACAGTGATATGATGAAACATCAATTAACACATAATGGTGAAAAATTCTAAATTTTAAGGAAACTCGCAGCAAAAAAGTCTCTTGGCCATCATTTATATGATATAAAAAAATTAAATCAGAGTTTTTAACCTCCTGAGTTCCACCCTGCATGTCATGTAAATTTCTCAATTGAACAGTTGCCACCTTGTACTGCTAGTTTCTCACACAGAAGTGTTAAGTCATTTTCATACAAACATCACCACCTACCCCTCATAATTTTTCTATTATATTACGAGCAATAAATTTGGGAACAAAACAGCTGTCAATGAATAGAGTAACCAATTGCTAATATAACCTACATTAAGCAACTATTTTTAAACCCAAGTAACATTTACAAGCTGGTCTCAAATACTCTCAAGAAAATAAACTTAAAAACGTCTCTCACCATTTTTAAGAGGAACCTGACCGTCTGTGGACTCGGGGGACTCCTTTTGCGGGAGATGTTCAGTCTGTCGGGGTAAGAATGAAGGCACAAATTCGGCTGCGTTCACGTTCAACGTGGAAATTTTTGACGACAGATCGGAGGTCTCGGTCGAATCACCAGCACCACAATCTGCTTGCTGTTCCCAGGAATCGGGAGCTCCGTTATTCGCCATCCTATAACTTAATTAATATTGTCCAAAAGTAGGTAACACGAAAAATAACTACTCAATTTCTTTCTCTCAAATATCCGCGTGTGTTCGTCTCCTACACCGGAAGATAATGGTAGAACAGACACGGCCTTTCTGTCTCGCAACCACTCCCAAATGGGTAATGGAAGTCTTAATATTTTAAGTATGCGGCAGAAAAATCAGAAAATATTTTATTTATCAATATCGTAAAATCTCAGAACATCCTAGTAATCTTTTGAAATATGATATATGTATCACACTTGTTCATATCCTATGCACCAAATATCATTTCGAGGCACAGCACCACGCAATATTCGAGAAGATAAATAAATTCAGTAATTTTATCGTAGCTTCTTGCGACAAATGAACTGTTTTGTTTCCAATTACATATATGATTACAGTCTTTGGAATCAGCTGGACTTACGTAGTTTAAACAAATGACCTTTGAGAACTACCGCAATGCAAGAGTATGGCGGAAATTACAACATGGTTCCTTTAACTTAGGGTTGATATAACCTCAAATTCGATGCAATTTTTCGAATTTTCTTTACTTACCAACATCGACATATGAAGTGACGTGCCGTCACTTGACAACTTTTTAATGTTACCGAAGCAAATTCCGTGAAATCTGAAGTTACTCTTAAAATACAAGTATTTTTTAAAATTTCTTTCGAATCATGTCATTCGGCTGCGTGAATAGATTGTCTAAGCGCTGCTTTGTAATTACACCTGTTCGACACTATTATAAAAATGTGTTGCAGCTCCACGAAAGAGGACTGTACCAAGACCTCTTTCCCTCAAATGCAAGGTATCATGATTATTGAAGAGTAATTGTCATAGAGTCAATGCCTACTGTTTACTAGTGGTCAATTAGTTGTTGATTGTGATTTTTTGTTTTATTTTCGTAATGCAGCAATGAAATAGCAGACCTCCTCAAGTCACCTCAGTGTGTTTATGCAGGATTTGATCCAACTGCTGACAGCCTGCATATTGGAAATTTGCTAATTTTGATGGGACTCCTTCATTGGCAAAGGGCAGGCCATCATGTAATTGCTTTGGTAGGTTATGTCCTAATTTATCTTGTCAAACTTGATAATTTTGTTTTTATTAATCTATTTATATTATGGGTCAAATGTTGGGTACAGTCTGAGCCATCGTATCTATTACCAAAGTACTTTCTTCTAACTTCATAATGATTCTGTAAATTCAAAGAACTGTAGTTCATGAAACAAATTGAATGAAGATTTATTTGTGAATTTTTTTAACAATATTTACACACATGTAATATATCAATATACACATTTAATAGAAACGTTTTTATTAACCTAGATTTAAGAAATATAAATATTCTATAAAAATAATTCTCAAACTACTTTACATTGGGCTACATTAAACTCTTATTTCACTATTAGACCAAAAGTCAGAATGAATATCATGTATCGCATTATTCATTACAATAGTAACTAAATTATGTTAATTTTTCTCTTCATACTTTTAATAGTAATGTCAGTAATCTTTTATCCAAAATTTCCGAGTGTCGTAGGTAAAAGAATAACCTTTAAAATGTTATTTATTGAGCTATCCAATGGTGAAGTTGGTCATAATTTCTAAATAGTGCATCAGTTTATAATGAACAGTTACAATTTATAAGAAAAGTTTCATGAAAAGAAAATACATTGTGTTCGGTTTTTAATCAGATTAACCTTTTATTTCAAATTGATGTATGTAAGGGGCTTGAAATTTTATTTTTTTCAAATCTGTGAAAGTGCTTTTCAGAAAATACTGCAAAACTAAAATAAACTACTTAATTAAATTAGGGAATGGAGTGGATAAAATGATTTTAAAGTTAAACATTCTCTCTCTAAACACACCCAATAGAAGAACTATTGGTGCTACAACAGCACATACTTTCCCGCCTTATTGGAAACAGCTAAACAGTATTAATATTGCACTTTCTGTGCTACTAACATCTTAGCTATTATTTGAAAATGTCCAATTCAACCAAGAAGCGAACAACGCATGTTTCCATCGCAGTGTTGTCAGAACTATGTGAATTCTGCAACTGCTTAAAAATATAATACAAAAGTTTTGTAAACTTGTATTGTAAAAAGAAGCCTGATACCATACAGCTATATTAAGTCACAACAATGACATGTAATTCACAGAAATTCGCGACAGCAAAATGGAATTCCATTGTTGCATTCCTGATACTTCCTTAAAGAGCAAGCAATTTTTTTTTCAAATATTTGAAAATAACTAATATCTTAAAGATTAATGTATAAATGTAAAACACAAGGTCAAAAACAAAACAAAAACAAGAAACAAAAGGTGTAAGAAACGAACAAAGAAATAATATACAAAATTGCAAATGCTAATTTACAACTCATCCGGCTGTCTGAAGTGCAGTAAATTTGCAGCGGGCTATTGTGTTTGTCACAAAATTATAGAAAAACTACTAGTATTTTCAAAAACTTAACCATGACCTTATTTGAAAATGTAGTTTTAATTAACACGTTTCACTGAGAAAACCAGCTGCCATCTATCGCCGCCCAAAGGACTTTTTTTTTTTTTTTGACATTTTCTCAATTTTTCAGTTTCCTGATGGTAAAACGCAAAGATTATTTTAGAATATTAAAGAACACAAAAACCTCGTCCTAAATGGCAATTTTCCTTGAAAAATTCGGAACCGTTTTTAAGAAAATGTTTAAGAGTTACTAAAAATGCGAAATTTAAAGCTCTTTTTCACAGGAAGTTTTTGAGTTTTCAAGAAACTTCATTTGAAACACACTTACAAATATAATCATGTTTACAAATTGCTGGCAATGTGCATATTAAAGATGTGAGAGATCTTAAAAAAATACATTTGTGTAATTTTTGAAGAAAGAAAAAAAAACCTCAAAATAAACTTTACGTCATATTAAAGAGTAGCAATTAGCACTATCCGTTCCCAAAGTTCGAAGAAAAAATTTGGAGTCATTTATGAGAAAATGGCGTTTGAGCCTGAAAATGAAAATGCGAAATTTTGAGCTAGTTTTTACAGAAAACGGTTGAGTTCTCGAGAAACTTCATCTGAAATTATTTAAAACACATGCACTCATTAATACAATAATGCCAACAAATCGCCGCTAATGTAAATATTAACCTGTGAGACAAGTAAAAAAAATTACATTTTTGCCAGTTTTGAAAAAACAAAAGAAAAGAACAATATGGCGTGTATGTTATCCAATAGAGTACATTTAGCACTATCCCTACAAAAAATTTGAATAAAAAATTTGGAGCCGTTTTTGAGAAAATCTGATTTTTGTATTTTTTTAAAATTGCACATATTGCACGCAGTATTGCTAGGAAACGACTAAAACGTTCAGAAAAAAGTACATGACCTTAAAGAAATAACTCGCTATGAACAAATTTTATTTGAAGGAAAAATCTGTATCTACAATTTTGTAGTTGGGGGAAGACGCGGAATAAAATTCAGAATTTCGCAATTTTCGAAAATTAGGTGTTAACCGTGAAAATCGGAACCTATGCCACCTTAAGTATATTTTTGTCTAATCTTACAAGAAATTTAAAGACAAAATTTGAAGTCATTTTTGAGAAAATTTTGAAAATATCCGGGGGCTTCATGTAAAGTACCCCCCGAAATTAAAATATCGATTTCAAATTCAATGTGCCACGAGATCAGGCAGATCGATCGGGGAGTATCAATTTTTGAGAAAAGCGGCTGAGCGGTTTAGTCGCTAGCGTTGTTCACAGACGGATGGACATTTGTGAAGAGGAAGACCACGAGAAACTTAGCAAAGAATCAAATCAAAAAGCTTCCCTTCTTCTTGCCGTTTTCTTAACCGCTACTTTTTTCTTCCGGCGCCTAATCCTCTTCTCCAGTCTTCTCTGTTCTTCCAGGCATCCGGAGGTAATCGATTGTCTTTCTGATCTGGTCGTTCCACCCTGGTCTTGGTCTTCCTCGTTTTCTCCTTTCACTTGGTTGCTATTCCAATGATCTTTTGGGGGGTCTTTTCTCCTCCATTCGCTGTACATGTCCAAACCAAGCGAGTTGTTTCTTTCCCTATAGCTTCCCTCTAAACGAAATCTAGTATACCTTACAAGGAAATAAGCTGTTAGAGAAACTGTTTTATGACTCGCGAGAAATCGTTATGATGATTTTGGACGTGCTATAGTATACTGCGTAGAGGCAGTAAATGAATTGTAAGCTGCTGATGCACAAGCTTATTTGAGGTACATGAAAGCACTGCATCATCCCGAACACAAATCATAATCACAGGAACACAAATCATAATCAGGCCATGCGTAGATGATGTAGAATCAGCGATGCAGACTATTTTTAGTTTTCTTGGAAATAGTGACGAGAACTTCTAATTTACCATTGAAGAACTGATAAACGTGATTGAAGGTAATTTTCTTGCACATCCAAAATATTTAACGCACGTGTACCTTATATGATTTAAGGATTTACTGATAATCCGCGAGCAAATACATCCCTACCAATTCTCTGAGTATCTGAGTGTTAATAATTTAACAATGCCAATCATTTGTTTACAATGGTTGTTTTTAAGCATGATAAAGTGGAAACAAGAGTGCTGCCGCGAGATACTAGGTTGGCTGGAAATGCATTTCCAGACATCTATAAAATTATCTGGTTCAATATTTTTGTTTAATATCTAAAATTTCCTCATTAGGGCTACTTTTACTCATAATTACTTTTACTGATGCCTGTCAGGGGCACAGTTAAGAAAATCGCAGTATACTTGGCGGTCCTCGTGACAACTGACTGACGAGACGAGTCATGCATAAATACAGTGCTCTCTGGAATAGATATTAATGGGCCTATACTCCGATTTTTTTAACTTTGCCCCTCAAGGCCCGTCTTTGCGTTGGAATATGTTACGGTATTTCGCATCTTTCTCAGTCATGCCGCTAGATTTTGCATGATTGCGACAATTGGATTTTGCATGATTGCGATTGGAAATACTCTTTGGATTGCGACCGAATCAAGCAGTGCTTGCAATCATGCGACTTCTATCGGCAAGACAGAGAAAGACGCGAAATGTTGTGTTATATTTCATCGTGGCCATAGGGGCTTGAGGGGCTGAGTTAGAAAAATCGCACTATAATAATTAATGGAGGATTACTTCGGAAGAAGCGCTCAACGTTCGACCAGAGGCTAAGAGACGCGATAAATAGTAATAATGAGTAATTAAGACGCAACAAATTAAATATATACATATGTACGACAGCCCAGACCATTTGTGAACGAAGAGTGTGCTTTCCCTGGGAAGCCACCACTTTCGATTTCGAGACGGATGTCTCTAAATTGTAATTGATTAGTATATCAAAATGGAATGTATCAGCCCTGAATTCGTGCCCCCAACTGAGCGCGGCCGGTCGCAGGTGGGCAGCGCGACGGCGGCCATCGGCGACCCCAGCGGCCGCACCACGTCGCGGCCCACGTTGGCGCCCGCCCTCCTGCAGGAGAACGCCGCGGGCCTGCGCGCCAACATCCAGCAGGTGTTCGACAACCACCGCCAGTACTTCTGGAACGCCAACCGGCCGCTTGGTCGTTTCACGTGAGTTTTCGCCGTGCCTTTTTCTCCAGGAAATAAAAATGCGAATGGACTCAAATTAAATATCGCTGCTAAATGGAAAGCTCATTGGTTCACGAACTCCAATTAACAATGACAACGCCCTTTTTTCAACCGTAATTTTAATAAAAATACTTGCTTGCTCATAAACTTTGTAGGTACTTCGAATTTAAAACTAATTTAAACGATTTGTACAAATTATAAAGTGAGCAAAGTTTTGTTAATTTACGTTCGTATGTACTGTACTGTCGACTTAACGCAAAGGGAAGAAACTACTTGTAATCAAATATGGCATTTGAGTACATTTGCTTCAAGAAATGGCATTTATTTATTTGATTTTTCTTATAAGAATATGGTATTCGTATTGAATTTACATTACGAATCACTATTTCGTAATACTCTTTTAATTAGAAGAAACTGGTAGAAAAAGGAATATTAATTATTGGAATAAGTGC
>JAHLJT010004567.1:44330342-44640342 GCA_031308135.1 Acheta domesticus | reverse complement strand
AAATACGCAAAAATCCGCAGCTTAGTAATCGTAGTTTATCTAAAGGTATTTGAAATATGCATAAAACCCATCAATTGATTACTTTGGTATTAGTTGAATGAACTTTTCGCCGCATGTGGAGTTACTTAAAATCTGGAGCAAATGCCAGATGTCGAAATTAGCTTATTTATACAATTTTCCCCAGCATGCTCATAGGAAAAGTGATCATCTTCGACCTCTATATGCCCAAGAAATTCATAACATTTATTCCGAGATTCTGTGTGTGTGTGTGGGGGGTGTTATTTGAATATTAAATGAGTAAATTGAAAGATTATAGTTTTACATTAATTATGATGTTGGAAACACTTGTTTAGTATACCAATGTCGTTAGGAGGTCTCGTAATTTGTTGCTGACCTGCGAACGTCGGTTGCGCGTGTGCGCAGGCGCTGGCGCGGCTGAGCCCGGGCGACGCGGTGGCGGCGCTGCGCGGCGCGGCGCTGCGCCGCCTGCCGCTGCGCGCCGACGTGACGGCGCTGGAGCTGGCGCTGGCGGCCGGCTGCTTCGCCAGCGAGGAGGACGCGCGCCGCGTCATGGCCGCCGGCGGTTTCTACCTCAACCACCAGCGCGTGCGCGAGCCGGGCGAAGTGCTGACGCGCGCCGTGCACATCCTGCCCAACAACCTCAGCCTGGTGCGCGTCGGCAAGAAGAACTATTACGTGGTCGAGTGGCTGGCCTGAGGCGCACGTGATCGTCGATCAGGGTGGCGTGGGAAAAATCAAGGAATTCCTAAGGAATGGTTTGGCTTTGCGTTGCAGTTTCACACCAATCGGGTTTCTCAGTCGTGTTGCTGTTGTACAGCATTTTACATAATGGGAAAAGTGGCATGATATTAAAGTCAAGTCAGTTTTTTCATCTGAATGGTCCCTTCTGCAGACCTCCAAGAGTTGAATGCAATTGTGGAATAGTACCAAATATAGATTCAGTATCAGGGCATATGAATGTAAGCCGTAATATGAACATCATTTGAAAATTTTAAGGTAACACGAAGTGGAATTGTCCATGAATTTGTTGGCCCATTCTGGTCATATCATTAGATGCACCCAGGCTGGGGAGATATTGCCATGATATGTTTTGATGCAAGAGGATGATCAGTATTGAAGTTGTTATAGTGCTCAACTGACAGGGTGAATATGTTTGTTTAGTTGTACAATCTCAAACAAAGCAGCCAATTACTTTTACTGTTATGTTATTGTGTGAATTATTTTGAAAGATAATTTTATTTCCTCTTCAGGCATTTCTTAGTATTTTGATTAAATTGTAAATGTTTCATTAACAATCTGTAGTGATGTTCAGTGCTTTGTTATATTGCTTTGAGAAAATATTGTGTTCATGAGGTGCTAAATGACTGTGGTTTTCTTTGTAATAGTTTGTAAATAAATATGATCTGTCAAGAATTTCATGAAGCCTTTTGTGTTTGCCTTTTGTAAAGCCTTGTTTGTTTCATAAAACCCTTTGTGTAGTTGTAGAAATATTATGACATTCAGAATATATTGTAATTACAGTAGGTATATTGTTGTAGCAGTTACTACTTTTTTTTGCCTATATACGGAGTACTATACGTAGTACAGGGAAAGTTACGTAATGCTGCGCGAAAAACCGGCGAATTGTCGGCAAATAAAAATTCATTGCCGGGCCCTGATAACGAAAAAGTGGATAAAACCAATTGCTAAATTGAGAAAAAAATCCCCTAACAAGTGATGTAGCCAGAATCCCTCTTTTGTGGGTCCTTGATATCAAAAAAGTAATTGAAAGTAAAACGTCGGTCTGACTGTCCGCCCGTCCGCCCGTCCGCCTGTGAACACCACTAGCGCCTAAATCATTCGTAGGATTGTTTCTATATTGAAGAAACCCGTGTCCATTTGGCTCTATTCGAAGCTTTGAGATTTTGAAAAATTCTCTTCAAAATTTGAGGGTACATTACATGAAGCCCCCGGACATTTTCAAAATTTTCTGAAGAACTGCTCCAATTTTTTTCCCTTTATATTTCTTGTTAGAATAAAGTAAAATGCACTTATTAAGGTGGCATAGGTCCGATTTTCACGGTTAACTCTAAAATTTAGGAAATTGAAAAAGTTTGAATTCTCGTCGGCCTTTTCGTACATTTACAAAATTAAAGATACAGATTTTTCTTTCAAATAAAGGGTCCCCCCGATAAGATGGTAAAAAGTTCCCCTCAACCAAATTACATATGAGTGGTTACACTATACTTCTAACATAATAATATTTTTGAAAGGTTTCTTAGCCTCCGTCCTACCACCCACACCCCTATACAGCCAAAAACGTGTTTTTTTAATTTCAATTTTTTTCGACAACTTAACACTATTTTATCAGACTGAAAAAAATATGATAAATAAGAACACAACTTGGACTATCAGAAAAATATTTTTCAATATTTTCTCAGGCCCAAATTCGAACACAAAAAAAATATTTTCGAAAAAAAATATCAAGAAATATTTTTTATTGTGTCTTAGAAGCCTGGAACAGGCTCGAAAAAAATGTCAAAGGTTCCTCTTCACACACAAATTGTTGTGTATTTTTTTCAGATTTTTCCGATTACTGGGCTGCAGTTAAAAAAATAAAAACCATTTTCCCGCCTTTAAAGCACCTGGACTTTCAATATACTTTGAAACTGACTGCAACGGTTCTCTGCATTTATTTTAGTGTTTATTATACATTTGTATACATTGCTGTATCACCCAATAAAGTTTTGATTTTGGAATATACTTACGAAGTATCATTTTTAAAGCTTTCTAATCATTTGTATGAGAATATCATACGCTAAGGAAAGATAATAGTGTTTGGCAGTTTATTAAATAATAATTCCGTCATATTTGAGGGATAATTGGGGGACATGTGGAAAAATGAAGGGGAAGAGGTTAAACCCAGATTTACAAGAACTTTTTTACTTGTCTTAGAACACAGACACTGGCACGAAAATAATCTTCAAACTTCATCTCAGAATGCTTGTGAATTTTTTTCATATTTTTTTAATAGCTGGGTCATAGTTTTTAAAAAAAACTAAGACATTTGTAGTCAACCACTTGGCAGTTCGGCAGTTGCCGTGTCCTAAGCACGTGCGACCTTGCTTGAGGAGGAAGGCCACAGAATAGCAGCTAAAACGTTGACAACTGAGCCCAGAACGCGGCGCCTCCCGGACAGATAAATAGTAACGCATTGGTTGCGGAAGCCTGTGGTCTCACGTCTGTAGATTGTTTCAGACTAGAGAAAAAGTTGTATTTTCCTTTACCTAAGTATTTGTTCTTGTATACGTATAAATATGAAGACACTCGTACAATCTGTACACGTGCGAAAACTCTGCACTTTGTAAATAATAATTGTACGAAAATTGAAAATTGATTTAATGTAGCACCCAACTGCAAACGCTCATCCCCCGAAAAGTAGTTTACGGCATTATAGACCCGGTACTGTGCGAGAGAATTCATTCCAATATTGCTGAGCGTTGAGATAAAAATTCGCAGAAAATAAAATAGTCCCGTTAATTTTATCGTGAAAGATAATTTCAGTATTTTCCTTCAATTTAATTTTACATTGATATTGGCTTCTCTTTTCTGTCCATCTGTGCTACGGAAAAGGCGCACCCAAAATAACTAATATGGAAAATTGTAAAATGGATGATCATGAAAGTGGTATTTTGAAAAATTCATCCCAACAACATAATCGGGGCCTAATATATTCCCCTTCACTTCCCCACTGTCCCCATCTACCCTGCACACGAAATGTCTTTTATCATTTCCCCATTTGTCATCTACCCGTCACCCAAAACATGTGCGTTAGAATTTACTTGTTCTAAAAAATAAAAAAAAAATAAAAATAAAAAAAAAAGGCGTGTCCCCATGAGACAAGCAAACCTGGTTTAAAAGGCCTAGGAAGCATGGCTTCTGAGCCTTCTTCTTTCTTCTATTTACCATTATAATGTGTGTTGCAATAATCTTTTTTTGCATGTCATAATCTGCAAACTTCTATTTTTTCTTCCAAAATCTGTTTGATGTAGGATGGGGTGTAATTCTTTATCCACCAGTATCACACTTACAAGGTTTTGTGTCGATTGTTTCTTATAAATTGCCAAAACTATCGTCTTTCCGTAGCATACGATTACTTATGCAAACGATTAGAAAGCTTTAAAAATGATACTTCGTAAGTATATTCCAAAATCAAAACTTTATTGGGTGATACAGCAATGTATACAAATGTATAATAAACACTAAAATAAATGCAGAGAACCGTTGCAGTCAGTTTCAAAGAATATTGAAAGTCCAGGTGCTTTAAAGGCGGGAAAATGGTTTTTATTTTTTTAACTGCAGCCCAGTAATCGGAAAAATCTGAAAAAAATACACAACAATTTGTGTGTGAAGAGGAACCTTTGACATTTTTTTCGAGCCTGTTCCAGGCTTCTAAGACACAATAAAAAATATTTCTTGATATTTTTTTTCGAAAATATTTTTTTTGTGTTCGAATTTGGGCCTGAGAGAATATTGAAAAATATTTTTCTGATAGTCCAAGTTGTGTTCTTATTTATCATATTTTTTTCAGTCTGATAAAATAGTGTTAAGTTGTCGAAAAAAATTGAAATTAAAAAAACACGTTTTTGGCTGTATAGGGGTGTGGGTGGTAGGACGGAGGCTAAGAAACCTTTCAAAAATATTATTTTTATGTTAGAATTATAGTGTAACCACTCATATGTAATTTGGTTGAGGGGAACTTTTTACCATCTTATCGGGGGGGACCCTTTGTTCTCCAGAGTGAGTTCTTTCATTAAGATCATGTACTTTCATTTTGATAATTTTAGTAGTCAACGCACAACATTGTGTGCAATATGTGAAATTTTAAAAAATTACAAAAACTATATTTTCTCGAAAACTGCTCCAAATTTTTTCTTTAAACTTTTGGTAAGGATAGTGCCTCTACGAGATGACACAAACGCCATATTGCTCTATTCTTTTGTTTTTCTACAAATAAAAAAATGAAATTTTTTTACTTATCTCTCACGTAGTTAATATTTACATTAGCAGCGATTTGTTCATATTATTGCATTAACGTTTACATGTGCTTTAAATAATGTCATGTAAGGTTTCTCGAAAACTCAACCGTTTTCTGTGGAAAGTAGCTCAAAATTCCGCATTTTCAGAAACGCTCAAACGCCATTTTCTCATAAATGGCCCCCAATTTTTTCTGCGATGTTTTCGAACGGATAGGGCAAATTGCACTCTTTAATATGACGTAAACTTCATTTTGGGATATTTTTTCGTTTTTTTTCAAAAATTAAACAATGTTTTTTTTATTTTTAATATCTCTCACGCCGTTAATATGCACTTTTCCAGCAATTTGTAAACAGTATTGTATTTGTGAGTTAATGTGCTTCAAATGACTTAAAATGAAGTTTTTCGAAATCACAAAATGTTCTGTGAAAAAGAGCTTCAAATTTCGAATTGACAGTAGCTCGTAAACTCCATTTTCATATAAACGGCTCCAACTTTCTCATGGGGAATTGTGATTGAGGACGAGGTTTTACTGTTATTTAATATTTTAAAATAATATTTCCGTTCTACTAGGAAACCAAAAAATTAATAAAACGTCAAAAAAATGTACTTTGGGCGCCGATAGATTACAGCTGGCAAGAGAATATAGCAAGTCCGAATAGCTAGCCGATAGAAATCTATTACAGGAAAGAAATCTATTAGAAGATCTATCTATATCTATCTATTACAGAATAGAAATCTATTAAAGGAAATAGAAATCTATTACAGGAAAGTCTGTGCCATTCTGTAGCACCACTAGTTATCATCTTGTGTGGTGCTGGGAAGAAGGCAGACTGGTTACAATTCTGCAGCCAGATTCTCGGTGTCACAATATGTCCCTAGGAACCATTGAAGTATTACGATGATGATGATGATGATGATGATTGTATAAGTAGAATGAAGATGAAGTAGGTAATGGAATGAGTAGCAGGAAGATCCCCCTCCACAAGCTTTGAATACACTTTGTTCATCACCCCTTGCATGTAGATCGATTGGGATTTCAATCTTCAAACCTAGAGTTGGGAAGCTAGCACTACACAGGCCACCATTATACCATGAGTAACCTGATTATAACAGTCACATAAAATTTTAAAAATCTCTAAAAAGAGAAATGCAAACTTTCGAATGACTTTACCAAAATGATAAAGAATTATAAATGAATGATCAATTATTTTTCAAATAGAACTCACAATGATAATATCATCCTTCTCTAAAGAAGAAACAGAGCTGTATAGCATAAAAAATATATTTTACTGTACAAGGAAAATTTGATTATTTTACATATGAATGATATAATTACATATGATATTTTACACTGAAGTATTCGCAGAAGAAAAAAAACTCAACACGTATATACCTAATTCTTATAGTGCGAGCTAGTAATTCTGTCCATTACTTCATTATTTGACAGCACATTTCGATGGTAGGTCAGTGTCGATACCATGATTCCACTGAAACAGAAAAACAATGAGATATTGATTCAAGTTTTGTTGAGATAAAATTTTGGAAACATTCCTTTTTTTAAAAATATTTCTATGTAATGTATTGGTTTTTGGCACATTACTGTAAATATTCTTGCTTGCTATAGGAAATTTAGGCACATGTATCGTTATCAACAGTAAAAATATTTTGCCATAAACATTCATTGAATGTTGCATTTTACTGGACATTTGCAAGCACTCAGAATTTTTTTTAGTTTGTAATCTTCAGAGAACTAAGAATATTAAACATGAAACTATTTTTATAAGACATTTCATATTGTCCTTAGTATTTTAGATATTCCTAAACTATTCCCCTGCCTAATTTCAAGAGTCAACTTACCATGATTCAAATTACCATAAAATGTATATTAATATTCATTTTTCAAGAACATAAACAAAACCTTCCTCTAGAGTTGATAGCATAGCTCAAAAGCTTTGAGAAAAAAACCCAGTGCTGGGCTTCTATATTGTAGATTATTATATAGGATATGTTAAATCTATATTATATATTATTATACATAGAAGTTATATATTTGTCTATAGAAATATACCTATTGCTGTAATGTCTGTAAATTTTCACTTATTTTTATGTTTTAAGGCTAGGTTTTTTATGGGATTAAAAAGAGAACAAAATGGCAAGAATAAAAATTATTATTATTATTATTATTATTATTATTATTATTATTATTATTGTTATTGTTATTCCTCCATATCACGACTACAGAAGTTATGAGTCAGCTGAATATAAAATCAACTCCAGGTTGCAACTAGCTACCTTAGAAACAGATCTAGGGAATGTTGGTGCCTCTAAAACACTTTGCGCAAAATGTGAACTGTGCCAAATAAAACAATTTCTTGCACTTCCTAATCCATTGAATGACCTAGAAGTTCAGCCAAGTTCTTACACAAATTTTGCGGAACAAATCCCTGATATCCGATAACTATCGGGACGACCTGTGCTTCTACGCCCCACATTCGGCTGATCTCGATTTCCAAACTCTTGTATTTAAGACATTTCTTAGCCTCCTTGGTTACGACACTTTGATCGCAAGGCACAGCAACATCTACAGGTAGACACGATTTTCCCCCCAAATCCCGGATAACAATATCCGGTTTGTTTGCTGCTATCATGCGATCCATTTGAATTTCTTGGTCGTACAATATTGTACAGAGTCCAACCGATGTCACCGGTTTTGGTGAGTGTTCGTACCACTTGGGGCATGTGTTTGGAACTTCGAGGGCGGTACAGATCTTCCAGTGGAGGTAAGTACACACCCTGTCGTGTCTTTTCAAGTATTCGGTGTTTGCTAGAATTGGACAAGCTGAGACAATATGATCAATGGTTTCTACTTGCTCCTGGCAAATGCGGCATTTGTCATCTTGGGAAAGTTTGAGAACCGCTTCATCATAATGTCGTGTTCTCAACGCCTGATCTTGAACAGCTACTAGAGCTACTTCAGATTCTGGCTTCATTCCTATCCTTTTAAGCCATATAAATGATTGATCTTTATTGATCTGCACTTTGTCCATTCTTTTTATTGTCCATGGAATGGTCCACGACTTCTTTAACATTTTTTGTGTCTCACATTTCATGCTTAGTAGTTCCAAAAGTTCAGTGTCTGTGTTATTCGACGTGTCTTGCATAGTTTTCTTTGCAACGTTTTTTGCTACACTAACAATGCCTGTGTTTCCCATTCTTCGGTCAGATTTCATGACCTGCCTCCATCCAACTTTCTTATTCCAACTATTGCATTGTGCCAGGAGGCCTCAATTTGTCTGAGGCCTCTTCCTCCTTCCTTGCGTGACACATACGATGTGATTGATTTCAGTAATATCTAGATATCTACCTTGGGTTCTGTACCACCTCATTTAAGACAGAACCTCCTTCAGTTCATCCCGTGTCCATCTCTGACGATGGCTTCGAGCTACTGCCGGCTCTGGGTCCCTGGGACTAACATCCATGGGATGGGCAGTCGTCGATAAGGTGACATTAGCTCGGTTACTGAGCAGGTATGGGACATTGGTAGAACAAGGCACGTTAAGATTCATTACATTTCATTCCTGTTCTATCCATTTTGCTCATTGGTTTTAAGTGAAGATTCGCAGGACGCATGTGGCCTCGGGGCATGTGACGCATGTGAGCCGCAGTAGCCTCGGGGCATCTCCCCTGCAGGGCCTAGCAAGGGGTCCGTCCGATCGCCAGTCGGCATTACTAAACCCTACGGAATTTTCACTGACTGCTGAAGGCAGCCTCCTTCGCTGGCTAATGCAAGGTTCGTGCCTCCACTCTAATCAGTGGCCTGGTGTGCCAACCCAGTTTTTCTCCTGTATCCTCCATGGGCCGACAACAGGAAATCCAAAGGTTCATGACCCTTCCCTCTCTACTTACTTCCCACTCTCCTCTGGAGTACTTCTTGATCTTTTCCCCGCTGGATGGCGAGATGCGCCGAACTACCGTTGTCTAGCGGGGTTTTCTCTCTCACCAGGTATCTCCCACCAGAGGGGCACCGCCCCTGCCGGGACAAGCTCTAAGCTCCCGACTGGTCTCCATACATGTGTGGTAGTGTAGTGCATGTTAGTGTGTGTGTGTGTGTGTGTGTGTGTGTGTGCCTGGTGTTGATCGGAGAAACCTCGGAAAACTACCGATCAGAGCAGTCGGCCGCTAGAATTCTCCTCCAGACAGCGAATTAATTCGATCCAACTGAAAAATCCTCGAAAAGTGTTTTTAATGTTCTAAATAGCATTTGTATGTATAAAGTAACGACGGGTGACATTGCCATGGATGAAGCATTGCCACAACTTAAAAGAATTTACGTAACACAATTTATCGTAAATGTATTTGCTAGCTGAGTTCCCATAATTAGCTACCTCTCTTAGAAACATTATATACAATCGTTTGTTGCATTGGGTAACAGAAGCAACCTAAAATGTCCGTAAATATGTATGGTGTATTCTGATGCAGCCAAATTTCGTAATCGAAGCTTCGTTATTTTTGGATTAATTGAGTTGAAATAAACGATATAGTTAAGTAAATATATCATGTCGTAGGCATGCTATATCGTTTAGTCATGAATTATTCAGTAGAAACAAGTCAAATCAAATATATTAATAGAATATATTACTTTCAGGGTAACATTGCCATACTGGCTATCTTGCCCATTTCATTTATATCCGTTGAGTGGAAATTCTTACATTGAAACAATTGACATTTGTGAGTTTATATATCATTTCTAGTTTATAGGTGTCAGCAACAAGCCCTCCCATACGGTCATTGGACCAGACAGCGAACTAGTTATGTACAAGGTCACAAATAGCTGACAACACATATCTTCCCTGAGATATCAGGAGGCCTTAGCCCTACATGGGATTGTACAGGCTAATAATATCATTTCTAAAGTATATGATTTATAAATAATACTGTAAACAGTAATTAATTACAATCGACCCAAAATTACTTTTTTATCGCCATATTTGCACTGTAACTTTGCCACGTAGACAAATAAAAAATCAAATATCTAAGGTTTACAAATCCATGATGAAGGTAAAATGCTCTAAGTAATGGAAAAAGTAAATAGTGGAAAATTAGGTGGGAAAAAGCTACTGAACTGTATGGAATTAGCAGGTCCACTTTAAATGGCGTGGAGGAGTGGGGTATGCCAAAATATGACATTGTTGCCGAGCTTTCCAGACTAAATGCAAAAATAATAAAGCACTTTTCCTTATCACATTTTATCACAATGTAAAACAGGTAATAAAACTTATTTTAGGCTAAGTGCTCAGAGCACTAATAATCCTTTTTTAGAGTATTTAAACTGTCAAAAATCAAAGACTAATAATATTCTGATGCATATTTATGTGTTTCTCTTTCTTATCCAACTCTGACACATTTAAACATTGACAGAGACTTGGAAATAAATAGAGGTGGAAATGTTTGACCTCTATGGGGTAATATCATCACTTTGCTTCTTTTAAAAAATTAATAAAAACTTTTAAATTATGGAAGATGTAACTTCAATATTTTGAAGAAACATTGTACCTTAGTGAATGATTAAATTGTCAAAATAATGATTCTGAAGATAGGTGCATCAAAGTGGAATTTTAAAAGAAACAAAGATAAAGCAATGTTACCCCTCCCCCGTTCCCTTACAACTATTTGTGATTGATAACTTGTTATTTTCCAATATGGACTTACACGATGGTTTTGCATACAGGAACTATTAATTTGATTAAATATTGCATATTATCTCCAATTAACATTTCATCCCTCACTTGAAGAACAAACGATCTGCAATAACTCAAAATTACGCGAAAACTACACATATTTTGAAAAGAAGGGTTCATGATGTGGTTTAAAGATCTAATTGTGAGGAATAGAGGAGTTCGAGGGAGAGAAAATGAATTTTTCAATGTTTCACATTTCTTGAACAATATTTTAAAACGGAGAGTCCGAATTGAAATTGCCTGCCCCCTCTGAAATACTTTCTACAAGTACAATCGCCTCTCAAGAGTACCAGCGCCTAGCTTCTCCGATGTTACATGAAGATAGAACTCCATCCAATCTCTCCGCATTAAAATATGGAGATCATCAATGTCAACATTTGTTAATATTAATTGCAATGGTGCATTTGGTGTGATGTGTCTCAAGATATTTACTATAGTAGGGCTCACATGTCAATCTCGGCATGGCGGGCCTTCGGGAGCTCATTACATCTAAACACCGTTTCGGCTACTTTCACTCCCGACGCAGAGTAAGGGAAGAATGTGAACAAACTTCCAGCACATTCCAAAAAGCCTAAGTACTGTTAACTTTACAGCTGTACTAAGTGCTGCTGTGGTCAATGTTGTTGACAATTGTTGTTGTAACATAACTACAATGCCCCTAAGCTAATATTTAGATGTCACAGTTATCATTACTCATTAAAAAAGAACAAGGCCATTAACATTAAACAACACAGGAGGACACAATAAAAAGATGCAACAGCAAATACTTTCTCACATTGTTTGTAACTTCTGCAATTTTCCAAAATTCAGAGTTCAGTGAAAATCGGACCTGTGCCATTTTTTATAAGCGTACTTCCCAATATTCGAGCAAAATTAAAGAAAAATATGGAGCCGTTTTTGTGAAGATCTTGTTTTTAAATTCACTTTAATTTCACCAAAATTACGCAAAAACTGCTTACATTTTCGAAAAATTGTATTCCTATGTCCGTATTTAAAGAACTAATTTTGGAGAAGAGATTTCATTCAGAATAAAATATCTTGAGTAGTTGAGGCAAGCGCCGAAAATATTTTTAACTTTTGCAATTTTCGAAAAATCAGGGATTTCAACGAAAATCGGAGTGGCATTTTATAAGCGTACTTTGCTCTATCTGAAAAAAAAATGGGCCCACTTCTGAGAAAAAAATTCAAAACGCTGTCAAGGCGTGTGTAAAGTTCTCCCAAAAATTAAAATATCTGCTTTACATTGAAGAGGCCGGAACATCAATCAGATTGATAAAAGAATATCAATATTGGTGAAGATTCTGCCCACCGTTGCCACGGTTTAGTCGCAGGTGTTGTTCACAGGGAAACGTACAGACAAGGCGTTTTGTGGTAAATCAATTTTTCTGTTTGAAGGGTCCCATAAAACATGGGTTCTTACTACCCATCGTTAGAGGAAGTAATTTACTATATATTGGGAGAAGAATTATCCTCTTTTTCTGTATCAGGGACTTTCTAGGAATCTTTCTTCTAGGAAACTTTCTCTTTTCGCAAGAAGTTTGGGGAAAGTGAAAATGATATATGTTTAGTGTTGACTATAAAGGTTCAATTACAATGTGAAACTCGATATCTTTGGAAAGCCCACAGGACTTCGCGTGCACGAAAAGTAGCAGAGAAGGTTTTCGTCGACGGGAAAGAAAGGTATTTTTCTTGACCCGAACCTGTGCTTCCCAAGAGTATTGATAACTACATTGGGTGAACATTGTAACCATCTCTAACGACTCCCTTCACACTACCGTCATTCCTACACAAAGGAGCGCATTGGTTTTCACTGTCGTTTCATGAGAACTACTGCTCCACCGATCTGCGCAATGCCTCCTGAGAGAATAATAATAATAATAATAATAATGCATGAAGCTTGGTATTGACAAATGAGCAAAAATGAAAGAGCTTACAGTGTTTGCTAAGAATGAAGCGAGTCTCTCTCAAATGCTATCTATTGTGAATGACTTTAGCAATGACATTTGCAAAAAGTTTGGTCTTGCCAAGTGTGCAAAAATCAATTTAAAAAGAGGGAAACTGACGTCAGAGAGCATTGAAGTTGATATGCACATTGCGATTTAAAATCTTGGGCCATGTAAAACTTACAAATATCTGGGCAGTGAAGAATATGAACCATCTTGAACGACACAATGAAAGGGAGACTTCACAGGGAGTATTACAGAAGAGATTTGCCTTGCAGTCCGCTCTGAACTCCAGGAATAAAATATCTGCAATTGGTAATTTGGCGGTGCCTGTAGTTGAGTACAGTTTCGGAATAGTGGACTGGACTGAGGAAGAAATTCGCATCATGGATCGAAAAACCAGAAAACTGCTAACAATGCATCATGTCGCCCACCCTCGAGCTGATGTACATAGACTTTATGTGTCACGTAAGGAAGGAGGACAAATTGAGCCCTCCTGACACAACGCAATAGTCGGGATGGGAAAGTATGTAGTCAGCCATCAAGATGACCCTCTAATGTGGCAGGTCATGAAATCACCGAAGAATGGGAAACACAGGCATTCTTAGTGTAGCAAGAAGCATTGCAAAGGAAAATATGCAAGACACGTAGAATGACAGAGTCACTGAACTTCTGATGCTACTTAACATGAAATGTGAGACACAAAAAATGTTAACGAAGTTATGGAGAGACAAACCATTCCACGGACAATATTTGAAACGAATGGACAGAGCACAGATCAATCATTTATGTGGCCTAAAAGGATAGGAATGAAGCCAGAATCGGAAGCACTTGTAATAGCTGCCCAAGATCAGGCCTTGAGAACACGACATTATGATAAAGCGGTTCTCAAAATTTCCCAAGATGACAAATGCCGCATTTGCCAGGAACACGTAGAAACCATTGATCATATTGTCTCAGCTTGTCCAATTCTAGCAAACACCGAATACTTGAAAAGACACGACAGGGTGTGTACTTACCTCCACTGGCAGATCTTTACCGTCTTCGAAGTTCCAAACACAAGTCCCAAGTGGAACAAACACTCACCAAAACTGGTAACGTTTATTGGACTGTGTACAATATTGAACGACTACATACTTTCCCATCCCAATAAGTTCAAACGGATTGCACGATAGCGTCAAACAAACCGGACATTATTATCTTGGATTTGGAGAAAAATCATTTACTCGTAGATGTTGGTGTGCCTTGCGATCAAAACGTAACCAAGGAGGCTGAGAAATGTCTTAAATACAAGAGTTTGGAAATGGAGATCATCAGAATGTGAGGCTTAAAAGCACAGGTCGTAGCGATAGTCATAGGAGCTCTGCAATTTGTTCCGCAAAATTTTGGTAAGAACGTGGGTAAACTACCATGTCATTCAAAAGACTGGGAAGTGCAAGAAATTTCTTTATTTGGAACAGCTCACATTTTGCTCAAGGTATTGTAGAGCCACTGACAATCCCTAGATCTGTTCTTTAGGCTGTTAGTTGTAACCTGGAGGAGATTTTATATTCAGCCGAATCAACATCTTTAGTCGTGATGTAAAGGAAAAATAATAAGAATAATTGTTATTATTGTTACTATTATTATTATTAATGATCCGCAGACCAATTTTGGCGTTGTTTGCATCAACGCGCATTCGTTCTTGAGATCAGGAGCTTCTTGGAAGCAGCAATACCGAAAAATCCGAGTCCTTTCGCCTCTCAGTGAATCTTTCTGCTATTGACTTTTGTACCTGACTTAGTATGGAAGTCCTGCTCTCTGAATCCGAATCAGTGAAATTGTCGCTGATAATCAGCGAATATGCACACCTTTTCATAATGGCGCCAGTATTTCACTGGTCGTCAGTGGTAAAAGTGCCGCGCCACCATCGTTCACTGATCGTTCAGTCGTCACGTTCAACTAGTTGTCACAGATTTCACTTATTCAAACAGAGGTTTCACTGATTCAAAAAGTGCGCCAGATTTTCACTGATTTGTTCAGTTCAATTCACTGATTGTCAGTGGCAGAGTTATAACTGACACCATCAGTGAATAGTCACTGTCAATCAGTAGTTTTTCACTGATTCAGACTGAGAGAGTGTGGAAGGATGACAAGGATGTATGGCGATTGGTTTGTGACCTACATTTCAGAGTTCGGCGGGTCCATTTACTCCTACGTACAATTCTTGAAAGTGGCCGAAGAGGATGAAGAAACTGGTTGAGACGACTCAATGACAACAAACAATGCCTCTGCAGCGCCTCTGACCGGGAGGGGAACTCCGATCTAGGGTTCGAGTCCCGACGGTGGTAGATTTTGGACACTACTTATATAGCTGCTCTGATCGGTCATTTTCATGGTTTCTATGACCAAAACCAGGGGAATGCCGGAACAGGACCAAGCGCACCATGAACCATACACGAGATTTTTCCTTCCGCATACTTGCCACCTCCTTTCTCCTCACACGTATACACTTACACGTAAAAGCACGATTACTACCACACATAATGGGAGACTAGTCGAGAGTTTAAAGCTTTTCCCAGCTGGGACGGAGACCCGCTGGGAGATTCCTGGCGGGGAAACCCCCTTAGAACGACGTATAGGTCGACATCGGATCTCACATTCCAGCTGGGAAGGTGCATTGTCACATCCCAGCTATAACACGTACTACATTCAAGGAACTAACAGCAAAAGTAGTTTGACGCGTTCGGAAGCACGAAATCTTCACTCACTCTTTTTTTTTCTCTCAGGAAGCAGACGCATGGATCTCGTAGGTGGGCTCAGGCGATCTGCAGGGCGCCGAGCAGGCGGTGCAGCGGCGCGAGCAGCACGGGGAAGTCGAGCAGCAGGGCCTCGGCGATGGCGGCCAGGGCGTCGGCGCGCTCGCGCTGCTTCTGCAGCTCGGCGTCGAGGGAGGTGGGCATGCGCAGCAGCGGGCGGTAGCGGCCCGCGCGGGCCTCGCCCAGCCAGCGCGCGCGCCGCTGCAGCCGCACCAGCCGCTCCAGGCGCCGGCCGCGCATCGCGCGGCGCAGCGCCGCCACCTCCTCCGTCGCCGTCGTCTCGCGCCGCACCTGCGGAGCGACGGGCGCGGATGGGGGCAGTGCGGGGCTCCCGAGGCAGTGGCGTAGCCTTCAGTTGGTGCCACCTGGGGCGAAGCTAATGGTGTCACCCCCCATAAATTAAGTATAAAAATATCTATTGCTGCATTGATTGTACATTATGTTATTAAAAATACAAATATATTTGCACATGATAGTTATTAATAATATATTTAAAATTCTATGTAATTAAGAATAATTGCAAAATAATTGCAATTAAATCATAATTTATGCTTATGATTTAAATGTATACTTATTAAATTAATATAAATAATTTTTAACTAAACCATAAAAATTATATAATTCCAACAATAAAATGTTCAAACTACTAAAACTAACAAAACTATTAATACATACAATTTTTAAATAAATGATTTAAATTATATAATTCCAACTATAAAATAATTTAATTGGTGGCACCCTAAAATGGTGTCACCCGGGGCGCGCCGCGCCCCCTGCTCCCTCTAGCTACGCCACTGTCCCGAGCAGAGGCATATCTAGGTATACAGGCGCCCATGGCAAACGTAAAATTTGCGCCCTACCAAGGTACTACAAATTAGGGTTACTCGTATTAGCGGATACACTCTAATTAGCACCCATTGTGAGGGGCGCCTATGGCACGTGCCATGTCTGCCATACCGTAGATACGCCTCTACCCCGGAGCACAAAACAGTGTTGCCCCCCCCCCCTCCGAATAAAAAGGGATTCACTCGACTGCAACCCGCGGTCAGTTTTCCCTCATCCCCGCTCTCCAACGAATTCCCTTTCACTTTTCGTTATCTGAGGATGCTTTGTCCAACTGCATCCCGTTCCGTGCGTCCTGTGTTTTGAAAGAGTCCAAATTTTGGTTGGGAACCGCCCCACTGCATCTCGCAGTCAGTTTTCCCTCATCCCGCTAATCCTCTTTAATTTTTCGTTACTTGAGAAGGCATAGCCCGTCTGCATCCCGTTTCGTTCTCCTGTGTTTTGGCAGGAGTTCAAATTTTGGTTGGAATCGCCCGACTGCATCCTTTTCGTTCATCCTGTGTTTCGGAAAAAGTAAAATCGGTATTATGTTCATATTCATAAGTAACGCAAATAGACCACCAGTCCAGAAAAAACTCATGAAGATGAACGTAGCAGAATCTTTGGAATTGTGAGTTAAATCATAGGGTAAGAAGATGCTCTTGATAGAAGGTTTCATATTTCATTTCCACAAACTTTTTAAGTGTTGTTTTCAACGTTGGCAGTTCTAAAAGAGCATGCAAATGTTTCATGAAAATAGAAGTGGATCAACTATAATCGATTAATATAATACTCAGCAGACTGACGTAGATATCAATCCTTGACGTAGATATCATGAGATGAACATTAGTTCGGGTGTGTAGAAGTTTAGAACAAACCAACAAATTACAATAAGATCATTTTCAAGGTATGTTAGAGGCAATTGCTCAAAATATGCCTCCTCGATTATAAGTGATTTTCATTTCAGTTTTTTTTTTTCATTCATTTTCAGTTTTTGTGTTTTTCTTTTCCTAACAAAATATTCGACAAGATATTTTAGCATAAAGTGAATTGAAAATTAAGTTCTGAGCTGACTCAGAATGTTATGTTAATCACGTGAGCTGAAAGTCGGGGCCTCGTCACTAACAGTAGTAAGGGAAGCGTCAACTGGGCCTTAAAACTATTGGGTTACGTACGATACCATTCTGCTGCGGCTTCGGGCTGTTGTTTTCCACGTGAGCCACGATAAAAGAAAAGAGAACTAAATTACCTTTGAATTAACTTTTGTTCGTTCTTTTAACAAAAGCTGAAATAAAATATATTTTATTGTTTGTATTTAACACACAGAAACATCTGAAAGAGCTAAATTCTAATCGCCCACAAGACGGTCGCTCGCCACTCGCCAAATGCCGAATATGTGACGCCGCCTTTAGATGGAGCGACTGAGATAACCCGATCGCGGAAGGAGGAGAGGGAGGTGGTCAGAAGAGACGGGGAAAGCCCTCGCGCTCGTGGCCAACCAAGAGATGCAACATCGATGTTTATTTTTTAAAGGAACGTCGGTGTTTTAAACGTCGATTAATTAGAGCCGATGTTTTTTAACATCGATGTTTGGTACACGATGTTTCCACGTTTTCAATGTTTTGTTTGTGAATGTGAAAGTCTCGTTTTGTAGAAGTTAGAATGTGAAATAACTATCGATACATGTCAGTTCATTTGTTGAAATGAAGCGAAGACGAAATGAATCGTAGTGCCTTCATCGAGTCGACTATCTTTCGTCTGGGGGATGACTTGGAATTTCCTACGTATGTCGCACGCGGAGAGGACTGTCAAAGCATACACTGTACGCATAAGATCTCTTCCCTGCTATATTAGTACTATTTTCATTTAAGCCCGCAGTGATATAAAATTCTCACCTGCGAAACACTAGTGTTAGACATTACAAACCAGTTTTAAAGACATCGATGTTTAAAACATCGAACAATGTCACTAGTCGAATTCCGTAACTATGCTTCTTGAAGTTACAGAGGTTAATCGAGACATCGCGGGTTCCTGGTTGGGTGACCGCCTGGGAAGCCTAGGATGTAACGGCGCCGAACCCCTGGCAGAAAGGATATATGGCAATGATTGACTACGACTGACGATAACTGACTAGATTAAAAGGTTTTTAAGAAGGTTTACTCCAAACGTTCGACCCCAGAATATGGCTGCGTAAGAACATTGAATGAATGAATAAAATAAATTAGTAATAATAAGTATAAATAACTATACATAATAAATATAAAACCGGGAGAGATGGCTCAGTGCATCAACTAATGTCACTGCAGTCCCTCAGACCGGGAGGTCCTAGGTTCGATTCCCGACGGCGGTAGGATTTTCGAAACTAGCTTTCCAGCTAGGTTGAATTCAGTTGCTGTTTGGAGGATAATTCTAGTGGCCGGCTGCTCTGATCGGTAGTTTTCCGTGGTTTCTCCGATCAACACTAGGCGAATGCCGGAGCAGTACCCTAACAAACGTGCCACGGACCGCGCGCGTTCTTTCCTTCCTCTTCCTTCCCCCACCTCACCCCTTACACTAACATGCACTACACGACCACACATGCCCTGTGACCGGTCGGTGAGCTTAAATCTTGCCCAAGCTGGGGCGGTGCCCCGCTGGTGGGAGATACCGGTTGGGGAAAAACCTCGCTAGTCGATGGTAGGTCGGCGCCGGATCTCGCCATCCAGCGGGGAAGATCACCGCCACCTCCCGAGGAAAAAACACACACTACACTAACGGGACTAAAGAACTCAGAAGTTGACGCGCCCGGAATCACGAACAGTCAATCAATCAATAAGTATAAATAAGTATAAGCATGCGCGGATCCACGGGGAGGGAAATGAGGGAAATTTCCCCTCCCAAAATGTTTCAGTAATTATTAATTTTAATATGTCACGAAACCTTCACGCAAAAATATTTTCATATAAACATTAAAATGAATAACATGTATCGCATCATGAGCTGAGTTTAGCCTGCGTCATTCTACATAATCTGTAACATGACACATTCGACCAAAACATTTTGAATAAAAAAGTGTCCCCTCCGAAAATTCGTTTAAGTAATAAGTATAATAATAAGTATAATAATAAGTATAAATAATAAGTGTATTAATAAGTATAAATAATAAGTGTATTAATAAGTATAAATAAATTAATTAATAAGTATAAATAAATTAATTAACAAGTATAAATAAATAAATTAATAAGTATAAATAAATTAATTAATAAGTATAAATTAATTAATTAATAAGTATAAATAAATCAATAAAAGATGGCTGGACGCACGTCGGCGGTGGCCTCGCGGCGCGCGCGCGTCTCGGCGAGCAGGGCGGCGCGCTGGCAGCGCGTCTGCGTGACGGCGTGGTCGAGCGCGGCGGCCTCCTTACGCAGGCGGTCGGCGCGCGCGCGCAGCTCGGCCACGCGCTGCCGCACCGCCGCCAGCGTGGGCGCCTTGTCGCGCGTCGGCCGCGCGTCGCGCGCCAGCGCCAGCTCCAGGATGATGGCGCGCCGCGACACGCTCTGCTCCAGGTCCGTCACCAGCCGGTCCTGCGCGCGCTGCAGCTGGCCGCGCCGCACCTGCGCACACGCGTCGACGCACCACTCAACAGCTTATTTCCTTAATGGCGAATCTCCATCAAACAAACCTTCAGGGACGCCGGCCCGGTGGCCGAGATCGTTAAAGCAACTGTCTTAGCGATCTTGCCTGCCTGAGGCGGGACATGACATGCCTGAGGACACAACTATGCCTGAGGCGGGACTTGAACCCGCGACCCTTCGGTCCGAGATCGCCAAGTTAGTTGCTTTAGCGATCTCGGACCGAAGGTTCGAGGGTTCAAATCCCGCCTCGGGCATGGTTGTATGTGTACGTCCTTTCACCCCCTATCATCACCATATCATTTCATTTCTAGTTACCAAAAGGTTTAATCCAATAATGGTCGTTAATGACCTAAAAGTTAATGCGACCTTAAATAACTTAAAAAAAACCCTCCAGAAACAGAAAGTACTCACATTTAGTGTTACTGATCAAGTTATGAATTAACTGGTTTTGAATACCGGTTAACTTAGGAAAAACACAATTTCTCTCCACAATACTTGGCAACGTGATGGAGAGACGTGTAGCCGATTCGGGTAGCCGAGATCGCCAAGGCAGTAGTGTTGTGGCGGTCTTGGACCAAAGGATTGTGGTTTCGAATCCCACCTCGCGCATGGTTATGTGTGTTTTGTGATTGTGTGTACTGTTTATGTGTAATGTGCTCGTGTGTCCCCTGATGTTGGAGAGTGCGGAAAATTAATAAAAATGAGCCCGCCCCCATTAGCGTCGACATCGTAGAAACGGATAAAGGCAAGGATGAAGAAACAATGGAGAGACGTCTTAATAGAATAACGATAAAGAAAACTAACGGAAAGGAAGACACAATACTTTGGAAATAAACTCTTCAATTCTGTTCATCACAGAGACCGCAGAATGCATTGTAACGGCTGATAGCAACAGTCGTGAAAGCAACAGTTTCAAGATTATCTCCCATTCAGTCGTGAATGTCGGGTTTCGTGAAAAATTAGAATTTAAACATTATTCTACAAATATGAGTCAGTGATTACAATATGATTCGTAGTGATTAAACGAGAAAATAGGAAATTACGGAGCAGTCTTCATTTTTTTTTACTCCTGAAATTTCCAAACATCCATTATGTGAAACATAAAATCAGTCGCATAAATCCCACAAATCTCTTCTCTCCTTTCATGTGCTATATAAAGAAGAAACATTGTTTTAGCATGACGACTCCACCACAGCATTTCCGTGTTTTGTGATGGATGAGATACTGACACGCGAAGATGTGTAGTAGATGGAGGTGCACAATTGTGTCCCAGTTGCAACATGCACTCATCAATTCTGAGAAAAGGACGAACGTTCCCTGTCTCTAAATTGAAACCACTTATGGATAACGTTTTACGTGGTAGTTTGAGAAAGAAAAGCTTCAAAAATAAATGTCTACAGATAATTAATTGATGAGAATCCACTTTCTGTTGTCCCAGATTTTATAACGGAAATAAAATTATTGAAATCTAGTATCATGTGATTTCTTTTTTAAAATAATTGGGATCTGGTCGGTAAATTTCTTAATTTCTTACTACAGTTTTAGTCCCTTACACTTGTACATAGGGAACAGTAAACGTCAGGTCTTGATTAGTAGATTTAGATAATATATTTTTAGGCATTTAGTGTTTATAGATGTAGAATAATTCACGGCCACTAATTGCTAAAAAGCACCGAGGCAAGTTATTGGCCAGATTAACAATATTTTAGCTTTCCAAAGTTTTGTAAATTTATAATTCTGTTTTCAAGGCTATGATTCAGGCAGGCTCTGATTGTTCAACATTTTCGGTTCGCGGTAAACTCTTGCGTCGCGGAGAACATACTCATGCATAGAAGCAAAACAACTCGGTCAGCAAGAGGGTTTCAAATTCTCAGAAAAAACTATTATACTAAACATAAATAGTAAATAATATAACTATCGTACTATTTCATTTCTCAATGACGTATGTATGCAAACAATTATTTTCAGCTTTGGCTAACATTAAAAATGAAATCTTGAGCGACCGTCTTCTGTGGACGAAGAATTACCGATGTACCAGTATTTGTCTGTAATTCCTCCGTTTATTGAACTACCATGCAAAAGAAACAAACTCTCATTTCCCAATAAATTAAACAATATTATAATTATTGTCAGAACCTTTTAATGGTTCAGATTGTAATTTATTTGTGTGGTCTGAGTCTCTTTGAGGTGAAATGTTTAATGTGTTTACATTTTCCTCATTAAACTATTTTCGCGGCAGCGCCACATAATTCCTGATACATTGCTGTGCCGCAAAATAAGCCAAGCGATTTTTTGCTTGAATAAAGGCATGTGAATTTATAAAGATGGAATAATTCTAATTTTCATTAAAATCTCTAAAAGTTTAAAAATGCGAAAATTTAAATAGAGTATTTCAAGCCTGTCCCACACTTCAAAAATTAAAGCCAGAGATTTCTTTCTCAATGAAAATTCTTCACGCGTGGATATTTAATGATGCCATACACTTTTTTTTTTAAAAAGAGCAGTTGTTGAGAAATAACACTAAGAGAAGTTTCGGTATGACGTGCGTTCCCATTATACTTCGATTAGAGTGACTTCTGACAGATCATCAGCTGGATACGATTATCCAATCGAGAGCTTCGTTGAGACTTACATTATTGCTATTGAAGCGCCCGATTAGATAACAACGTCACAGTTGATGATCTGTCAAAAGTCACTCTATACTGCGATTTCTCTAACTTTGCCCCTCAAGCGCCACTCAAGGCCCATCTTCGCGATGGAATATCACACGGCATTTTGCGTCTTTCTCGGGCTTGTCGGTAGAAGTCGCAAGATCGCAAGCACTGCTTGATACGGTCGCCATCATGCGAAATCTAGCGAAACGACTGAGAAAGATGCGAAATACCGTGACATATTCCATCGCGAAGATAGAATTTGAGTGGCATTGAAGGGCAAAGTTAGAAAAATCGCAGTATATTTAAATCGGAGTGTAATTTGAGGAGTTTGAGGAGTTGCGCGGAAGGGCTCACCTCCATGCGGTGGATCTCGGCGCGCATGGCGCACGTCTCGCCGGCGGTGGAGCGCTCGTTCTTGATGTCGGCGAGCGCGCGCTGCACCAGGCGCAGCTTCTTCTCCCACGCCAGCTGCTCCTGCTGCGCCTGCACCAGCAGCGCCGCGCGCTCGTCGCGCTCCGCCTCCAGCGCCTCCACCTCCGCCTGCGCACACGCACACACAAGGCTTTGGGGGCGAGGGGACACGATCCGGGCAGCCCCCTTGGACGTTGGGGAGATTTTGCAAGTCGTGACTCTGAAACGCGTAACACAATTCTGGAGAGAATTGTTCTGCGCATGCGCCGGCCTCCAATGACGGGCTTTCAATTGACGGGTCCCGTCATTCTCCGTGTTTTGTCGTCTACGACAAATGTGTTCATAGCTTACACTTTACGTAGTTTTGGCCGCCAACACTAAACACTAATTCGACACTTATACACAATAAGAATGGAAATAATGAAAATTACAATATCCTTAGTACCAATATAATACGGCAGGATCTTCCTTGTTATTATCCTTAAATTTTACTCAAGTTATTTCATATACGTTAGGAATAAACTACCGTATTAGTTTAGAATTTGGAGGTTGTGTGTACACTGAGGTTACACTAATTGCCACGAAACCATAGTTGTTTATCTACAGGGCGATATAATTACAATAATTTACCATTACTAACATAAACAATATAAATATGCAGTCACATTGCGGGTTTAGGAAGCTATGCTTTAGACCTACGTTGGAGATAAAGACATGTATTTTACATATTCGTATGATATAATCAGATATCATGTATTATACATATTCCTATCTGATAATCCTCATAAAAACATAAATGGAATCAGAAAATTCACAGATGTTTAGTAAAAGCTTTTAGGTACTTTTGGAGGTTTTTCGGTTCCTACTAGTTCCAAGTTTTACGTACGTTTTCGATTGTACGACTTGCAAAAACTAATTTTTCTGGAGATACGTTATTTCTGATTGACGACAATGATTACGAACTACGACACTGGATTTCCCGTCTCGCAAAAACTCTGTAATGTTGGCCTCGAAACACATTTGGAAGCATTCTAAATGCCTTTAACCTTGTTTTTTCATAAGTGTTGGGTTTATGTTGCGACAACTGGGAATCAAATCAATTTTTATTCAAAAAATATTTCGGAACCGCGTGCTCCCTGACCCCAGCGGTGGCGCCCATGGACATGAAAGGCTTCCTGCCAGCCTGCTTGCTTGCATACGCGAGCGCATGGTTCGGTTACTTAGTTCAACCAACCACGCTCGACCTCAATACGTCTGACAAACTGCACGCTTATATATTTTGATAAGCGCCAACATAGCCACAACATTTTATGTTTATACTAGGACAGGTGAATCTCTGTTTGATCTGATGGTCAAGGTGTCGGATGGATAGGAATAATTGGATTTGTTTGTATGTCTCCGAGGAATATCTCAAACGTACAGCTGGAATCCGAGCCCGGATCGATTCTTCGTGAAAATCCCTACTTCTCAATTGGATTCATTTAAAAAATGAGACGAGAATCGCTTGGACTCTCTCTCTCTCTCTCTCGTTCTTTCTCCCTCTCTCAACAAGATGGATACAACATACTTCATTGAAATGCTTTATTTTCTGTGAGAAAATGGGGATTCGAAACAAACTGACCATTTAGCCCCGGTCTCCCCACCCCGAGTGTGAATCTCTTAACGTTTCTTACAACACACTACACAATACATTGCATTGATAAAGATGAAATAGAGATATTGATTGTACAAGTGGAATCTTTTAGGTGTTACGAGTAGACTGCAATTGGCCCACAAGGCAGGTAGTCCAATTGGGCTAAAATCAACGAGTGAGTAAAACCTATTTTATCCAGCTCTAGAGAGCCACATATAGCTTCTTTCAGTTCTCCATAATATTGAATCAATTTTAACAAATTAAAACGTCTAATAAGTTACACAAAAGAGGGAACAAACAGATGTGTTGTTAACAGTGATGAGTTCTAGGGGTGACTTAAGAAGTATTACTTTCGTACTTCAATGAATGTTAAAAGGATATTAAAACCTTCATTATTATGAAGAAGTATTCCATGTTGAGCAACACTTAAAAATAATATAAATTAAAGGTATTTTAAACCAAATACGCTGTATTCAGATAATTCGACTTTTAAAGAAATGGTTAAAAACAAAATTAATATAAACGGGAATGCGTCAACTTCAGTGGTCGGCAACATAATTAATTTAGATAGTATTGGAGAAGTACGTTTTCATGGTTCCGTAAATATTAATTTTTACTATCTGAAGTCTGCACAATTTTTAATTGAAAAAAAACTTAATTGAATTGCATTTCCCTTTCACAATTACCACGTGTATGTAGTACGTATACGGAATAAAGTTTGTCCAGAGTGATAGTCGTGAACTGATCCTCGTAGACAAAAAGAGGGAACAAACAGATGTGTTGGTAACAGTGTAACACAGTAACAGATATTCACGAGCGCAAAGTAACACAAAACCATCAAATACCAGTAAAGGCTCTCCTGTAATGAGAGTTGGGCGATGAAAAAGAGCGGGATGTAGCCCACAAGCGCTCTCTACATCTCCTCCCCCTCGTGGTAGGCCCTAGATACTCTTTGCGGAAAGCACACAGAGTATCTAATGGCATAAGTTCGTGGTCGAGTCTCCGGTACCTTAGAACGAGAGCTCTATAGCAAGGCCACTGGAGCATCTAAAAATCAGTCTCCAGTTTCCATCGCAGTGTTATCAGAACTGTGTGAATTCTACAACTGCACAAAAATAGAATACAAAAGTTTTGTAAACCTGTATTGGAAAAAGAAGCCTGATACCCTGGACAATATAGAAATGCACTCCATAGGGCCATGATTAGGGAAGAGTATTCTAAAATCATGCAACAAATACTGTACTCACTATAAATGGTACAGCATTTGGTGCGAAAACTAAGTATTTTGATGCAAATATCAACATAAATTAGACAATTATAACTCCTTTTCATACAACCCCATCAGGTCACAACAATCTCACGGGAGTAAAAGATATTAGCGAGCGCAAAGTGAATTCCATTGTTGCAGACCCTGCATTGTCGCTATTCAGAACGCTATTAATTTTTTTTATTTTTTATTTCAAATGTTTCAAAATAAACAACTTCTAAAATATTAATGTGTAAATGTATAACGAAAGGTCGAATGTAAGAAACGAAGAAAGAAATAATATACAAAATTGCAAATTATAATTTACGACGCATCCAGCTGTCCGAAGCGCAGTAAATTTACAGCGGGCTATGGTATGTTTGTCACAAAATTCTAGAAAAACTACTCGTATTTTGAAAAAATTAAGCATGACCTTATTTGAAGATGCAGTTTTGATAACTACATTTAATTGAGGAAAAAATGTATTCTTAAAATTGTAGTTGTAAGAAAACGACAAAAACGAAGCGCAGTCAATTCCGAGCGGGCTATTATGTTTGTCAGGAAATTATAGAAAAACTACTTATATTTTCAAAATATTTTGATGAGCATATTTCATTAAGGAAAACAATCGTGTCTTCACAATTGTAGTTGTAGAACGACGCCAATTGTTTTTGATTTTTTAAAATTTTTTGCAAAATCAGGCATTTTAATGAACGTGAAACCTGTACATTCTCTTAAGCTGCCTTTATGCTATCTCAGGTCCCAATTTAATAAAAAAATGTGCGTTTTTTTAAGAAATAAAATAGTTTAAAGAAAATAAAATAATAGTCTGTTTGACACAATTTTTCGAAAAAAATACTTATGTTTTTGAAAAATTGAACATGACCTTATTTGAAGGTCTGTTTTTTATGAACACATTTCATTAAGAACAAAAATTGTACCCTTCTTAATTGTAGTTGTAAGAAGATTCCGAAAAATTTTGAAATTTTTCAATTTTCTAAAAATCAGAGTTTTCAACCAACATAAGACCTACGCTGTTCTCTTAAAGGACCTTCAGACTATCCAACAACAAAATTTAGTCAAAATTGTTGCCGCCATTTTTTTGAAAATTTTGAAAATGTCCCAGGGGATTTATGTAAAGTACCCTCCAAAATTAAAATATCGGTTTCAAATTCAAGGCGGCACGAGAATATTTAGATCAATTGGGGAATTTCAATTTTGGAGAAAAGCGGCTGAACGGTTTAGTCACTAGCGCTGTTCACAGACGGACGGACGGACAGACGTTTTGCTTTCAATTGGTTTCTCGGTACCAAGGACCCACAAAATAGGGATTCTGGCTGCACCGCGTGTTAGGAGATTTTTTTCCTTAATTTATCAACTGGATTTATCCACTTTTTCGTTACCAGTGCCTTGTAATAAAGAGTTTTTCTGCCGAAAATCAGCCGTTTTTTTCGCGCAGCATTACATAACTCTCCCTACACTATACGTACGTACGTACGTATAGTGTAGGGAAAGTTATGTACGGTTATATACGGGAAAGTAAAAATCGCCAAATGCCGTGCAGAATGTACTTAATTAGTGTGGAATTGCTTTATTGCGTATTGTTGACACTGCTGTTTGCTATTGACACATTCAACTTACCTCGAGACGGTCGTCATTCACTAAAGCCCAGCACACAAATGGAATTATCTCTAATTACTGAGCAAAATCAGTTCGTGGGATCAGTTTCGGTTGATACATATGAAAAGAAAAGAGTGAAGAATGAATACACATAATAAATTTAATTGTGAGCATACGCACAGGATGTCCGAGGAGGAAACGTCGAAAATTGGAAAAAAAAAATCTTAAGACAACCTTAAGCATATTTTGTCTAATAAACTACTTGGATTCTCAACGGCTGAGCCGAAATAAGCACTCAAACGTTTGTTTGCAAAATGCTTTCTGGGACAAAATTTGCATTGCAGAAGCATAGGAACACTCCAGCCGTTATTATTATCATTATCATTATTATTATTATTATTATTATTATTATTATTATTCCTCTAAATCACGACTAAAAATGTTATGTGTCGGCTGAATATACAATCTACTCCAGGTTGCAACCAGCTACCTAAGGAGTAGATCTAGGAACTGTCGGTGCCTCTACAATACTTTGCGCAAAATATGGGCTGTTCCAAATAAAGCGATTTCTTGCACTTCCCAGTCTTTTGAATTACCTGGGAGTTTAGACAAGTTCTTACACAAATTTTGCGGAACAAATCCCAGAGCTCCGATAACTATCGGGACGACCTGTACTTTAACGCCCCACATTCGGCTGATCTCGATTTCCAAACTCTTGTATTTAAGACGTTTCTCTACCTCCTTGGTAACGACGTTTTGATCGCGAGGTACAGCAACATCGACAAGTAAACACGATTTGTTCTCCAAATCCCGGATGACTATATCCTGTTTGTTTGCCGTTATCGTGCGATCAGTTTGAATTTGTTGGTCGTACAATATCGTACACAAATTCAAGGGGGTACGAGATATTATTATTATTATTATTATTATTATTATTATTATTAACCCCAGAGCTTATTTTCGAAGTTTCGACGTTTTGTTCCCGAACACCTATATACCCAAAGGAAGAAAAAAAGGGATGAGTCAACTCAAAACGTGAAAACAAAATATTTTAAAGAAGAAAAAAGAAAAAGAATGCCATGAAGATTGTTAGGCGAGAGTGAAATAGAAGAAAATATACAAAACATTGAAATCCATTAAATATCTTCCTGAAATACATTTGTTTCTTAGTTTCATTTTATTAAAAGTTCTGGAATTTTCGGGCACCAATAAAGATTGCATTAAATGGAAAATCATAATAATTCACCCCCAACAAATATCTAATTTCCAGACCCTTCTCTCATCGAGTCTCACAAGAACCCCTTTGCTAAGTGCTTTGACACATTTCACCTTACACCACTACTTGCTTTCCTTTATCGGCTCCACATTAACAACTCTACATTTCCTGTTTCTGCAAAATGACCCAATTTATTAGTTTCCGTTCCAATCCACTGACTTTCCCGGACGGCCACTTTCTCTTTCCTCATTTTTCACATTCCACAATTCCACATATTTCCGCTCACAGCTTAATACAACAGAAAAAGTACAGTGCGCCAGGAAAGTCTCTATACACCAAGGCGAAACAGGGCCACCGATTAAAAATTGCATTTATTTCGGTAAGAACCAGATCACTGGAAAACAAGTGAAGGGAGCAACTCTTCCAGAATATGTTTTGATTGTGGTGAGAACAGAATTTACGTTTTCTTATGTTACAAGCTCGTGCTACCGACGTAAGTTCCGTTGGACGTACTTTCACCAGAAAGATGCCACTGCGGAGAGACTCCTGAGCGCTATATAGCTCAGACGTAAAGAAATACTATGAACTCCAGGAATATTTCAGACGAAACCATTTTACGAGGGATTATGTGTAGCAGGTTGGTTATTTATTAATAATCTATATGAAGTACCCCGTGTTGCTCGGGTATTTTTTTAACCCAACCGTCTATTACAAAGAAGAAGAATAAATTCTATCTCGTTCCACGCTCTGTCCCATTCTGGGTCGGGATCTTCTTCAGAGCTGGTTAGGGGAGACCAGTCCTGAAGAAAGCCACAAGATGGTCGAAACGTCGCCACAAAGCCTTCGACGCGGCCAAGAGAATGAGTTCAGCCAGAACAGCCAAGAGAATTCCCATCGGCCTAGTGTCCACGTTCCAGGGCTAATCTGTCCCAAGCTCCTGCCTCTCGAGTCATTTGACCGTGCTATTTGGAAACGTTTTACAGTTATGCAACAATAATAATACAATAAAGCAAATCATACAATTCAAACTGACCTTTTATGCATATGTGGCCTTTGCGATAGTCTGCTTTGAAGGATTCAATTTACGAAACATAATGACTGTGACACCATTCGTTTTCATAGCAACAATGTTACTTCAGCATTACAATCTATCAACATTGACCTCATAATGAAGTATTATCTCAATGTTCTATAGATACAACACTCTAGAAAATGTTGCAAAACATAATACTGTAACAATTAACCTAATAGTTTAGTTCGCTTTTCCCGAAACATTTATATTGGAGAATTTTTTCAAAAAACAAGTATATTTTTGACATTTGATGAATTTTTTGGCGCCTTCATAGTAGAAATGAAATATTATTTTAAACATTTCATAAATAATCTTTTTTATTACCATATTTTTTTAATGGATTCGATTTTTAGAAAATGTTATTGGAAGGTATCTGCCAAAGCCTAATTTTGAGGAGATTTTCACAAGAAAACTTTTGATATTTCAGGAAGAACTTATTCTCATAAATGCAAAAAGGAATAAAAACGCCTGTGATGTCAATATTAAAGACGAGAGAATTATTCTTGTTAAATTATCTATTAATATTTTGCAAAATCAAATGTTACATCAATTTGGTGTTGATCTCATATTATCCTGTGTATTTAGGTCTATCTGTACAAAAAGTACAAAGACAAAATTTGGTGTTGTTTTTGAGAATATGTTTAAACTATAACAGGGAATTCGCGTGAATTCCCCCCCCCCAGCATGAAAGGATTTGTTTTAAACTTGCAGGGCCTCAGGTCGCGCCATATCGATAGGAGAATATTGATTTTGAAAAAAAAATCCTATGAGTGGTTTAGGTGCTGGTGTTTTTCACAGACGAAAGGACGAACGCAAAGACAGACGGACATTTTGAAAAAACACACATTTCCTGGATCAGAGGACCCTTAAACCAATACTTACGTTAAAACTGCATCGTTTTCCCGCAACATTACATAACTTTCTCTTTAACTACGAATATTACTAAATATATACACGTACCTGAGAAAATAACTAGTGGTGCTACAGAATTGCACAGACTTTTTCGTACTAGTTCGAGCCCTAATTTCTTTGCTCTAGGCTAGATTTTCAGTTTTGTCCCGTCCTCTTTCCAGCTGATATCTATCGCCTCCCAGACTACATTTTCACATTTTCTCAATCTTTTGGAACCCTAATGAGAGAAGTGAGACATGACTTTAAGAGTATTACAGAAGAGTAAAACCTCATTCTATATGGAAATTTGTGTTGAAAAATTTGGAGTCGTTTTTGAGAAAATGCTGTTTGAGCGTTTCTGAAAATGTGCAATTTGAAGCTCGTTTTCACCCAAAATTTTCGCGTTTTTGGAAAACTTAACACGAAATTATTTGAAGCACTTATTTTATCCTGTTCTTCACTATAAGCCCCTTCACTATAAGTTTTCAGGAAAACAGTCAATATGGGAATGTAAGAAATTAACTTTTTAAGCTCATCCTTCAGCTTCATACGCTGCCAGCATGCGTTGTACAATAGTTTTATAGTTAAGGTTCTTAGTATTCCCCAAAAATTTTGCACTACATTCTTGAAAGAGTCCCAGGCTTCCTTTTCCTCGTCTCTCATTGTTTCCATAAAGAAGGGATCCGTTAGAAGTTTTCTTAAGACGGGGGCAGTGAAAACTCCCTTTTAACTTGGCTTCTGACAGTTTCGGGAACTTAGAAACTGATCCCTTTTCGGGAACTTAGAAACTGAACGCAGATATCTGAAACCATCCTTATCTCTTGGTAGTGATTTGACTAACTGCTTTATAAGTCCTAATTTAATATGAAGGGTTGGTAATAATACTTGTTTTTTCTTACATATTTTCTCTATATTATTTCTATAATAATCTTTTCTCAAGATTCGTAGCCAAGTCATTATAGTTTTCTTTCATATGAACCGAGTGTCTCATAAGAAGAGGTGCAAATCCATTTTCATTCAGCAAGACTGCTTTGAGGCGAGTTTGAGACGAATCAATGAGTATACGCCATTCTGTTTAATCATATCTATTTCAAAGCACTTCATGAGCCGATTAGCATCATTACAATAAACCAGATTTCCCTCTTTGAAGAAAAACTGGGTAAATTCTCTCTCTCGATACCTATATCATATGATAGCAGGTTTTTGTTTTTCATTTTTTAACCTTGATCCTAGTGATTCGGCTGCATTTTTGAAATATCTAAGTCTCTAACTAGGTCATTGTGCTCACTCTGAGAAAAAATTTGAGGTCCTTCGTCAACATAAAAATCTGTATTAGATTCGTTCTGGAAAGCTAATGCGTCCGAGTTGTCTGACTCACTCAGGATGTAATCTAAATTAGAAGTTGGCTGTGGAGTTGGTATTTCAGAACCATGGGACACTGAACGAATAAATGAGTCGAGGTTATGATAATATATTTTATTTTACCCTTTAACCAGAAACGAAAATCTTCCTCGAATCTTCTGTACCTTATGCAGAGCCCATGTTTTTATCTTGATTTCCAAGTTTCAATTTAAAATATGCAAAATAAACTTTCTTCACACACTCACTTGTTTCTTTGTTGACTTTTTACTCTGTATTCACCATATATAACAGAAGCTGTCAGAAGAAATAACACAACCTCTGCAAACCATATTTCAGAAATAAAACAAGAATCACAGAATTGTTTGAATGGTAAATATAAATCAAGTGTGGTAAAAGATTGAACTTAATTGGCTTACTGAAACATAATCCAACAACATTGTTTATTTATTCATATAACTTCAGAGAACAAGTCTAAACATTATCATTTTACTCACAATCTACTTTTAACCCGTTTCATATGATCATGCGACCTTCCTGTTGACACTAAAAGTACTTTATCCACCATCCCCTACCACTACTCTCTTCAACTAATAACATTTTTATTCATTTATTGCGGAGTTCAGCTATAATTGATGCCATTAATGTGAGAATTAATGTGATGCCTTAGTTTTAAGGACATTTTTAAACAAGAAACAGAATACTGTATTTTAAGTCAATTAGGAATTTTACACAAAGAAAAAATTGAGAGTAGAAAAAAACCTGACGACATGAAACATTTTTGGTATTTTTTTCGTTTTTACCAAGTTGAAAGATATAAGAAAATGTATAAAAATCCTATGCAGTTTTTTATTTGCAGACCAGTATAATCAATAGTTATAAGACAAAATATTGTTAAATTCCTCCTACGAAACTTTACGTACTCCTTCACTTAGGCCCAAGAACATTGACTCCGCGGTCCCTAGTATAGGATAGTAAACAAGCGTAAGAACGGCGCGGCGGGACCGGAAAGCAGACCGTAACGGCCAGACAGCCGTGGGAGCGCAGGCTCGCAGAGCCGCTTATCACCAACGTGTCGAAATAACTTCCGCACTGACGTCTGCAGAGTGGCAACTGTGGGCTGCGATGTGTGCTCCACAACACGTGACTCGCTTCTGAACCGCCGGCGCCGGCAGGTCGAACAAGTAAATACGCCCAAATCACCAAAGTACACTAGATAGGGAGTGGGCGAAGGTCGGTTGGTCATTCAACTCTCTAGTGATGCTTTACACAAGCACTTACAGATTCATTTAAATAACAAATGACAAAAAGTACATCCATAATGAAGAGACATGTCGATATGGACAATTTTTAGGCAAACTCTGTAAAAACTAGTACGTATCATCTTCAATCTTATTTCAATACTATAGATGAGTTTTGCGGATCTCACACGCAATAAATTTTCATAAATGAGATCTCTATAGTAATATAATTTCAGGGAGACTTGGCGAATTGCACTTTAACTTTAAAAATACGAAGGATTTGTTGAAAAAACGCATCGGTAAGATGGTAAAACAATCGAAATGAAATGAAAGGTTTGCACAATGATTCTAATCCAAAATGCGGTTTTCAATTGGTTCCTCCACCATATCAAACATAAAAAACGTGATTTTGACAATTTAATATTTTAAAGAATTTCTACTATATATATATATAATATATATATATATATATATATATATATATATTTAGAAATAAAATTTCCCCCCTGATTTTTTGACCATTTGTTTACAATATTCACATTTTAAAATGATTTAAATTATGACTTATTTTTGAAAATCAAATATTTTCGAACTGCTTTGAAGAATTTTTTACAGGCTGAGATTGAAACTTCTACGTTTTTTTGCGTGCTGCCATAACAATCTACTGTCCAGCTCTGTGAAATCGGAGCCTCTAATTTTCCCTCACAGCGGTACGCCGCGCCCTGGTGTGTCCTGGCGCGCGTGTGTTCCGAGCAACTACATGGCTGTTTGACATCTCTGGTGTATTTAACGTTTGTTTGTTATTTTGTTGTTTTTATTTTATTTTCATAACCTTTAAAGGAAGGCGATCTCTTGAGCTTTTGGTAATGGTTTAAAAGACTCACGAAAATCAAGGAAACAGACATTTAGGTCTTACAGGTGAAGACAGTAAGTAAACATAATAATCGTTGATCCCATTGCATGAAGTTTACCCTTAGTTTTAATTGCTATGCTTTTAAGTGAATATTTAAATGTAAACTTTAACCTTCTGAGTCACTCAATCGATGAAAGGCGAGGACAAAAGATTCGAACTGGAAGTTATAGGTGTGTACAGTAATTCCCCGACATCCGCAAATTTGCTAATCGCGTATTTCGAACATTCGCCATTAGAGAAAAGCTACCGAAGCTGCGTAATAAACATACATTAACGACATTTGCAAGTGCATTATTTGGTCGTCCTAAATTTTTCTTCAATTTAAGCAGATTTCAGTTTCTTAAACTGCGTATTCTGGGAATCCAACTCAATAGACTCAGAACTCAAAGTATCACGTTCTGCAAAAATGTTAAGATGGAATATCAATTCAGAACAACATAATAATACAATTGTGTTATTCTATTCAATTCAATTGCGTCGAATTGCAGGTGAGTGCTTTGAGGATATAAACAGAAAAGACATTCAGGATTTTTGCCATTCACTTAATAGTGGCATCACTAAAGATGAGCTTCGGGAAATCATCAGTGAAAAAAACGTCCTCGAAGGTGGGGATGAATTAGTAACGGAAGAAAGTGCGTCCTCGAGAAACTTGTCAAAATTGTGACATTCTAAAACTTCAACAAGTTCTTGTAGAGAGAACATTCGAATATGTTCCGAACTAGCAATGAACTTGAAAAGAAATAATTTAAGTGAAAGAAGCATAAACTCTTCCATATTTGAGTAATATGTATATACTGAGGAGGTCGACACAGAAACAAAAATAACCAAATACAATGTCCAATCACTTTCAACTTCGAAAAAACTTTCAAATACTGTATTTTATTTCTTTTGGGATGTTGATTGTGAAAAAATATTTGTTGTCGTGCTTGCTTAATAGATACTACAGTAATTGTCAGTTAGATATATTTTTCTTTAATGAACTTTTTTCCAATATCAAGGAACCTAACCCACCTTCCTCCGTTAGAAAACAGACTCAACATTCGCGATGCTTTTTAGGAACCACCCATCGCGAATGTTGAGAGATTATTACAATTCTAAAAAAGTTGAGTGACTCCAATATCATTAAAATGACATTTTGATTCGTGAATAAGAAACTGACCCAAAGATCATATGCGTAGTCGTGAGAATGCGAGATCATTTTTCTGCATATCAGTGGCTTAGTTTCAGTTGGTGTCATTCGGGGCAAAACCAACGGTTTCAGCTCCCCATAAATTAACACATCACCAGTCTTACCAGCTTATCTCCTCCAAAACTCCACAGGTCTGGATCTTTATTCCAAAAGTCCGTGATTTCCACCATTTGCATTCACTCATGAAATCCCAGAACACAATCTAAACGCCTTCTTAGCACGTTCGAGTCTCGACACGCTCTCTACGAAATCCTTGCGCCATCTGGTCAACTAGCTACTTGCATTCCCCACGAAAACTCCGGAAAACACCACACTGTCTCTTTCTTCTTTTGTCCCCGGCATTGTTTCGTGTCGAAAATTGCTTTTCTCCCTTATTATCACGTATTCATTTGCAGTTCTTAAATATTACTAGTGCAATTTATTTGAGTGTCCCGCCTTTTAAACGCTTCAAAACTGTTTTTATTAAGCTATTTTTCCATCGGACTAGCCCCCTTACTTACTTGGTGTGTAAGCCATTCACGTCTGCTGACGCCAATTAAAGATATTACAATTTTGTAAAATTTATATTATCCTCGCATCTATTGGTCATTGGCAAATCATAACTTAAAATATCCTTATTTATTTGTCGTTGCTTGCTCGGATTTTACTATTTTTTTGTGATATTTGCGTAATAAACATACAAAAGTTCCTACGCCTCCGCGCCGTCGTTTGTCACTATGGCAATGCCATTATTTTTCCTTAGGAAAATATTCCCAAAAATGTTTTTTTTGGCATGTCCATGTGAACCGTCACAATAGTTTTTAAGTGACTCAAGGCAATACCCGTCTCTGTTTATCATAAACAGTACTGTAATTCCTCTTCCATCCTTCTGATATGTTCATAATATATTTAGGGATACAATTTCAATATTTTAGGACAAAAGTTTTTACAATGTAATAAAATAAAAAGAATTTAGTTCATTCTGAAACAATAATTAATGTTAACAAATAGATACCCGGGAAGGGTCACGTAGGAGAATTTGGATTCCAGTCTTCATTATTTCATATACAATCTTCATTTAGAATGTTGTAAATCCTTGTGATTTTTCAGTAGTATCTTTTTCACAATCTTCTGTCTACAAAATCCTTCACTCATCACGTGATTTATCTAACGATTCTAAGAAATTGTTTTTATTTCGCGGGTTCCTCTGGGTCGCAAGGCTGCGTAATGTTTCTGTAGGTTGAACTTTTTAACATACTGCAGTTCTTTCGAACACACTAAACACTTCACCATTGTTCCGGTATCCACAAAAAGAAACATTTTTTTCCCAAATCGAAAGAAATTTAACGGGCATAAGTGTCTCACACTCATGTTGCCTGAAACTCCGGCAATGGCCCACTGCCAGGCTTTCCCCACCGGCGACCGCAGTCTGCCGATGCCTCCCTCTCCCCTTTGCTCACATTGCTTCTCTGAGCGCTTTATCTCGAAGAGGAAGGCAGCCCAGACGTCATTTCTTGTTCAGGTGGCAAACGCTGGTCTAGAACAAGTTTGCAACTTCAAGTACTTTGGCTGAAATGTATCCTTTAAAATTAGGAAAATTCAGAAAAGTTTGTGGGACGATACATAATTATCTGAGAAACCGAATACGAAAGGAGACACAGCTTAATTTTTACACGATAATTGCAGTCCAGACACTCATATACGCCAGCGAAACGAGTGAACATGAAAAAAATCAAAAATTAAGTACAAACGACAGAAATGAATTTTCTGCGAAACACACAAGGGCGCTCGCTTCTCAACAAGAAACGCAATTCTGAAATAAGAGATGGATGTTTTGAAAGTGAAAGAACTGTACATAAACATTCTCGAAAATAAGTTAAAATGGTACAATCATGTTCCACTAATGTCAACGAACCGATTTCCATTCATAGCTATGAACTATAGAACAGAAGGAACAAGTGACATTGGTAGACCGAGACGAAAAATGGATGTCGGAACAGGGCACGTGAACCCTGTCGGGAAGAAAAAGAAAATATCAAAAATTATAAATAAAGCAGAATAATTGCATTATAATTAAAAAAAAATAATTGTATAATTTCAACTATATTTTTTTCTAATTGGGGTCTCCCCTAAAATGGTGACACTCGGGGCGAACGACCCCTGCCTCTCTCTAACTATGCTGCTAATACATATTCAGAATCGTTAAAAATGAATCTTCAAATTGAGTGATGTAAGAATTTACTTTCTTTAAGGAAAGTCATTACAACGCAATTAAAGATAAAGTACATAATTTCAGAGCACAAACAACATCGAAATGCCTTGCATTGTTTGACTCATTCTCATCTTATTAACATATTGAATATTTTTGTATTAATTTAAGAATATATTTTTTTCCAAAAAAGACCCTTAAGAAATTAACTGAAATCCGTACAGAAAGCAGTTGTTATTCTACATCTCACGGTACCTGTCACGAGTCTGTAAAATATAATGGAGATGGGTGTTTTTCGATACTGTACAGTTCAATGTAACAAAAGAGGTGAATATTACTGAAAAAGTTACTCATCTTTTTTAAAATATTTATTTCTTTGTTCCATATCACTTTGTCTTTCTAGGAATTAAAACATATCAATACAAATGCAGGCTATTTCAGAATATATGTTCTAATTTTCTAAACATGTAAAGGGATCAAGGTGGTAATTTTTTGTAAATGAACATGTGATCGGAAATTTAATATACCGAACTTACTAAGGAGACGTATGCCCCTGATTTGAAGGCAACTCCTCATACATTTGTGCCTAGCGGCTCACGATCTGACGCAGTCGAGAAAATTTTGTGTACCTGCCGAAACCAACACATGTGGGTTGCCTATCACACACGGGCAAATGGCATATCGTCCGTGATGATGTGATAAACTCAATGCTCTGTGACGTCACAGAAATCTGCTCGCCTGCTCTGAGCCGAGCATCGGAGCAAAGGTAACGCGGCGGCGGGGGCACAGGGTTCCAATAATATTACGAAATTGGGGGGAAACCTTCGCTTGGAAAAACGATAATTACGTTTCTTAACTGATAATTATCATTTAGAATGTTTATGATTCAATAAATATATAGAGAATTATATAATAGAACATACATTATTACATAACTCAAAGCAATATCTGACTATCATAACCAGTACTGTAATTCACCTTCCATTCTTCAATTGGACATCATTTTTTGAAAAAACAGTTTTCATATTTTAGGACAATAATATTTTATACAATAGTATAAACGAACGAATTAGTTCAAAGTTCAGTTCAAAAAGAACGAATTAGTTAGTTCTTAAACAATAATTAATGATAACATATTGGTAATAATAGGTACCAGGTAGGGGTCACATGAGAGAATTTTGACCTCAGGCATCATTATTTTTGATGTACAACTTTGTTTGAGAATATTGTAAATCTTCATGATTTTCAGTATATTTTTCATAATCTTCAATCTGCAAATTCCTTTACTCATCCCATGATTGCGAGCTATGCCAGAATTCTCGGAATTCATGCCGCATATTTCTCTGGGTCGCAAAGCTAAGTAGTGCATCTGTAGGTTGGACTTTTTAACATACTGCAGTTCTTTCGAATACACTAAATACTTCGCCATTGTTCCAGTGTACAAAAGGAAACCTTTCTTCTCTAACAGAATGAAAATTAACGTGTGTACGTGTTTTACCAGGTATGTTGCCTAAAACACCGGCAAAGGCTCACTGCCAAGTTTTTCGGTACGGCGACCGCCGTCTGCCCCTCTTTCCCTCTCCCCTTTGCTCACACTGCTTTTCCGAGTACCTTACCTCGGAGGGGAAAAAAGCTTCGACGTCATTCCTTGTCCAGTTGACAATCGCTGTGATAGACAACCTCTTATGTGAAAAAAATACAGGAGGAAGGAAAACACTTTTTGATGTTAATTATGTAGAATTGCCTAAGTTTAGGCATTCTATACCTTCTATTTAATAGCATTAAATATTTACTTATTGTAATTTTTTTCTGAAAGCGCCTTACGAAAAACTCCCATGTGATTCTATCATCAATAAATTGTAAAGGTCACATAGAAGGTTTTTTATTTTCTATTTTAAGTCTACAATTTCTATTTTTTGTTGAAATTTTCTTATCCAACTACAGAACAAGCAAAATCTGAATCATTGATACTAAAATGTAAAAATTTTCAATCCGTCACATAGGAGGTCGTCCATCATCAACGACGTAATGAGTCAGTTCGTTATAAGAATTTTCCAACATGTTGATTGGCAATATTTATGCCCTCTACATGCCCTACAAGTTCATAAGATTTGTTCTGAGTCATTTGCAAAAGAGATCGAAAATACGTCCATTGGGAAAACCTCAATCTTGTTTGGTCCCTCAGTTTCCACCATTTCCTCCGAGATCCGTGCGTGCAAGGCCCTCACCTGCAGCTCGAGGGCCTCCTCCTCGGCCTCCTGCAGCTGCGCGGCGAAGGCGTCGTTGGCGACGGCGGCCTCGCTCTCCGCGCGCTCGTGGCGGCCGCGCCGCGCCGCCAGCTCCTTGTCCGCGCTCTCCAGCCGCCCGAACAGCTGCTTCAGCGAGCGCTCCACGCCGGCCGTCGCCGCCTCCAGCCGCTCCTTCTCGCGCTCCAGGCGCACGTTCTTCTGGTCCAGCACCAGCACCTCTGCGCACGCGCACCCGCCACCATTAATATGCACGCACGGGCAGGGCCGGCGGATCAAGCAGATCATTAAGGAGGGGGCCATCATAGATTTTTGTTAAATAATAAACATTTGTTATTATATCGTATATTGTTCGTTATAATTAGATAAAACGAAATTCGAAAGTGGCGCGGACGCGGTGAATCAAGCTGTCACGCGGGGCGAACGCGTCCGCGAATGAGCGGCGGGAACGAGGAAGAGCGGTCGGGAGCGGGAGATAGCACGGCCCGAGAGGGTGAGAAGAGGCTTTCAGAGAGTGTGGTGAAATTCGATACAATCGGATGCAAACAGTAATAATATTCGTCCTAAGTGTTACCAAATTCTCGAGTGAGTAGTGGAGAGTGTTGTAACACGGTACTATTATTGAACTCAATGGATGAACAGTAAATGTGATCGTACGAGAGGACGGTGCTTGTCAAATCGCACGAGGCCGAGGTTGGTCATGTGGTGCCAGAATCTTCACAGGAACACTTAGGAAGTGCTTAGGTGTTGGAAGTAAAATAAGACCCCTAGTGAGGGAGTGGTTATGAAGGTCACTGTGGTGACCTTCATAGTTACTCTGGTGCATGCAGTGACATTATTCAAAGTGGCGAGGAGTTATGTAGGCCAGGCAGCAGCGCTTTGCCGGAGGCAGCGGAGCGGTGGCAGCAGTCCACGCGACCCGAATTACGGCGGTGGACGTGTTGTAAGTAAAATAAAAGTTCATTAGCAAGGGACTGTATAGAAATACACGAATAGTGACAATTAAAAATGGGAAGAACAGGATGATATTATAAGTAAAATAAAGAAACTAGACCTGGAATGTAAAGGGGATATGGGAGGCCGGATTTTGAATACAATTATATTCGTCTGTGTGCATTAATTAGTGAAAGTTCAAATACTCGTACTTCTGTGTAGGATTAGAATGTGTTTTTCTACCTTGTGATTCTCCACTGATTAATACTAAAAGGTATTGGAAATTCGAGAATTAATGCATATTTGTTACATTTTAGATTATTATATTTATTGTAAACATGGACATGTGTTTTATCAAAGTGACACCCCACCTACAATGATCCCTTGCCCCCTTATAAATATTACAGATATCTACAACAATGAGATTAATAAGTGTCGAACATCAATGAAATACAACAAGAAGGTAAGTTCGGTTACAATATATGTATATATATATATATATATATATATATATATATATATATATATATATACAATATGTTTTTAATAATTACATAACTCTAACCGAAATATTTATTTAAATCAACTGTGTCAATTTACATATGAAGATAACAAACGAAAACTAGGCTTTTGGGGTAGGGGACATGGACTTTTGGCCCTCAGCTGGATCCGCCACTGCCCACGGGCAGGGAGTGGAGCAGTCGACAAAGAAGAGGAAGACCAAGGAAGTCGATTTTACGACGAAACCATTCAATAAGAACGGCCTCAGGAGTTATTTTCGAAATTAATTAAAATGTGTAAACAACGCAACGATTATTCCCATGGATACATTTCCAAATTTTGGGTAAAAAGCTTCGGTGTTCATACGTGTGTTTCATAATAGGTTCACATTTCTTGTCAGTTCACCAGCCCACTTTGAACTTAAAGCTGATTTGATTCGTATCATTTTCTAAGACTGCGCCATGAACATACATAGAACTTTTTCAATTCATTCTGTGTTATATCAACTATTATACGAATATAATTTCATTCTACAGCATCATTCTTAAGATAGTTGAAATCAATCAACAAATATTAACTTTTGATTTACTACTTCACGTTATTTTTAAGTGTGACTTTCAATGGTTTAATGTTGATGTAATATTATCAAACATACGTTCAATATCAATGGAATTATATGAATTAAGAACATTATTTCGTAAGAGGAAACAGTGAGTCTAGGTGCGTGGACGCCAAGGAGTATGCTTGACCACAAACATGACGAATCATTGGATGAAAAGATAAACATAATCCAAGATAAAATATTAACAGTAATCAGGACCGCCTCGACAAACCAATTTGAATAAAAATTATAAGCAACCATTTAAACTTCAATTTTTCTGAATTTTCTTTTAATACGAAATGGTTGTTTAGCTCAAAACATTTTGGAACAAAAAAGTTCCAAAACATTCGTTAGTAGAGATCGAAAAATGTGAGATTTCCTTGGTCATCCCCATCTTACAGACGTTTATAACTGTTCATGATCCTCAAAATAACTAGTGGTGCTACAGAATGGCACAGACTTTCCCATATTAGTTTCCTATTTTCTTGGGTCTTCGCTAGCTATTCGGAATTGCCACATACTCTTTCTTGCCAGCTGTCATCTATCACCGCCAAAAGTGCATTTTTCTGCCATTTTCTTAATTTTTCGGTTTCCTATTGGTAGAATGGAAACATTAATTTTAGAATATTAAAGAACACAAAAACCTAGTCATAAATGGCAATTTTCTTTTAAAAATTATGTGCCGTTTAAGAAAAAATGGCGTTTAAGCTCTACTAAAAATGCGAAATTTGAAGCTCATTTTCACAGAAAATGTTTGAGTTTTCAAAATACTTTATTTGAAGTTATTTGAAGCTCTTACACTCACAAATATAATAATCTTTACAAATTGCAGGTAATGTGCATATTAAAGATGTGAGAGATCTTTCAAAAAATTTACATTTATATAATTTTTGAAAAAACAAAAAAATAATTCAAAATAAACTTAACGTCATATTAAAGAGTATAATTATCACTATCTGTTACAAAAGTTTCAAGAAAAAATTTGCAGCCATATATGAGAAAATGGCGTTTGAGCATTTCTGAAAATGCCGAAATTTGAGCTACTTTTCACAGAAAACATTAGTGTTTTCGAGAAACTTTACTTGACATTATTTAAAGCATATATACTCGTAAATATAATAATGTGAAAAAATCGCCGATAATGTAAATATTAACGACGTGAGAGACAAGTAAAAAAATTTACATTTTTGTAATTTTTAAAAAAACCAACCGATAGACCGATATGGCTTTTATGTCATCTGATAGAGTACATTTACCACTATCCCTACCAAAAGTTTAAAGAAAAAATTTGGAGCCGTTTTTGAGAAAATCTTGCTTTTGTAATTTTTTAATGTTGCACATATTGCACGCAATATTGCACGAAAACTACTAAAATTTTGAGAAATATTTACATGATCTTTATGAAAGATCTTAATATGCAGAACAAATTTTATTTGAAGAAAAAATCTCTATCTTCAATTTTGTAGCTGGAGAAAGACGCCGAAAAAAATTCAAATTTTCAAAATTTTCGAAAATTCAGAGTTATCCGTGAAAATCGGACCTATGCCATGTTAATAAGTGTATTTTACTCTATTCCTACAAGTAATTTAAAGAAAAAATTTGGAGCCGTTTTTGAGAAAATTTTGAAAATCCCCGGGGGGCTTCATATAAAGTACCCCCAAATTTTGAAGAATCTGTTTCAAAATCTCAAAGCTTTGACTAGAATCAGATCGACCGGGGAATATCCATTTTGGAAGAAATCGTGCGTATGGTTTAGGCGCTAGCAGTGTTCACAGACGGACAGACGGACGGACAGACGGACGTTTTCCTTTGAATTGGATTTTCGGTATCAAGGACCTAGAAAACAGGGTTTCTGGCTACACCACGTGTTGGGGGATTTTTTTCTTAATTTAGCAAGTGGTTTTATCCACTTATTCGTTTTCACGGCTCGGCAATTAATTTTTTTCCGCCGAAAATTGTCCATTTTTCGCGCAACATTACATAACTTTCCCTATACTACGTATATCACTCCGTGTATACGTATGTATACGGGAAAGTAAAAATAGTAAAATACAATTCCATGGCCAACTATGAGCTCAAGCTGTGCTGATGTTGAGTGGCCATGCCGTCTGTTTTACGTAACCGTGGAGATGATAAGAATAAGGAGCGACTTGGGACACATCACCTCTTGAAACCACCACACAAATCCCTTGAAAGCAGCGTCATATTGCATGCAAGCTGATGTAATGAAAAGTGTCTCTACTGGGCACTATTCCTGCTGTATACTACGTCGTATTCATTAACGTACAGCGAAGGTAAAACTAACCTAATTGTGTATGACAGAAGTATGTTTTGAATTTGGTGAGTACTTTGGTAGAAGGGTACTGGTAGAAGGGCAGGTCAGGTAGAATTTATTTCTCTTTAGAATAAATTCTCTTGAGAGTGAGGGAGGTTTATTAAACACCGTGAGTGCCGGAGCGAGAGAGGAGCTGCCAACCAGGTCTCGACCACTTTATGTACGTAACACGTTGGACCACTTGGTATCAAAATGCGTTTGTTATAAAATTGCGTTGGTAATAAAATTAAATTTCTAGCACGAACAGTGCAAATTGAAATAATCAGTTCATTGATAAAGTGAATGAATGAAACACAAATTAAAACTAAAACAACAGTTTGCTTTGTCAGTAATTTTACATGTGTTTTGTTTGTAACACTTTATTATTTGGGGGATCGGGTGGTTTGAAGGCAGCGTTAGAAGAGCTTCTCACAAAAAGAGACTTTACGATAGTAAAACTTATTTCTAATTGAAAATTCTCAAGCTCTCTTCAATGTTCTGTAGAGAATAATTCACGTGCAATGAAAATTAATTTGCTTCAGGAGAACAATTACATAATTTTGGTAATTCAATTCTGTAATTAATTTTTGTATTGAATATATTAATTAGTCAAAATGTATTACGTTATACTTCCTTTTTGTATTTGTTCAGTTATTTATTTACTCATAGATGGAGTTATCAATCTTGAAGTACGAGTGAATTACAAAACTAAAATTAAAAATTGTCAGACGGCATGTCTTACACGTAATGAAACTTATTTTGGGTACCAAGAGCACAAAGTTTGAGATCGATTACAAGATACAGCATTTTTATGACATTGTATCAATTGAACCAATGGCACTGTAAGATCAACTTCAAATCAAATTTTATAAACTACAGGAAATATTTAATGATAAAATTTTATTAAAATAATAAACAAACGCAACATTCTACTCGATCTTGATTGGCACATTAAACTAGTCAGAGTACCCTTCTTTTCTCTGTCATAAGGCACGGTCCTCGTAAGGGAAGTCAGCGAATCCTACCCCGTCCAATTCATACATACTATTTTTGTTTCTTTTTCAAAAAAATACTCAGTCCACTTTCTTATGATTTAATATCGGTAAAATCCACTTTTTACATACATTGCAGTACCTTTTGAACTTGTTGTATTTTGTCAAACATATAACACAGATCTTTATATACGAGGGTTAGTTAATAAGTGTCTGAACTCAATGTTTATAATTGATTACAACAGTTTATAATTTACAATTAGACCATTTTGCAATTTAGGCATTATGTTTTGCACTAATCTTCTTGGTCCATCATTTATTTCCGACACCTTCAGATAAAATGTTTTTCGATCGAGCAGCAAGCAATGTATGCACTGCTTCCTCACCTGCAAGTCGGCTGCAAATTTGTGGTCTCATAGAGAACCTGTGAGTGAACCAGACAGCTGTGACAAGCGAACAGCAGTCTACTGTACTTAATCCGTTAGGACATTCACGTGTGTAACGTTCAATCCCAGCACATTCATTAGTAAATGGCTTGTTGTCTATATAGCAGTTACAATTTTTGCTCTTAATATGTCGGGATCTTTCCCGCACTTTAATTATATTTTGTTGTGTTTTGACATATTCCAAATCCAGTGGCGCCACACTGGAACCTTACCATCAGCTCTTACCAACTGATATTAGAACTCATTTGACGAAGCCCCAATTTTACAGTCGTCTAGCCTTTTATCGACATGGTCACGAACCTTTGATTTGCCCTTCCTTTGATGAAGAATAATAAAGCTGGATAACGAGTTCCGGGGGAGAGCAACAGGCATACATTAGATCATAGAAAGGACATTAAAGATTCATTGGGAAATAACTGCTTCTTTGTATATCCATACAAGTCATTATACAAATAAAATTGCTATTAGGTCGAGCATTTACTGTTTTTTTACTAAATTTAATATTTTTATTTGTATTTCCACTCAAATTATGTCCAGGAAAAATATAAGAATGATTTAGGGACATTACAATTAAACCAATACAAAATAATGATTTAAGACTTATAACTGAAGCGTTTCTAAGTCCCAAAAAAGGGGTTGACCACAAAGTGAAATTGGATCAATCAGTCGATTATTTATGTACTTTTTGACGAGGAATCCAATGACAATAGTCATTTTGTTCCTAAATCAATCATTCGACATGAAATTCTAAATAAATGTGTAAAAAAAATTTTAAAAGATTTTTCACTGAAAATTGTCCCTTATGTTGGTCTTAAGTATCAAAAATATCAAAATAAATTAGTGTATATCTTAAAAAATTGTCTAAAGAATACAGTTTGTTACGTTACATGTTAAGAAAATCTAAATTCCGCCTGGATTCAGCTTCAAAAGTAAGCAGAGGGTGAAAAACACATTTTTCGATATTATGTCACTATAATAAGATAAAAAATTATAAAATTTTGATTTTCTAGGTTATTTTTGGAGTAGAATAAGATAGCACCATCCTCTTCTAGTTTGGTCGTGGGCCAATTTTTACCTATCTTATTCCGCTATACCCTTTGACCGAAGTTATTCTTATTTCAAGATATGTTTGCCAGGAAATGCAGAAACCATCACAATCTGTTTACAAGCCTGGGTGTTCTGGAACGACCCTTGGCCGTGGGTGGAGAGAGACAGTGACGGGCGAACAGATAGTTTTGAGTTTTGATAAGGGAGTGGTGGGTGATAGCCGCGAGGGAATGTGCTTGTGGCCACGGGTGGGAGGGGGGTGGGATTGGTAGATAGGGGGCTTGGCTACGGGTGGAGGGTGGCAGATACCGACGGGGGAACACATAGTTTTCAGGAGATTAGAGCGGGGTGGGTGATAGACACGAAGGAATGTGGTTGCGGCCACGGGTGGGAGGGGGGTCGGGATGGGTAGACAGGGGGCTTGGCCGCGGGTGGAGGGTGGCAGACAGGGACGGGGGAACAGTTTTCAGCAGATTAGAGGGTGGGGGTGATAGACGCGAGGGAATGTGTTTGCGGCCACGGGTGGGAGGGGGGTCGAAATGGGTAGACAGGGGGTTTGGCCGCGGGTGGAGGGTGGCAGACAGGGACGGGGGAATAGATAGTTTTCAGCAGATTAGAGGGTGGGGGTAATAGACACGAGGGAATGTGGTTGCGGCCACAGGTGGGAGGGGGGTCGGAATGGGTAGACAGGGGGTTTGGCCGCGGGTGGAGGGTGGCAGACAGGGACGGGGGAACAGATAGTTTTCAGCAGATTAGAGGGTGGGGGTGATAGACGCGAGGGAATGTGGTTGCGGCCACGGGTGGGAGGGGGGTCGGGATGGGTAGATAGGGGGCTTGGCCGCGGGTGGAGGGTGGCAGACAGGGACGGGGGAACACGTAGTTTTCAGCAGATTAGAGGGTGGGGGGTAATAGACACGAGGGAATGTGGTTGCGGCCACGGGTGGGAGGGGGGTCGGGATGGGTAGATAGGGGGCTTGGCCGCGGGTGGAGGGTGGCAGACAGGGACGGGGGAATAGATAGTTTTCAGCAGATTAGAGGGTGGGGGTAATAGACACGAGGGAATGTGGTCGCGGCCACGGGTGGGAGGGGGGTCGGGATGGGTAGATAGGGGGCTTGGCCGCGGGTGGAGGGTGGCAGACAGGGACGGGGGAACACGTAGTTTTCAGCAGATTAGAGGGTGGTGGGTGATAGACACGAGGGAATGTGGTTGCGGCCACGGGTGGGAGGGGGGTCGGGATGGGTAGATAGGGGGCTTGGCCGCGAGTGGAGGGTGGCAGACAGGGACGGGGGAACAGGTAGTTTTCAGAAGATTAGAGGGTGGTGGGTGATAGACACGAGGGAATGTGGTTGCGGACACGGGTGGGAGGGGGGTCGGGATGGGTAGATAGGGGGCTTGGCCGCGGGTGGAGGGTGGCAGACAGGGACGGGGGAACAGGTAGTTTTCAGAAGATTAGAGGGTGGTGGGTGATAGACACGAGGGAATGTCGTTGCGGCCACGGGTGGGAGTGGGGGTCGGGATGGGTAGATAGGGGGCTTGGCCGCGGGTGGAGGGTGGCAGACAGGGACGGGGGAACAGTTTTCAGCAGATTAGAGGGTGGGGGTTATAGACACGAGGGAATGTGGTTGCGGACACGGGTGGGAGGGGGGTCGGGATGGGTAGATAGGGGGCTTGGCCGCGGGTGGAGGGTGGCAGACAGGGACGGGGGAACAGGTAGTTTTCAGAAGATTAGAGGGTGGTGGGTGATAGACACGATCGAATGTGGTTGCGGCCACGGGTGGGAGGGGGGTCGGGATGGGTAGATAGGGGGCTTGGCCGCGGGTGGAGGGTGGCAGACAGGGACGGGGGAACAGGTAGTTTTCAGCAGATTAGAGGGTGGGGGGTAATAGACACGAGGGAATGTGGTTGCGGCCACGGGTGGGAGGGGGGTCGTGATGGGTAGATAGGGGGCTTGGCCGCGGGTGGAGGGTGGCAGACAGGGACGGGGGAACACGTAGTTTTCAGCAGATTAGAGGGTGGTGGGTGATAGACACGATCGAATGTGGTTGCGGCCACGGGTGGGAGGGGGGTCGGGATGGGTAGATAGGGGGCTTGGCCGCGGGTGGAGGGTGGCAGACAGGGACGGGGGAACAGATAGTTTTCAGTAGATTAGAGGGTGGGGGTATTAGACACGAGGGAATGTGGTTGCTGCCACGGGTGGGAGGGGGGTCGGGTTGGGTAGATAGGGGGCTTGGCCGCGGATGGAGGGTGGCAGACAGGGACGGGGGAACCGTCTCGAGAAGATTAGTGTGTGGTGAGACTGTGATTGCGACGCTGGTTGAGAGGTGGTTGGGAATGGTGAGTGAAAGTACGTGGTTGGGGGTTTGTTACGGTGCGAGGCCTGAGGATACGTGTACTTTCAAGACGCTTGTAGTTAGTGGCGTATAGTAACTAAGGGGAATATGTTACATATTTTGGAGAAGACGGGGATGAAGTATGTGATTTGGCTGGGGTTGGGAGGGTGAGTATTGGTAGAGAGGAACGAGAGTACTGATAATATTAGTAAGTTTCACAAGTTGTGAGTTCGTCTCGTAGCCTGTGAATGCGTTAAAATTTTTGTGAGGGCGTCTTGCATTAGTAACAGGGGAACCTCTATATGACAGTAGTAAGTAGGTACTGGATTATTTTGATTTTATTAAGATTTTAATTGTGTAATTGTCTATTTGAATGTAATATTTAACTATATTATATTAAACTAATGTATTTTTATTATTCACTGGTCTGCCACATCTTTTTTGAACTATGAGCTTTCTATGTGGCGATGGAGAATAAGAAAAGTGATTCTCACTATTACTAGTGGTACATTTGTAACAAGAGGCTTTTACTCATACGCATCAGAGGATACATGGGAATTGACTCTGTGCTGCCCCCAAATGCCCCAAATCTGTAAGTACTGATTGGCATATTTTTAAATTTTATTCAATACAATAGTAAACGTCACAAATATTTATTCTTTATCTTCACATTCCCAGGGAAATAAACCTATATTGTATTACTTTCATCTTGATATGACTAATTTTTTATTCGATAAACAAAAATTTCTAAAAAATGTAATAACTTAATGACTGACCTAGTTTTGAACGAAGATGTTTGCGATTTCTTTTGAATGCTATAGATATTTGTGAATGCCCTTACTTTCGTTTTGTGTCATAAAATGACGTTTACTTTGTTTTACTTTTTGTTACAGAAATGTATATTTACAAGTTTGTGGTATCCAGATGCAGCAACCAAGAATTCAATATTAAATTGTTAAATTACTAATTGTGTAGACAATAGTTCGATTTCTGAATATATATAAATACAAATAAGGTAGTATGATGCATTTATGATTTATTATCGCATACTCCTTTTAATCGTCATTTCTTGTAGTTGCCAAATATTTATGAATACTGAATATAAAAGAAACACAAAGTTAATTTTCTCCGTGTCTTAATGTTGAACATGAAAGCAATCCAAAAGAGAATCCCGTCATATGCATTTCCTTCCTCTTTTTTTTTTTGTTTTTTACGATAGTTTCCAATATCTACACATCAATTTCGTCTTTTTCGCGAGAACGTGATTGCATGGGAGGCTTCCGATCTTTGTTGGGTCAACCCATTTTAAGTGGTCCAGAACTGGTCGCTCGACCATCTCGAAAAAAATTCATATTTTGCACATACATTTAATCTTTAGCTTCTTTTGCACATACATTACATCTTTAACTTTTTTTATTGTACCTGGTTTACAATGCAATCATAACCTTAATTTTTTCTGTTGTTTCACACATAATAGTATAGTTACATTTTGTACAATATCATTGGTATATTACGTACCATTTGAAAATTACATCTCTTGAAAATTGGAATTTTGGATTTTTTCCAAATTTTGAACTGTAATATCTCTGTTGGTGGGTCAGATAAAAATCTGAAAATTGAACACATGCTAGCCCGCTATCATACCAAACAGTAAAAATTTCAACTTCTAGATTTAACTCAAAGTATTTTTACCTTCCCGTATACGTACGTATATACGAAGAAATATACGTAGTACAGGGAAAGTTATGTAATGTTGCGGAAAATCGATTACGAAATTTTAACGAAAATACACGTTTTGGGGTCCCCTGATACCGAAATAGTGGTTTTTATCAAAACGTTCGTCCGTCCGTCCCTCCGTCCATCCATCCATCCATCCATCCATCCGTCTGTCCGTCCGTCCGTCCGTCTGTCTGTCTGTCCATCCGTCAGTCTGTGAATGACACTAGCGCGTAACCATAGTGCAATTTCTTCCAAAATGGATATTCCCCGGTCGATCTGCGTCCAATTGAGACGCCGCAATTTTGAAAAACTTCCTTCAAAATTTGGGTGTACTTTACATGAAGCCCCCCAGACATTTTCTAAATTTCCCAAAAATGGCTCCAAATTTTTTCTTTAAATTTCTTGTAAGAATATAGTAAAGTACACTGATAAAGGTGGCATCGATCTCATTTTCACGGTTAACTCTAAATTTTTGAAAATTGCAAAAGTTTAATTTTTCCGACGTCTTTCTACAAGTACAAAATTGAAGAAATTGAAATTTTTCCTCCAAATAAAATTTGTTCTCCAAAATGAGTTCTATCATTAAAGTCACGTACATTTTTTTGAAAATTATAGAAGTTTTCGCGCAGTATTGCGTGCAACGTGTGCAATTTTAAAAAAATTACGAAACAAGATTTTATCAAAATTGACTCCAAATACTTTCTTTAAACTTTTGGTAGGGATAGTGTTAAATGCATTCTATAAAATGATATAACTGCCATATTTCCATATTTTTCCAAAATTACAAAAATGTATTTTTTTACTTGTCTCCCACATCGGTAATATTTAGATTAGTGACGATTTGTTCACATTATTATATTTGCGAGTACATGTGCTTTAAATAATGTCAAGTAAAGTTTCTCAAGAACTCAACCATTTCTGTGCAAAATAACCCAAAATTTCGCATTTTCATCAACGCTCAAACGCCATTTTCTCAAAAATTGCTCCAAATTTTTTATTCAAACTTTCCGAACGGATAGTGTAAATTGCACTCTTTACTATGACCTTAAGTTCATTCTGAGGTATTTTTTGTTTTTTCAAAAATTACACAAATGTAATTTTTTGAAAGATCTTTCACACTGTTAATATGCACATTTCCAGCAATTTGTAAACACTATTTTATTTGTGAGTTTATGTACTTCAAATTAGTTTTAATGAAATTTTTCGCAAACTCAAAAAGTTTCTGTGAAAAAGAGCTTCAAATTTTGCATTTTTAGTGGCGCGTAAACGTCATTTTTTTTAAAACGACTCCCAATTTTTGAAAGAAAATTGCCATTTATGACGAGATTTTAGTTTTCTTTAATATTTTAAAATTAATATTTCTGTTCTAACGTTAGGAAACCGAAAAATTAAGGAAATGTCAAAAAAATGTACTTTTGACGGCGATAGATGGCAGTTGGGCATGAATACGTAGCAATTCCGAAAAGCTAGCCGAGGCCGAAGGAAATAGAAAACTAATACGGGAAAGTCTGTGCCATTCTCTAGCAACACTAGTTTTTTAATTGAGAACTTACGAAAAAGAAACTTCATTTCCACATTGAGGATACGTTGTGCCAAGTAGTAATCACATTATTTGGAAGTTATTTTAAACTAAAATCTACATTGATTTAAAATAATTAATTATACTTCATTATTAATAAAGAAGCGGTCCTGTTTTAGCACCACTAGTTTATTAAAGTAACAATGCTACTTCATTTCTCGTCTTAACCTACATGTTTACTGTAGAAGATTCATGTGTTTAATATTTACTTGCCAAATATTTGGATACATTGATTTAAAATATTGTTTGTTTTCAAGACCATGTTAATATACATTGATGCAACTAAATAACATTAAAACTTTAGGGTTTAACAACCCCCATCCGTCAACTGATGTTGCGTGGACGCCGAACCATTACAGCAATAAAATGAAGGCGCCTTCGAGACAGGCAACACACTTCACAGGAGTGTCCCACAGGTCCCATGCTAGGAGCGTTTGGGCATTATTATAAAACAAATCAGGGAAATAGTTTGATTTATGCCAATCTTTAAAACTTAATGGTAACGAAAGAAATAAGAGCACGTATGATGTTTCAATGAAGTGAAGGCAATGAGCAAGCACTGACCTTTGCGGAGGCGTGTGAGGCGGTTGATCTGGTCGTTGCGCTGCTGCGTGAGGGTGACGGCGTTGTTTTGCTGGCGCAGCCAGAAGGCCTGCGCGTTCTGCACCTCCACCTCCAGCTCGCGCAGGTCCGTCGTCAGCGCAGTCAGTTTCGCTTCCAGTGGATTGAACTTGCCCTGGGCCAACCAACGCCATTCAGCTTTCAGTACATGTGACACAGACAAGTGTCCTGGTAGGATGCCAATCCTCTACCACGAAATAGTTACGTGTGAAATGTTCGAAACTTAACTAATCAATAATTTTAATTCTCGAAAAATAGTTCATTCTGAAATTAAAAAAAATATTACTCAAATGGTAAATCACTCGCCACAAATCCTTCGATGTCCATATGTGGGTGACATGCAAAGTTACACGAAGGGTTTATAATTAATATTGTGACGAAACTTGCAAATGACATAACACTTTCCTTAATATAATGATTCGCTATAAATGTTGTCTCAAAATAAATGTTACAAGCTGCTAGTTCCTCAATCAAGATGCATCCTTGTACAGTGGGGCGACCGGGTTAAATGTCCCATCGCATCCCAACACATTTAAGTTTGTCATCTGGAATTTCTCACTGTATATTCATTGGCAAAAAGTTGCCATTTTGACCCCTCTACATGACGTAAAACTTTGTAACATTTATTCGTAGGCACATGTAAATGAAATAGTTATTTCAAGAAATAAAGCGCCAAAAGCTACATTTTTCTCATGTAATGAAATGTAAAAATTATAAATTGTCTAATAAATGGAACATTTAAACTCAAATAATTCTATCAATTACCCCTATTGTTATACAAAAATTGACAGTAAACTCTATGACCATGAACATTTTTCGAGCATTGAGTGTTTTCATGCTCTGCGTCCTGTCTAATTGTAAGGCGCCGCGTGACAGGAAAGTTTACATGTTTGATCGCATCACTGACATTTTGGCGATCAAAATGGCACGTTGAGAAGCAAATCTTTGTAAAATATAATCCTTAAAAACCACATGTAGCTTGCTCATTCGCTGCAAGACAGTGGGGGGGGGGGCATTCAGGGTCGAATTAATATCCTAAGGATCTTGCTTACAAAACAATGGAATGGCATAAAAATCGAAATGTCCACGTGGGAACTTAAAAAATACGTTATCAACATGACGTCAGAGAAGTTTTATGTTTGAAAATGTGAGTATTTAAGGACCAACGCGAATTTTTAAATAGCTATGTAAATATTTCATTCCTAATGACAGGAAAAACGACGATTTATGAATCAATTCCAAGGAAACGCTTCGTGGTCTGACGTGCTTTGCAAATATTTTAAATGTGCATTGTTTGCTAAATTAAATTCACTTCTATATTTTCTGCATACTTATTTATTTAAATAGTATTTGAAAATATGAAATCACTTAAAATTCTTTTTAATTATTCTTGAAATTTATGTACGTTTCATCATCTGAATTAAATAAATGTATTAATACATTTTTGTAGTCTATTAAGTTATTAGTTGAAAAATATTTTTCAACGCAGCCCTTGTTCATGCCCGAATGTAAAATGTTCTGTATCGCGCCTTCCCCCCCCCCCCCCCCAATCTAGCGGGGTGAGGAACCCCACTTGTGCAATTGCGCTGGTGGCGTGAGCGACTCACCCCGAGCTTGGCGATGAGGGGCCTCGAGGCGGTTGTTGAGCAGCACGAGGCTGGCGGTGCGCTTGGCGATGGTCTTGGTGATGTTGTCCAGCTCCTGCTCCGCGGCGTCCACCTGGCGCTGCGCCTCGTCGTCCTCGCGCCGCATCTCCGCCAGGATCTCCGCGCCGCGCTGCAGCGCGCCCCGCGTGCGCGCCGTCTCCAGCTCCGTCGTCGCCGTCTGGTTCTCCGCCTGCGCACCCCGCGCGGCTCGCCAGTGCCCGCCACCGACGCGCTCCGGTAGCAACGTGCCCACCGAAAACGATACCGTGGCAGTGGCGGCTGCCCCTTAAGGGTCCTCCCCAGGAAAATCAACCTCAAGAAAAGTTGCAAAAGTTTTAATCTTGCAATAAATTGACTCGTTTAATTTGTGCATACCTCCAGCGCAGTTTTGAGGGCGAATTGGTTTTTATGTGCCCGCGTAGGCGAAAGATTAATGTCTTTAGAAAGGGTTACATTGTGGACTATCGCGTCCATCCGTAGCTAGTGCATATGAGGCAATGGAAGCTTTAGGAAGTGTGGGGGTACCGGGAGTTGGGTGAGGAGTGAGAACAGTGTGCTGCTTTAGAGTTATGTTCGGTAGAATCCAATTAACTCAGCTAAGAATACCGACCCTTTCATCTGATTTCATAAATTACTGTTTTGTTTGCTGGAAATATTAAAAATCTCTTATTTTCGCGTGAGTGCAATTGTATCAACGTAAAAGCTGTCTTAGACAAGGATTAAGATCCCGATGCGCCCAAATCGGTTATACACATGCTACAATTTTCCTCGTTCAAGAAACATTTTTAAGAGTTAAATGAATGTGATAGTTCGGACATACACGGGCCGCCACTGTAACGTGGCCACCGTTGTATACCGAACGCGGCTCGGTACTGAAGGCATGACATCACAGAATTTGCAACTGGATTGTGATCAGAAAACTAAGGGGTGTGGTAAATGCTTGCACAGCTAACTTTTGAAGTTTGCGCAGACGCACGAGACAGCGCGCGCTCTATTTTGAAGTATACAGAAGCAGCGAGGCACTATACTTGGTTTTTTTTTTCTTGGCCCGTAGGGTCTTGTCTTCACGATGGAATATCTCACGGTAGTTTTAGTCGTTCTCTGTCGTGCTGTCAGGAGTAGCATGATGGCGACTGCATCGAGCAGTGCTGGCGATCATGTGACTCCTAGCGTCGCGATCAAGAACGACGCGAAATACCGTGAGATATTCCATCGTGAAGACAAGACCCCACGCGCCAAGAAATAAAACACAAGTATACCCGCTCCACCGGAAAACCAGCCACCGGAGCGAGTCTGAGCCAGCCGTGGCGACCGGTAAATAATGGGCGGCCCGCGGCCTGAAAGACAAAATAGTTGGTGACTGAGATTGTATGCGCTTAGAGACTTGTAAACCACGCCAAGTGCTTCGTTTATTCCGTTGGATATTTGTTGATGAAGCTACGAACTGGTACATCTGGTAATACGGCGGACGGCTAAGAATGTGGTACTTTCTTTACTGGCGAGTGGTAGATCTCGCATTGTTATTGTATCATTGGGTAATGCTTCTGGGTTGTAACGATGGAAAAGCAAAATAAACTGTTTTGGTAGAAACATATGGCTACCTTCTTTTTCATCTATTTCAGTAAATGTTCAGGTGTTAATGTACTTTAACAATCACAGGTAAAATAGGTAGCACATATAAAGTTTAGTCCCCTGGTCGTTTTTTTCCGCATCGCTTAAAAACGTCCGTGATATAAAACTCAATGAAGTTAATTCCTCATAGCCACCAACTATTTTTTCTCCTATTTTCCCTCAATTATCAAAGCAAATATTTCAATTAGTGATTAATAGGGAGCGGATTTTATGCCCTAAAAATCTTGAAATATGCTTTTTAAAAGATGCATTTATGACCTAAAAATTGTGAAATATTCACTTTAATATTCAATTAAAATTAACAATATTTCATTTTCTTTATCAACCTTTCTTGATAAAATACAGGAAAAGCACGCTTGGAATGAAAAAAATTGTGCAAACATAATATAACCTACTTATTTCTCGATACAAATCATTGAAGTAAATATGCACCTTAGTGAAGTACCTACCTTGTACGTCTTTCACTTTTTCTGCCTGGTTAAAAAAAATGACATCAAGAAATATCTTACATTTGCACAAGTATTTTATCATCTATAAAAAATAAAAAATAGAAAATTGTGACAAGCTTTTCTAATAAAATGGACGCTCACAAATGATTCTATGAAAACATGAAATGTTTTCTCCAATTTAACGAAATACGCAAAATATGCTCCCTTAATTACACGAATATGCCCCAACACAAACAAATCGATCAAAAATGCACAAATATGCACTAACAAATTAGTCTACAAAGCATCCAATTATAACCAAATGTCAAGAAATTACTCTTAGCTATGTCCTGAACCAATGGAGAAAAATATGTAAACTCATAGAAATGTTCCGCTCTCTAGTGATTACATTCAAAAGAAAGTATATGAGGAGTGTCGGTCGGGGCTGCTAAGTGCTTGGAGCGCGCGTGCGAGCTGCGAGAGCGACGCCCACCTCGACGACCAGCAGCGCCTGCTCGCGGGTGCGGTCGCGCAGCGTGGCGGCCACGCGGCGCAGGTACTGCGCCAGCTTGTCGTTGCGCAGCTGCTCGCTCAGCGTCTCCAGCGACTCCTGCTCCAGCGCGCGCTTGCGCTCCACCAGCTTGTCCAGGTCGCGCTGCAGGTCCTTCGCCGTCTTCGCCAGCTGCTGCGCCACCTGCCACGCAGAACCGGCCTCGTTCGATCGCTTGCCGCGTCCAGCAGAACGCGCTCAAGTCAAAGGAGTAAATGTGTTTCTCGCTGTTTAAATGGCGTTGTAGCCCCAAAACAACAACAAATAACAAATTGGAAATGTAGATAAGAGAGAAATTGGATTATGTATTTGAGGAAAACAGTGGCAGACACCTGGTAATCACGAAACGCAGGAAAGCATAACCAGTAAACACTGTTTTAACGTTTTTATTCATGATAATTTTTGTTTCGTGATTACCGTTAATTATTAATTTTCTTCACTATTTGAACAATTTGTTTTGCAATCTTTCACGTAAATTACCTTTTGCAACTAAGGTACTATATGGATAGATATTTAGTACATTAGGTATCTGCTTAACTTTTTATTGTAGAATTTTTAAAAAAGACCTTGAGAAAAGTAGCTTGTTAAGTTTGGCTATTTGTGTTTCAACAGCTTCAGGATATACTCTTTGGTTTCAACAGCTTTCATGAATGGCATTGAAACTGTAGATGGCAAATACTGAATCGATTTTTAAAATTAGTCTAGAATAATTTGTTGAGTGGAAAATAAAATCCAATTATTATTATTATTATTATTATTATTATTATTATTATTATTATTATTATTATTATTTTCATTTAGAATTCCATAGTCGATACAATAAGATGAACAAATTTGCCAAGAAAAATTGTTTTCGATATGAAAGTCGAGAAGCGTCCGGGCGCGGCGCCCGGGGAAGAGGCCTACCTGGCGCGCGTTGGCGATGTCGGCGTCGGTGGCGCGCACGAGGGCGGCGGTGTCGGCGACGCGGCGCTGCAGGTCCTCGCGGCGCGCCAGCAGCTGCGCCTGCGTGCGCTCCTTGGCCGCGCGCTCGGCCTCGCACGAGTTGAGCGCCGCCTGCACCTGCTCGCCGCGCTCCATCTCCTTGTGCGCCGCCTTGCGGTAGCCCTCGGCGTCCTTCACCAGCGACTGCAGCTTCTCCTCCAGGCCCTTGCGCTCGCGCAGCACGCCCTCGTACGCCAGGTCGCGCCGGCTCAGCAGCACCACCACGCTGCGCCACGCCGCCACCAGCCGCTTCTGCTCCAGCTGCAGCGCCTGCGCAACGCCCGCGCACGGACACGGTTAGCTTTCGTTCGTCTTTTGGAAGCACCTAATTATGTCTCTGGCATGAACAAATTTGACAGGCGATCAAATCCTGTAAGGGGTAGTCGATCCCCGAGAACCCCTCGGTCAATTCGCACTCTTCTAAATATTTAGTAATCTAGTTTGTTTATAAAGTGAAATTCCGTCAAAACGTGACATTGCAATAAATTTCTTAACCCCCATTAAAGTCAAAGTGAGTTAGATGTGGGAAAAATCAAACAATATTGGTATATCTTTATACGACTCCCACTCTGTTTTGATTAAGAGTATCATGTGTCGAAGCTTGGATTCTGCGACATAAATGCCACAAACAGGCGAGAAAACTTTAAACTTTTCCTTAAGGTAGTATGCTATTATATCAGCGAAATGTTAGGTAATGAGTTTTATTTATACTATTAACTTTTCAGTAATGACGTTGCTACTAGAATTTATGTCACCACTCTCGCGGATTTCTTTACTTTCATTTCATCGTGCTCAAACGTTGCATCGAAAATCAACAACTTTGCGAAGTTTAGGGGTTAAAAATATATTCCAATTAAAAAAAAACACTTAGTTCTCTTGGAAGATAAGTTTAAATTTAAACTCGGTGCCAGCGTTGAAAACATTTAATTTTAAATAAAGTACTTCATGCATTTATTCTCTATCGTAGGAAGCATATGTAAAAAATTCTTTAATATAAAAGACTATTCATTCGGTATACTTGAAGGGGCCGTGGTCCCACGCCTTTGGAGCCACCCTTGATACCACGGTCGGATTTACCTACATACAAGATAAGCAGTTGCTTAGGGGACCCCCAACCGCGGTGAGGGGGGCAATGGTAATTTTTCTTAAAATATTCGAAGAAAAGGCATTATAGACGTTCGTAAGTGAAATACTTCATCGATAAAATGGGGAGGGAGCGATGCAGGAGGGAGTGGGGCTTGGCTCGTAGACGCACCTCAATGTCTGCGCCGGCGTCGGCTGCGGCCTGGCCAGCCTCCTTGCGCTCCTGCTCCTTGATGCGCAGCTTGCCCGCCAGGTCGGCCATCTGGTCACGCAGGTTGGCCACTTCGGCGGTGAGCTTGTAGAGGAGCGCGTCCTGGCGCCGCTTCTCCTCGGCCATCGTGCGGATCTGCTGGCGGTCCTTGGCGGCGGCGCGCTGCGACACCGCCAGCTCCGCGCGCATCTCCTCCGCCCACTCGGAGAATTGCCGCTCCTCCGCCACCAGCTTCTGCAGCGACGTGCTCAGCGCCGCCTCTGCGCACGCACGCCAACGCACGGCCTCCACCTGACTGCTTTTTGTCACCGTCATCCTAGATTCTCTGAGTAACGAATTCAAATTGTTTGAAAAGAAATGCGTTGTTTCGTTGAATTTAAAGAGTTTTTAGTTACATATTTACGCATTAATTAACGTAAAAATACTGTTAAAGGCCATATGTGAAGCATGAATAAAACCCGTGCCCGTTTTCTTGAGATCGGGATCTCCACCCCCTCTCTTTACTATATTTAAGTTTATGAATTATGAATAAATGGTGAATTATGAAATAATTCTTCTTAAAATTTATTACTCATAAATATTGAAACAAGTCAAAATATAAGATATTTAATGAGAAATAAATCATAATACTATGACAAGATCGTATAATTCAGGGTAAAAAGGAGAAGAAACGCGACGTTGGGTGTACATATGTCACGAAGAGTGAAAGGAGATATACTTTCCATTAATTATCTAAAATATTTTTCAATAGTAAATTGAATAAATAAATATTTATGATAAGACATCTGTTCATTCAAGTTCTAGAACGTCATTAATAGTTTTGACATTGAAGTTGCTCCAGAACGCAGTTCAGCTTCTGTTTCTTTATCACATTGGAGGAGCTTTTCTTCATTGATGAGTTCCCGATGCTCCTCTCTAGTGAGTAGGGTTGCACAGACCGTGAATGGAACCGCGTTTGTTTATATCGTCAAAGCCTTTACCCCCAATTTAGCGCAACTGAATTGAATTACTTTACATTTGTGATATTCTATTAATCTGAAATGGCATTCTAACTTGACATTTTTGTAGAACATAATGATTTGAGTCGAATTTCCAGATGACACTTTTGAATAAATTGAAATCCGCTATTATTTGTCAAGAAAATATAGTACGACCAAATTACGCATTTGCGAATATTGAAGTCGTGAATTTCCCTAATCGCGAATGTTCGAAGCTCGCGAATAGCGAATTCGCGAATGTTATGGGATTACTGTATTTCAATATGAATTACGAAAATAATGAATTAAACGACTTATTTTGGATTCTCGCTAGATAATTAATTTCTAAAATTCAAGAGATTAAATGGAGTTCGCATTACACAGATGAAGGTGCTAAAGTCTGAATCAGAATTCCCAAATTAGCCAGTTAAACTTTACCTTATACAAAATGGTGGGATAAAGTCAGAAGTACGACCAGCTACCAAGCATATTTCGAATTTAAGCCGGATGAAGTTGAGATTAGCGAACACGCGGCGGTCGGGGTAGGTGAAATGCGTTACGATGGAGAAAGATAAAGGATATGTGATAAATACTTGTAAGGATCAGACTACTGGTAGGAACATTCTAACGCTAGTAAGCGACGAGAAGTGTAGTTTCGAGTTCCGCCGTGTCAGTTGTGAATGTCAATGTATTTACATGGTACCACATAACCTAACCTCACTTATGACTTAGTTGACGCTTCGCTATGCACTTTCAATTTGCCCGTCGAGGCTCAGGCCTTCAAGCTTCGCGACAACGTATAATTTTCAATTCATTTTATGCCAAAATACTTCTTGCGACCACCCAAGTTTCCTCCCATTCGGACAATCGCCTTACGTAGGAAGAGCCCTGTGTCTAATTCTAATATTAGCAGGATGAATTCCGAAATAATCCGTTCATCTTTTATACATACCGTCTGGCTAATGTGCGAATTATCGAGCTACTACTAATCGCGCAACTTTTCTTGACCGATGGCTTGGAGAAATGCGGGTAGAGTGGGGCATCCAGAAGAGTCTGCATCAACACCTGATCCATAGAGCAAATCCCCTTTCCCTGATCCATAGAGCAAATGCTGAGATGGCCCCTTGTTTTGCTTCTGGATGTAAATGTAGCTTCACTGTGCGCACGTTTTGTTGAGCACTCCTTTTGCTTGTAGTTCATTTACAGTTGTAATTGATTTTCTATAACTCGGGAAAAAACATTTTTCAAATATCTTTATTTTTCTAAAATAATTATTTTCTACATTAATTTTTTTCGTTTTCGTTGTTTTTTTTTAATAAAATTCTGGCCCTCAAGAAAATGTGCGCAGATAAATTTCTTTCCCCACACGTCATATACAGTTTTTACTGTTTTTTTGACAAAAAAAATAAATAAACACTCACTTTTAAACGGTTAGTTCGATTTAAATTCAATTCGCTGATACCAGCTAAGACGGGTGGTGGTGTTAGGATTAAAATACTATCTTATGTGCAGAGAAATTGCGTCAAAGCTGGCTTTTTTCGATTTACCTTGTTCTTCCTCCCTCGCAAGCGCCTCTGCAAATTCATTGCGTTCTTTCTGAATCTTCTCAACTTCTTCATCTTCTTGCTGGCGTTGAGAAGAAATATGGTCTAGCTCGCTGTGACATTTTTCGAGCATACGCTGTTGTACTGATACTTCTTGCTGTCGTTCATACAATCGTACCCCAGCATCATCGCGAGCTTGGGTCGCCTGCTTTAAATCTGTTTCCTGACAAAACAATAACAAAAACCATTGTGAAATATCTGCAGCACATACAAATGTAAAAAATTGTTAAACATTCTCACCAAGTCTCGAAGTTCTTCGGTCAAGCGAAGATTTTGGCGTTCAAGAAATGCACGTAATGTCTGTTGGAATCGCTGCATCAAAGGGTGATCGGGTTCCAAAACACCAGGCTCATCAGGCCTATCGGGTCTCGCCCAGTATTGGCGCAATTCAATGAATGAAGCACCGGGTGCAGGATGGCGAATTTTGTCTTCCTCTTTTGGCACCAAATCCTGAGGCTCCGTTGAAGGAGCTTTCTTGCTGTCATCGCCTGCATGCCGTCTTCCTCCGTCTGCTTCATTGTCAGACATCTTGCAGGAGAACAAATACTGAACAGAATTCTACAAGCACTTTGTTTCCAACAGAGTCACACACGTATTGTGTGTGTTTGTTTAGAATGTATATGTTGCTATAGCAACAACGGGACTTATGGCAGCATCTTTTTGTTTCCTCTTTGCTAGAACTTGAGTCGAATCGACGGCCCCTTCGGACCTAAAGAAAGGAAGAATAGAGTCTCGTTGCCATGGTAACATCCGAATATTGCCAACTTGACATACGTTAATGTAACCCAGAAGCATTGACTGATGGAAATAATGACTCGTGTGAACTACTTAATTTATTGACTTATTTTTTTCTATTTTAAAGCATTGTGTTTACATATCATCTTTCTTAGTGATCATTTAATTTTTGGGAGGAAATGGCATAATGCCATGCCATGGATGAATGTGTCTGGAAAGTGTTATCCAGAGAAATCGACCGGTGTTATGACCGGGTCATATGGCCCGGCCATGCTTTCAGCACCAGGAGTGCACAGCGGTGCACAGTATATTAAAGTTTACTGTGAGGAGGGTATAAACCCAGGGAAGAATACAAGATTCATGTTGATGTGTAAAATGAAGTAGCGTTGAATTAACGAAAATTTTAACGCGACAATTAAAAAAGAAATATAAGCAACTGTCTCAAAATCTTTGGTTCATAATAAACCACTCGCTTGTTGAAATGCAGAATTTGTGAATTGTAAACCTTTATGTAAACATTGTTTTACAACGAAACCAGTACCCGAACATTGCAATTTTGAATTACGTGACTCTCTTTTCAAATGAACTGTAGTCTGCGTGTGTTGGTGAAATATTGAAATTGAAACCAGGATTGGAATCAAAGTTGCATTATGATTGTCAGAATCTATAGGCCTTTATGCAGATATTTATATAATCAGGGTACTTACAAAGTCTTGCAACATTCTGGACAATATTTAGCTCTCAGGTGTTGCATTTCACAAATTTCTAAATCTCCTACTGAGAAACCGTCGCCTATACAATACATCAAAATATTTGAAATGCCGATAATTAGAACGTGCAGAATTCTCAGTCGTTTTAAGTTATATCACACAGTACTCACAGCATTTGTTATTCCATCATCTCTATTAATGTACTCTATAGGTTTCCTTGAAAAGGTCCCAATAGAACCTATGGTGATTGGTGAGTATAATCTATCATATGATTAGTTGTCAAACAAAAACGTAAGAAATTTATAACCATTAAATATTAATTACCCTTTTCCATTTTTATGATCTTGAATTAGGTTTGTTTCTGCAAAGTTTTAGTAACTGTTGAATGTATTCAGTTAAATTTGTAGGTTAAGTTCTTCATGTCTTCTCTTATTGTTTATTAAATCTCTGCTTAATTTTTGCCAATGTTGTACTATTTAAAAATTACGTTTGACTGCAAAGTCAATTTTTAATATTTGCTTAACAAATAGAATCTGTGTTTTTGTGATTTTTGTTTTGTTTTCAGGCTTGGCAGGGTGTTTAATTTTTTATGGTTCGGGTTACTTTTTAAACAATTTGATTGGTGCAGTTTATGTTAATAAATCACTAGATACTGTAAAACTGTCATACATTGATTTCTGGGGACAGAGAATAAACACAGAATGCTCAATAAACGACATTGTCCCCCTCTCTGACCAGCCCTTCGAAAAGAAATTTTTGAAGATGACCAAGGTAGAGCTCCATTCTTCACCTCAAAAATTGAAGATTGCCACTGAACATGGTGTAATTCTCAAGAATCGGGCTTTTGATGAAGTCTTTTTTAGAGTTAGATCTAATATTCAGAAGCACTCTGTACATCAAGAAAAGTAAATTGACTAAATTTTTAGACTGAAGAGAGACTACTATAAGAATTTTGCTCATAATATTTAAGAATAAACAGAAACCATAGTGTTGGTTTAACAGAAGTTGTTAACTCAACAAAAGAGGTAAATTATTACATTCTTGAACATGTAAGAACCTTCGATATTTTCATGATACTATTTATGTATTATTTTCAACTGTTATGTATAATTTTAAGACCTATTGGGAGTTGTGAAGACTCCAATATAAAGTTTGTTAAAATTCAAGGAAATGTATATTTTACATACTTGATTTGATAAATTAAAAATTTTCTTTCCTTCTAGAATGTATTTGTTGTTCTAGCAGATATAAATAAACTTTTCCTATTAACCACTGCCCATTGATGTGTATTTAAGGCAGACTACTTCTTACCTCATCTTCAATATTTATAATCTTAAAAATGAAATCAGGATTTTAGGTGATGAAAGCTTATTCCTTCGCGAACATAGTTATTTTCTTATAGTTGCAAATCTAAAGAACTGGTTTAGCATGTTTATCTGTGAATCTAAATTTTTCACTTAATACAGGCAATTTTTATGGCAATATTTACTTGCTACTGTACAAATACTGGCAATATATAGTTGCTACTGTAGTGGTGAAAACATTAATCGTAAACTTCTGCTGTGATAGGATTAACTTTTAAGCGCTTTCTCCATTAAACTCATATTATTTTGGCAGTTAGACCTGGTATGTTGATGCATACAGTTCTTATTTTAGAACATTTACATACAAGTGAAAAGTTAGTGAAACACATTTACATACAAGTGAAATAATATTGAAATTAATTAATTTAAAATTCTATTGTTTTTTTCAACATATTTATACATAATTAAAATAATGTTCTTGATTTTCCATCTTCCAGACCTACTAGTGCTTCCAAATGGCACAACTTCCTTGTATTGTTGCATATAGTTCTAAATGGAATTAATATAGTACTTCATTTCAATAACATTGGCAAATCTTTTTTCACTGCAACAGCACATTTCATCTATTTCCTAACATGCTACACCATTTGCTAAACTTGTGGGTGACAATCTGTTTATCAAAGTTGCATTTGTCAGTGGCGGTTTCAGGTGCAATTTGCAGGTAGCTGGAATGATGATCCATCCATTTGATCAACAACTTGGCTTGCAGATACTACTCCTAGTATCCAAATATCGTCTAACTAGTTTCAGTTACAATGATCAATTTAAAGCTAACACATGCATGAATCAAATATCTTAGAAGAGCAAACCCTTTTTTAAGGTGGAAAAGTTTGAGAAATCATTTTGAACCTTAGAGAAAATTTCATTTCAGCATCTTTGAAAATGCACAATGTTTGGTTCCATTATACTCAAAACCGAAAACTTTCAAAAAATTTAATATGAGAGCATTTGAAGCTTTTTTATTATCTATCGATTCATTATACCATGAAATACATCTATTAAGTAAATGTTAAAGAATCCCAAGAGGTTAGAAAAAATTTTAATGTGTATTATTTGAAAATTCAAAAGTTTGAATAATAGTGACACAGTGAATATAAGTCATTGGCTCATTTTATCTGTACAAAACATAAAAGGAAACAAGGACCACATTTGAAAAATGGTCATAATATGATTCAGTGTTGCAAACTATTAATAATTTTAAAAAAGTTAATATAATTTTACTCAAAGTGCTATCGAAATATTGCATCAACATGGCATTGAAAGATCTAGACCTACCATATTTTTAAGTACACTGTCCTGTAATTGAGCCAAAAATTAAAGAAAGGTGTGTCATTTTACAGCACGTTCTTTAAAAAAAATCTGAAAATGTCCTGCAAGCTTTACATAATAAATATTAAAATATCCATTTCACTGGGCCTTGAATTTGACCAGATCTATCAGGGAATGTCAATTTTGGGAAGAATCCTATAAAATTCAGGTTAAAGTGTTGTTCAGCCAAACAAGTGGAAGGATGAATATCGTTGAATAATCATTTTTCAGTATGAAGAATTCCCAAATTGGTATATTTGTCAGTCTCATCATAGACTTTTTTTTGTAGTTTTACATCATTTTCTCTACATAAAAGTGAAAATAAAAATTGAAGGAAAGCAATGCCTTGAAAGTCTGAAAGGTGTAATTAAATATTAAAAACTCTCCACCAAATCACACACACAAAATTTGCTCCTGTTATGTATATGGCATAGAGGAATCACATACATAAATTGATGAACAATAGGGGGTGAAAGGACAAACACATACAACCATGCCTGAGGCGGGACTCGAATCCACGACGCCACGGTCCAAGACCACTATGGCACTACTGCCTTAGCGATCCCAGCCAAGGGGCCGACACAAAATTTGCTCCTGTATATGGCAAAAGATCTGAAATTCCAATATTATGAATGATAACTGAATAACCTGGGTTAGTAACAAATATCAAGTTTGAAAGAAAGTGTAATGTGCTTGGCTACTCAAAAAGTTAATTTTCTTACAACTTCGTCATAGTTTGTATTGTATTTATATTCAGGAAGTTTTGTCATTCATAGCTAGTTTAATATTTAATTTACACAAAGTATTTAAAAAGAAGAAAAACCAATCTATATGGTACTATAGATTACAGTATTTCTGACATAATAGGTATTATAAATGTAAAAGCAAGTATTATCAATACTTGAGACTGTCTGTTATAATACAATTTTAATATTAAAATAAAAGTTCCAAGACGTTTATAGACAGTCAAAACAATAAAATTTTAATCATAAAATCACATAATTGCACAGATGAATATTATACAATTTTGGCAACGTTTCGGAGGACAGTTTTCCTCCATCCATTGTAAGGCCTGATGATGGAGGAAAACTGTCCTCCAAAACGTTGCCAAAATTGTATAATATTCATCATGCAATTATCTGATTTTATGATTAAAATTCTATTGTTTTGACTGTCTATAAACGTCTTGGAACTTTTATTTTAATAGTAAAAGCAAGTACATTTAAGAATAGGAATTTGAGTAGGGATGAATGAAGTAAATCAAATATGATTTTTAAGAAATATACAGCTTTTAAGAACATTTATATTATGAGACTTAGCATATACAAAAATGTGAACTCATAACTTATACATTAACTCCAACGATAGTGTGCATATGCTTTGTTAGCTTCACATTGCCGATGAAGATCCACCTTTCGTTTAACAACACGTCCCTGAAAATATAGAATTCACATTAACTTTATTTCTATATGAAACCATAGTGAACAACAAATTAAATTGTGTTTCATGCAAATAGAAGATTAACCCCCCAAAGATTTTGAAAGGTGGCAATTAAGGGTCCCTTTGGCGAACAAACCCTCTTGAGCCATTTTAACCCTACCTCTAGAGCATTGATTCCCAAAGATAGGGGGCACCCCCTCCCAAGGGAGGCGTAGAGACCAGCTAAGGGGGTTGCGGGACCCATCAAGCCATGGTATACCCAAACATTCCCAAGGACTTGGTGTGCTAGGAAGATACGAATTTTGTCAGAGTTGCCTTGTTGCATTGTGTGATTTGTGACATATCGTTCAAGAAGAGCTCAGCAAAAAAACACAAGCAAAACAATGATAATATAAAATATGGGCTTATTTGCATGCTTAAGGATGGCATCAAACATTCTTGTGTTATTCTTGTGTGTTATTTGCTATGTGTATTAATCAATTTGTGCGAGAAAGCGTTTTCAGCATTTGTTGTAATTAAAACAAAGTATCGGGGGCAAACTTCCAACTGCTAATGATTTATGTTGTGAACTTTCTGACACTCAACCAAGGTAGGGAATCTCGTAAAAAATGCAACCTCATCCTCCTTACTGATATTTCTTGTCCCCTATTTAATTTAAATTTCAACTTGTAATATTAATTAGGCATAAATCGTATTGCATTTTCTTGACCTAACCCCAAAAGAACATTTCAACACAAGGTCAATAAAAACATAATTAACTTGCAAAATTGAAAAAGAGTTTAAGAAAATAAATGTATTGTTACTCAAGGTAACCAATTCATTCATTACCAAATAAAAAAGGGGAGGGAGGGTGTGGAAAGTTTTGCTATTGACAAAGTAAAAAGTTTGGAAACCTGTGCTCTAGAGTAACCTCAATATACTTTATAGCCTCTTCAGTCCTGAGGTATCATGTACTAAACCTTCGTCTTTTATTTTTTCTACGCAATCCTAATCCACAGAAAGTTTTGTGACCATGGTATCATATACTATAAGGTTTGTTGCTTCTCTGCGCTAATTTTGTATTGCATCCATTTGGGTGTCAGACAGCACCTTGCGTTTTCCAGCGTGAAGCATGTCTCATTTGAATAAGGTAATTCTCACTTATTTCATGGAATTCACATGTTTTCATGAATAATTCTATCTTCTAATACTATGACAAAATGTTTCTAATAATCGTGCATCTTACAATATTTGTAATAAACTGAGGGATTTCGAAACTTGAGGTATCAAATGTGATACCTCGGGATCCTACCCAGTCTTTTTCTGAACAAAGTTTTTGAGGTTATGTTTGATTGAGTTATGTTTATACATTTAGCTTTTACTGAGGACAAAAATGTTTAATTTAGTTAATTGGATTTATTAACAATTAAAGATTAATTGTTCCAGTTCTATCTGACACTGAGTTTGATGATTCTGACGATGGACAACAATTAGCTCAACAATACGAAGAGAAAAATGATGGTGTCAGCTATGATTCAGGAGCATCTGTTCTAGTTTTGTAGGATTGTAAATATTCTAGTTTTGAAGTTTTCTGTATCAAATACTTTGTATTTTTTGTAAGTCAAAGAATTGTTTGTCAATAAACATGTGCTATAATATTATCATAAATTATTTTTCAATTGCTTTAAATATTATAAGAATTAAAAGACCCAATATTAATTTTCCTATGCTTAAAACACGATGGAATAGGAATAAATTTAAAAAAAATATTGTTAATAAATGGTCGCCTTAGAGTTCTGATGTATCATATATGATTCCACCTGTAACAACAACGTAATTTATAAAAAATACAATAAGTGTAATTTTGTCTTACTTGACACAAAAACAACCCGTTTATCACAAAAATAATTAATTTTAAATATTCTCCTCAGTTCAGGACTGAAAAGGATAGGGCAAATTTCAGTGCATATTTTCCAGTTTTTTACTGCAAAAATATTTTATAGATTATTAGTGCTTACATACTGAGTCCCTAGTCATCAAATGTTGGTTTAAAAAAAATGGAGGTACCTGGTTAGCAGCTGCATCCAATAATTCCCATGCAAGTTTCTCAGGAAAATGTATTTTACGTTCCTTGTCTTTCCCAGCATTTATAAGCCATTTTATTGCTAAGAAGAGTGATCGTTTTTCTGTTATTGGCACAGGAACCTATAACATTTTTTAATGATTTTATCTTCATGTATTTTAATATTTGAAATAAGATGTTTATTACAGTCTGATAAATGAAAGGGGAAAATATTCTATTATAATTTTAAGAATACAAAAGTATCTTTTCTACTTTGAATGAAAGCACAACTAAGCATTAGCATAACCAGACATATCAACACACAATTTTGAAATATAGCAAAAAAATCAAAAGTTTTCTCCTTATTGTTTACTTCAAATTGCATACAAAATATTAACAAAAAATGTCATGCTATAACAACTGTGATCAATTAAAAAAATAAGTGCCACGAAAAAGGTAATAGAGTTTTATGTCATTTATCCAAGAAAACTAGGGTACATAAGTAAGGAAGGAAAACAAAACTAAGCACCATTAAAAATTAAAATATTATTAACTAAAATTTGTGAGTTATCAATGAACAATGAAACAAATCCATTTATTTGTTACTTTACAGGAAGGTGTTCATTTTTTAAAATGCATTACGCATTAAATGAAGAGGACAGAGCTCCCAAATAATGATGAATATGTTTAAACAACTCTTAATTACTTGTACATTTGAAAATAAGTATTAATTTAGCCAAATTATCAAGTTTTGTTTGTTACAACAGAGACACGTCAATTATCCAAACATCAATCATCCAAAATGTCAAATATCTGAACTCCTATTTTATCTGAATAATTATTTTTTTTTTTAGGTACTGTATACTATATGTATTCATTTTCTTTTGTAATACTAAATAATTAAAATGATCCCCAATATGATTGACAGTGATAAAAAATTAACGAGATACTGCAGTCAATCGTTTGACTTCAGTGAGCTTTGACAAATTCTACAATAAATGCTTGAGAGCAAGAGAACAAAGGGGACTTTGTTAAACAACCGATTGTAAATACTTAACAGCTGCCATTGACTCGGAATGTTCATTGTTCGCAGAAAACCTACCACCTGTTACTGCATGAAAGTAAGAAACTTTATACAGACAGTATTTTTGAACACTTGCCATTTTTATGTTCGGTTATCCAAATTATCAAACCACTATACACTACATTTATCCACCATATAACACAGACCTGCACAGCATTTTGCACTTTCACTGACCTCAGGAGCTGCGTGCGGGCAACTTGGGTGCAAATGAGAAAATCGATGAAGGGTGGGGATGAGACCCAATCTAGGAGTGGGGACCACCGATCAGAATGCGCAAATCGAAAGATAGAGCGTAAATTTAAAGAGCTCAAAATTAAAGTAATATTGTCTTTTGTATTATATTACAAATGTTTGTTCTCGATATATGACCGGGCGAAATATGAAACTACAACGAATTATACATATTAGATTTCGACACCAAGTATTATAATTGCTTGTAGGGCTTATAATGTAATTCGCTTTGCTACGATGTAATCACAAATTTAGTCTTGTGCTAAACACAAAATTGTGATACTGAATTGTTTTTGTTTGATGATGACAGCAATAAACTATTTTAATGAATTATGATGACAGCAATAAACTAATATGAAAATATAAAGCCCTTTGCATTCTATTTAACCAATACCCATGATTATCTTATGATTGTCCGTAACATATCGTGACAGACGTTTGCTCATTGATCTCTTTTATTCAGTTTCATAATGGGGAAAAATGTTCACAAATGTGCTATTAAACATTACCCTTCTTGGAATTGCCACATATTCTATTTTTATGTCAATCTTGATGTGAAAGATTGCTTTCATGATTTTGTTCATTTTTCTATGATTTGGAGATTATACCATTCCTGGTGAACAATCAATTATTAAATTGCAATTTTGTGTTAGAATTAAATAGTATTTTTCTCTTATATAAGCATATATTTTAAAGCTATTGCTTTAAAATAATGCTTAAGAGTTACAATGAGCATGTTATTTTCTTTAAAAAAAAAAATAGAAAATGAAAATACATACAGTGGTGGATACAAAGGTGGATATACAGCAGTGCACAGAACGTAAACCATGAATTATGACCCTGGTAACTTGAAATACTAGATATAATCCATTTAAACAAATGGGCATATAATTTTGAAGCATGGATCATTGTATTATACTCCCAGACATTTAATCTATGTGCCGCGTCGTGCTACGTCAGACTTCTCCCCTCCCCGCAAAGCTTCCTACTCCCCACTACTTGCAATTTCGGCGCTGCCACGGGCAGGCGAGCAGCTCCCAAGTGCAGAATGCCCGCGGGAGCAGGCATTGTGCAGGTCTGATATAACACAATAGGGTCTTAGGGCACCTTGTCCTTTAAATTAAAATTAAATAGAATACAATTACCAAATTCACGAGTAATGGCGTTATGTTATGAGAATAAAAATGGCTTTTCATTACATATAATGAAGTTTTTCATTTATTCTGTGAAATGCCACATAAAAAAAGTCTCTGTATAAGATGTTGCTTTTCAAAGCCAATACTTTGTAATACTTCAATTAATAATAAATCTTTTTGAGATCCATCCAGTTAAGAAGTATCAAAAGTAATTGTGAAAAAATTACATCTGATATTTTTGCTAATAATCCAAGTCTTTAATTTTCATATACTTCTTATAAATAAAACCTTGACTGCCATAATATGCAGTATAGGAATCCAATACATAAAATTAATGTTAAATAAAATATATTCTTTACCTGATAGCGCACACCACCTCTTTTCACAGGTGTAAGTTCCAACAATGGTTTACTGTTAGAAATTGCACTATGAAGAATTTTCACTGGGTCTTTGATGATGCTTTCCTTTTGGTCTTCTGGAGATTTATGGTACTTTTCAAGCTGGATACGTTTTATTTTTTCAAATGTCTGCATGGTGAACAATTATTACAGTATCATATAAAACTTAATTAACCTTAAGCACAACAAAATAAATGAATTTGAGTCATTAAAGATAATTACAAATTAAAAATTTTACAAATATAATGAAATTAAAACATACTAACTGAACTCAGGAAATTTCATAACACAAAAGGAACAGCTATAGAAAAGTTTTACATATGCACTATATAAAAAATTGAAAACCCTGAAAATATTGTTTCTTGTTACTCCAAACATTTTCTCCAGTATTAATGAAATAAGGGAGATTTACAAACTCACGTACAATAGACTCACTATGAACACAATGTTTAACATGTTTTTGGAAATGAAATGTTACATGGGCTGAAGTCTAGTGTACGGTACCACTTAAGGAAGTCGTTCAAATTGGCATTTCGTGTATCTTTATGTGTTTGCAACTGCGCAGTTTAAATACTAGAGGCATTCTTATAAAGTTCTTACTGAAGTGATTTTGTTATAAAAGTGTATTGGTAATTATGCGGTGGATAGACTCAAGGTTGTTTATAGTGAATGCGAGGGCCGAAGGCCCGAGCCTCGCCGTGATTTGGATCCGGGCGAGCGAAGCGAGAAAACTTGCCTTTGAAAGTAATTTGGCGTTATAATGCGGCAGAGACAGAGCTTATGAGGGCGACTAAAAAGTGTATGAGCCATGAAAATTGCCTATCGGTAAGTTTTATTCATTTTGCATCGCTTCTCTAAGGGTGTACCGTACACCCTACTTTAACTGTTACATGTTTACCAAGATCTTTACATGTAAGTTGAAGACTACAGCAGTAAACCCTCCTATCCGCCTTAACTGAATAACTATTGCATCACGTATAATTACACTCAATGTTGTTTTTTTTTGTTTTGTTTTTTTTTTTCATTCAAAACAATGAAATAACAAATGTCTTCAATAAATCAAATGCAAAAATGACTAAGACTGTTCGCATAGATGTAGTTGGTCTGGAAAAATGTCATAATGAACAAATGACAATAGATACACACTCTTTATAATAATTTTACAATATTAAAATTAACTTTTTATACTTAAAAAAAGGGTTAAAAAGAGCAAGTGATCTAGGGCCCACTACCTTTCATTTAAAGAAAATTAATTTAAAGAAAATTTAAAAAGAAATTTGTTTGAGTAGAAAGTTTAAACAGTTAACATAGGATGTACGGTACACCCTTAGAGAAGCGATGAGATATGAATAAAACTTACCGTTAGGAGATTTTCATGGCTCATACACTTTTTATTCGCCCTCATACGCTGTCTCCGCCACATTATAACGCCAAATTACTTTCAAAGACAAGTTTTCTTGTTTCGCTCGCCCGGATCCAAATCACGGCAAGGCTTGGGCCTTTGGCCCTCGCGTTCACTATAAACAACTTGAGTCTATCCACCGCATAATTACCAATACACTTTTATAAGAAATCACTTAAGTAAGAACTTTTAAATTGCGCAATTGCAAACACATGAAGATGCGCGAAATGCCGATTTGAATGACTTTTTTAAGTGGTACCGTAGACTAGACTTCGGCAGTTTAAAATTTTTTCTAAATGAAAACCCCTAGTTTTTAAATACACAGATTTTAAAGAAAATATCTGAATGCACTTGTCTTGTAAAGGAAATTACACATTTTACACACAAAAAATGCCATATCTTGTCAACTGTCAATAATTAGTTTATAAAATGTTAGTGTATTACAGGTGTTAACATCCACATCTTTTTGTGTGTCCTTATTTTTCTGGATACAAGAGGAGTGAGAGGTTGGTTTATTTTGACAGAAGTACTATTTTATCAAATCTTTAGTTCTTTCTGCAATTCAAAATAGTTCAACTAATTTTTTTAGCTAATTAATTCAGCTAATTTTGGTAAAGGAGTGGAGGAAGGGTTGTGGGGCTCAAGGAAACTTGCACATAAAATACATTCATTTGCATTTTCTTGCACAGAAATATTTTAGATTGTCTTAAGTTTATTTAAACTCTTTCCAGTACCTTTTCTATTAATTCCCGGGCTAAAGCTTTCTTACCACACCTCATCACATGATTAGTAAATTTCCTAAAACATACAAATGTAATGAAACAGTTATTTTTTTGAGGACATAACATTTTCATGTGAAAATATATTTAATTGATGGAAATCATATCTCATGAATAAGTACCTCGTTAATTCGTCATGAAATAGTGAACAGGTTTCATAACTCTGCGCTGCTTTTATAGGGATAAGTTTAAGTGTTTCAGCCTCTCCACTCTGAATTAGTTCTTTCCGTTTCTCTGTAGTAACGTGAGGATTTACGTAATGCGGACCGTACGAACTGTACGTTTTATGTAATAACTCTTCATTCCCCCTGAAAAATAGAGATTGAGTAAATACATTCTACATCTACTCGCCTTTTCCCCTCCGGCACTTTTAAGGACATGATAGTAGTGGTTATGAGATATAGGTTAGTAGTATACAGTAGTACAGATTTTTTTATATGTATTAGAATTCAATTGGGAGTCATTAACAATATTCAACCAAGCACCTTCGATAGAATGACACATTTCTTGGAGCAGTTAATACACATAGCCTAATTACACCCAAAGCCGTCATTGTGACACTATTTATGTCGTTTCAGCAGATCTTCGTCCACTATTCTGCCATTACGGCACCAGTCCAACCACCAGATCGCACATCTTGTCACTCTGCCAGTGTATGCCAAGAAAAGATAAACCACTTCATTGGTGCATTGCAAAATGGTTCAAAGTCTGTTTACAGATGTGTTCTGCTGTGAATCGTGGTCCAAACAATCTACTTGTCAAGAACTTATGAAGTATATAAATTAAGTGCGTGGAAACAACCTCATGGACTAATGTAATCTACAGTAAACAAAAAGTGGACTTTCAGAAGAGGGGAGGTTTTGCCAAAGAATGTGTGACTTGTAGTATGGAGAACTGTATGGTAACTTCGGTGTATGGCTAATGAAAAGTGCCGCGAATGTTTCAAAAGTAAACCCAATGTTTTATATTGCGCTTTTAGGGCAATTCATGTTGTTTAAAGGCCCTGACAAGGTGTCGTTCGTGGTAGAAAATACATCTGTATTTTTATACACAAAGTGAAACAAAAATTTCAAAATGGCGGAACACCAAGGAAATCCATCAAATCATATTAATCAAGGTGTGTTTTAAATATTAACGTAATGTAGGGATAAGTCTTACAGCATCTATTGGCATAAATGCCTTTACTTGCTATTTGCTTGAGCCAGAAGTGACTCGTACGACTCTTTTCGAATTAATCAATAGTGATCATAGAGGTTATCTACCTTACGTATTATTGTAAACATCTTAGTAAATACGTGTCGTAGCTGTGACAGCTCTCAAAACTCCACAGTTTTACTCTTGCACGTAGAATGTTGGCGAATGTAACGGATTTGGCTACTTCAATAATCACTGTTTTCTATTATGCCCCATGAAGGTTCTCTTTACAACCAACCTCTAGTAACAAATTCAGTGGAGTTCACGTTGCCTGTTGCAGCGGAGAAGCGAAGAACTTTGAAGCTGAGTTTTGGTTCGTCGCCTAGTGGATTTCCACTTGGTGGGCCATCTACCCATCCCATTCAACCTTTCGTGTGAGTAATGTTATGTTTGTCGTTTTCCCATAACTTAGTTCAAGGATGTGCACGAAGTTTTGAATGTGTATTTGATATCAGGTACACAGCAGAAGATAGATTTAGCAGCAGTCCTTCCAGAACGCGAATTCCAACCCAGCGCCGAGCTTACCCCTACGAGGAAGCTGAAAAAACAAGGTAAGATGGAATAGTCTACATCATTTGGTTCTTATTCCATTTGAGAGGTGTAACTTAATGACATTTAATTGTTTTAGGGATAGGTTTGCTTTTGGACAATCAACAGGAAAACTAAAGGTGTCTCCAGAATTGGTAGGTTGAATTTGCAATGCATTTTATGTATTATTACTTAGATACAAATATTATTTAAAATTTTTATTCAAATACAAGATATTTTCTTGACAACTATTCATGCAACACTTTCACACAACTTCTTTCGAATGTTTTGGGCAATTTTGGTTATGCTACTGCCAAAGATTAGATAGCTAGGAAAATGATTATTGTTAACAGACCTGGGGAAATCGGAGAATTTGTACACCCTGGAATAATCAGTGAATTTTCAGTTTGTTCAGGCAGTATTTTCAGATAATTATTTTACGTTTGAAAATTTTAATTTTTTGAAAGTATGCATACTTATTCAACTTCTGAATATTATCATTGAAATTGTCTTAACTATAAATTGTCATGGTTTAATACAATATTAAAACAATATTTTACCAGGTTAATACATCTGGAATATCTGTAATATAGATTAATTAAATTAAATTTTCTCATCCCCACTAGAAGACAGTAACCATAATATTGGTCAAAATATTAACATATATGTGTATTGACTTCATAGGTCAGTTTGGAAAGATGTCTAAATTATCTTTAACAAATATGAAAAGTACAAGCACCTCTTATTGTATCTGTAATGGGCCTGTAATTTGTGCCCCTTGTGGAGTGTAACTTGTGCCTCTTAGTTGTCTCATCTTGGCATATCTGGCTTCCTCTCCTTGAACAACACTAGTGCTGGAAAGAGACATCATTCAGTTTTTTCCCCAAAATAATGTTCTTTTTGATCTGACTGAACTTGCTGTAATTTTGAAAGGAATCTTGATATTTTGAGGGGGCTTTGTACAAAGTTCATACTACATTTTAAAAATGTGAATCCAAATTTTTTCTTCCAATTTCTTCTTTCAAAAGAGGCCCTTTTTGTTAATTTGTTATAAAATTTGAAATTTGCCAAGCTTTGATAATGTGTGGAGAGTTCTGAAATCCATGAGCACAGATGAAAAAAGTAATTGTGCAGACATTATTACATCGTTAACGCTTGACATTTTTAGCTTACTGCAGAAAAACATAAATGGCCACTGCCTGCTAGGCTTGGTTCTCATGAGAACGCAGAATGTAGGTATTCCCCTAGCTTGCTACTTGTATAAAATGGGAGAATGACCATGATCTTGTAAAATTTTTCAAGGCTGCCCTGTTATAGGGGTGTTTTTGCGTGAGAAATACATAATGAATAAACAGCTATGTAAATGAATTAGATGTAATGTTACAACTTTTTAATTTAAGGTTTGGAGGAATGCCCTAACTTCATTATTTTTTATTGTTCTGTACTGAAACAATAATCCCTTTTTAATAGTGTTAATCCATTTTAAATAATTAAAGTGTATTACTATTGGAGAGGGAATTACCCCCAGTCCTTATAACAGATTTAAGGCAATAAATAAATAAATAGAAGATTGCAAATTATTGAAGGAAAAAATGGTCACATGTGAAATCCACAAAGAATGTTACCATAGTGCATAACTTGGAAATAATGCATGTGAAGCCCTTGTACACCAGGAAGTGAAATCGTTTCTTATGCCCTAAATCTACGAAATGTGGTCTCTTTGAACTTTCTACTACATTTTTGGGGAGCATTCTCACTCTGTAGCATGGGTTGTGGGAAATATTCAAAGTTAGGTTCCAGTATGAAAGTATTTTCAGTCTAGGGATGCGATATCGATGTCAGTATCTTCAAACCATTGGTGTTTTTGTAGAAACATCAATATATTAACAGTAGTGTTTTTTTAACATCAATATTTTGTGTTTGATCTTTTCATATGTTTTGTTTCTGAAATAAAATTCCCACAAACACAAAACTAAAAAACTGTAAAAGTTAATACATGAAATAATAACTGATGGTAACACTGTTATTTATGTGTTGGAAACAAAGAAACGCTACCTTCCTACTTTGTACCATCTTCATTGATCAAATTATCTTGCCCGAGTTGACCTCATGCTCTTGTATTTCCTCTTTCTTCATATTAATTTTCATATTGGGATGTGGTCAACAAGTACGCTGTTGGCGCGATCTGCCCCTTCTCCTACTCTTATTCGGTGAATTGATATACACGAACACTGCCAAATTAAATTTTAATGTGCATGAATTTAAAGTTAGAGGTTACTAATCCAGGCTAAAAACACTGATGGTGAAAAACATCAATGGTTTTGAGTTGATATATTTTGAAGATCTATGTATGAATTTTGAACGTCAATGTTTTGTAATCAATGTTTCATCATTACTATGTTCTAATTGTACTCATCTTGATATTTTTGTAGAAGCTGTCAGACTCTTATGAAGTGTGGGTTTGGTTTTGAATATTATTTTGTGTAAGATGTTCTAATCTTTTTGCTATTTCTTTGATGCGGATATTGGTCATTATTATTTTCCTGAAAGCCTCTTGGGATTCGTTTTTAAACAATTTACTCAAAGCAATCACTTCAATTAAAAAACATTGTTTTATGTTTAACCTAGGAGAAGTTGCATCCCTCTGACAAATGTAACTGATTGTGTGGGAGGAAAAGGATGAAACCAAGTTTTGATGCAAAGAGGTTTTCTAACAACAAGAAATAATTTTCATATATATATGTGTGTGTGTCTCTCTCTCTCTATATATATAGAGACACACACACACACATTAATTGATATCCTCTATTAAAAGACAATTGATTTGACAATGTTCATGTTATTTCAGTCAGTAATAATTATTGACACACATTCTCTACAGTCCATTAATGTGATTTGCTTACTATTTTCTTGAATTCTTTAGATTCACAGGATATTTTGCAGTCCAAATTTTGCGACTGGATTTCTTTCCCTTCTTGTTCATCAACTTCTGATTCTTGTTATTCTTTAAATTACAATTACTGTGTTATATTTTTAATATCAACTCTTGTGGCAAGCTTGTCACAGTATCATCACTTGAATATTATAATCATCTGAATCATATTGTTAATTCGTACTTGGTTGCAAACTCATGAAAGTTCATAAAGCTCCCTTGGAATGAGTTACAGGAAATTTATCTCCTTGTCATTGCATTGCTAACGTAAAAGGGCAGGCAGGAGTTTTGGGACCCATGGGTCACAAGCAAAATAAATAATTAAAGAATTGACGGAGTGTTTGGATCCATTTGATAAACAATGGAATTTGCAATTTAAGGATTAGGGAAAGAACTGTAAATTACAAACGTGTCAAAAATTCTGAAACAAAATTTTACATGTAATAATTAAGTTTGGAGTCCAAATTTTCCTGCACAACCCTTCATACATTAAAAACAAATATTTTTTAATTTAAATTAGGTTTGTTATAGATTCATTTTTGGCATTGAATTCATTATTCTGAAATGCAAAGCATAGTTTAAAATTGTGAATATCTCTAAATATTGAGGTTTTTATGTTCAGGTATATGATTTTACATCCGATGACCTTCAAGATCTTGGAGAAATTGGCCGTGGAGCATTTGGTACTGTTAATAAAATGGTCCATCGACGCAGTAATACTGTCATGGCTGTGAAGGTACACAATGTTTTGGTCTTAAATATGAATTGAAAATACTATGAACAAGTATCGGCTTTTATATTTTCTCATTTATTTGTGGATAGCAACTCCAAAAATATTCTGTAAAACTACAGATTTATTTCCAATATTCTTATTTATTTGACTGATGTTTATTTTATGGCAATAAATTCACGATGATACTACAGCCTTAAATGCATGTCTGTTTCAGCGAATCCGGTCCACTGTAGATGAAAAGGAGCAGAAGCAATTGCTCATGGACCTGGAAGTGGTGATGAAGTCTAATGAGTGTCCTTACATAGTGCAATTCTATGGGGCTCTATTTAAAGAAGTAAGTTATTTGAAAGAGCTGTATTACATGGTAACATGTTGGTTTTTGATTCAACCTCAATGACTGTTTTGATCATTCAAGATGGTAAACACTGAATGTTCATCTTCCTCTGGAGAGGAAGTAAAGTGTACTATTATATTTTTTGTGTATATGCAAGTACACACCAATTTACATTTGACATATTTTCACATTTTTTTTCTTCTTCAAAATTCACTTGTCATCTATAACATTATTGTATTCCAGCATACGAAAAATTTGTTGTTACTATTCAGATATTGTCAGATAAACGTTGGGTCAACTGTGAGCTTTTTACAGACCAATAGTAATTTGACTATAAAACTTCAATTAGTAGGAATGTGCTGTAGTTGACAATAACGACAGTAGCAGCGAATTTCTTGACTTTACAGGAAAATCATGTTTTATTGTGAAGTAAAATGATCAAAATAAAAGCCAAAAGAGTTTCTTGAGGTGATTTTTTACTTTTCTGTATACTGTACATACATATAGGGCTAAATTAAGGGGGGGAAATCTCCTAACACATGGTGCAGCCAGAATCCCTGTTTTGCGAGTCCTTGATACTGAAAAACTAATTGAAAGCAAAACATCTGTCCATCCATCTGTAAAAAACGCTAGTGACTAAACCTTTCAACCAATTGGCTGATCTTGTGGCCCCTTGAATTTGAAATTCACGTTTTAATTTTGGAAGGTACTTTACACGAAGCCCATGAGACATTCTCAAAAAAATTTAATTTAATTCAGTGTCTTCCTCCAACTACAAATTTGTAGATGGAGATTTTTCCTTCAAATAAAATTTGTTTCTTTGTAGTGAGTTCTTTCTTTAAGGTCATGTACATTTTTTTAAAATTTTTGTAGTTTTCGTGCAATATGTGCAATTTTGAAAAAAATACAAAAACAAGAATTTCTCAAAAACAGCTCCAAATTTTTTCTTTAAACTTTTCGTAGGGATAGTGCTAAATATACTTATATTAGATGACATAAACGCCATATTGCTCACCTTAAAAGAAACATATTGGCTGTATTGTTGATTATTTTTAGCAACAGTTTGAATGAAATCATTTTCATTCATTTCATTTCAGCTTACCTGTTTTAGTCAAGTTGAAATATGTTAATGGTTATGTAACAATTTTCAAATCTTTGTTAGGTAATTTTTCTACATAATTATGAAACTCGTAGTTTTAGGAATTGTTAAATTATTTTTCAGGGTGATTGTTGGATTTGCATGGAGCTCATGGACACATCTTTGGATAAATTTTACAAGTTTATTTATGAAAAATTAAGGCAGCGAATTCCAGAAAAAATCATAGGAAAAATTACTGTAGCAGTAAGTATTATTTTTGCTCACTTACAAAAGATTTTAGGCAGCTGGAGCAACTTGCACCCAGGCCTCGACTTAATTGAGGTCCAGATTTTTTTTCATTCAAAAGAAATAAAAAATAATGTTTCTCCAATCTAAATTGAGTTAATTCTTAGTTGACGGTACGGTTCACGTAAAAGAACTAGTCACACCAAGAAAGATGTGGTCTCTTTGCTTTTGGTTCATTCTGTCACAGTGCAGTGTCTTTGCTTCCACATTGCATAGCCAAATTACTTTCAAATGTGATTTTCTCTCTTTGTTCGCTAAACTCAGATTGTCAAAGTCATAGTGAGGCTCGGGCCTTCAACTCTCGCGTTCACTATAAACAACCTTGAGTCTAACCACTACATAATTATCCATTCACTTTTATAACAAAATGCTTTAATGGTTAAGTTCACTCTCTGAAATGAATAAAATTGAAAACGCACCTTAGTCTTTGCACCTAGTTGGGTAAATTTCCTACACACCCATGTACACTCTTTTTTTCTGTCTTTCCGTAAATTGCATTTTAGAATGACACTTTAGGCATTCACACTCTTTTCGCAAAATATGATATTTTTGGCACCATTATATAACATTAATAGCCTCATCTTTTTGTGTATCACCAAAGATACACCTGTTCAAAACCTCCATTGTGAACACACTGGCCTCCAGTATTCAAACTGTGCAGTTGCAAATACTTATTGAAGAAAGAACACTACAAACTTTGTTTAGAATCGAATCCAATGAACAGTTCACAGTGAACGAGAGTCATACCCTAAAATAAGAATTAGCCCTAAATTTAACGCAACAAGTTATTTCTGATAGATGAAATTAATTTTGTTTATGAATTTGGGGAGGAGGGAATTTTTTGTTTGAAATGAGGATCAACTGCCCCAGGCCCCTGGATTTCTCTGGGCACATGACAACTCTGCACTCACTTCCACTTCTTGATATCAACGTCTTGGTTAAAGTTATTTGTCTTTTTTTTTTAAAAATATAATAAATCTTTTAATTTCTTTTTTTAGACTGTTAAGGCACTCAACTACCTGAAGGAACAATTGATGATTATACATCGTGATGTGAAACCCAGTAACATTTTGCTTGATAAACGAGGCAACATTAAATTGTGTGATTTTGGCATATCAGGCCAATTAGTAGACTCAATTGCTCGGACTCGGGATGCTGGTTGTCGACCATACATGGCAGTAAGTTATATTGTTAATTTACTTGCTTTTATTGTACAAGAAACAATAGTGATGTATGATAATATAAATTTGAATCAAAGAAAAGTACATTCACATATAGGATTGAGTCAGTGAAGACTTTTGGCAGATTGGAAGATAGGTGAGCATCAGTGGCTTGATATATACTACAAAATATATCTTTTCTGGTATGTTGAGTACATTTTTGCCTCAGATGAATCAAATTTACACCCATTTCTGCCAAATTTCATGTGTGTATGTCTATATGTGTAATCCAACTTTGTTTGCTCAGAGATTAACAGTTTCTTTGGCAATTCAGTCTAATTGGGTCTCTTCCTGCAAAGAGACCCCTCCCATTCCATGAGCTGTAATTCATGAGTATCCCTGACTTAATCACTTTAATTTTTAAACATTAACAGCATCCTTGTATTTCAGCCAGAGAGAATTGATCCTCAGCGAGCTCGTGGTTATGATGTTCGCTCTGATGTTTGGTCACTTGGCATCACCCTGATGGAAGTGGCAACTGGGCGTTTTCCTTATCCAAAATGGAACTCTGTTTTTGAGCAGCTTTGTCAAGTGGTACAGGGTGACCCTCCACGACTCTCACCTAATGAAAATGGAAACCATTTTACCATGGATTTTGTCAACTTTGTAAATACTTGGTATGTTATAAGAAAAATATACTGTGATAAAGTTCAAAGTTGAAGAAGTGTACATTTGAATTACTGTTTTTTATGGGAAATGTTTTGCAGTTTGATAAAGGAAGAAACACAACGGCCCAAATACAACAAATTATTGGAACATCCTTTTATTCGGCGCAGTGATGAGGCAGTTGTAGATGTTGCCCAGTATGTTAAAAATATACTGGACAACATGGCTAACAACGGTGCTCCAATGTTCACAACCAACCAGCCCTGATGGCGCGGGGCACTGGCACTGGCTGAAGAACGGTGCGCTCGAGTACGTGCCCCACTCGCAGCTTGGCTGGCAGGGCACTGGCCATCTGCACCCAGCTGAGAGGCATCTGGACTCTTCTGTCTGTGCCAGGACACATTGCACTGTGCACCTGCAGTGTACCTTCCAGTGTGCATGTACATTTTCAATACCTAATGACCAGTCACCAGTGTATATTTATTTGATGTGGTGTAACAGCAGATTGTGTGATAAACTCCACCTTTGAACTGCAGTCCTCCAGCCAACTGCTTGTTAATGCATTGAACAGCTTATTCTTTGGCTGTTTGTTTGCTATCCCTGTATAGTAGTAATACATACAATAAGAAGGGGTGTGTAGACTTAATGCAGTGTATACTGTATTCTTTGTTTTGCTTCTGGAAATACCAGATCTTGTGGGAGCTGGTCATGGTGTTAAAGTTGGCTGAGACATCTCATTTTCTGGTCCCAAGATTAACTTTTATGGATTCTAACAAGGTCGTGTTTGAGGAAAGAAGACAAAGAAGAAACACTGAATCTTTAAATAAAATTTGTAATAAAAAATAAGTTACATCTAAAACATAAAAGCAATCTACAAAATATCCAACTTGTATTCTGAGATCTTAAGTTGTATATAAAATTTACAAACTTGTCATATAGCAAAAAATCTACTAGGACGGTGCTGAGGCAACTTGTTCTGAGGAACTCTCAGTGGCATCGCGCAGCAAGAATAGGTCTGGTCCTTAACTCTCATCTCACTTGTATAACTTCGATGCATTTTACACCAAATGGCACCACTTCTTATGGCACATCACTATCCATGATTGTTTTAGTAAAATATTTTCCAAGCTCCTCTTTTTAATTTCTCCTTAAATAGTTCTATGATATATAGGTCTAGCACAATAGGATGATCAAATGCAACATTCCACTGATTCTCATTAGAACAAGTTCCGTTTTATTTTATGCCTGTATTTCAACTTTTCTCATGAATGTATTGTTAGGGCTGTCTGGCATTGAAGAAAGCTACTGTTCACTTAGTTACATTTTATGTGATGTACAACTCTCCAATCAGATTTAAAACCACAATTATGTCATCACAATTGAAAAGATTACTACTTGTTTCAAGTATTATTTCATATCTAGGTGTATTTCCATTTCATCCTAGTTTGCAAGACCTATACTTACTTTTTATATCCTTGCTTGTAATTATTTCTATAAACAATCCAAGAATTCTACCACAGCATCAATGCTGTTTAAAAAGCAGTTTTAAAAAAATAAATTATTGATGAAATATGTTCTTTCATAAAATTATATCTCTTTTTTCTTCTTTTACTTAACCCTTATACAATTTGACACAATTGCAAGCACCTTATAAAAATTTTCCAAATTTTTCTCATACCCTGTATGTTGCATTAACTATCCTGATCAATATACTGTACAATTTATCAATCTTATGGTATTGTTTTTGTCAAACTGCTCCCAAGATCACTTTAAAACAAACTCCATTAACTTGAAACTTTTTGGAGAGTAGGTTCCCCATCACAATTCCAGTTCAACATCAATTTGAAGATGAGAATCTCCTGCCTGAAGAGATTTATAGGCAGAAATCAAATCGACAGGCTGGGCTCTTTCAAGAGTTTTCTTCTGCCTATAATTGATATTTTTTTTTAATATATATATCTTGAAATTCCTTCTCTCTAACTCTGCCACTTGCATTCTCTCCCTTTGCTGCTACGCTTCATCAATTTGCCAATCACTCTGGGCAACCCATGGGCTTTGTTGCTGCCCTCAGGCATGCACACACATGGCTGGGTCTGTGTGCTGCTGAGTTGTCCATAACTACTGTAAGTCAAGCATTGTAGCATTTCATTTGGTATGCCTGCCAGCAGATGACACTCGCTGCCTCCAGCCTTCCCTTAAGCTACCTGCCACCTGCTCTCCCTTCAGCATCAACAGAAGCGCCTTCCCCCCACCTCAACACCCACCACCCCCGCTGGGCTGCAGGGCAACTTATTGCACACTCACCACACAGCCAAGACCTGCATTCAACTAAAATTAACATTGCACTAAGTACAGAGCCCAGGCTCTGGAAGCCTATAATAGAAGGCAACAATTTCTGAAGGCCTCATCACCAACTAATGCACAATATTGCATGCAAAATAGTTCATTCAGCCACTTGTAGTTGGCAAGAGACCTGTCTTGTCTTATGCCTACTGGCTTTTTCTTTTCTTTTCTTTTTTTCTTATATGCAAGCTACTGAGAAGGAACTTGCTAACGGTCTCAGTCATTACTAGTTGCTACACGCTAAAGCTCATTTGCAACACTGTGCAAATGTAAAGGAAGAACAGATTTAATGGGTCAGCTTCATTTCTGACATCAATGCCTTTCACCCTCACAATAAGGTAACATGTGCTAGATTGGCATGCACCACCACATCCATTACAGCCTGAAAAACCACTTGCACATTGGCTGTGTCTGTGGCTGTGGTGAAATGTGGGTACAGTGGTCGAGCAGAGTTGCGATTCCTAACTGCAAATTTATGTTGCACAAAGAGGGCCCCCCTGTCCACATCATAATCAGGTCCTGCAACAAATCACATTCTAAGTATTAGCCTCAATTCTTATCACTATCAGAATACTTAGATGCTAATGCATCTCTAAATTTTATGGGCATCCCATCAGTACATGCCAAATGCTGAGAAGTCAACCAGCAATCACAAGAACCATTTGTAGTTCCAAGAGCAACATCAAAATATGTAGAAAAAAATGTGTAAGCATTCCTCAGATGAACACAATGTATCATTACAGGATATGTAATATAATCATTTGATTATTGGTTGATGCTGTTATTTTAATTTTCCTTGTCCACTAGTACTTTCAGTGCAATTTCCACTCCTTTTTATGATTACAGACACATATCCATACTTCTTATAAAATATTGACAATATATCATTTCAGTGCACTGCATTAACTTACCTTTGTAATCAGGGAAGTACAGTCGTAGATGGCGACCAGAATAAAGAATCTTTTCCCGAAAGAGGTCAAGCTTGTTCAAGAAAAGCACAAAAGCAGCTTCACGGAAGAATCTATTGTTGACTATTTGCCCAAACAGAGTGAGACTTTCCTCAAGGCGATTGACAGAAGGATCCTCCTAAGAAGAATTTACAATTACTTCTCATCTGTTTCTAAATACTACTTACTACATTTTTCACTACTACAGTTTTTATCATTCAATTTATCATATATTTGATCAATATCATTATTTTTCACAAAGTTATGGAAACCAGGGAAATATAACTATTATGCAGGAAGCTATGAGAACATTATATTCCTAAAGCATTTTACAGAACACTCAACATTTTAACTATACATGAGTCAGAAATAAGTTATTGAAATATTTACCACAACAGTTTGAACCCAATAGCAAGAGAAAAATCAAAGAATTTAACCTGAAATTTTTAAAAAACTCCTTCCAGAAAAGTAGCTATTTTTGACTTGTGCTCTTACTCCAGGCAGAATAGAAATAATCACAAACATTTTGCACCAATTACTTAATTTACCCGAATGTAAGACAAACCCCTAATTTTGAAGAACACCCCTGAGAATTTTTAAATTTTTTAACTATTTAGTCAAAATAAAATTGGAATGGGGAATATAATGTGACCGCATATTTTTCGAATGAGATATTTGGAGGAGAACTTTGATGTACATTTGGGTAAACATGGTACATTAATTAAATCAACAAAGTAAACAATTATTACGTATTTGATCCCTCGGAATTGAAAACTAAGAACAAGTTTTTGTTAGATATTATTTGAGAATATACAGTTGACTTCAGGTATAGTGAACTTCTGGGGACTAATATTTTTGGTTTGATTTCACATTGCCCACTCTCTAAGTATCGCAGTCTTGACATCCTTCAATCTCTCTTCCATTGTTGGAACACCGTCCCACTCTCCAAAGGTCCTTTTACTTGCCTAATAACATACGAGATCCTTTCAATAGTGGCATGGTGCAAGCAGCAACTGAAACTGATCGCTGAATGAAACATTCCAGGTCTGCTACCTCCACCTCAGGAGAAACTACTTCGATTATGATCTTTGGCCGACGATATTTTTTCCAAGTTGAGTAATGTTGGAATTTGTAGCATAAAATAAATAAATAAATATATATAATATATATATATATATATATATATATATATACATACTCCCCCCCCCTCCTTCAGAAGGGACTTAATTTCCAGAACGTATTTCCTACGTTCACTGTGGCCAAGGCTCAGTGCTCACTGTAACAGAATCTTCTTATGTTTATTTGGAATGTATGTGAAACAGGACCAACGACTTAGGTTCTATATGACCATGAGTTCACTATAACTGGAGTCGACAGTACGTTAAAATTAGGAAGAGAGAGCTAAGAAGGAGACAAGTGAAAATAAGTCTTCTGTGATTAACTCCTTTAGAATGCACATGACAATAACGACACTCCACAAAATAATTAAACAACATAAAAATAATTTTGAGTAATAAATATTTACAAGTTATCTTTAATTCTTCTACAAATATTTAATCTTCGAAGGTGGTTGTTTCTTGATGAATTAAAATTAATTTTTGATTATTATTTAGCATATTTTAATGGAATCATCACGGTGTCCTACTTTGTAACTTACCAGACTTATGTAGAACATTTTAGAGATTACAATTAAAAAAATAAAAATAAAATAGGTCAAAAAATAATTTTTAAAAACTTGAATGATTTCAGTACATACAACAAAGGAAAGAGCATCTTTTGTTCTTTAACATCGCAAAATATTAAATTTCTGTCACAATTACAACACGAGTTAAAAATATATTAGAAAGCAGTTTTTCAAAAATTTTGAAAATTAATGTTGAAAAATAATACTTGGGAAATAATGAAAAACACAGTCTTCATATTTTTGCTTATACTCTTCACAAAAAAAAAAAATCTGGGACATCAAAGTCAAATTTTCCTTAAATTTTGGCAATTTGATGTGGAATTATCCATATACAACAATGCAAATAGTCAATAGTTTATTACGACCATCTACATTTGTTACTTTCCTTTAGATCAAAGCAAACCAGCAAGCCCAAGAACCATTTGTTATAAAACAATACATTGTTGGTTAATGCTGTTATCACAAACATAATCTTATATTTTCCAAGCAAACAAAAAATCTCAAATTATAATAGTATTTGTGGAACGGTTAACTTCAATAAAAAAATTTGCTAAAACAACTGCTATCAGAATCATTTTTTGTTTACTTAATCACTTAAAACATCCTAAGGTAAAACAGGAGTACTACTGATTTATGTAGCATTGTTGAGCCAAAAGAGGAAATTAATGTATAGTTGATTCCCTGGCAAATTGCTTTTCAAGGACAAAGCAATTTCTGGCAGCATTGTATCTGAATAGTCAACCACTCAGAAATCAAATATGTCAACATTACCAACAAATTCATTAATCAACTTTTCTCAACACCAATTTCTGATGACTTATGATTGGGAAATTTTTCAGCTTAATTCACTGAATTAACATTGTCAAAAGGAAAATGCTACATCACACAATAAATCAAATTAGTATTGAGAATTGAACAGATGCCAAGTTTGCAAGAAAATAATCTATTGAGAAACTTGTGACCAAATGCAAACATTTCTGCAAATTTAGAGACCACATGAAGTGGTAAATTGGATTAGTGGATAATGAATATGAAGAAAGGAACCAAGAATCACAAGGATGTCCAAAATTCTGAAAGAAAAATAACTTAATAAGAGGAGCCCTAATTACCCTCTCCCAAATTAATGATATTAGCAAAAAGAATATTCAGGAGAAACATGACAACTGAAACAAACATTCTGGAGGCATTATGCACGTTTTGCTTAACATATGGTTTTCTCATAAGTAGCAATGAAAAGGAATTGCTACAACTTCTTAAAGTTATTTGAAATAATCTGCTTAAGAGCTTAAAGAAGTAGGAAATACTTGGAGCAAAATTCACAAAAACAAAATGTCTTATTGTAATATTATAAAATGAATCTGCTTTATAACACTTCATGTTTCCACATTTGATTTGTTTATTGGAACCTAACAATAATTATTACTATAAATAAAAGAAACTACAGGTGCTCTAACAGTGCATACTCTCTTGCATTATTTGCAATGGCCAATGCAATATTATAATACTACATGAACCAGCAAAAGTGTTTCCAACCAGTGAACATTATTTTTCCAAGCTGGGTTTCAAATAACAAATCAGTCACATTACCCTTACACCACCAGCCTCAATGTTAAACTCTACCTTTCCCCACACTTTAGGTTAAATATTTGCATTTTCAAAAATTCAGAGATTTTTATTTACATTTCAAGAACTAAAGATCTTTCCACTTTTTCATCACCATGGTCCCAAAATACAAAGTTTTTCTGTTGAAAAATCACTGATTTCTGAAGCAGCATTACAATACCTCCTCTTTACATAGAAACCTACTCTTTATGTAAAAAGGTGAGAATGTCAAAAATACAAATAAATAATTTTCACTAATACGAGAGACAAAAATCCATCTTAAAACCAAAGACTTTGAATTATGAAGAAATAATCATTGCTACCAATTATTTAAATATTAACAGTGTTCTGATTTTCTTTCCATTGTTGCTATCAGCCAAAAATTTAAATTGTAAGACAGTAAAACACAAATACTAAAGGATAACCTGTTACAGATCTATAAGAATTCAATGTGTTTTAATCTTAATTAATACAAGTCAATTAAGAGAAACATTACATACCACAAGTGTCATATCATAACCACTCAGTGATACAACAAACATTACAGCACGGACATCATCAAAACAGTAAATCCACTTTCGGCGTTGAGATCTCTGTCCTCCAACATCAAACATACTGCAATAAAAGCATGAACAGTTGCTTTATTTGACTGCTATCACAGACATTCTGAATAATTTCTATGCAATTTATAAAAAATTTCTGCAATTTGAAAACCATAAATATCTGTTCAAACAAACTTAGAAGTAGTCTTTAACATAAACTCATGGAAACATGCAGCACACCGAAATTTCTGGCTTCAATATTAGAAGTCTCAAACCAGATCAAAAATAATTTTTAACTTTGCACGTTTTTAAAAAAAGTTATAAGTGTTCATGAAAATCAAAACTATACAGTTTTGATAAATGCACTTGCTTCTACTCTTGGAAAAAATTTACACAAAAATTTGCAGCCATTTTCCAGAAAATTTTGGAAACATTACAGAGGCTTCATGTAAAGTACCCCCAAAAATTGAAATCTTAGTAACCTTCAGAATGGCACAACCAGATATTACTCCTCATGAATAAACAGAGGTTCTGCTCAAAAGCTTCTAAACTGACAGAGGTGTGTGTGACATGCGTCTACCTGTCCATCATCTGTACTGATTTTAGCAGAGGAGTATCTAGGTATTCAGGCGCCCATGGCAAGCGTAGAATTTGCGCCCCTGTCAGGATACTTCAAATTAAGTTGTAGTTATTTGTTTGAGCAGTTATACTCTAAATAGCGCCCCTTCTGAGTGGTGCCCATGGCACGTGCCATGTCAGCCATACCGTAGATACGCCTCTGGATTTTAGTGCATATCTCCTCATCATATGTACCAATCTTAAATCATTTTTGGAGCAGCACTATAGACCTTAATCCTGACAGATGTACAAAATTACAGCTAAAAAGAACCTTCAACATGGATTTAACAACTAAATATCCGAGATTGTATTGTTGAGGTGATTCCAATTCTGTTCTTCCCTGTTCTATAGTATAAGGTGGAAAAGTAACAATTACATAATTTACTAACCTGATAATTGTGTCTCCTATTTTGAAATGAGTTTCTATAATACCATTCGTACGCACTCTGGCACGAAGAACATCCGTGGCTGTAGGCACATACTTTTCATCACAGATCCGCTCCATATTTTCAAACAAACTGTAATAAGGGCTTACTGTCACTCTCAAAATTTATTGCAAACATGTGTACAGTAGAAAATATACATACAGTATATACATAATAAATCAAAAGTCACACAATATACTGTGCCCACTATTAAAAGATAAAATACTCACTAAATGGCTGAATCATTCAGTTCATACTCATAGCCTCTAGCTACAGCTAATCGAACCCCCCGGTCCTGCCATAAAGCTTGCAAAGCAGCAGCAACACGTGGAAGCACATTGAAGCCTTTATCAAAACAGGAACTACTGGCAAGCACAATTTGGGCATGGGCCTGGAAATACATACTCCATTTACATTAATATTTAATGCAATGTTAGCAATTAGAATTCTCCAAAAGTAAATAAATATTTCACCTTATTTTTGGCAGATTGTAAATTAATACGAAGCAGCCCCATACCAGTAAGAACATATTTCATGGAGGAAAGAAGATTGTCCATGACTGTAGGACGAAAACTTCTAAGTTCTTCTTTAGTAAATCCATCACTGTGTATAATTTTCATCTGCTTTACCAGAGTACTTTTACCACTCTCACCCGCTCCTAAAATTTACATAAATCTTTATTCATTTGTTTGCCACTCACGTTCACAAATGTATCAATTATACTATACAAACCGTACCCAAAAGAAGGATCTTAATAACATTGCGTTCCTGCTTTGCTAATTCTCCCAACTGCTTGTCAATTTCTTCACTTCGCCGTCTAGCCTTAGATTCCTCTCTATCTAATGTCAGACATCCACCCATCCCATGTTGCATGCGGTTACAATCTTCATATGAAATAATTACTCAATGCAACAGAACACACAATTCAATGACACAAACGTGAGTATGACAGCTAGACGTAACGTGTGGTATATAGCAAAGTCACCATACGTCCCGAAAATTTCGCAAATAACAAGCCAATATCCACTCTTTTAATGAGAAACAACGATCACTACCAGCAAATAGTATTTGTCAAACTCAATTATTTCTGCACCTTAAAGTCGGACAAAATATATCTCAAAAAATTCAAAACAATAACATGTGCACTCATCAACTGACGCGATGACGCTACCTCCTTGGCAAAGATGACCTTCCGAAGAACTTCCACTTCTTTCTAATGTCAACAAACTAGATGTTCTTGAAGAATTTATACAGAAAAACGAATAAAACCCCATTTTGTTCTAAGCCAGATAATAATGAAAAATAATTTCATTTATTTTTTCTTTTTCGAGTATGAACACTGTTGTATGACAATGTTTGGAAAAACATTACAACGAGAAATGAAATGTTCATCTTCATAACTACATTCTTTGCTGACCTAAAAGAAGTCATAAAGGTGCCACAGACGCAATCTGTTGGCAACAAATAGGACGAAAAACCAGCTCATACTTCGTGCACTCGTTGTTGCACAGTATTGTATCACCACAGTGTTGTACAGGGACAACCAAGCCCCTGCCAGCTGTTGCCAGTCTATGTGCTATCTGTGCTTCGGAGCTGGACACTTGTTGCACAAATTGGCATTCGTTTAATTTAATAGAAAGTGAGAAGAGTTTTGTTTTAAAATCCTGGAATATCACGCCTGTTAAAAGGCGATTATTAAAAAGTTTTGAGCAATGAAGATTTGTAGAACAGATTTTGATTCAGGTGAAAATCGGTATCTTCAATTTTGTTGTTTGACATGTTAACGTTTTGCCATTTTACTTTCTCATCTACCATATGTACCTATAGTATACGGAAAAACGGCGGGTTTTCGGTAGAAAAACTCTTATTACAGGGCCCTGGTAACGAAAAAGGGGATAAATCCAGTTGTTAAATTAAGGGGGGAAATCTCCTAACACGTGGTGCAGCCAGAATCCCTGTTTTGTGGGTCCTTGATACCGAAAAATGAATTGAAAGCAAAACGTCTGTCTGTGAACAACACTAGCGACTAAACCGTTCAGCCCATTTTCTCCAAAAGTGATACTCCCCGATCGACCTGGCTGATCTCGTGGCCCTTTGAATTTGAAACTGATATTTTAAGAAAAGATTTAAATAAGGAAAAAATATGTATGACGCCACCAGGACCCTGGTAGTGAAGCTGCCAGGTCCTCGGCGCGAAGCCACAGCGCTGCCTTTCCGATGAGCCCGCTGACCGCGGATGGCGCCGCGCCGCCGACGAATGATTGCCGTTCGTACTGTGAGCTGCAAGATGGGTGGTGCCTCGCAGCCGCTGCCGGCCCCTAGCGGGTCGATGCTGTCCATAGACAAAGTAAGTTGGTGCTCTGTGATGCTGCCCCGGCAACTGGATGAGTGTGGGGATGCGCTCGTCCTACTAACCGCCTGCAACCCCATCCTGTCGACCGGGTCGACCGGGTCGACAGTGACGACGCCAGGCTCCTGCGGGGACTCTTTGCGCCCAACTACCGATGGCACTCCGGAATGTCCACCTAGTGCGGTGGAGACCGACGTCCCTTTTACGGCTCCTTCCGACGTCGCCATTGCCGAGCTCTTCCGATAAACCAAGCGTCAGGGCCCTTCTCACTCCGCCACCGCTGCAAGACACCGCCGCACCGCCCCACGCCGTGCAAGGGGAGGGTTCGGCGGGAGTTGGGTTGGCCGACCCGCCGGCGGACGACGAAAAAAGGGAGCGCAGAAGATAAAATGCCGCGGCGAGTGTCCCAATGGGAATACCTCCATTTAAACTAATGGTTTGCTAGCGGTGGCGTGTATGCCCTTCCGCACTGCTGGTGGCGAACGTCCGCCGCCGAACGTCATAGCAGCGCGATCCCGCCGCACAAGGGAAGACCTCCATTTAAAGCAATGCTTTGCTACCGGCAGCGGCGTTCGGAAACGTGCTGCACTGGCGACGTGTGAAGGGGCACTTACTGACCACTGCTGCTGCGAATGGCGCTGAGGCCAACATTCACAGCAACAACATTAACCCTCACGCCCACCGGCGCTCAGTGGCCGGCGTGACTTCACCCGACTAATTTCGCAATAATTCGCCTTATACAGCCCTTGGGGGACAAAGATGTATCACTGTTTTCCTCCCTCCTCTGAAAACTGTTTTCTGTCCACCAGGATCGGTCCCGGTTAGCACACATCCGGAACAGCAGTGGCGTAGCGTCAGGGGACGCTGAGATGCTGAGCATCCCTGTATATAATATTGATAAAGAACCCTAAATACTGTATTGATAATCTTACAAGTGGTCCGTTGAGCGAAACACGTTTTATGTTAATTTTTAATTGATTTCCTATGATTGAATTCGGCGGGTTGTTGAAGCTGGCATCTAATTGCTTGGAAGCTAAAATGCTTCTAGCGTCTGCTGCGAGATTGTGACGAGCAATGACGCATGCGCAGATGGCGAGGTTCCCCTCTCCCGTCTTCACCCCTGGCCGAGAGAACCCAACTACTTTACACTGGCATCCACTGTGGAAAGAAGCTCGTTGTGCACGAGAGCGCAGAACATTTCAGGCGGTCAGTCTCTCTTTCTCACTCGGGAGTCCCCGCTTGGTCATGGGCACAAACTGTAGAAATAGTGCCCGTCTACTATTTCTTAATATCCAAAAAATTGAATTATCCCTTAAATAGATTACATATTATTTTAGTCTGCAATGAATAAATTAACAAGAGGTCTCATTCCCATTCGCGTGTAAGAATTAAAGCGGAGCCATTGTATAATTTGCTTTCAAGACATCGGCAGCCCTGACTGCTGTGAGGATTTTGTGGGAAGCGCCTACACCGTCGTAAGCAATCGAGATCGCGGAAGTAGTTCCAGTGTATCTGCCTTGTGTTGCATTCGCCTGTTGGAAGAAGTAGTTGATAGTGACATCTTGTGTGTTATTGTTGAGCATCCCCAAACGTGCGAGTCACGCTACGCCACTGAATCGTACAGAAACGAGTCGCTCGTGTCAGGCGTGTGCATGGCGTAACTGAGCATACCATACACAATATTTCTGATTCTGACAGGTGGTACTCACGCCCCAGCTTGCACTTGATGCACATCAGAAAATTTGTAAAGGAGAGCGAGGCGAAATCACCCCCACCATGAAATGCAGTATCGGTATCATGTGCACATCCTAAGTGTATAAACACCTTTGCCCACGTTAAAGCAGAGTGATAAAGTTATCTGTAATAACCGGCACAACAACTGAATTCAAGATACATTTATTATGAAAACCGTATGAATACAATACTGCAAACAGCTCCAAACGGGAGAACAACAACACACATTCACTAAGCAGCGCTAAGCAGGTCCTACCATCAGAGTCAAGGTATAACTTGAGCTGAATTTCCGAATTATTCCGATAGATGTCGGTACATGTGTAATGTCTACATCCTCAATATGGGGAAGGGGCTCTGTCTGTGTCATGCTCGGCAGTGATTTGCGAGGAATTGAAAATTTGAACAGAATCGTGCCTGAGACTTCACAAATGCAAAAGGCGATTGCAAGACGCCGTTGCCACGCTTCGGGTATTGACGATGTATCCAGAACAATGCAGTATACAATGCATGAAGGAAACGACCCGCGAGACCTAGCGACTAATCCCTTCTTCATCCCACCTATTCCCTCCCCTAGGTCCCTACCCTCGCCCCATCAAACCCAACCCACAGCATCCCCGGCTAATTCCCCACTGCCCCACTCAAGCCCTCGAAAGACCTTCCTCCGTTAACTGCCCAAACGAAACAGGACACAGGGACAATCATTTGCTCACTTCCACTCTCGAACCGAATGGGGTAACCCCATCCCCATCGCTATCCCTAAGCGATCAACTAATGATCAGCAATAATTATTATGCGGAGATTGGAGTGCGGTATAACACACGAGGAGTGGGGAATAACAAACAACACCGCCTCCACGCGGCAAAAGTACTAGCTGGGGCGAAGTAATCCCCCTCCCCCGCCATTCTCGGCCTGCCCAACCATCATGTGGGATTGGCTGCTGCGCGCGCAGTGAGCGAAGGACGTCATTGCCACCCAGTCGGGAGCATCCCCGCCCCCACAACACGCGAAACCAAAACCGCAGCTTTCTACTGCACGTATACTTGGTTTTTTATTTCTTGACCCTCCGTCAGGCTGGGGTTGCCCCACTCGGTTCGGGAGTGGAGATGATCAAATGATTGTCCCTGTGTCCTGTTTCATTTGGGCAGTTAACGGATGAAGGTCCGATCCGTCTCCTGACCGTTCCGTCAGGGTCCAACTCTCTCCACCACAGGTTAGAATACTTTCAATAATAGACCTTACAATAATCTTTTTTGTTCTTACGTGAATTTCCCGACTCCATAACACGCCATTCAGCATTATTATGGCTCCTGTCTTCACCTTTCTTCACGATGGAATATCTTACGGCATTTCACGTCTTTCTCGGTCGTGCCGCTACCTGTCGCATGATCTCGACCGTATCGAGCAGTGCTGGCGATCATGCGACATCTGGCGTCACGACCGAGAAAGACGCGAAATTCCGTGAGTTACTCCATCGTGAAGACAAGCCCTCATTACAAGATATAGAAACCCAAGTATAAATTAGCGAGGGCGAAAAAATTTCCTCGCAAATAAGACTGAAAAGAACCTGAGCAGCCAACCCGCCGCCGACCCTGCTGCTGTGGTGGAGGCGGTCCCGTGCGCGCAGGCGCCTTCGGAATCCCGCTTTCCTATACTGCGATTTTCGTAAATTTGTCCCTGACAGGAATCAGCTATTGACGGGTTAATCCAATCGGGAGCTTAAACGTCACCATAGTGACGTCACTATCGCGAAATATAAGCTCCCGATTGGATGGCAGTGAAACAGCTGATTCCTGTCAGGGACAAAGTTACGAAAATCGCAGTATAGACCCTAGATAACCTCGCGGATGACATTGCGGAGCTACCAGCAGACACGGTTGCCAGATCCCTAGTGGGAAAATCCGCCATCGGAAGAACAACAATCTGCCCATTTCCGCTAAATGCCTGAGTGGTGAAAAAAGCAGACTTTTGTAATGCGGCTGGTAAGTTCAGGCTAGCTGCATGTTCATAACAGATGTAAAAGTAAATACTATCGTGCATAAAGCCATCAATATTTGTACAATTTTTAGAAAATATTGCATGCTTGATGTCGCAGGTTTCCGCGGAGTTTCCGTGTCGAAGGCTGATATGCCGACGTTATAAATACTTATTTTCTATTATTTTTTTAAAAAAAAAACAATGTAATGTGCAATGTTTATTTATGTTGTTCACGATACAAAAATTGTTTTAAAATGTTTTTAAAGTTAAAATTGTTAAAAACGAGGCATATTTTTCTCTGACGGGTGAGGTGAACACACAGTATTGACAAGTGAGGGAATCTTCACCGCCAGGCAATGTGCATGAAGTTCCTCTGCATGGTGAACTTGTTACCGTATGGTATAGATTGACGGTGACGTTCATCATTGGCCCACTCTGTTTCGAAGAGGCTGGCGCTGAAGGACCAAAGACGTGTGACTGGCCAGCGTTACTGCGACCTGCTTCGCCACCATGTCATACCAGGCATATTAGCACTATGCCTGATCATGGCACCTGGTGGCCATACTTGGAACTGGCCGGTGGCGCTGTGATGCATAGAAATCATGCACTTCATACTCTGGACAGTAATACTAGCAAGTTTGGTACTCGTACTATATTTCGTTTCCTTGTTATAACGTGTTCTGTAGGGAAAGTTTAATTATAACCACTCAGCGCGACACGATTACAAAGGTCTGCACGTCGAGGCTTCGTTAAAAGATAGCTTTCTCAAGCATTGAGTGAAGGACTCGATATCAAGTTCCTTCCTGAGAACATCTGTTTCCGAAACGGAGGGCGCGTCTCATGAGTCTCATAGGACTCTGTTCTGAACTAGCTCAAGTGTATCCTTGTACTTCTGTGCAGCAGCCCACCAAGTCGTTGCAGCGGCGTAGGTGGCTACAGGCCGGCAACACGTTTTAGAGTGCCAGGCGAAGTTCCAAGGGGAGTGGGTTCCCTCAAGAGAGGTTGTAAGAGTCGAACTTTTTGCTGAAGTTTTAAATCGAATTCGCCTGACATGTGAATGCCAGCGCATCCTTCGATCAAAAGTGATGCCTAGGTAAATTGCCTTAGCCGCCCACTTCAGTTTTTGAGTTTGTAGTGTAATTTGTTTTGGCGGTGTGAACCGCTTTGTGTATTTGTGTTTGCGACGAGTGTAACAGATTGCCTGAGACTTTTCCGCTGAAAAAGTTTAGTGTGTCCACTTCTGTGTCAGGTTCATCTGTTGAAGTATTTTGAGTCTGTGGTCTAGGTTAATTCCTCTCTCTAGGACGACTATATCGTCAGCTTAGAGTAATAGTCTTATTCGCGGTATAGTTGGTATGCCATTGACATACAACGAGAACAGCAGCGGAGAGAGAACGTATCCCTGAGGGACTCCGGCTTCTATTCTTCGCTTTGAGGATCTCGCTTTTCCCACATTTACAATGAATGTGCGGTTTGTGAGGAAAGGCTTAACCATATCCGTTATTTCTTGTGGAAGGCAGCGCCGAAGTTTTGTGATGAGTATGTTGTGTAGCATTTTGTCAAAGGCTTACACCGTGTCGAGATAAATGACAGGTTAATCCTATGTAAGTAACAGATCAGCGGAAATCTGCTGAGCCATGCAAAGTGCTTGTAAAGGCGTGGAATGGCCCGGTCTGAAGGCGAACTGTTCATTTCGCATGAGAATCCGCGAGAGAACAGTTAGATAGATTCGCGCGAGTAGAAGCCTTTCAAATACTTTTCCCATAACAGGAAGAAGTCTGATTGGCCCGTGTCTCGCAGCGAGTGTACGATCTTTACCGGGTTTCCCGAAGCATGGAAATACTTGCGTGTTTCCAATCAATTTCTCCGGAAAGTACCGCCGTGTAATGCAGCTACTGTAGATTCGCGTAAGCTACGTGCTTATGACCCGTAATAGTCCATGGTGCTCAAAAGGGCCCGATTCAGGAAAAAAATTCCGGAAGTTTGTTTTCTCAACAATTTAATGTTTTTGAGGGTGCTGAATTAGAATTTGATGTTTGCCACCTCAAAGAAAGACGGCTTCACAGAGAAAATTGCAAAAAACCCTTAAAATTTCGCCCTTTTTTCGTTTTTTGCTTAAATCTTCAAAAATATGAGTTTTATCGAAACAATTGTTATTAACAAAATTAAAGTAGATAAAACTTCCTATAAAATGCATATTTTATTTTTAAATTTATGATAGTTTGGGCGGTAGAGCGCGCTGAAAAACTGTTACTTTTTGGCCCCTGACCAAAGCGGGAGAATGGCTCTTTCCTGCCAACACACTATCTTGCTGCGGCGCTCTAGTTTCACTTTACAATGCTTGAAAACAACATCTTCTTCTTCTACACTTCATGGATTAGGCTTGAAGTTCCGTCTCCACCGTATCTTTCCATCTTTTCTTGGGTCTTCACTTATCTCTTTTCCCTCTCGGTTTGTAAGTACGAGGGTGAGTCAAATGAAAACCATAATTATTTTTTAAAAATATTATTTATTGCACACACATTGTCCAAAACTGGATCACTTTTCAACATAGTCACCCCCACGCTCAATCCATGTCTGCCAGCGCTTCCGAAGTGCCTGAATTCCTGTCGAAAAAAATGTTTCTGGGACACGGCGCAACCGTTCCTGAATCACTTGGCCCTCATCATTCGAATGGAACTTCTTGCCGCCCATTCAGAATTGGACAAAATACTTGAAAAAAGTATTGTAGATACCAAATACAAAATACTTCCATAAAAGTATATTAGATACAAAATACAAAATAGTATTTTAAAATACTTTTGAAAATACAAAATACTACTCATAGTGACCCAGAGTCACAATTTATTTCTAGTTATGATTTACAGTTGGACACGTTTCCTTTCAACACTACTAGTTTTTCAGACATTGTATCACTAATATTTCTTCTTGTAATTGATAAGGATCTCATTCCATTAACGACGACTTTTGTAACAAGATCATCAAATTTTGTTTGATCTTTTTCCCCGTATTGAAGAAACCAGATATTAAACATGTTTGTTTTAACTTCTTCGTATTAGTGTCACTACTTTCAGTACTGTTCATTCTCCTCTTACGTGAATTTAATCTTATAGACAGGGATGTCCAACTTGCAGGGCCTCAAGGACTACAATTAAAACTTATGACTCGGGCGATCCTAATCTGACTTCCACGTATTGTTCATCTCAGCAATTTGCCCGGCTGCTCTGAACCGGGGAGGGAGGAGAATGCGTAATATCAGGTCGTACCATACATAACACAGGGAAACACATAGGATGATTTTGAATTTCTGAGTTTACTAGAAAAAAAATTCTTAAATCTAAACTTAATCTATTTTTATTTTATTGCTGCCGCTTACGCAGTCGAGAAAAAGTTATGTAATGTAGCACGAAAAAACGGCAAATTTTGGGCAGGAAAAATCTCATTGCGCGGCCCTAGTAACGAAAAGGTGGATAAATCCAGTGTCTAAATTTAGAAAAAAATCCTCTAACAAGTTTTGTAGCCAGAATCCATGTTTTGTGTGCCCTTGATTCCGAAAAATCGAATGAAAGCAAAACGTCTGTCTGTGAACAATGCTAGCAGCTAAACCATTCAGTTGATTTTCATCAAAACTGATATTCCCCAATAGATCTAGCTGATGTTGTGGCCCTTGAATTGAAAATCGTTATTTTAATTTTGGGGGTGAACATGAAGACTCTGGGACATTTTCCAAATTTTCAAAAAAATGGCTCTATCGTTTTTGATTTAATTTTGTTGATAGATAATGTGACGAACGTCAAGAGAATGGTGGAAGTGTCATGCTCATGGGAAACTTTGGTAATATGTACTGTGGCACAACAGCTCTTTACGAGCCAAGGCCTACCAGCAGCGTCTCGGCCTTGCGGCCATGAGTTGGGTTCGGTTAGGTTAGGTATTTTAATTTCAATAAAAATTCAAACTAAATGGTACTACTATGAATATTACAACGAAACTAAACTACAAAAAGATCGTACGCTACAAAACAACGCAGAAAACCGTCGAATCAACCAAGCAATTTGGAAAACAAGTCTTTTGTTCGATCTATCGACTTCGATCCTATTTCGATACTCGATTTTGAGTTAAACGTACTGTGATTGGTTCATTTCTTATTTCCGACATAAGCATAAGCACAGAAGCTTTGCGAAGCAATGCGAATGCATTGTGAATAAGTCCGCTTATAAACGTTGTCCTAGCTTTTATGTTAACGCTATGCTTATGTTTATGTCTGCATTGTGAATGGGCCTTTACACTTTTGACTAATGACCTTGCGCGGGCCATAATAAATGGCCGCCAGTTGGACAACCCTGTTCTAGGCCAATCATCTTTATAGTTCTCAAATTCATTTATCACACCAGGATTAATTATCTAAAATGTGTGAAGAACTTTTCAATTTTATAGTAAAAAGAATGACCAGTGAAACTCTCAGTCTATTGTACATCATTCTGTGAATTTAGAATTTATACTTCTTTAACGCTTACTGCTATACTGCTTATTAGTAGCTTCATATGTACTTTAAAATTTGTGGTCACATTTTAGGAACCATTTATTATTGTCAGTTTGGCAGGTTCGCAAATTTCACATGACACTTTCCCTTTTGTACTTAAATCAACAACAGTGAAATATGTTCTATCCAGAATAGGATAGTTTGATGGTTTATCAATTTCCACACTATATCGTAAGTATACCGCGGATATTTAGGTACAAATCTATTTTTTTCCTGGGTACCTTGTAATAAATGAAGTATTATATATACATTTTAGAATTATTTGAACTAAAACCCGTCAATTTTATAGCGCCTAAAAGAGCCTATTTGATCATTAATACCTATACGAGCCTAATTTACTTTCAAAAACCTAAAATGAGACTAATTTGCCTAATTTCTTTTGCCTGTGGTTTCTTTTAACTTTTTTCTTCTGTGTCGGCAGATCAGAAAAGGATGATATTAATTTTAACTTGCGTTAATCTGTAAGATAGCGAGAAATGAATATAGGATCTTGAGACAAGGATTTTGAGATAAAAGTCTCCATGCCACTACTTCCTGACTTCGTGGAAAGGTCAGCCTCCGCTGCTAAGATAAAGCTATTGAATTTCCGCGAAAGAAAAGTGATCTTGACCGATAAGAGACATTCATTTTCTCTTGAAAACGTGGAGAAGGAACAGTAATTTATTCTGAGGCAAAATACGGTACGAATAATTTTAACTACAGGACAAAATTAAACTTGTTCATAAATAGTATATAGAATTCTGATTCAACATAATATTGATTTATGTTTTATATAAGTCAACGATAAATACATAAATCAGTATTATGTAGAACATAAAAAACATATATATATATAACATAATATATATATATATATATATATATATATATATATATATATATATATATATATTGTAGCGGTACGCTAATTTTTACTGCAAATTATTGTCATAAATAAAATGCCGATGCAGAAGGCTAGTGCGTGGAGAGAAGCTACCGCGCCACGCTGACGCCGTTCCCCGCCCGCGAGCGCGTGACACCCGCTTTCTCCTGTTTTATGACGCTAGGGAGCGAGGGAATACCTTTTTGTTCGGGATCTCGTAGGCCCCGAAACCATTTGAATAGATTTGCGGTGCATGCCCGTCACGGTTTTTTGGCTGTCACTCGCGCTGGGAAGCCCAAAGCTGTAATTCACTGCAACCTCCGGGTACAACGATCATGTCTCACACTCTTCTTGACCTACTTTCTTCGATAAACGAAGAGGGCTTTGAGAATGAGACAGAGTAAGGAAAATTCCCAGAACCGCCGGAGCTGGTTGGCTAAAAAGAGTTAAGACGCCATCACACTCAACCAATCAGGGGTAGAATTCTGTCGAGAAGGGATGAATTCGAAATATCTTCAAAATTTTGGGGAGGGGGGAAACAGAGGAACTCCACCCAAAGAGAGGTACGAAGTGGGACTGGGTGAGGAGAGCTGAGACAGGGAGGTCGAGGCAGCTCGGACATCGCGTGCTCTGGGGAGCGATTTTGAATTGCCCTGCGCAATCAAATTTTTCGTTGCTTAATCTCGGTAGCTGGGAGAAACTCTTCCCGAGTATCATTTTATGAACTCTGCCACCACTGGCTATTTGACAGATACTCTCCGAGATTTGTGCTCGCATAGAGCTTATTGGAACTCTCAGATCGCGCTGTGTGACATTGTGCGTGAGATACGTGATCGCTCGTGATTTGAGCCAACAAAGCACCGCCGCCGTCGCAGCAGCCGCCGCCGCCGTGCCGACACCGCCCCATTGTTGTGGACACCCGCTGGCGAGCGTCCCTTCGGCCTTGGAAGGTCGACCCGCCGCTGATTCAACGAGGGCCGCCTCCGTCGCCGCAACCAGCTGCCGCCGGTGCCATTTGACGCCTGTTCAGCGCCGTCATTATCAGGCATTGTATTTGGTCAACGACCGTACAAAGACTTTTCCTATAAATTGCGGTGCCGCGCTGAGGCACGTAATCGCCAGTTCCGAGGGCGAATGATCGCTTCCTTCATGTAATTGTTAGTGGAATTTCATTGTGAATTTTTTCTTTAAGTTTTTCCCTTAACTAGAGCTCACTAGGCAGGGCATTTCTTCTCTAATCCCTAATGTAACTTCTCCGGCCTATCATTAGGCGGAAATAAACTTTGTATTGTGTTACCAGTCACTCAAATTGTTATTATCATTATATTTCACCTTGCAGTTCCTTCCATCACAGTCTATTTTCAGAAAGGTAACTAAATTAACTGACTGAGCTAGGCCCGGGCCGCTATCACGGATTTCCGACGTTCCCACGCCGCCGGGGACCGCGTGATGTGCGTGACAATATATATATATATATATATATATATATATATATATATATATATATATATGATATAGTATATTGCGATGTGTCGTTTGACCATCGCACTCGCCACCCCAGTGTCACGCCACATTAACAAGAAGCTCGCAAGGACAACGCGTCCCTCGCGCCGCTTGAATCAGTTCCGCACAGCTGCGTAGGCCTCCCGAAACCCTCCCCCACAAATTCAACCCCCTTTGTCCATACTACAGAATGATGGACTTCTGGAACAACTACGTTAGAGTCTTGGCGCTAGCACGCAGCAAGATAATCCCCTAAGTCCAATAAACACATCACGTCAGAACAGAAGAACCATGTGCGCACTTCTCTGTGCTAAACAAAGACATCCAATGGCCGCGAAAGGAAGCGATCATTTATCCAATCAGCTCACAAAATAACTTAGAAAATTCTGGAACTCAACAAACCGACCTGTGAGAGCGCTAGGGCAGGAAGCACGTGATAACCCTTGCATGGTGCGAAAGAAAGAAGGGGGAGAAACACAGCGAGAGGCTCGAATTTCAGACGGGCGAAAAACACGAGAGAGAGTGGTCGAGCAGAAATAGCATAGGACAGTCGAAATTTTCAACAACTTAAAAGTTACAGTTAGAGAGCGGCCGAATATCGGCTTTTAGAGAAATCATTAGTGAGAGCAACGGTAAAAGACGACAATAGCGGTTTGTGAGAGGCAAGCATTGAGCCGACCACCACAAGACCTGCCCGGCCTTCGTCCAACCGCGGAATTTATTCCAAACAGCCAGATTAGGCTTCCAACGTCATACGCGGTCCAGGTGTCGTGTGACGGCCTGAGACGCGCGCCAGCGCTACGTAATTGCTGCGCTGACATTCACCGCTGGCATCCCGAGCGCCGGCGCCTTCATCCCGAGGGACAATTGTGAGGCTGGCGTTCCAACGCTCCAGCGGCGCTCCTGTGGGTCCGCATCAGTCCATCGATCGGTGAGCAATCCCGTCGCGGTGACGTAGCCATTACGCCATCATCAACTTGTAAGTCATCATCATCATCACTTATTTGATAGCCAAAAACAGCAATCCCGTGTTTGCAAGAACACTTTTTATAATAAATGTGTCCCCGCCATTTTGGACGGGTGAAAAAGACTAAATTCTGAGTAAAGTGTTTATTATTTTGAAACAAAGAAACCATTGCAAATCCTTCGACCCAGGGCACTCACCCCTGAGACGCTCAACGCCGGCAGCAACATAGCAGGTAAGTGGGCGTGCGCTTGGCGCCCCTTTAAATAAATTTAGCGCATATCCCCACCTGCTACAACGGAAATGACCGTCATACCATCAGTGTGTCGGCGCTTCCATTCTGTGGTGTGACCCCCTTCCGATTCCGTTCCAAAGAATCGGCATCCGACGTGGGCGGTTGCATCACAATATATGATACAAATGATAAAAGCCTGTTTTTTACGTTTTATATTTTTGTTGATTTTTTTTGCTTATTCTACCAATTAAAAAGCCTAACTGAAATGCTGAAAGAACCTATTTTAGGCCCCTAAAACCTAAAAATCCGCGGTCTAATCATAAGATTCCCTGTTTAAACGGCGCAAGCAAAGCTTTTAACCAGTGCGTCCAATTCCCTTGCAAACAGTAAGGCATAATGTGACAAAAAGTAATGTAACGTCCGTGTGGTGATCTCCAAAATCCGTTAACCGATGCCTCCAAAAATTTTTTCAGCTTACTTGCTTCTAAATATAAAAAGTTAGTGTTCTCAACCTTTGTGTTATCCAGATTTGACTGTATATTGAAATTCAAATTTTCAACGGCGGATCAATAAAAAGTATTTTTGTATTTTGAAAATACAAAATACTATTACAAAGTATTTTTATACAAATACAAAATACATGACCAAATATGTATTTTCGATACTAAATACAAATTACAAAAGTATCGAAAATACGTATTTTAAATACATGTATTTTCGATACTGCCCAACGCTGCGCCCATTGATTCTTTGAGTGACCCAAAGATGTGGAAATACTCTTTGATACGGCCCACAACCGTATTAAAGGTTTTAGTTGTGGCACTTGAGGCTTGCAAGTTGGACACGAATGAGTAGTGATACTAATGCCAAGAAATAAAAACAAACAAGTTTAACATTAGTTTCTTCTGTATACAGGAAAAAGGAAACGATCAAACAAGATTCCATGACCTTGTTACAAAAGTCACTGTTAATGGAATGAGATCATTATCAATTACAATTGGAGGAAAAATATTAGTTATACAATGTTTGAAAAACTAGTAATGTTCAAGGGAAACGTGTCCAATTGTATAGAACTGTAAATCATAACCAGTTTTGAGAAATAAATTGTAAAACTATTGGTTGTAGTTTGTATCTAAAATACTTTTATGGGAGTATTTTGTATTTGGTATCTAAAATACTTTCGAGGAAGTATTTTGTATCTGAAATACTATTTTCAAGTATTTTGCACAACTCTGCACATACTCTTGCCAGCTGCCATCTATCACCGCCCAAATTACATTTTTTTTTCACATTTTCTTAATTTTTCGGTTTCTTAATAGTAGAACGGAAATATTATTCTAAGAATATTAAAGACCAGTAAAACCTTCTCCTAAATGGCAAATTTTTTTTGAAAAATTTCGAGCAGTTTTTAAGAAAATGGTGTTTAAGCGCTACTGTAAATACGAAAATTGAAGCTCTTTTTAAGAGGAATCTTTGTGATTTCGAAAAACTTAATTGACGTAATTTGAAGCACAATAACTTACAAATACATTAGTGTTTTCAAATTGCTGAAAATGTGCGTATTAAGGCTGTGAGAGATCTTTCAAAAACTTTATATTTGTGTAATGTTTGAAAAAACAAAACAATCCCCCAAAATTAACTTTACTCATAATAAAGAGTGCAATTTGCTCTATCCGTTTCAAAAAATTGGATCCATTTTTGAGAAAATGGAATTTGAGCTGGAGATTCTGAAAATGCGGAAATGTGAACAAATCGCCGCTAATGTAAATATTAACGTGAGAGGCAAGTAAACATTTTTAACATTTTTGTAATTAAAAAACAAACAACAAAATAACAAAAGAATAGAGCTATATGACGTTTATGTTATCTCATAGAATGCATTAGTCAACAATAGTTTAAAGAAAAAATTTGGAACCGTTTTTGGAGAAAATCTGGTTTTTGTAATTTTTTAAAATTGCACATATTGCACGCAATATTGTGCGAAAACTACTAAAATTTTCAAAATCATGTACAAGACCTTAATAAAAAAATTTAAAAAATTGAGCAATTTGGCTGGTTCCCACAAGATTATGGGGAACATGCTCCCCAGGCAATGTTGGACATACTCTTTGTGTTGGACCGCAAAATGTTTGGGATTAATTGAAGTGTATTTTGTCATTCTTGAGATTATGAAAGGGGTGTTTAGATTTTATGATATTGGATTGGTTGGTTCGAAGTTTGTTTAGTGGAGAATAAAGGTTTATTCTTGCTTTATTATTTGCTTATGGAATAATTTACATATATTGATTATTTAAATGGTGATTTAGTATTGTACAATTAAGTTATTTTGGATATGGTATTTCTTATAGTATTGGTGAAATGTGTGCCAGCTGCTGCAGTTAGACATGAAATACTAATGAATATTGTTGATTAGGAGTTAATTGTTGTTATTCACGTAATTTTTGATTGGTTTTGGTGGAATGAATAAATTATATTTGATTATTGAAATGACGAGGCTTCAAAATATGATAGTAGACTAGGATTAGATACCTTATTCTGAATTATGTAAATAAATAATTATCAGGGTAGTAATAGTTATGATTTTGAAACCCAAAGAATTTGGGGGTGTTTTAGTCTTTTCAGAGGAATCTCTTCTGTAATTGATAATACATTATTCATGTGACTTGATTTTGTTATCATTTTATATACCATCGTCAGTAAGATTATCTTGTGGAGAGTATAAAATTTCATTATATTTTATTTTATATTATATCAGGTCAGGGTGTAGCTAATAATTAAGTAAAAATGGATTTCAATAAAAATATTTATATGGATGGTAATTTGAACAATTTATTTCAAAGTGGATTTGATTGTAAATTAGTATAGATTAATTAATTGGATTGAGCACTAGAATGCGCCCAATTTTTAAGTTGTAACATTGTAGATGTACCGACAGGTTTATCTAGAATGGCAAAGCAGATCTGGTTAGTGAGTGTTCCATTTACATTGGAGGGGTTTTGTGCAAATCAGATATTATGATAATATTCTTGAAGTGCCGTCTCCATTACTGGAGGTTGGCGACCACTTCCCCGAACTTTTCTCTGTCTTGAGCCACATGGAACAACTCAGAAGCACTCGAGATACCTGTCCATTTTCGGATGTTTGCCAACCAGGACATCTTCTTCCTGCCGACTCCCCTTCTACCCTGAACTTTCCCCATCATTATTAGTTGTAATAGTTCATATTTGGGGTTTCTAAGTAAATGACCAAGATACAATGTTTTTCTAATTTTAATCATTTTTAATATCTCTCGGCATATCAGTGGCGTAGCGTCAGGGGACGCTGAGATGCTGAGCATCCCCGTATATAAGAACCTTAAATACTGTATTGATAATCTTACAAGTGGTCTGTTGAGCGAAACACGTTTTGTATTAATTTTAAATTGATTTCCTATGATTGAATTCGGCGGGCTGTTGAAGCTGGCCTCTGATTGCTTGGAAGCTAAAATACTTCAGCGTCTGCCGCCAGATTGCGACGAGCAATGACGCATGCGCAGATGGCAAGGTTCCCCTCTCCCCTCTTCACCCCTGGCCCAGAGAAACCCGACTGCTTTACGCTAGCGTCTACTGCGGAAAGAGCGCACGAGAGCGCAGCACACTTCAGGCGTTCAGTAAATTATCTTTCTCTCTCTCACTCGGGAGTCCCCGCTTGGTCATGGGTACAAACTGTAGAAATAGTGCCTGACTACTATTTCTTAATTAATATCCAAGAAATTGTATTATCTCTTAAATAGATTACATATTATTTAAGTCTGCAATGTATAAATTAACAAATGGTCTTATTGCCATTCGCGTATAAGAATTAAAGCTGAGCCATTGTATAATTTGCTTTCAAGACATCGGCAGCCCTGACTGCTGTGAGGATTTTGTGGGAAGCGCCTACACCGTCGTAAGCAATCGAGATCGTGGAAGTAGTCCCAGTGTATCTGCCTTGTGTTGCGTTCACCTGGATGAAGTAGTTGATAGTGACATTTTGTGTGTTATTGTTGAGCATCCCCAAACGTGTGAGTCACGCTACGCCACTGCGGCATATACCATTTTTCTCTAGTATGTAATCATTACGAACTTTGGTCAGTCCAGGGGATTCTCAACATTCTCCTGATCATCCACATCTCGAAGGCCTCCAGTCTATTAATTGATGCTGTTTTCAGAGTCCATGTTTCAGCACCATATAAGAGAACACTTGCCACGTAACATTTTGCCATTCTCCATCTGAGGATAAAACTCAAGTCTCTGCTACATAGACAATTCCTCATTTTGTTGAATGTGGATCTTGCTATTTCAATTCTCGTTTTTATTTCCAAATCGGATGTCCACGATTCATTTAAAATTTGTCCCAAATATTTATATTGAGAAACCTGCTCAATCGGTCGATCGTTGATAGACAGTTGAAATGGTCTTCCACCTTTCTTACTAATTAGCATGTACTTTGTTTTATGTACATTTATTTCTAATCCATAATCTTTGCAAGCTCGATTTATTCTGTTCATTATTTCTTGCAGATTCGCAGCAGATTCTGCCAAGATTAGTGTATCATCAGCGTAACGTAGATTAGAAATAGGAATACCATTAACTTTTACTCCCAGATTACTATCCTGTAAGGCATCTTTAAAAACATGTTCAGAATACAAGTTAAATAGCAATGGAGACAGAATACACTCCTGTCTAACTCCTTTTCTCACATCCACTTCCGCAGTAAGGTGCTGATCAGCTCGCACTTGAGCAGTTTGTCCCCAATACAAGTTTTTTATGATACGTATATCTTTTAAATCTATATTAATACTCTCCAAAATATTCATAAGCCTATCGTGTCTCACATTATCAAACGCCTTTTTAAAATCAATAAAACATAAAAATACTTCTCGACCTTGATCCAAACATTTCTGTACTAAAACTTGAGTGGCAAACAGGACTTCTCGTGTACCAAAAGCATTTCTAAAACCAAATTGTGTATTTCCTATTTCAACTTCTACTTTTCTCCAAATGCGAGCATGTATGATGCGTAAAAATATCTTGAGTACATGGCTCATCAAACTTATCGTCCGATAATCGTCACAACTTCTTGCCCTAGCTGTCTTTGGAAGCATGACAAATACAGATTTTAGCCAATCAGTAGGTAGATACCCAGTGTCATATATATTATTAAAAAGATTTGTAATTTTAGCAATACTCGCATCGTTCAAAAGCTTTAAAATTTCTACGTTGATGGCATCCAAACCTACAGCTTTGCCATTTTTACTAGCAATAATGGCTTTTTGAACTTCTTCCTTGAGAATATGTGGTCCAGTTCCATCTATTAACTCAGGCAGTGCATATTCTCGATCATCATCAAACAATTTTTCTATGTAACTCTTCCAAACATCACATTTGTCTTCTTTACTAATTGCATCATTCCCATCATCCTTCAGAATCTTAAGGCAGTGCTTTCTTCTGTATGTATTAGTAATTTCTTTGATTCTTTTATGGAGGTTAAAGTCATCATGCATCTTATTTAACATTTCTATCTCCCTACATTGTGAAGCATACCACTTTGCTTTCGCAGTTCGGATTTTAGATCTTATCTTCTTCTGCAATTCCTTGTACTTCTCAAGATTACACTTTTTCATTTTGCGACGCTCAGTCATTAGTGGCATAATTTCATCGGTCATCCAATTCTTGCGCGGCTGTTGCTCTTGCATCAAGTTATTTTCCGTAACTTCATTAAACACTTTTTTAGCTCCTAGCCATGTTTCCTCTATACTAGTGTCCTGTATTTTACATATTTCTTCATTGAGCTTGCAAGAGGTTTCTTGGACCACATCATCGGAGTTCAACAATCTTAAATTCAATTTCCTGTTTGCATGATGTGATGGACGTCTTTTTAATCTTATCCTTATATTCGCCACAACAGGATTATGATCCGAGTTAATGTCTCCGCTCGGATATGTTTTGGCATTCTTCACAGCATTTCTAAAACGTTTATTGATCAGAATAAAATCGATTTGATTACGGACAATATTAGTGTCCCTGTCTTGAGGAGATATCCAAGTATATAAACGTCTTTTGGGCAATTTAAACCATGTATTTGCAACCACAAGATCAAGTCAAGATCCGAATCTTGACAAAACTCGATTAATCGATCGCCTCTCTCATTTCTAACTCCAAGTCCATAATCTCCCACAATATCAAGAACTCTTCCTTCGCCTAATTTAGCATTAAAATCTCCAAGATAGATGTTGAGATCTTGCTATATGATAATATAAACATTATTATTGTTGTTAAGTAAAAGTATTTTCATTGTCTTATTTTAGTATTGTTTAGGAATTTATTTGGATTATTATAGTTTAATATTACAGTGATGGATTATGTGAAAGAGTTGAAATAGTTATGGGGGTAGAAGAGTATTTGTACCTTTTGTATCAGGGTTTATTAAAAATTATTAATTTATTTTTTGTTCTCGAATTGGAAAGAGTTATTTATTTATGATTGGTATTGTTGCAGAAATATATTTAATTAATAAATAGTAATGAGATGTTATTCGTTTTCTAAGATATCTAGCTTCTCAACATAGGAATTTAAATTCAATATATAAATATAAATATATATATATATATATATATACACACACACACACACACACAAATACATATATATAAATAAATAAATTTAAAATACTTGTTGTTCTCAGGATAAGCTTGGATTTGTGATTTAAATGTGTTAGTTTTAAGTTGGAGGATAAGCATTACGCTAGTTATTATTTATGAGTTTGTTATGAGTCATTTTGGGTAAGGTATTTTTAAGTTGGTACATTAAGATTATATTGGGATATTAAAGTTAATTTTTGTTTTATGTAATAATGATGTAATTAGTAAATAGTTTTTTAATAGAATTTTCCTCCAGGCAGCAGCTGAACTTGACCTATAGTGCGATTTTTATAAAGCTGCCTCTCAGGGCCCATCTTTACGATGGACTATATCATGGCATTTAGCATCTTTCTCGATCGTGCCGCTAGATGTCGCATGATCATGCCGTGCTTGATAAGGTCGCGATCATACATCTAGCAGCACGACTGAGAAAGATGTGAAATGCCATGATCATGGTAGAAATAACACCAATTTCTACCATGGCCATGATATATTCCATTGTGAAGATGGGCTAGTGCTCAAATCCTGCCACCGTTGGGTTTCGCACTAGGGACAGATCCAGCCAATCATTCTGGAGGGGGCCATCATAGATTTTTGTTAATAATAAACATTTATTATTATATTGTATATTATGTTTGTAGTGTATTTATGATACTATACAATGTTATTTTTAAATAATTACATAATTCTAAATATTTAAATCAATTTCGCTAAATAAAGGAAGGTAACAAACAAAAACTCTAAGCCTTTGGGGGAGCGGGGGGACATGCCCCCTCCCCATGGATCTGCCGCTGATTTGATCCCCAGGATCTCCACATCAGAGGCACTGCATGCAGTCTTGTGTACAATGAGAGAGAGATTATGATGCATTTGACATCAATTTCACTTTATTTATTTGTTTTTTGGGGTTCTGTTGCGTTTTCTTGAAAAACATGCACCTTCACTTGTGGGGGACTCTGAAGCAGCCGCTTCATGCTTAAACTGGGTCTGGGTGCCTGGCCCCCTTGAAAACGTTTTCATGACACAAGGTTTAACAGAGCTTTAATCACTTGGAAATATTATTTCCCCCACACCCAGAGTTGGGTCCCAATTTTTCCCTCTTATGAATAAAGCTCTGTTCTTATTAATATTTTAACTATGGACAATTTTGTTTAAATTGTAATAATTACAAATGAATTATTTATAATTTTTGTTATATTTATGCATATTTGGGGTCATAATATGACTACTTCATGAATAATTCATTTTTTAAGGTAATCTTATTTAGGAACTTGAAGTTTACCTTCCAACTGAACAAACTTCAGATGTCGTTGAAGAGCAGAATTCCTTTAAAATATTTAAAAAAATACATAATATAACACAAACCATGGAAATAAACAAATTCAGAAATTGAGCGATAAATTTGTTTATTTATGCTAAACTGTCTGTATGTATACAAATTTACATGCCAGTATGTGCACTATTCCAAGTCACCTGTTCTGCAATATTCTTTTCCCACACACCCAGCTGAAAATGAGGCACTCCAAGTAACTATAACTATAATATCTGAAGAAGTCTTGTGGCCAGGACACAGTAGTCTATTATTACACGGTCATTAAACGACCAAATTACAACAAATTTAATATATATTCATAATTTAAATTATTTCAATTTAAATAATTGCAGATAATTTGTCAGGAGATAAATTCTGAATCTGGAGTTCTTTTTATACTTTACACATAATAAATACCATAGACAAGAGCTGTCAAATTAATCCTGAAAAAAAATGATGTATTAGCAAAACACAAAGACTAATCTCTAATAGAGCAAATGGAATTTATCAGCAGAAATGTGTATCAATTAACAAGTAAAACAAATTGCTTCCAAAGTACCATTCATTATACCATTTGTGACATCTTTTATGTTCTTATTTATGTACACAGATATAAAACTTTTACTGAAATTTTCAAAAATGGTAATACTTAGCATTAACAACAAATGAACTTGACACTATCATATGTTAAGCCTTAATTTTAGGATGTTAACAAGAAACACAAATTCATAAAACAGGGTTCCCAAACATATCCAACAGTGTACCACTCTTCACTAATTTGCTTATTTAATTTGGCGTTAATGACAACATAACTGTTTTTCTTGTTTATTTGACCTTTAAACGCTTTTTAAAGAATTAACAAACCTCTTAATTGATTTTGATTCACATAAATTCAATAGATCAAAGGAACACAATAGGTTTCATTACTATTCATTAACACGTGAAAGGACTCTTCACCCAAAAGTGGTACTGGTACTGGTAGACATTTAATAATTGTCACTGCTCAATATTTTATTAATTTATCAAACATTTTGTCAAGAAATCTTTGTACATGCTTTCATTAATGAAGCAAAAAAGAGGAAAAGTCTTCTAACTAAAGAGGAAACTGAATTTTCACTAATGTACACATGGTATTTATGGTTCTAATAATTTATGATTAAAGATAATCTGATCTTTCATTAAATAAGATTATTCACTACACTCCTTATTTTTTGAAAGAAAGATTACCAAAAATGTGCAAAAGCAAATCAAAGTCATTACAAGTGCTTTTGGCGTGTGTTGCTGGTCAACTTGATGTGTATACGTGTAAAATACACAATCAATTTCACATTCAGCTTATTACATATGTATTCTGAAACTGCACATAATATCAAAGATTCATAAAAATGTTCACCAAATCGCCATGAACAGTTAATTCAATCACGTTATAAATATCTGTACACATTTTCTATACATGTATGCTTAAAAATAATTCAAAATGTGAATTCTTGCATTTACATTTTCAACATATTTCCTGCATAAAAAAATAAAACCAATTAAGAAATAATTTTTAATAAATTAACAAATTAGTACAGGATAGCAAAGTTCCATATACTGTTATCTGTTCATCTGTCTTCATTTCAAAGACTGCAAAACTGATTTCAGTAAGAGTCTTTCTTACTTGTACTCTTTCCATCTCAACAAAACCATTAAATTTACAGCATAATTATGTATCTGATTATTTTTAATTTTCATGAAAACTTACAGTAAAACAAAATGAATTGTTCATTAATGTTTTGTAATATTGGTATCAATTTGCACAAGAATTTCAGTATACCTTGTGAGAATCCTTTTTTTATATATATGTATCTCATGTAAATTAGGCACCAACAAAAAATTCCTATACAAAATGATTTCCTATAAAAAAAATTAAAAAAATCTAATTGTGAGTAAAGAGTCAATGCATATAATATATGCAAATGCTGACTTTCTAACTCTCCTGAAAGAAAATGAATGAATGCAATGGCAAAGCAAGGGAGGTGAATTCAGATTTAATTAAATAATAAAATGCAATGGTCACACTGAAAAGAAATTAGAATTACAATTTAAAAAAACACAAAACATTGTTTAATCTAACTTTACTGGAATTAGTTCAACTCAAAAGATAGTTGACTTTTCACTTTATCAATCTTTGATTGTAATATTCTTAAGACAATTCTTGAACTTTCACAACACAACTTTTTGTTCATAAAGGAATTATTACTTTTTGGTATCCCTTTTAGAGACATTAAAGATAATTCTTCTTAATGACACTAAAATACGAGGCAAATCTCTTTGTTAGTAGAATTTCCAAGGAAAGAATATTATTGGCAGTATTAAATTTAATTGTGAACATAAGCAAACATTTATTTGAATGATCTTGGATACAATCGCAAGGCCAGATATAAACGTGCATGCCCACTAACCTGGTGAAATCATAATTTATAGAAATAAATTATACAATGCAATGAAAGATATATATTTGTGTTGCAAGTATATCATTGAAAGGAAATTATATTTTAACTAAAATAATATGACCAGACACTTGGCTTACAGATTGATGATTCACAAAATTTATGATTAATGTTGGTCTAAAGAAGTAAACCAACATTTTGAAGATCAAAGAACTATGCCGTAATATGCAGTCTCATCATTACGCACTCCAACAAATATCCTTAGATATTTTTCAGCACCCACAAATTGGACGGCTTCAATATATACTCTTCTATTTAACACACAGAACAAAAAGTCTGAATTGACCAACAACTACTGGCAAAACTGTACAACAAAGGATGAGATTTGAATGTCAAAAGTTAAGATAAAGATATTCTAATGCACAACACAGAATCTCCAGGGAAATGTTTTGAAGATTGTTGTCCATCAAAAAATACAGAAGGAGTTATTAACAAACTATAATTATAGTGACATGTACAAAGTTATTTAAGACAACTATGATTATAATTTTAATATAACAATATTAGAATCACTACTGTAATGTATAAACAATGCAATACAGACCTTGGATCACTAGCGTGTAATACAGATGGATGCACTGAATGCAATTTTTTCAACAGAAATAGATGTGGCAATAACATCAACAACAACAAATGTTCAACAATTTTGAAAAGTTTTTACAGATACAAACAATGAAATGTATCTTGACTTTCCTCTAGCAATGCAGATGAGTGTGTTTTTCCCCCAAAAGAAAAAGAAATATAAAACAAAGTTTCAAACCAGAATTATGATAAGAATTAGAAATGATGGAACACAAAAGACAATTTTATCTCACATCATCAAAGCAATTACTTTTAATTGTCACTACTTTGTCACCTTTATGGCTACCCTAGCTATAAAGGTGTCAGAATGATGACAATAGATTATCAAATACATGGGCAATATATGGACCTAAAGCTTGCTCAAAGTATCGGTTGGCTTGTTGGCTCAGTCAGAGCAACTGGGTACAAACATAGAGTAAAGATGACATCCTTAGTCTATGGTACAAACCAGAAGACCTGGATTTAATTTCTGGTTAGGGTAAATTATGACTGGAACAATTAACAAAATAAATAACTGATCTTTACATTAGAATTAGATTATCATATTGATTCAGCAAAATTTTCAGAAAGGTTTTCAGGGAAGTCATTTTTGAAAATTGTACATATTAAGAGAATGCAAAATGATAAAAAATATCTTTATGTTTACATAATGAGAACAGATGAACAAACGTAAATTATTTATAACAAGCGAAGTGAAGAAAAAAAAAGTTGTTGAGTCACTTGATGTTACACAAGCCAATACATACACACATACATATTACATTATAAGAGCTAAGAGAAAAAAGGTAGGGGATAACAAAATCTAGAAAATAATGAAACTTATTCTCATAAAGCATATCACACACTCTTTCACTATCCAAAATAAATTCAACTGCCAACATGTCATACACCATGTTACATTTTCAGAAAGAACTGCAGTTACTGACATAACTATCACATTTATCATCAAATAATGGATTACAACTATACATATTTACAAATAATGCAGACCCACACTATACTTTTTCAGCTCCACTAACGTTTTCAATTCTTTTTTTTATAAATAAATATACAATTAAGGCATCCATTATTAATGACAATAACATAAGAAACAGTTTCTAAGATACTATCATGAACAACACAAAATATGACAATGTAAGAATTATGCAAGTAAATGCAGCATAATAAAAATAAATCTGCTTTGAAATCAATATTTGTACCATGAACTGGTAAAATACCAACTGCAATATTTACATAGTGAACAGATGGTAGTACATGAAATATAAGTGTAAAATTTGGGTGCTGATGCACAGACAGTTCATATATATATATATATACAAATGGGTACGTACGATTTGAATAAATAGAAAAATAGAGACATGATATACATATGTGTAATTCTAATTTGTACAAAGACCAAAAATTAGTATGCATGCGAAGATTAACGGTATTGTCAGCTGTGCTATTTGTAGCATATTGATGTCTTGCATCATAAATGCTACTAAAATACAGTGACAGCAGAGAGGAAAAGTATGCCAACTTCCTATACCATCAGATAAAGTTAAAGAGGGTTACTGAAGAGAATAATATGAAATATTTTTTTGCGTTACACCAGAATTAACATGAAATATTTATACTGTTATTGCTCATTTTCAGATGTGTTGTATACTAGTGATACAGTATTGGAATGTTATGAGCTCAGAATTCATACACACATACTTTGCAAGTAGCATGTATGCAGTACCTGCTGTGCAGCAAAATATAGATATGTGGAAGATTTCCCTGAAACAAGGACTGTATTTTCTCCTACTCAGTACAAACCATAGAACTTTCTATTTACACTCACTTCTGTTTGTCCTTAAAGCGTATCTTCCTCCTAATTAAACATGTATTGTATTTTTAGTACCCCCCAAATGTAAATAAGTATTTTATAATATCTCTGTAAAATAACAAATCATGTAATTCTTTTAAACTCAACTTCAGAGAAAATCTCTATCACAGACTAAGAGTGTCTACCACAAGTCAGGCCACCTAACTAGTGACAGTAATATTTTCTGTCGTTGCTCAGTGGTTGCACATTACAGTAGAAATATAGTTAGTGGGTGACAGAGGCAAGGACAATAGACTGTTTTCTTCATAGCTGCATTTTCAGTTTGTCTACTCAGCTCTGTAAACTATCACAATTAAGCAAAGATTTGTAATTTTACTGCAAAGAAGCCCACTGTCACCAACACAATCTTTGTTAAGGTTGTGTGCTTGCTGGGTGCATTTCAACTTATATTTCTCCCTGAAGAACAGTTCATATTCTTATGGACATGGAGTACATCTCCCTCTATTCTGACATTTATCATGCAGTACAACATGATACTTTCAATTTCTTTCATTTTTATTATGTTACAAATTTTCTAAAAATTATCTACAGAACCAGATGTATTCACGAGTCATATCATATCATTTTAAGTATGACATCAAATGAGATGCCACTAACCACAATTTGACTCACTAATACAAAATATTTCATGATATCCAAAGCAGACCGATTCTGATGTTCTGTTCTTCATTATTATGTGAAAATGGTATTGCATTTTACACCTGCAATATGGTTCTTGTTTAAATGTAACAAAAATTACAAGAATTACTACATATACACACATCCTGTTTAAGCATGAGGCAGGCATGAAGTAATTTCACACTTTGCCAGAATTCATAACACCAAGATTAGATAATGTTCCAACATGTTTTGAGATTTTAGAAGAGTTTGTACCATTGCTGGATTCAATTCCACTATCTTCTGTTTCTTCTCCACTGTCAAGAAGAGAAGCTTCACCTTTTATAGTTTCAACAGAACGACGCTTATTCAAAGCTGGAGGTTCCAAAACAAATGCTGAACCAGAAGTTGGCAAGTCAAGTTTCAACCTGTCTCTAGTATGTCGCAACTCACCAAGTCCTGAAGTTGGAGATAATGGAGATGTAGGAGATGAATCAAGTGGAGAACCAGGTGATTCCGGTTCCTTCATAAAATTTGTTGAGGTATTTTGTACACATGTTTCTCCCTGATCATCATCAATGACACTCTCATTTGGTATATTTTCAGTCACTGGAGAAATTTGCTGGATTTCAACTAGGGTAACTGAAGAATCTGTATGATTGTCACTGCATTCCTCTTTCACATTTGGGGAATTTTCATTGGTTTCTTCACTACATTTTGAAACATCATCTTTACTATCAATTTCAACTTCAAAGGGTAGGAACTCTAAACTAACATCTGCAATTTCTGTGGGAGGTGCTGAAAGATCTTCATCATTTGAAGACCGATACAGCTGACCAGGAAAGAACTCACTCCCATTCCCTCCAAATATGTCAGAGTTTGTGCCACTGAATTGGAAAGGGCGAGCAGAACTGCTAATGTAGAACTCTCCATCTTCTGACATTACACCTGCCAAAAGTTAATGCAAAATGAAAATCTAAGATTAGATAGAGCATGAACTGCATTTAAACAAATGTATCCATCAGTGAACATTCAGTGACAAATATTTGCCCAAAACCATGATGCAAAAGGAAGTAAAATGCTGATGCAAAGACAAGGACAGTAGTAATATCATTTGTAATGTGACAAAAGCAGAGAGAAAAGGTAATTCTAATTTAGCATCCCTTGTTACAGACAACAGATATTATCTTGTAAGATTGGGAAAAAGTTTAGCACAGTGCTTTCCATGGTACAAATTAGCAAATATTATTGAACTGTAGTGATGTTATTTACATGTTGCAGACAAAGTAAGAATAATTTAAAGAACTCAAATGAAGTTGAAGTATTAATTCCCAAAACCTACAGATTTTTGACAAAAGTATTGTCCCCTTTTCAGGTCCTACAGATTTTCACTTTTAAGTCCCCAGTTTTAAAAGACAAGAAAACAGTTTTATACCTATTAGTATTTATTCGATTTCAGGAAGGTCATTAACAAATTGCCTCACAATTCATGTTGATGCAAAATCCTTGATTTTACTGCTCTGTAAGGTCACTCACCAGCACTAAGGTCACAGTCCACATTGCTGAGCTTGTAGAAGTCAAAGGTCTGAGTCGGCTGGGCCTGGGGCAACTCAGGGTCCGTGTCTATGTCAGGCCCTGAAGACTCAGCCACGTCCCCTTCCATCAGCTCCCAGTCTTAACAATGACAGCAAAGGCACATGCAGCAATGGAGCTTAGTTTGGAGCTGCCATCCCAAAGAAAATTAGCATGCGCACATTCAAAGTTTTGAATGAAATCTTTACTGCTCAGCACTCTGATCTATCAGCTCATGGGATTAGTGTGTTAGCAATAATTCCTCTTGTTTCCCCATTTAGACACCAAATTACCACATTGAAAAATGTCTGTGAGAAAGATTATAACATTTTCCTTGGAAATCTTGTCAATGTTACTCAGATTCTGATAAAACTTCATTAACTTGCTGAACATATTTAGAATATATTCTATTAACATTGAAAACACTGTATACATGCTCTAGTGCTTGAAGAACTCATCAGAGAAGATGATATAGTCAACAAAATAGAGAAACTTGAGTAACAATGACAATCACATATACCAGAGGAACAGTGATTTATGAAACTAGGGATTCTTGATGCAGTGCTGGAGAAAAAGTGCTAGCCTTAGTGAGGGAATGAAGTGAGTATGTACAAAGTCTTTTTAAAAACTAATTACTTACCTGCATAGCTAGCATAATCTACATCAGGCTGATACAAATCCCATCGTCTTCGGGAAGGCGAATCAGTACCTTCACTTTCAGAGTCACTGGCCTCTCGGGGATATTCATAAACACAGTGATATTTTTGTTTCTTGAAAGACACGTTTTTCTTTTGCTCCTGAAAAAAGCATATTACACTATGATAATATTTTTCCAAAGTGATATATATCCATAAAAACCTTGTTTCACAGTGGTTTTCAAAAATAAAACAGTGAAAGAAAGCTGCAATCTCACCTTAATCTATATTCTTTCAAATTTTTTAATAGGCAATTTTTACATTTTAAACAGATTGTATTATTATTAAAATATAAACTGAAGCACTCTTATACTTACATATAATTCATCAATTTCCTACCGCAGCACAAAACAAGTTAACAAAAATTACTGAAATTATACTGAAATCAACACAAAATGCTTACGAAGCAGCCAAAAGTAATTACAAATATGACAAAACTGTCCAATAATCAATTTCTTAGGAATTGTTTACATAGCTGTTTAAAATAAATAAGCAATCGCAAAAAGAACAAAACGTAAACGGCAAAAAGAATGAAAAGAAATCAGACATGAGAATAAAGAAAAGTTAATTTAAAAAAGATTAAGCAGATAATCAAAAGGAATTAAATATGAATGCTGAATATAAATATTTAGATATGCAATATAAAATTGTGTAAATTTAAATAAATAACTTGCTTTCACTTACAACAATTTCAAATTATTTTCTTTCTTTCATTAAAAATGTGTTCTTTGTAAATTTTCAGGAATTGGCAAAACTGGATCACTAGTAGACATTGGATTTTTAGGCTTAAAAACATCCTATATAGTCATCTTAAATAGTCTCTAACAGGTGAAAAGAGGCTATATAATTTCTTACACAGCAAAAATTAAAATGAAAATACCTTTTTTGACATTAATTTAATTTTAGTATAAATTGTTTTATGAAAAACACGTGAGTGAATTACTAAAAGGAATACACATGAGTTTGTGCTAAAACATCAAAGACATTTTTACTCATATTTTATAAGCAGAAAATGATCTTTCAATTTCAACACTTGAGGCTGGTGAGTGCATATTTTTATACTGAAATAACTGTTAGTACATTAATTCTTTCTTCCTCTTCTGATGCAGAGTGGAGCCAAAGTAACAATTTTTATATTAGAGAGATTTCAATGCAAAATTCTTGACTTGGAATGCTTTCAAATTATTTATCATTATCATTATCGTCGTCATCATGAACTGTTGGTGTTTAGGCTTAACAGACTGTTCCATTATGCAGTATTCCTGGTAGTTTGTCTTCCAGGTGTTCCTGCTGTTGCCACTTCTTTTGTGGTCTTCCAACGTCTCTGTTCCCTGCTAGTTTATATTTCTGTCATTTAGGCTTATAGGTTTTTTTAGGTTTATATTTCTGTCATTTCTGGCTTTAGTCATCTGTTGTTTTTCATTCTTTTAAGGTGATCTTGCCATTTTCTTTGAGAGTTTCCTATTTCATCTATTTAGTCTTTAGTTTCTTTCTAATGTCTTTGTTTCTCAGACTGCCCTTGCAACTCCTACGAGGTGTCTCAGAAATATCATATGTGCTTCTTATATAGTTTGTCTCTTTCTCTATCATTATCCATGTCTCAGAACCATACATAGCTACAGGTTTAGACACTGTATTGTGAATTTTTAGTTTTGTTTCTACATTCATGCCTCTGCCAATGTATTGTTTAATTGCACTTTAAACGTTGTGCCTTAATATCACAAAGCCCAGAAATGTCTTCAATAATTTATTTCTAATGTTTACTGCAGAACAGTTAAATAAGTGACTAAAAACCTTGAAGTCGTCACTAGACCTTGATTAAAAGCTTGATTACAGCCAAGGATTGTAATTGAGAGCCAAACACATGTCATAATATGTAGTTTCACAGTTCTACAGTTGACTAATTTCTTAGGTTAGTAGTAATAAAATATAATGGATGCTTCATATTTCATTTCATAGTTCAAATGATGGCAAGAGTTTCTTATTTCAACCTTCAACATTTACCACTGACTCCGGTTATAGTGAACTTCTGGGGACTAACACTTTTGGTTCTCTATATCCAATGATGTCAAAATTAAATAGACTTTCTCCACAATGATTAATTTTATTAATTTAGAGGTACAGCAAAACATATTAACAGCACCAATTGAAAATTTCAATATTTTTATTTGATCTTAAAAAGTAAATTATTTTCAATTGTTTGCTTCATACATTTTTCATTAGTAATTTCTCTATATCCTTCTCAAGTTTGTACTCTCTCTGTACTTGAATCTGCATTGTCTACTGTATTGTAAGGCAGTCTTGACACACTGCATAGCCTCTCGCACTGTTGGAACACCATCCTAATCTTCAAAAGCCCTTTCACTCACCTAATATAAGGTCCTTTTGGTAGCAGCTTGGTGCAAGTAGCTAATGAAACTGATCGCTGAATGAAAAATTTTGAATGCGTTACCTCCACCTCATGGGAGTCTTCTTGGATTATGACCTTCGACTGATGATATTTTTTCCAAGCTGCCCCTAGAGTTGGAATTTGTGACACTGAGGCATTTTTTTTCTTCAGAAGGAAATGAATTTCCAGGCCATATTTCCTACTTTCACTAAATTCGAGGTCCAGTGTATTGAGAAAATGATTACCTTTTATTCAAGGCTTTAACATACAAAAATCTAGGCTAACAAACACTTGACTCTGACAACACTTTACATAATTTACATCCACAGTCCATGGCAAGAGACTGAACTGACCATGCCACCAAAACACTAGCAAAACAATATTCACAGTAACCAGGGCAGCCAACACAAAAGCTAAAATAGTTTCAAAATTCAAAAATATTACCACATTCACCCCTCTCTCAAAAATTAGTCACATAGTCATCAAATATGCGGGTTGATGCCTGGAGCACCATCAACATCTAAAGACAGCAGTTTCTCAGGATTTCCTATTTCCACATTTGGCTCTCTTTCATGAGGTTCTGATGGCTGATGTTCTGGAATGCCAAAATTGTAGTCTTCCTCTTTAATTTTAACTTCTGCTCGAGGAGCAAGATGCCATGTTGAGATAATAGTTTCTCTGCCATTTTCCAGTCTTACATGAAAATATTGCTGCGGACCTTGAAAAGCTATGTTCACAGAAGAATGATACTGCAGGACATCACGGCCCATTATAGCATCTGAACAATGGTTCTTCATTGTCAGTATTGGAGTACTGTTGTAAATAAACCCTTCTATTTCTATATTGGCTTCACATTGTCCCATTATTTCAGTAGATAAAAAAGAATTTGCCACCACAATTCTGCCAGAATATGGTAGGAACTCCAAGCCACATTTCCATATTAAAGAATGGTTGATAAAACTTAGAGAGCTTCTTGTATCTTTTAATGCATTCAACTTCATTCCATTTACTTTGATCTCCACAATTGGTTTTTGAAGACTGTTCGGCAATGCAGAGGTGACGGATGCTAACATTCCAGTAGTTGCAGTTGTATTTGATAAAGGATAGTTGGACGATTTCAACCTACACACAAGTTAATTATGTCCTTTCTTACTGCACGACCTATATTCAGCAGCTCTCATAGGGCATGACATTCTGGGATGGTGGCTTCCTCCACAAAAAGAACACTTCTCAGTTGTTGACAAAACCACCACAGTAGTAGTAGTAGTAGTAGTAGTAGTAGTAGTAGTAGTAGTAGTAGTAGTAGTAGTAGTAGTAGTGGGTGTCTTTAAATCTGGATTATCAGCATCATTAATAGTAGAGGCAATAGTACTGGAATCAGAATAAGATGTTGAATGTTGTTCAGCCATTTCTAAAGCTTGAGCTGGGTTGAAAGCAGCATCCAGGATAAGCGTTGCATTTTCAAGCAATCTTTGTCGAATTCGAGAACAAATCAAACCATTGATGAATGCGTATTTAATGTATTCATTCTTGTTTTGTTTGGCAGTGACATTTTTAAAGTTGCAATCCTTGCTCATTTGTTTCAAGACTTGGAGATATTGCTCTATAGATTCTCCAGCATGATGTTTTCTAGTCGCCAGGCAGTGTCTAGTATAAATTTCATTTCTAGGTTTTACTTATAGAGATTGAAGAGCGTCCATAGCATCTTTAAAGGTATTAGATTCACTGATACACTTTAGGAACTACATAGTTTGTCAAAAGCTGTAACTTACTTTCATCTGACGCATCTTGGATGTGGATCAGAAAATTTGAGAATGTTTGTTTCCAGTGTAACCATTTCTTATCCGCAGAGATTGAGGTTAGTTTCATATTGAATCTTTCTGGCTTCAAGTATTTATCCATACTGCTTATGTTCTAATTTTGTATGTTAAATTGTGGTGTAAATGATTACCTTTTATTCAAGGCTTTAACATACAAAAATCTTGGCACAAACAAACTTGACTTTGAGAACATTTTACGTAATGAACATCCACAGTCTTACTACACATGGCAAGTAACCGACTGACCATGCTAACAAAACACTAGCAAAACAAAATTCACAGTAGCCAGGGAGACCAACACAAAAATTCAAAACGTTCCAAAGTTCGAAAATATTACCACACAGTGTTCACTGAATCATTTGATTTCACATAACTGAATCGTTTTATGCTTATTAGTAATGTAAGTGAAACAGAACCAGTGACTTAGGTTCACTATAACTGGAGTCGATTGTATTTCAATATGCAAGTTGCAATGATGCTTTTCAGTCCACTCTGAGAAAGGACACTGAATGAATTCTTAAGGTTGTAAGAACTCCTAGGACATTTTCCACAAGAGAAAATACATAAGTACAAGAGTTATGATGTAAAAAATATTAATTGAATGTTTTTGTTATTCAAAATAGTTTAAACTTGCAACCAAGCAAACATTAAAATCTCATGTTCTCTTTTCAAATGAAGAAAGAAAAGAAAAACGGGAAAAAATAGAAAAGAAAAAAAGAAAAGAAAGAAATTAAGATAAATACAAGCTAATAAACTAAAGTAAAAAAGAAGCTATGGATTGAATAATAAAAGTTAAATACTTTATTATTTACTTTTTCAAAGAGTTACTGATGATTAAAATTGAAGCTCCATTTATATAAAATAAGTGCCTCAGATTAAAGTTTATATAGCAACTTTTAATCACAAAAATATATTGTTAACCCTTAACTGATAACTTCTCAGATTACAATGAGTAAAACTTTTTGCAATATCAGCTGTGATGGTAGAGTATAGAATAGTATACTATACAATTTGCAGTACAAATTACAAGTATGTATATAGGAATATATGTATGTGTTTTATATTACACAATTGAACACATCACAGAAATATAAAGTATTCTATTTTTATATGATTATGTCCCTGAAGTCCTTTTCTTATTCTAAGTAATTTTCAGAAAAATGTTCAGTTATAATTGTGTATTTGTCATGATGGTACCAAAATTATTTCTGGTTAATTGCAACTCATTATTGTAATGTTACATGCATTAGTAAAACCAATTAGAAAATATTTGCTGGGCAACTTCTAATAATAAAACTAAAATAAATATGTAAGGATCTGAGACTGAGGTTGCCATTAATGTTGCAAAAAACAAGTCACCAGTTGAGGGTTATATAAGTAGGCCTTTAAAAAAAAAATATGAGGAAAAAGAAACTTTCTCATACATCGTATAAAAAACTTGTAAAAGGAGTTCTGAGTGACTGAGAAATAATTTAAAACACTAGAATTTTGTTTGATAGTTACATAAATGGAAGTCCAACTCTGTCTGGATATTACTCAATTGAATCACCTGTTTTTTATCTGGGCTTCTAAGAGCCCAGAGGAGTTCTGAGTGACTGAGAAATAATTTAATACACTAGAATTTTGTTTGATAGCTAAATAAATGGAGGTCCAACTCTGTCTGGATATTACTCAATTGAATCACCTGTTTCTTATCTGGGCTCCTAAGAGCAGACCTATTGGGAGTGGCTTCACTATTCCATGCAGAAGGAATAAATTCAGTTCCACTCTCAGAGCTCATGCTATCATCATCCTCTTCATCATCATCTTCATCTTCTTCTTCCTCTGCAATAACTTCCATTCCAAATTCCGAGTGGCCTTCAAATGGCTAGAAAATTATGAAAAATGTCACTCTACAAGCACATCAAATCATTACATCTGACAGAAACATTAAAATAAAAATACCAATAACATAATTCACAATGAGATAACTCAAGTGTCTGAGTCAATATATAAACATAAGATATTAAGCAACACAAATATTTCCTTCTCAACAGAGAATGACACTTTGTAATTCAATTTGAAAGAAACCTTTTGAAAGGAAGATAATTAAGATCATATAAAACATTTAGCCTTTTCTTCCAAAGCATTTGTTTTTCAGAAATTAAAAAAATTTTGATTTTAAACCTTTATCTTTGCAATGAGCATGTGCACCATAATCTATGTACATTATTTAGAAGGAAAATATATATTTCGGAGTTATGGAAATTTGTATTTACTATTTATTCATTCACATAAATGAATAGAAATAATTACTGCATTCCACTAGTAATTTTGCTAAAAATCACAATATGTGTTTGAAAAGACACCTGTTTATAAACTAAAGATATTGAGAATAAATAAAACTTTCTCTTCACATTTGAAGATTGGAAAAAATTAGATGCAAACATTTCTGGTATATTCAACACTTTTCCAATTTTTAACAAATTTTAATTTCTACATCACTAACTGAATTACAAAGAATTTTTTAAACATTAATTTTATTTCAAACGTAATTTATTTTAACATACTCCTTTCTATTCATGCATTTATGAATATAAGTCTCAACATTTAAGTTCTTTCAAGATACATGCATTATCTGGTGTTAATGTTATATAATTTTTTACTTTTAAAATTTTAATGAGCTCATTAATTGAGCTCATTTAATGAGCTCATTTAATAATCTCATTAATTAATGATATAAATAAAAATTAAATACTGAATAGGTAATGAACTTATAAAAACTTTCAATAAACAATACTAACAATAATTTATTTCAATCACAACTTGTAGATTTTATAATACATTATCCACTAAAGATCTTATTTTCTGAAAACAGCACAATTATACTAGTTTATATTACATCACAAAAGAGTAAATGAACATGTTCAAAAGTTTATATTGCTTTAAGAAAATTTTAACTTTATTACCAATAAAGAAAATGACAATTAACATTATTGCATGTTATGATTACAGTTATAAATATATACTACTGGTTATAAGGTTTTAAGAAATTGCACACAACATTTAACATAAAAACACACAATACTTGACACACATTATTCAAGTGTGAATGAAGAATGTTGGTCAAACAGCACAACTGGTTAGTTAAAACACTAGCTTGGATTATAAGTGTGGATCGTAAATAACAGGATGAGAAGAAGTTTGTGTTATGATCTAGAAAGACCATCCAAAGTCTTGGAACATACAGCACTAAGTAATCAGGAGGCGTACAAATAATTTATAACATGCAACTTACCTTTGAGGCACCACCAGAAGCTTGGATATCAACAGCCTTGACAGATGCCTCTTTATCACCCTCCTAGGAGCCGTCACCCATCACACAGGGCACAAGGGAAGAAAGAGTAAGAACAACGAAACGACAGACAGTTTTAGAAAACAAACATAGGTCATTGAAGAGAACCCATACTACACAGGGAAGTAGTATATACTGTTAATATTCACCATTTAATTTATTTTACATTGTTTTCTACCTTTATAAGGAATTCTTTCTATACACCCATGAATTCACATGCAACACACATATTTATCAACATATTCCCTAGAGAGGTACAAAATAATTCAGGAAGGAATTTAATTACATATTTTTATGTTCTCATTATTGTCAAACAGACCAATATTTTTCATGAGAAGTGATGTATAAACAACTGCATTTTTATTGCATATTACTGCAATTTTAGCAATCTACTCACAGGTATCTTAAAATAAATTTGCCATTTTGAATAAGTACTGTGAGAGTACTATAAAATTAATGCCTTAAATCAACATATAGTGAAAGTTAATAAATAAAAATACTTTCACCAATTCAGTCCTACTCAGAAAAAGAGTGCTTTATGCAAAATTTATTTTACCATTCCACCCTGAATTACAAAATCTACTCTAACTGAAGTAAACAGTGAAAACATTTTTATACAGTGTGCCACAACATAAACATCACAAAGGACCTTACATTCATAGATATAGCCAGGGTTCAAGTAGAGGGATGAACTGTACTAAAACTATTAAAATCAATGGAATAATTTTACTCAAAACAAATTAATATAATTACGTACATTGAAAATGTTCCTGTTGTTAGATAGAAAATAAATGAAAAAATTAAACCTTTCAAAAACAATCTTTCTGTTGATCTATTATCACTATTTTTCTAAGAGATTTAAAATTTCAAATGTCTCCCCTACAGTTGTTTTAACACAAAGTTTTGTGTATTAACAGAAACACAATGTAATACAGAACTCCTGAACCCTAATTTTCTAAAATGATTTTGGGAGATAAAAGAAAAATTGTCAAAACTGGGAAAATGTATCTACCTTGTCATAGAGAAAGGCTTAATTCTTCAAAGCAACAAACTGTGTAATTTTTCAACGAAAATAAAGTAAGTAGATAGAAATTGTTGTGTGTTCCATATGTAATTTGAATTAAAAAAAACTTTCTCACATATTTTTGTTTCTCTCTCTTCTTTCTCGCCTTAAGAATACTTCGTAAGATGAGAAAGTTGTTATCATACGCTGGAAAACGGGGAATTTTCGTCAGAAAAACTTTTATAGTTAGGACCTAGCATCGAAAAAGTGGATAAATCCTGTTGCTAAATTTAGAAAAAAATCCTCTAACTCGTGGTGTAGCCAAAATTCATGTTTTGTTGCTTCTTGATACCGAAAACTCAATTGACGGCAAAACGTCCGTCCATCCGTGATCAACGCTAACGTCTAAACCATTCAGTCGATTTTCTTCGAAATTGATATTCCTCAATCGTTTTGGCTGATCTCATGGCTCCTGGAATTTGAAACCATTATTTCAATTTTGGCGGGTACTTTACATGAAGCCTTTTGGACATTTTCAAAATTTTCAAAAGAATGGCTCCAAATTATTGGAGTAAATTTTGTTGTGATTAGTGCGAAGGACGTTTAAGAAGATGCAAGTATCATCAAAAAAACAAGTAGTTTTTGCGTAAATTGCGTTTAAAATTTACCAACATTTTCTCTTTAAATTTTCTTCACTTATGTAATATGGGACGGTCAATAATATGATGCTAGTCCTATTTCCGGGTATTGCTTGGTTTTTCTAAAATAGAAAAAAAAAATTTAAAACTACAAGATTGTAGAGAATTTTCCCCTTGGACAAATTTATTGTCCAAATTAACAAATAATTTGCGCTTGCAAGTTATGAAAAAAAATCTCAAAAACCACTCAAATTTTTTTAAAATTTTTCTCCACATGTGTAATAAAGGACAGCAAATAAATAAATAAACTTGTGGTGCTTTATAATGGCACAGACTTTCTTGCAGAATTTAATTTTCTAATCTCTTTAGTCTGAACTAGGTTTTCAGGTATGAATGATTCTCTTCCCAAATACTTTCTTTGTTCACTCAAAGGACATTCATTTTAACATTTTCTCGATTTTTCAGCTTCCTAATGCTAGAAATGAAAATCAACATACACTATACATTTATACTATTATAAAAGTATAAATGCCATGTATCATCAGAGTGGCCAAGTGACGAGCACGGACTCATTTCTTTGGAGGCAAGCTTCGCTGGTTTGAATCTTGGTCGGGGACTATTATTTGTCAAAATTCTCTGTTGTCACAGGAAATAATTGAGAATTCTACAAACTTTATTGAAAATTATTTGAAATAATTCCAATCACAAACAGAATTAATTATGATAAATAAACTGGATGTGTCTCTATGTGATTTACCAATTTTAACTTTTTAACAATTTTTCACATCTCTTCTTGGATTTGTAACATGTATATACCATCATATCAATTGTTTTCTTATCAGACATAGTACACCATTTATGCCTCTGTTTGATTCCGACCCATACAGTGCTTTTAGTGCCGGTATACTAACTTTGAGGATCTGAATTCGGGCCTTGGCGAGGAAAAAAAATTTGCTGGTTGAAAACACTTTTGCTGATTTATGTAGAAGTATAATTTAGAAACAATGCAATAAAGTATGTGCTTTGGTAGCGCCACTAGTTGAATTTGAATTTGAAAGCAAAAAATATCTATGCTGAAATTTTGTATATCTTGTCCCAATTTTTTTGCATGAATAAGGCATTTACCTTTTACCCGGCGCTTGTGTGTTGTAGTGGTATGAGTGCTGGCATGTTGACTCTGTTTGGATTGCAAAGTGGAAACAAAATTTGCTGATTGAAAACACTTTTATTGGTTTATGTAATAGTGTAATAGCATTTAGGAGCATTAAGAAACAGTGCGAGAAAATATGTGCTTTGGTAGCACCACTAGTTTATGTAAACCTCACACCTATATTTAGTTTTCTGCATTTTATCTAAAAATTAATTTCATAAATTAAAGAAACATTTTTTGGACATATTTTTTTGCTTTCTTACTGAGCTTTATCCCAACCCCTGAATTTCAGCATTTCTTAACTAAACTAATCTCCTTAAAATTTGGAAAACTGAAGTTCTATTTTAAAATAAATAGAGCCCTTCCTCCAAATTGACTGCCCCTGGCTATGCCCATGTTTACTGAATAAATGTGAAAAAAGATAAATACAAAAATCTCTTAATAATAAGGAGATAACATGCAAACTACAAGTGTTTATCCTCTCAGACATTTTTCAGGCATCATGCATTTTCTTAAAGGGTGCATTACAAATAAAATTATATCATGGACATGATTTATTCTGTGAGTATGTACTTATGAACATGTCTGCCCATCATATCTCTGTATACATTATTGCATAGTTATGTGAGTGGTTCTTAGATGTGAAGTATATATTTAATATTTAGGTGAGTGTGTGATAGTGTGTGTGCGAGAGAGTATGTGTGTTAGAATGTTTGTGTGAGTGTGTGAGAGTGTGTGTGAGTGAGAATGTTTGTGTGTGAGTGTGGTTGTGCTAGTGTGTGTGTGTGTGTGTGTGTGTGTGTGTGTGTGTGTGTGAAGTGTGCTTGTGTGCTAGTGTGTGTGTGTGTGTGTGTGTGTGTGTGTGTGTGTGTGTGTGAAGTGTGCTTGTGTGATAGTGTGTGTGTGTGTGTGTGTGTGTGTGTGTGTGAAGTGTGCTTGTGTGATGTGTGTGTGTGTGTTTGTGAGTGAGAGAGTGCTGTTGTGTGAGTGTGTGTGAAAGTGTGGTTGTGTGTGAGAGAGTATTGTTGTGTGTGTATGAGAGTGTGTGTGTGTATGAGTGTGGTTGTGTGAGCGTGAGAGTGTGAGAGAGAGGGTGTGTGTATGTGAGCGAGAGTGTGAGAGTGAGTGTGTGTCTGAGAATGTGAGAATGTGGGGGGAGTGTGTCAGAGAATGTGTATGTGTGTGGGTGTGTGCATGAGAGCCTGTGTGTGAGACAGTGTGTGCATAAGTATATGTGTGTGCGTGAGAGAGTGTGAGTGTGTAAGAATGTGTCTGTGAGAGTGTGCGTGTATGTGTGTGTGAGAGAAAGAGAGAGAGAAAGACTGAGAGTATGAATGCGTATATGTGAGAGTGTGAGTGAGAATGTGAGTGAGTGTGTGACAGTGTGAGTGAGTATTGACTGTGTGTGTGTGTGTGAATGTGTAAGTGCATGAGTGTGAGTGTGTGAGTGCATGAGTGAAAGTGCAAGTGTGAGTGTGTTTGTGGTGGTGTGTCATATTTTATCAGAATAATCACTGAACACATAGAAACTTAAAAAGTGATAATCCACTTCAGATAATAATTTGCTACAGGCAACTTACTAAAATATCTTAAACTTAAAACCCAATGGTGTATGTATTTTGGTAAAATTGTCAGTAAATTGTAGAAAGCAAGTATCAACACCATCTTTTTGTAATAATCATAAGTAAGCTATCTTCTTGTATTAAAAAATATTAATGGAATTTGATCGCAGGTAGATGGTAGCATACTTCTCATAAATTTCATATGAAAAAGACAGTAATTGTCATATTTTTAAAATGCAAAATCTAAACTTATTACAGTTTGTATTGTACATGTTTTTTCTACAAAATTAAATTTATTTTTAATTTTATAAATGAGAGAAACATTTGACTACCTTTTGAAACACTGGACTTGTATAAAAATCATTCCAAACAAACCAAGTGGGCAAACTTATTGGGTTTTTAAGGTTACGATGGGCAAAAAGAGAACACTTATTTCTACTGAATAAAATATACTACTAGAAAAGCAAGACTGATACTGGATGGTACTTGTTTCAATTTATTCTCGAAAAGAAATTTTCTCACATATTGCAATTTCATTCAGAAGATAACACACAAAATTATTTTTCTCTCATTTTAAAAGCTTTTCTCAAAATAAAATAAAAAAGGGAACATGTAGAGGGAAATAACAGCTCTTCCATTAAAAATTTGGAAAATATAAAAAATTAGCAAAATTTATTATGTCATAATTAAAGTGGATCCAGTGGCAGGTAGAAGAGGAGGGCAACCCCACCTCCATTTTTGTAATTTTACTCAAATTAGTCAAATAATTACGGCATAATTACATTGATTACATCACATCCAAAGGAGTATTTCTATTATAATTATATTTTTTCATTCAAAGGTAAAGATAAATGTTTTTTAAAAATAAAGGGGGCAGTGTCTAAACTGAAGAAGCCCCGCCCCCAGGAATAATTTCAGGATCTGCCCCTGGATCAAGCAAAAATCAAGGATAAATAAGTAAGTATATATATTACATATTATTCCAATTAAATTCCTTATGAAACTGCAATTCTTTATGAACCTGTATTTATTTCAGGAAATTTGGAAAGATATGAAGGAGAAATGGGACAAAAAGAGAGCATGAGCAAATGTAACACTGGTCTCAAAATCTAATACTATTAAAATATGCTTATTTCAATAATTTTAAACAAACATACCTTCCAGATGAACTCCCCACTGGATGATGAATTATTATCTTCTTCATTGGTATCATCTTCACTTTCCCAATCAGGAGTGTAGCAGTCTCCAATATCTTCTGAATCCTTTAAACTGAATGATGTTGACATGAGGTCTTCGTCATTATCATGGGAGGGAAAACCTGGACTGGTTGCCTCTGCATAGCTTTCAGTGAAATCATCTTCATTGTTGCATCGAGACATCATTTCATTCAAATCAGAGAAGGCTAACATAGATGGAATTTGTTTCCAAGATTCATCTTCAGGAGAGGGCATCGGTGCTTTGGTGCTCAGCAGAGCTGCCTCTAGGTTAGTAACACTCCAATCCCTGTCACTAGGTCCTTCCTCCATTTGCAAATTTTTCTTTTTCTTGAATAAATCTAGAGTGTCAGTTAGTCTCAAATTACTTTCTTTTTCATCTTCACAGCCTGTGACCTCAATAGTGGTGGATGGCTGACACTGAAGACCATCTGGAGGGTCACTGACACTAATGTTGTCATGCGATTGAAATCTCTTCAAGGCATTGCCTTGCTGTAGGGAAGATAGATCTAATGACAAACTTTTCTTCCCTGTACACATCTCAGGAGATTTCAAGGAATCAGAACTTTCTTCTACAGATACCCCTTCTGATTCTTCATCATCTGACTCTGTTCTAGAAGAATCCTCACATGTAAATTTTGTACTTGTTTCTAGTTCAATAGGAACATTATCTTCATTCTCCTCTTCATCATTTTCATTTTCATCTTCATCATCATCTTCTTCTTCTTCCTCTTCCCCATCCTCTTCATCTTGATGTTGACAGTGAGCAATAATACCACTATTTTTTAGTTCAGTTATGATTTCTGCTGCTTCATTATTAGCAACACCAATTGAAATTTCTTCTACAACATCAAGTGATGCACTTTGAAATTCTGGACAATTTACGTTACTGGAAGCATACAAATATGGAGTTGGACCACCAGGAGATTGAGGCAGATCTATACTATCAATGCTGACAGAAGACTTCTCAGAAGAACTAACAGGAACTTCATTCAGGTAATTTATAGTTTGCACCATCTTGCAATCTTGTGAAAGAACTTGTTTATCTTGTCGAGGAGAAATACTATCAGGAGTGAATGCTTCATCATCAGTCAAACATGTGTCAGGATTCACTTCAAGTTTCAAACATCCTTGAATTGACTCATCACTGCTCACAATAAGCGATTCATCTTTTACATTAGAAGGAGGAAAATCTTCAGTAATTTGATCTTCTTGCTGGTTGGTTATTGGTTTCTTAATAAAAGCCAAGTGTGATTTTGGTTTGGGACTTTCCAATAACGTGGCTTGATTGGTTTCTGTATCAATAACAAGGAAGTCATCATCAAACTCAGAATGTGGGGAGGTACTTTTTACAATAGTAACATTATTTGAATTTGTGTTTTCACTTGCTGGACCAGAGGGCTGATCATCATGAGACTGTTCCAGATCTTCAAGTAGTACACTTTTATTCTTCTGGTCCTTATCACTAAAACTATCTGTGTCTACACTACTGAAGCTGCAATTTTCTAAAGCTTCACGAATTTCTTCTTCAAATCTCTTTGCATCTGCTTCTGCATTTACGATATCCACAGTATCTAGTACAAACACTGGGCTTGCAGGTTCAGAATCAGATTCTGGTTGCTGAGCTCCTCTGGATACAAAATTGTCACTTAGAGTAGTGGTAATGGAACTTACACTTTCTCTCTCTTCAAGAATTGGGGATAATGGAGGTGGGTAAACATTGTAATGAATAGTAACATCTGTTCTTTCATCTTGGGCAGTCTCATCTTCTGGTTCTAGAATACCATCATCTTGAGGGTCATCATGATTTTGTTGTCGGGCACAAGGTAATTTTTCTTGCAGTTCATTTCGAATGGCAGCAACAAATTCTTCATTGAGACTAAAGGGTTCGTATTGATTTTCATTGTTAGCAACATCATCTGCATTTGATACGGATGAGCTGGTGCTTTTAGGACTCATAAAGACATCATCTAAATTGTCCTCATAATTTCCTCCACCAGAATCAATACCTCCTTGAGGATGCAAGTACCAACCTGCCTTTTTAACTGGTGAATTTTCCCCACTATCCATAGGAAGAGGTGACTGTTCTGGAGACAAAGCTCTAAATTCAGTCTGACCTATGTCGAGCATAAGATCCTTTTCTTGACAAAATCTAGACTGAATGTCAACATCAAATCCATCTGACATAGCACATTTTAGGTCACTGTCAAATGTTTCTTGATTCTCACAGGGATTTAATTCACACATTGAATAAGAAACTTTGTTATTTGTAGATCCATGTGGAGAGGTAACATCTGGCATTGGAGTGTCATTTGTTTCTATATTCAAAAGATCAGGGGTCCCTGTGGGCGAAACATGCTGAAGAATAGTTTTTTCTGCACCTGTGATGTCACATTTATCACTACTTAACTTGGCATTACTAGCTTCTTCTGAAATACTTAATACTCCTACATCTGAATTGGGAGAAAGATGGGGGCCAATCACATTGTCAGGTTGTTTCTTTTCTACAGTTATTTCACTGGCACTTCGAGAGAAGTCAGCATCAGTACTTGAGATATCTTTATCACTTGGAGCTACTTCATCAGGGTCTGCAAGATTTTCATGAGGTAGTTCTTCACTGCTTGTGTGATGTTCTAAGTCATCTTCATCTCCACTAAGACCCTTAACAACATAATTGAAACCACCTTTATTAAAAGTTTCCTCCAGTTCAGCCTCAATATCTTCAAGATTGTATTTCTCGTCACAAGCATCTTCACAACTTTCACTTAAACTGCCTTTATCTCGAAAACCAGAATCACTGCTTCGTTCATCATCTGGGGTGGAATGTTTGGCCACATCTAATCCATAATCTTCTCCGTCATCTAAGTCTACTGTTGTATCATTCTCTGGATGAAAATCAGATGCATATTCTTGACCATCCAGTCCTATCCCCAAGGCCAGAAAGTTATCTGCTTGCTTCTGACTATGAAGGAATTCTTCATTTAAAATGTCAACATCTGCTTGTTTCCATTTTTCCAAGTTGTCCTTCTGTTCAAAAAAGTCATTGGTGTTATCATTAAAACATAATTGTTCGGTTTGAGGAACATTTACTTCCTCATGAGAAAGAAAGTTATTAGTTTTCTCTGAAAAAATTTCAGATGGTAAAATAGGGGCATATTTAGACTCTGAACTATCCAATTCATTATTATAAATGTTTGGAACAACCTCTAAAGGCACATCTTTGGTGAAATGACTAATTGTTTTGCAAGTTGCCTCTACATCACTTTTTATTTCAATGGAACTTATTTTGGGTGCATTGGATTTGCAATCTGATAATGGTGGTTTTGGCAGCTCTTTGGAAGCAACTTCTTCTTCCACACCAATACAAACAGTTTTCACAAAATTTTCATCAGAAATGATATCTGGTTCTTGCATTTTGTTCTCAGTAGTTTCTATCTCCCTTTCAGATGCACAAATTTTTTCCTTTATGTTTTCTGGAGATATTTTATTTGATAGTATTGTGATTGGAGTTCTATTTATATTAGATGCACCTACATCATAACTAGTTTTCTCTGAGAGAATTCCATTGCTCTCTACAAAACTTAAATCTTTATCAGAGATATCTTTGCTAGCTTGCAGAATAATTTCAGGAAAAATAGGTTCAAGAGTGCACATATTGATAACTGGTTTCTGTCTATACAAATTTTCTGCATTGATCTCTTGCTGCAGAAAAGCAAATGATGCAGCTTTTTTGTCCTCAAAAAGTTCTGGACTTGGAGAGTCATCTAATGAACAAAGAGTCTTGTCTTGAAGCTCAATTTCAGGGAGACTGTGCTCCAAACTCACTAATGTATCTGAGCTATCATATTCTACATTACTATCCGAGGACCTACCTAATGTACTAGCAACTACTGTAGGAACTTCATTCTCAAGGCTAACTGAGAGGCTGACTTCACTTTTTCCTTCTGAAGATTCAATGCCAGAACTGAGGAGATTGGTTGATGTTTCAGCCTCTACTACCTGCCCACAACTTTCTTCCAGGTCATTGGTTATGTATAATACTGAATTTTCTTTCAGGGCTTCTATACTGTCTATGGATGCTTCTACCAATGCCCTTTCTCCAATCGGTTCATTTAAACTATCTGGATCCATAGACAATATATCTTCTTTTCCACCTGAGAAATACCCAGGAGCATTTGCAGATTCATTTCCCAAAACAGCTGCACATGTCTCTGAAACGTTTACAGCAGGTGAAATGGTATCTAATTCTGAACGAATTTCACTTGAATATTTACAGGCCTTTGAATTTACAAGCAAAGTAGAGGTAGACTGCACATCACTAATATGCTTATCTAAGCTATCTGGTGCAAATGAATGCAAAGATGCTTTGCAACAGTCATCCTGCACACTTGGACTATTTTTGTCACAAGTTGGACATTCTGCTCTATAACCTGTAACTCTTCCTTTTCCTGTTTCAGTTAAGTTCATTGAAGTACAAGCCTCCACACAACCATTTTCTTGCATATTAACATTTATTTCATTATTAGAACTCGTTTTGATGTCAGAACTATCTTTAACATTTTCCTCAGCAGGCATGTTAGTTTTAGGCTCAGGAGATTGATAAGATTCTAATTTGTGTAGATCATTAGGTTGCAATTTGTCATCACACTGTTTAGGACCTGACTGTATAACAGCACCATTTTCAACTACAACACACTTTACATTAATATTATGTTCATCCTCATCAGGAGACTCAGAAGAATCTGATATGTTTGCACTTTCAGCATGATCCGAGTCATCACTCAAAAAAGGACCAGCATCATTTGATATGGTTTTAAGGCCTTTAAAATAATCTAAAGTGTAATCTTCACAAGGACCAAGAATCACAGAACCTTCTGAAATGCTATTTGACATGTTTTCATTGTTTGTTGCACTGGAGACTTCCTTATGCTCTGTTTCCAGAGGGTCTGTTGGAGTGGAACAAGGTTTAGGTTCTGAACTTGTGACAGGTACAAATTCAAATGAATCTGTTGAAATACCTGATTGCACACTTACATTTGAATTTACATTGGCATCTGATGAATTGAAAGTGGCATCTCGAGAATCAGAGTTTGATAAAATTAGAGAGCTGCTAGACAGACTTGTTTCCATGTCATGTGCAGTTTCTGGAATGCCCTCAAAATCTACTTTTTTGGATTCATTTTTATTTGAAGATGCTTCAACTGAAGAGTCGTTAACATCTGATAACAAAGACGTCTTTTTAGGTGTGCTTGCTGATTTAATTTCAGGAGTAAACTTTTCCTCACAGACAGATTCATTGAAATCTACTTCCTTTTCATTCCCAAATATAATTTCCGATTCACTTTTCTCAACATTAACAGAACTTTCCCTGGAAGGCAACAAAGATACACTTGCATTTTCTGTATAATCTTCATAACTAATGCAGCTTTCCTGAGGTTTGCAAGACTGTAGTTCACTTGTAGAAGGGACTGACTGACTTACATTACTATGTGCTTCAATGTTTAAATTATTTGCATCAGGATTTGATTCACTGTGTAATTTATTGTCTGTTGTAATAGGCGGAGAAACTGTCACCGGCTCAGCATTAAATATTTCAGTTTGTAATAGGTTTTCCTTTTTATTATTTTCTACAAAATTCACAATAGATGCTCCTTCTTCAGGTTCTGTTGTAGCACCATTAACACAAACAGTAACTTTTCTTTCTGATGTTAGTGTGATGTCATCTGCAGGTGACTTTGCCTCGGTTCTAATTGTTGCACTTTTTGATTCTACAACATTATCATCCGAGGCATCATCCACTAAAAAATTGTTTTCCTTTTTCGTAGGTGAATCAATTTTGAGACCCATGTTCTCGAAGTCATCTGCATCACATAAAAAGTTAGAAGTTGGCAAAAGCGGATCAGCTGAATTTGTTAATGTTTCTTCTGAAACTGCTTCATGGTTAAGAGGAGACAAATCCAAAGAACCTAACCTATTCCTCTGATCCTTTTGAGCTTCATGTAATTTTTGCAATGTGTTTCGAAATTCTTCACCGAGTACAGCTTGATGAATATTGCTCTCACTTGCAAATGCCAAAGCATTTGTATTTAGGTTGCCTCCTTTAAAAGAAGAGCCCCTACGCTGTTTAGAGAATGAATTGCGACTATTTGAACCTCTGTCAAAAGTCCAAGTCAATGATGGAGGTTCTGAATCACTCCCATCACTACAATCAATATGTGTAAGCACCATTAGATCAGCAACACTTTTTGATTTCTCTTTAACTTTGGCAGTAAATTCACCACATTCAATTCTTTTCCTCCAGGTTTCATCTTCTGTGTCTGTGCCAGAATCAGTGGCTCTGTTATTGGCATCTCGACTGGATTTCTCCACCAGACTATCATCGAGCAAGCTATCTGGTTGAACTAAAGAAACACTTTTGGACCCAAATCTATCATTTTGCAATTCAGTAGGCCCTAGCCGAAAGTCTAAAACTACATTTTCATCAGAAGCTATGAGTGCAACATCTTTACTAGGACTATGGTGATGAGAACCTGATTTACTAGATGCGGGAGATGATGATGAAGAAGACGTCTTTTCCAAAGCTAATGCATTATCCAGGTCTCTAATAGCTTCAGAAATTTTTCTCACAAATTTGGCATCTTCTTCATCAGTAGTTTCTACTCCTTGCAACCACGAGTCAAAGTCTGGTTCTAGGGCAACTGGTTCCACTGAGGTTTCATTTGTGTTATTAGTCTTGGATTTATTTTCTTCTGGCAACTCTTCATTTCTACTTTCTTCTTCATTGATAACTTCATGTTTAACAAATTCATCTTCTTCTATGTGTATCTGACCATTGCAGTCACTAAGATCATCCAGAGAGCCCCGCAGATTTTGCAGACTTGGTGATTTGTGCCTCTGTTGCAAGGACGGGAGGAATATTTCTCCACCAGAGCTACTAGTAAGAGAGGGTTGTGGAGAAGTTGTAAGAGGCGATGAGTCTGACATCAGGAAGGGTGTTTCCTGGGGAGTCAAATGGATTTCATGGCTCGGCTGAGTGGACGATTTTTGTAATCCTTGATTAAGAACATTCATTTCAGAAGCCAAGTTACTGGTGACTAAAACAGGAGGGACCACATCAGTAAGGTCCGATCCCAGGAGGGAAGATGGACGATGCACATCTGTGCTAGTGGCTGTGACATGGTTGTCAGTTACTGGGATGGAGTTTGGTTTAAATGTTTCCCACCGGCGTTCAAAATCTTCATCTGCTTGTGAACTGCACGTCTCATTATCTATACTGGCAAATTCGCGATTTCCATACAAGTGATTTAGCATAGCAAGAACTTGAGGTAATGCTGGCCTTTCTGTTGCCTGGCACCAGCATAATTTCATTAAGTGATACCTGTAATAAAAGTGAATATCATTTCACAATTTGGCAGGATATTACTTAAAGGCATATTTCAATGCCTTTTACATAGAGGGATGAAATATTTGAAAAGTCTTGTATGCACAAAGATCATAAAATATTTATTTAAAAAATTGTAATTTTCTAGAATTTATCATACCAAAAACTTAGGGGCACCCACAGATATCAAGGGTCCTGGGGCAGTAGATACTTGGGGGCTTTTTAATTTCAAATAAAATTCCCCCCCCCCCGATTATTAGTTAAATTTCAACTACAGTTAAAAATATATTCTTTTTCTTGAATTGTTTTATTGAAGAAAATAAATTTTGTATATTTTTTATAATGATATTTTAAACATTTTTCTTACCAATACAGTAAAACTTGCTCAATGCGGAACCTCAAGGGACCCGAATTTTTTTCCGCCTTAGACAAGATCCCGCTTTACACAAATGAAGCATAAGGCTCTAAGAATACAGCACAAAACTCTGTACAGTTCAAGGAAAAGTCTCTATTTACTCACCTTGAAGAATAAAGTTCACTGACATAATTTTGATACGTTCATATTGTTGACTTATTGTGAGTGGTGTACATATATAGTATTACAAACACTATTAGAAAATACTACTAATACAGAACTTTTACTTGTAAATCACTCCCACACTGTTTTGTTTACTTCATTGCAGATTTTCTTCGCTGTTCTCTTCATTTCACTATATCCTTGCATTCACTGTTTCATTATTTTCTCCAGCTTCAGTGCCTCATAAATTTGGGTTTTGCCACATTTTAACTTCAACTTATTATCGCACTGACTGTTTGTCCTTTTCTTTAGCTTCAATTATTTTAACTTTATTGTTTAGCGAGAAAGACATGTACAATTTAGCCATCATCACACCATGGCTCCTCAATTTCTACTGACGAAAATTTTCCCATTCTACTGTGACGATGAGCTACCTTTGCTCTTCACAACAAAACCCAGCAACCCATTATCTTTTCCATGGAACAGTTCAAAAATGAACGAAGAAAATTTCAGAAATCTCCCATGACACCTGCATGAAATCCTTTCACCCTTACCTGAGCTCGCCCATTGGGCGCCTGCAAACAATAAACGAGGAAAATGCCCGAAATATGGATGCGTTTCCACTTTAAGGACTTACTTTTGACAACATATGGAATACATTTGTGTCCGTTTCCACGTTGGACAGATTCCACATTATACAATGAAATACTGTAGAATTTACTTATAGGTTTGCAAGGACCTCAGTTTCCGTTCACATTGAACAGATTTCCACATTATACATGTTCTGCATTGAGCAAGTTTTACTGTATTATAAATTGTATTAAAATTCACATATTCCTTTTATTTAGGAGTTAATGCTTAAATCGTCTTCCAAGCTTTCATTAGCAGTTAGTTTGAATTAGAAGTAAATACATTTTTTGTATATTTTGAATTTATAAAAAAAAATTAATTAAAAAAAATGCTAGGCCCAATTAAATCAGGGCCTGGGCCCAGCTGTCCCCTCTCCCTGGGTGCCCCTGTCTATACTTCTTTCAAATTCAGCTTTTATTTATTCAGCATATGAGATTCAATTTTTAACACAAAACTTACAAGTTGTGTCGATGGGGGCAAGATCTGGATGGCAGAGGTAAACATTTTGAAACCTCCACCAACACTTTCACTATCACTTCATCATCTGAGAGATCCTCATATGGCAACTTTCCAAACTCACATATTTCCCATAGTACTACCCCAAGACTCCATACATTAGCACATGGAGTAACTTCTTTTGTCTCAATGGTAGTATCTGTACAATGCAATGTTTCTGGGGCACACCATCTTATGGGTAAGGCCACATCACTGGTGCAATAGTAATCCTCCTACAAAAACCACATTTTCATTTACAAGGTGAAAAATAGTAATTCAGGAAAAAAATATTTTTAGAGAGAAAACTATAAGTAGTTTTGAACAGCATAAAAAGACAGCAACTTACCTTGAAAGTGTCTATACTGATACCATAATCTCCAATTTTCACAGTGAGATCAGAAGTGACCAAACAGTTTCTGGCAGCCAGGTCACTAAATAAAAGTGAACAGAAAAAAGATAAATGATTATTTTATGTACATCTAAGAAAATTTAAGTCCCCATGAATAAAGCTATGAAAAACTACGTGTCAATTTTAAAGGTACTTACGTGTGCACAAACCCATGCTGGTGCATGAATTGTAATCCTGCAGCTACTTGACAGCACATGAGAAGAGTAACACCCTGCTGACTTAGTGCTTCAGCTGTTGAGATGTTCTGAGATAGAAAACTCTTTAGATCCCCCTGCAAATGCCATTGAATCTTTTTCAAAATCATTTACTACATTATCTGAAAACATTGCAGCACATTCAAGCACTAGAGAAACTATTCAATTCTTGATTCTTGAATTGGAATAGATTTGACCCAACATGATTTTTTTTAAATAAAAATATGAACTTTAATAGAAATACTGTGATAACACATTAAGTCAGATCATATCTCTCATTGACACTACAATTACAAATAAAAGGATAATATAAAAACATTTGTAATGAAGTCAGAATCTATTGGGAAAGATGAGCTGTAATACATTTGTAAGTTAAGCCATTCCAAAGGAATAAAAATTGGAAAATTCAAGTTGTTACAAGAAAACAGTTACACTGCACTAATGTCTGGTGCAATGGGGACAAGGTTGGCAAGGGCAACGGTACAAAAAGATGCTCCCAATGATAATGAAAGTGTATACATGTATTATGACAGGCGGGATTGTTAAGAAAATTCCAAAGAATGTATGGGTGACAGAATGGCGAATGAAATAATACTAAATTATTAATTAGAAATTTCAGGAGAACAATGAAATAATGGATGGTCAAGCAACCAATGATTTAGCAAAGAGAACAATTGTGTGTTATCTCACGGAAACAATGGGCACTCTCTTTGTTGGGACTCGTTGGAGGTCAGTTTGTCTTTCTGAGTGAAATCATGTGTGCTTGTGTAGGTAGGCCTAGTAGTCAATTGTCATGGGAAAGACACTGTAATCTATGCCTACAGTAATGTTATGATGAGGATTAGTAGATGATGCCTCGAAATGAACTTTTGATTGGGAAAGGGGAATTAGTAAAAGTGTGTTGTGGTTAATCAACAAGAACGCTGATAGATGAATGCTGAATAGATGATGTTCCCAAATTGGTGAATGATGTCTGACATCAGGATATTGTCCAAGGCCGGCGGATGGTTTCGTAAAAAGGGGTAATGCAGTCATTCGGAAGAACTAAGAGCCGGCACCAGATAAGACGGCCTAGAAGGCTCTCTGGGTTGCAAGTGATGTACGACACCCCCCTCATTCCAAATTCAATCGAATTGTAGTAATTTTGTATTTTTATTGTGGTCTTATAAGAACCAAGTTTATTTATTTAGCACCAAAAAACAGAAACAAACAAACATAAAAACCTGAGTGTCGTGAATGGGAGAGAAGTACAATCTGTGCACATTTTTTTGAGCTCCACAATCACTAACCCCTCTTTTTTACTACACTTGGTTGAATTATGAATAAAGGTAGCATTGAGTGCTTTTTGAAAACATTTGATAACGAAAAATTAACACTGTTTAATAAAAACTATTTTCAAAGGCAAAGAAACAATTTTATTTGGTAGCGCTGCTGACGAAACAAATACTGTCTAGAACAGGGCTTTCCAACTGGCGGCCCGCGGGTCACATGCAACTTGCCGGAACTTTTGATGTGGCTCGCGACTGATTTGAAATGTTTTATTATACGAACCAAATACAATATAATTGCACAATTCATCTTATTTTTATTTATTAATGATATATCAATGTTCTCATTGTGTATACATTGATCATTAAGTATGCTCAATAAGTCGTATCTAATCTTAAATTACGGGGTTGCCTGTGGTTTAACCAGAATTTGATACATGGCCCGTAAGCCCTTCTAAGTTGGACAGCCCTGGTCTAGAAGTAAAGCAAAGGACCATATCTGCATTTCCTCAATGTAACATGGGAAAAACCAAATCAAGATGGGCATCATTTTCCTAGAACCTGATTTCTTCTCCTTATGGCAAGATAATGGTAAACAATACTGACCTATATTTTGGGAAATTGAATTTTAAATTGCAATATTTGCAGCATTTTTTTCTGGGACAATGCAATGTTCAATCTTTTGTGAGGTATAAATTCAGAAGTTCAGGAACTGAAATGTTGCAACCGAAGTAATATTTGATAAAATTAAAGCAATAGAAATTATACATGATGCACATGATTTATATGATTTATAATTGTGAGAACCATTTCTTGCAAAAAATTGTTTTTGGCTCAGTAGACTCCTTTGCTGTATAGCGTGCATTGGGGTACAATGACGGGGTTGAGGCCTCTATGAATTGAAATCGAGTAACGGATTATGGAAAAACAACGGTAACTGGTAAGTTGTTGCAAGAGATTGGAGAAGTCGCACAGTTAGCAACATTGACGCCCAGCGTGGTGAAATACGAAAGTTGAAATATTTGAACATTACAGAAAGGTTTTCCGATGTTACAAGTTTCATTACGGTTTGTGTACGTACTCAATATGATAAGAATGTAAATAAAAAAAGCAGCACGTACGCTGGTGCAGGCCTCGAGGACGACAAGGAAGGGGTCGGTTTCGAGGCAGCGGCCGACCAGGCGCAGCACGTTGGGGTGGCGCAAGTCGCGGTAGGGCCGCGCCTCGTGCAGGAAGAACATGTGGTCGGTGGGCGTGGCGTCCTCGTGCAGGATCTTCACGACGACGCGGGTCGTGGCCTGCCCCGGCGCCACGCCGCGCGCCTCGCCTTCCACCGCCTGCGCATACACACAGCCCATCGTTCGCCCACGCGTGCACCACACAGCGCCGCGGCCACACGTCTCCTTCACACGAACCGTAACGCCCGTCTTAGGTCTGTGACACACGGGCGTTACGTTCACGCACGATAAGTAACGCGCGTCGTAGATTAACGCTGCATCTTATGCGGAACGGTCAAAGCGCTCGTGTGCTGTTTCGCATAAGTTACAGGGTTATTCTACGACGCGCGTTACTTACGTCAACGTAACGCTGGTGTACAGGGGCTCATAGGGGGAGATGCGGGCCGCCCCAGTGTGACGCCATCGAAAATATTTCACTCAATGTACTGCTAATAATCAAATTAAATTATAAAAATAAAAAAGATACATACACAAAGATAAAAATGTAAAATTATATAAAACATTATAAAACGACACAATTTAATCATACATATAATTAATAATAGAGGTAAAATTTTAAAACTATATTAGATGATCAGTTCAAGAAATAAATATTGAAAGCACAAGAGAGACAAACAAAGACTAGGGATTCACTTACCCACTAAGTTCTAAAGATCCACTGCCTTCAAGAATTTATGATTTTTTTAAAACTCAAAATTAAAACATTAAACGAAAATGTCCATTTAGATAATAAAAACAAGAGGATGGTTTTGTAATTTCAAACTGGATGTTGAATTGTTTTGTTTTAAAATACGAAAACGAGTTTATATGTGTCTTAATTAGTCAATGTTTCCAGTTGATTTACAACTTTAAAAAATCGATGAGGATGAATCCATGAATTAATGCAGCGACAACTGAAATCACCCTAACTAAATATCGCGTTCAAATTATATACTAACTTACTGTTAACTTGGAGATTATTTACAACATTATTTATTTTAAAAATTAAATCTACTTTCGCCATCTCAAAAAATATCAAAATTCAGCTGTTACAAATTACTATTATTTGAAAAGTTTGAAAAATATTAGATTTCCACATTCCTTTGGACCTAAGGACCTCGAATCTTCAAACGCTTTATATGGCTGTTAAAGAAAGGCACGTGTATTGTACTTGTGCAATCTTTAATACGAGTATAATTCGCTAAATTCGTATTTGGTGTAATAATCTTAAGAATGCCACTTCAATATTCATACGCTGTTACCCCAATGCACGGAATTTGATTTTTCTTTTCTAAATAAAGTTCTTCCGGTGTTTATTCAGCACATTCTCTTAAGACCACTTTTGTCTCACTCAGGAATCTCTTCCCGAAGTTAGTAGAGGTCACGTTCAACATGTATAAATCAGAGGCTTCTTCTATAAATGTGAAAAACCCTAATGTGAAGTCTAATGCTCTGCATGGCTGTACATAACAACAATTCAGCCCAATTAATGAAGAAAGCAACAATATTTTTAACGTGTTGTAGTTACGTACTTGAACATATGAACAATACGCAAAACGTAAGTGGCTCCATGATCAAAAGACCCAGGATTTCCGAAAATGATTAAATAAAAATGACACAAAAAAGGATAAAAATATATTTTACCCAAAGCAATTTTTGCTTAAACCACTTGTACAATCTGGTTTTCACTAATTTGATGATGTAGGCCAGCCTGACTTCCTCTCAGATACTCGATAGACAGTCCCCAATACGAAAGTGTTAAAGCAAACATAACCGCCTTATTTATTTCATTGTCTTTTCTTACTGCCCTCGCTAACGCTAAGCGCTTACTCACCCTCCCGAACCAGCCGCGGCCCAGCTCCCGCACGTACTTGAGCTGGCTGCGGGGGAAGTTGGCGTGCGGATCCTCTGCAACAGAAGCACCTCGTGAACCAACTGCCGCCTCTCGGGGAGAAACTAGCTAGACATTCAAGTTTCCGGGCACGTCAACAGCTATGACCTTTAGTCCCGTTAGTGTAGTGTATGTTTTTGCGTCTCGAGGTGACGGTGTTCCTCTCCTGCTGGATGGTGAGAGCTGCTCGAATCTACATGTCGGCTTCCGGAGCATTTTTCATTCTAGATATCTCCCCCAAAGGCGCACCGCCACAGCTGGGACAAGCTCTAAGCTCCCGACTGGCCTCCTGACATGTATGGTAGTGTTGTGTAAGTACGTGGAAGTATATTTAACTAAGGGGCGAGGATATGACTAAGGAAGAGGAAGCGGGATCGGGTGCGGTCCGTGGCCCGTTTGTTAGGGCACAGCTCCCGAATTCGTCTGGTATTGATCGGAGAAATCACGAAGAAGTACCGTTCAACTCATCAAACTCTAAAGAAAGATAAAATGAGTAAACAAATTCGTGAGAAGATTATTGGAGTTTTTTCCAACGATGCATTTCTTGCTAATTTTAATTTTCGAGGGCCAAATATCATTTCATTTCCTTTTGTTAGATCTACAATTACATAATTTTCTTCAAGAAATTTTGAAGAGTTCAATCGTATCGCAATTGAACAGTAACTTTGCTTCCGATTACAATACGGAGAATCTTAATATCATAATTGCTTTCTATTATTAAGGTCGATTTTCAGTGCCTTTATCGCACTCGAAATCGCAGAGAAATTTAGTATATTGTCAAATAGGTTCGTATTTCATAATGCATCACTTCTGTACCATTTTGTTCCACGATTTTGAACCTCAGGGTTGCACCTACTCCCGAGGCAACTGCATTTAACTGCAGTGAATAACAGGACCGAAAGAAGAAGTGGTGATAATGTAACAATAATCATATGTATCAATAATAAAATGTAACAATAATCATATTTTGTTCAAGGAACACATCCCGTGTAACCCGATGTCGAAAAAAATCTGGACTACAAGTGAAGAAAAACGTTTCTATTGAAAACAACTGTAAGAATATAAGAAACATTAATCTACTGCACAAAAAAAGGTATACAAGAATTGAACAGTGTAAAATTCGCCACGTACAAACGTTAAAATTGTTACATCTTAAATTTACTTCTGCCAGAAATTTCTCTCATTCACTGGAATTGTAGTAACAGAGCATTACATTATTTTATGATAATACAGACTGTGTGAAGTATGAAGACAGTCAACAAACAAGGAATCTGATAGAAGGGTGTACACATAGCATTATTACGGAAAACTTTAATATGTTGATAAAACAATCCTGAGGAATTTAATTTTTTACTTCATAATTTATTTTTGTTACAAAAAAATTCTCCGCAATTTTGCTTTCAATTAGCATTTGAGACTATTGCTTGATGAACTATTTAAAGAATGAAGTAGTAAGGCAACTCAAGAGGTTATACAACATTCCGGCAAAAAATGAAAACCTAAAACCGAACGCTGCACCGGCAGCTCAGTTCACTGCAATTGTTAGGTGACGAGAAAGTTGAATCGTAAGCAAACCAGGCAAGAAAGACACTAACCAATGGTAATTTCAATCCAATTCGGACAAAAGTGAAAAATATTAAAACTTAAAACTGCTGGCGGGGGCGGGGGCAGGGGCAGGGGCAGGGGCAGGGGCGGGTGCGAGGGCGTGGGCGAGGGCGAAGGCAAGGGCGAGAGCCGAGGCGAGGGCCGGGGGTGACGGCCGGGGGTGAGGGCGCGTGCGTGGGCAGTTATGAGTGAGGGGCGGGAGCGCGAGGACACGTACCGAACCAGTCGTGCGCGGAGAGGCCGTGACTGACGGCGCTGGAGAAGGCCGCGGGGCGCCGGCTGCCGGCCGCGGCGGCGGCGGCCGCAGCGGCAGCGGCCGAGGAGGCGGCGGCGCCGGCTGCCGGCCCGGGTCCCGCCCCCGCCCCCGTCGCCGCGGGCGCCCGCAGTTCGGGCAGCGGCTCGAAGCGAACCACGGAGGCGCGGTCTCCGGGCGTCTGGCCGGCGGGCGCCGACGACGCCGGGGGCGGGAACATGGTGAACTCGGTGGCGGCGGCCGCCGCCGCTCCCGCGCCGCCGCCCGCCGCAGCGCTGTTCACGCAGCCGCCGCCGTTGCCGCCCCCGCCGCCGCCTCCGCACGCGCCCGAGAGGCTGTGGCTGGACGTGCTGTCGGTGAACTCCTGCGGAAAGAGAGGGCCCAGGTTAAGGTTTTGCGTGAATACTCGTAACTGTGCGACATACACACGTATGCTATATACACACATAGCTACGTGTCACAAGAAAGCAATTTTTATTCGTATGAAGTGGTTGGAGAAATCATGTAAAGATGTAGGTAATCGATAAGAGCAAAAATGCAAGTACTGATTTCCCATTTTGAGAGCAATTTTGTACCTTGTACTCACGAATGATCATCACGCATTTTAATTGAGAAAATGCCACTGACAGTACTTGTAAGATGCTAATTCACTAAGCTGAACAACTGGTATTGAAAGAAAACTTCGTGAGAAACGAGACAGTGCGAGTTTATGATGTGCTATAAATATCTAATTATAATCGTGTCTTAGCATATATTTACACATTAAGTACAAAGAACGTTTTAAGGTAAGTGTAGGAGACATTCATATCGCCCTCAAAATCAGTTCAAAAGAGAATTGCAAGCATTCCTACATGCAAATTTTTCCGAAGAAATCTGTGAAAGCAGGGTAATACGGTAGTATATGCACACAAATATAATGACGGACGTGCGCATGAATGCAATAATAGGTACAACTCTCGAGGATCTTATTTCTCGCATTTGTAAGAGGAATGCACATTTTGGTGGAGTGTTTTACAAAGCACTTTGAAGCATGTGCATTGACACAACGAAAACATTAATCAGGGATAGGTGGTAAGTCATTTTGCTGTATGTCGTGAATATTAAGATGAAAATGTTTCATGAACAACAATATTAAAGCATGGTTGTGATCTGATAATCCTCTTTTGCTTGCCTATTATGACATCAAACATTCGGCTAAAGTATTTCACATTCTATCTAAATACACAAAGGATCACAAAATAAACGTGTAAAAACGGAGATAATTTATATAGACATTAACACACAAAAACACAAATATACCTTTCTAGGAATTCTTATAAATCTACACTATGCAAAGAAAAAAGCTGGGGGAGGGGGGAGAAGGGGGTCTAGATAGCTAAGCAAGGTTAAGCGAACTCACCTTGATAATTTTCCTTTCGTTTTGCTTAGGGGACAAAAAGATAACTAGCATGAGAACAATATGCGAGCATCTAACGCGAGATACGTGGAAATCGCTTAACTATGGAGCGGACATGATCCTGGAGCGAGGGGTCGAAGGTTTGGAAGTGTCTAGTTGGGTCCTGGCACACCTGACGATGGAAGAGACTGATCAAATAAGTTACCACAGGTTAAATTTCATGAAACCATAAATAATATAATCAATAATAAATAATTTTGACATCTTGTTATTAGGCAAAGAAATTGACAATATTACGAATTCCTCTCCGAATTTCAGGGCATATAAAAATGAAGTGATTGTGAGACTTCTCAGACATTTTTTACAGACCATCTGTCAAGACATAAAGAGAAAAACACTGATATATTCTGTTTAATAAAGATTCAGTGATCAAACATCCAAAAAGAAACTGAGTCACACTAAAAATTTAAATCAATAAACCATTGTGGAATTGCTATTCTTAAAGAAATTCTAGAGGTGACTGTGTTATTTTGTCAAACATTAAAAAAATTGTCGAAGTTCTTCTCTGTTATAACTTCGTACATAACCGAAAGCGTTTCGCATACGTGGATTCTTCAACAGTACAAGAACCTATGCGAACATCCCGCACTTCGTAAACAATTCTCTTAAATGTGAAAACACTGGAACACTGGAACCGAACTTAGAAACAGCCAGCTCATGAACTGAGCGTGATAGCACTAAGAGCGCCGAACTGTGCGATTGGTAAACATGCTAATATTTTTAAGCGTCTATTAAAAAAATCAGAAAGGCTTTGACCAGCGAGATTAAATTGCATAGAATTTCAAGTATTCTATTTCATTTTACATAGATTTCAATATTCGGCTCGTTTTTTACCACACGTGATAGGGAGGGGGACTACCAAGAAGAGTTAAACCTTCAAAAACATAACAGAAGGTTCAAAAGGTTCTTAATTTGTAGAATGCTGCTTAAGGTTCATCCGTCCCTTCGCATGTTTCCCACATGTTCACAGCATATTCTCCTACATGTTAAACTGGAAATTGAAGTGGAAATTCAGTCATTTTCTTTTAAATCGCTTTAAGTTTCAAGACCATACAATGTACCGTTTTCGAGTTATGCACGATGGTAACGGGTACAGAGGGTTGCATTCGTACATCTTTATTTTTAAATATTTATTATTAAGGGAGAATAAAATGTTAAAGTAATGAACCTGTCACATACAATGTGTCGTGACGTTTCCTACCAATGTTCATTTATGCCCTTCCTTAATGAACTTTTCTTAATATGTTAAAAAACCATAATCGTTAGTGAAATAATATACAAAGATTTTCTGATTGAAAATGGAGTTTTTAAAATTTTTGCAACTTCGAACGCACTTCATTAAAGATACTCAAACACAAACGGAAACGGAATACGGTGCTCACACGGACGTGAGGCTGCGCGGTTGTGAAATGAGAAGTGACGTGGTACGGCGGCGGCGGCGGCGGCGCGGCCTGGAGCAGCGACCGGTAGCGCGCGGGAGCCGTTGGACGCTACCGGGAAGCGCTCGGCGAGTTTTTCCCTCGCTGCCACCAGCGCAGAGCCGCGGCCGCTGCCCAAGGCGCCTTCTCGGAAGCGAACGTCCGCCCCCCCCCACCCTCACACCCCGCCTGCGCAGACGGCCGCTCGGCGTCGACGGGCGCCGGTGCATCTCTTCTTCATCGAACCCCGTTTGTGCGGAATTGCCGTGTACAGTACACCACGCGGCAATTCTGCACAAACTCCGATTTGCAGCTGGTTACCAGCGAAATGGGAGAAATTGAGGGGAGGATTAGACGAGCTCGTCGCCCAGACCTTTCCTATCAGAGACAGATCCACACTACCGGTATGAACATGTTCGTTCTCACAACAAATAAATATCCAACTCGCTCCCTCCATGCCATAGTGACGTAAAAACCATACTACACACCGAGACCATGGCGGAAATAAAGAAAGTTAAGCAATACCAAGAACCAATCAATTCAACGGAAGGCACGGCCTGCCACGTGTCGGTTGGCACCGGCATCGGATCGTAGCTCTGGCCAGGTGTTTTTTTCACGAGAGCCCGCGCGTGTGTGTGCTTTCTTTTGTTGCAATTAAATGTGACGCAACAAACTGTTTTAGTTATACTACACACGTTTACAGGACAAAACCAAAAACTACACTATTTATCAGTTTCATTTTTACGAACTATACTGCGTCCGTATACACTGTATACTAAACGGTATGAAGATTTGCGTTTGCAATGTAACGCATTAATAACAAGGATATACGCTGAAATGTGTGAGTAAAGAATTTGAAATAGAAAATCAATAAAAATAAACAAATAAAAAGTAGATAGTAGGAAGGTATCAATGATTGCGTACAAATTTCTAAAACTCGTAAAAGTTCCAAATTCCAAAACTAGTCTCTCAGCTAATTTTTAACTTTTTGATAAAACAGAAACGGATTAAATGTCACAAAAAAGTGAGATTTACCCAATTTGGTGGAATAATGTGTAGTATTTTTTATTATTATTATTATTATTATTATTATTATTATTATTATTATCATCATTATTATTATTATTCATTACTTTGTTACAAGCATCTCCCAACTGTTTTTCGAAAAGATTTTTCGTTAATTTAAAGCTGTCGAGATTTTTTGTCAAAGAATAATAAACCATCATCGTTTCCGACCGGAAAAGATGTAACGTTTGATGATTATTCATAGCATTGAAAAAAGGTCTTTTTGCGAGAAGAGCAAATTAATGTAACGAGAAAATCAATAGTTGTACCACTGTGTAGAGTAAGAGGTGTTAGAACACGCTAATTCATTTCTGACACAGCTTTCATTCATGGAAGTAGCATTCAGCGCAGAATCAATAATGTTAAATAGCATCTGTGTTAACGAGTTTCCACTGGCGCTAATGTTCCGTCTACCAAACCCTCATCGCGGGCCTAAGTTCCCTTCGACTCCGCTTGATTTCGAGCAAATGTTGAAATAGACCACTAATTGCATTGGTGTCGTAAGTACTTAGGAGTTCATCCCATTCCATTGAGGCAAACTGCTGCTCGCGAAGTACAGAAGCAAACTTGTGGATGTGACAGCCGCGGTCAGGAACAAGTTTAACAAGGCTGCACGACCGGAAGCACCCCGCTGCAACGCCGTATTCAGCTCCCGGAGCGCAGCGGACCGAAAAGACGCCAACGCGCGCAGCACGTAATACTTTCGTTTTCCCACCAAAGCATTCACTAACCAAGAGGAAAAATTATGAAGAAATAATTAATCAATCCTACAAACAATGCCAATGCCAATCCTACAAACAAATAAACAAGCCAAATAAAATGTTCTTCTTCCAAGATTTTCTTATTATGTGATTCTCAAATGTCACTTGTAGCAATATTTCCCTATACCCACAAAATTATGGGCAGGACATATGTTAAATCCATTTTGTCTTTATTATCACGAGAAAACTGCAAATTTTCTTTTTAGAACATATTTCCAATATGAATAATATGCGCCACCAGGAGCTGTATCAACATATTTTGATATGTAAAGCATAGCGGTTGGACTGGGGCACGTTGTTCAATGTTTTTCGTGCATGACTGCTGTAGGACGTTGTGAAGACCTCAATAAATGAGAAACTCACACGTGTGAGTTTGGGGGGATGGAGGAAAAAATGTTCCTTTAGGAATACTGAGTGACCGTCGTTTGCCCGTTGAGTCCTAGTAATAAATCTCCAACAAGCAGAGTTATTTATTTCACGTGTGCCTTGCGCACCTACTTCGGCCCAATGCGTGCCGTCCAGCAGCCGAACAATCCCGTTCGTCTCCCGCTTGCTTGTCTGTTAGGCGCTTCCACGCTGCATTTGAGGCAGCGAGCCATTCGAGGTCGATTTGCGATGTTGCGAGAGCGCACCCCTTACAAAATTTCAAATAGTTCTTGATCCATTGCGCATTGAGGAAGGAACTCTGACCCCATTTGCGCACATTCACAGAGCACACACTAGTCGAAGAACTTGGAGAAGAGAGTTTGTTTTTGTGGAATATGCCATAAACAATATTCTTTCTTCTTCTTCTTCTTCTTCTTCTTCTTCTTCTTCTTCTTCTTCTTCTTCTTCTTCTTCTAATACTTCTGGGATTATAATCGAGCTGCATCCAATTGACACGATAGCAGTGTTTCATATTTTAAAAAATGCCCCGTTCCCGATCTCGCAGAACGGCAGAAAAGGTGTGTGAATTCTGCGACTGACCCTCGTGTCAATGCAGAAGTTAGCAAACAAGGGATTGCGAAAAGCATGTTCTCTTATACAGATTAGAATGCAAAACTGATGAATGCCTTTACCAAAAACTCAATGCCACAGCCTCAGAGTGAAAGAGAAATTATTTAATTGATGTGAATGTTCGCATTTGCAATTTTCTCTACGCTTTCATTAATTATTTCGGCGTTTATTGGTTTTGCAAACGCTTCAAGATCTCAAGAACTCTCTTCAGATTCTGAAGTAACAGAAGTTGTTTGGAGGCATCCATAGGAGTCACTCGGGGAGAAACTAATATCAAGGCCAGTTATTGAGCGAACAAGGACCAAGCACAAATCATCAAAATGAATCCGTCGGAGAGGGCATCCTCGGTGAAAAAACTGAAGAGCCAGCATAAAGGAAGTAGGTGCTCGTTGCCTACCGCAGCAATCTGGGCCGTACTCGTCTTCGATCTCCCCTCTCCCACCTTCCCGCCGCTGAGCGGTGGATCAGCAAACACGGAACTTCACAGAGGCGGGCGGGTGGGTGAGTGAGCGTTCGCGAGAGCAAGGTGCGGGAGAGAGGCGCGGAGAATTGGTGAGGGGGTGGGGGAGAAGGAAGGGGGGAGGGGAAGGGGGAGGCTTGCGAAGGCGGAAATCGGGAGTCGTCTACGACCGCAGGCGAGCGGCTGTTCGGAGAGATATCCCGAGCGGAAGCCGCCTCCAACGAGGGAACGCGGCGCCTCCGAGGAAGTCTAATTTCTCCTAGAGTTTGCCTGGAGAAGTATCTTTAATGACTTCGCGCCGGTTCAACGCGCCACCAAACCCAGCGACGTACCTCCAGATGCGGGTTCGATTTCACAGGGGCGACGATGCAGTCTTCAAGAAAGGATCTCACGCACTACGACAAGGACTGGAACATATCTTCCATTATCGGGGAAGCTTGTTTTGTAAAGGAAAAGTAATAAATTAACGATGTTCAAAGACACGTGCAAAATGTGCGAGAAAAAATGGAGGAATTATATCCTGAATAGACGTAATATACTTGTAATATGTTTGAGACGAAGCAAATCAGCCGTCGAGATTACAATTCTTCAAAAGTGACTCGAAAACAGAAGAAATAAAGTGGCTATATCCAGGGTTGGAGAACATCGTTAATGACGTTCTTTTCTTTCTCTCGTGCTGTCACTGGCTTGTTTTTGGGTCGCCGAGTCTACTCCGCTCACCGCGCGAACGAGTGATGGCACTTACTGTCTGTCTGTGCATGAGGTGGCTCGTTTCTAAGCGCGCCCTTGCCCGCGGCGAAGGATGACGCAACGACGCCACCGAGGAGGAGGAGGAGGAGGAGAGGCGGGAGCCGACCTCCTCGGGGTGAGGAGGGGATGTCGCGCTCATCGATCTTCGCGCCAGTCGGCCCCGCGCCCGCTGCAGCACTCGCCGCCGCGCCGCGCCGCGCCCCACCGCGAGCCGGCCGGTCGGGGCGAAGGCCTGGCTTTCGGTAATGCGATCCACCGGCCCCGCCCCTGCGCGACTGCTGCACTCGACCTTGCCACGGCGTTGGTGTTGCCGGGCAGGTGCCCTATAGTGTTCTAGCGCGGATGCTACCTGCCCGCCCTAGTTGTTCTGGAAAATAGTTTCATCTACCTCACCTTTTCTGATATTTTCCCCCATTTCTTATATGGTTTCCTTCTCAACCATATCTCTTTCCTTCTTGCTAACCATACGTTGTCTTCCTTCCACATGTGGTCCCGGGCCCACATGTATTTTTACTTCGCTCTTAAACTACTCCCTTACATAAACAATAATATTTCTATTCCTTGGCTGTATTCCCATTTTATTCCTTTGGCTATATCTGACCGCAAGGGATTGTTTACGCATATTTAATTCCCAACGTCTACTTTTTCACCTTCCACTTCGCAACACTGGTCGAATCTGTACCAGAGTCTGATTTCCCAACAAGGGGTGAAACTGTTAGCACAATCAGACGCGTCTCTTGAAGTCACTGAGTTTACTCGCACTTCCCTATGAAGATAGAATAAAGTCACACAAGGGCCAGGGTTCGTTTACAAGGCTTACCTATGACTACACGAAGGGCGCGACTTCAAACGAGAGGTTGCGGCCACCTTTGCAGAGGAACCAGATTTAAAAGCAAAATTCATTCATTAGTGCATACAATAGCAATTATTTTCTGGTTTTACTCTCGGCAAAGAAAATCAGTAACAACGCACGGCATTTTAAGTGAAAAAGGTAAAGAAATATTGTACAAGAATTAGGGATTGCAATCCAACACTGTTTTCAATCCCGCAGAATTTTTTGCTGAATTGACTTCAATCCAGCGGGACCCCGCAATGGTTAAAGTTTTTATTATGGAATTAAAAAAACACTATTTTCTATGGTAATAATCAAATATTGATTAAAAATTTCAAAAATCAACAACACCTTACTGTATTTAATTGGCTAATTATTTTACAGTTCGGCTATTCGTCTACTTATTTATTAATAACGAGTCCAAAAAACAATACCAAATATAAATATTTGGTAGTACCTTGTTGTAGTTTTTGTAATCCAGTTAACTCAAAATATTATGTCTAATATTTATTTATAATAGTTATTATCATATCAGTCTTCTTTATTTACAAAGAGTATCATATGAATGTAACTTAAGTTTACTAATAGTCTTTTAATTTTTCCTACTAATTAATCAATCAAGTAATGTAACAAATTTAGAAATGTTAAATAAAAAGCCACTTCTCTTTTTCGTAAATATGATCTTAAAAAACATATAGCATTAATGGTGTTATCTCCCAACTTACTTCTTATGGAACTACATATGTAGCCAGCGGCCAAAAAGGATCTTTTTGCCTGCACACTTGTTGGTTTGACACTTAATAAATAGTCGTGCAACAAAGTCAAATAGTTCCCTTTAACTCCATCGTTTTCATATGCTGCCATTTCTTGTTTTAATATATTTTCGAAGTCTTTCTCTCGTCTGGTTTCTAGAAACCATCTTTGGGATGTCATTCAGATTATTTTCATGCAGACCTTATTTATGCAGACTTAGTTACCGAAAACTTATTTTAAAAATAATTAAATTAATTAAATATACTTCGTTAAGTCGAAAAACTGCAAAAGGCGGCTTAATGGTTTTTTGCCGTACTACTGTTCGACAGCAAGTAGGGAGCTATCGACATCATGCACCTGCAGAGAGACTGACAGGCAACCCGCAACACACAACTGCTCTGCATACTGCTTGCTTGCCAGGCGCCCTATTCTCTTGTCTCTAATTTGCTGTAAAGACGATTCGAGACGCTGATGATAACAGACTCAATAAATAAGTATTTATATTATTCGACAATCCTAATATTTCGATGAAAACGAATCACAATGTCAATGTTTTTATCAATGCCAATATATGAATTCAAAAACTTATTACACTGCAAAGAAAGTATTTCTGTTTAACGATATAATCTAAGATCGTGCGTACAATTTTTTTTCAAATTATGAACATGCAAATAAAACCTCATAGATTGCAAATAAACATACTATTTTTGAAAGTCACTTTATTTTTTAAGAAACGTGACAAAAACGTTCTACTTAAGTTTTGAACAAGAACCAATTCCCAAGAATACCAAATAATTTAAAATAATTTATGTTAGAATTATTTTAAAGAGACAGAATATATTTTCCTAAAGATCACCTATGATTCAACGTGAACAAAGTTTTAGAAGAAAGTTGCGGTACGATCTGAACGGGGTGTAGAGTAGGAGAGCCACAAGTGTATTTATGAGAAAATAAATTACAGATTAAAAATACGAGTAACTTTAAAATGAATAATAAATAAATCAAACAAAAATCGTAACATATGTCACATGATATAAATTGAAATGTGTCTTCAAAATCACCCAACTATTACATTCGATTTATAAAGAAAAACAATTCTAGTTAATACGCAGGGAAGCAACTACAGTTCCAGAGGTTCCTCACTTTTACTTGTGCACAGATATCACCCTGCGACTTCAGCGAAACTCCAATTTTCCATTTCTGCGAACGCATAGAAGCCCGCCCGCCCTCCCCAGGGCTCCCAATTTGCCGCAGCGCCACTGCAGCAGAGTGTGAATTCGGAGAAGCGCACGTTTAACGCGAACCGGCAGAACAGATGCGATTCGCGGAATCGAAACGCCAACCCAACTCACTTCCACCTCTGTCGCCGACATAGAGCGAGATACTGTTGCTCATTTTGACCCCAACGTCACACAGTCTTGTTTTAACGTTAGTACCTCATATTCCAGGCGTATGTGTTATCTAATTAAGGCCACACGTGTCGTATAGATTCCAGGACACATCGAGATTCTGTTTAGCTGATACGATGAGGAATGGCATAGTGAGGAAGGCATGACTACCACCACCGTCTGCGCGACAGCCATCACCTTTATTCACCGCCATCTCACCCAAGAATTCAATCATTCATTCCCGGCGGTCTAATCGCGTTGACCCGATTGTTCAGCTGAGTCCTGAGATAGTTCATTATCTCGAGCGTCCACCATCGATTCCACTTTTTAAGAATGGGCGCCAGTCTTCAAGAGAAGCCTCGGCACTAGTCCTCTCTTCCCGAAGCCGCGGCGTCTCGCATGGTGACGGCAGTGCTTTCTGCTACCGACGCAAAACGCTCGCGGTGCCCCATTGGCGCGCCGTTTCAACGGCCGTCCGCAGCGAACTGGAGGAGGTGGCGAACGCAGTGACGATGCCCCAAAGCGTTCAAATCTGCCAATGGAATCTCGCGTACATTAACTTCTCACAGAAAAGAATTGAGAACAAAAGAACACCTAAAATAGTTTATAAAGATAAACTAGGAACATAATATTGTGATTAATCGTCGAAATAAAAGAGGTACTTAGAGAAAAATGTAACACTTGACAGACGTGAAAACATTGAAGATTAAATGCAATAATGAAACTTCCACTTAAAATTAAGAAATTTTAAGTGGAGAATCGTGGAAAGAGTGGGAATTAACAAGAAGACACGCAATAAGGATGAATTCGGAGCGAAAGTCAAAGAGGAATTGAAAACGAGCTTAAATTCACTCCGAAAGATGAACGTGGCAAGCAAAGATCTGGAAGGCAGGGAAGCAAACGGGTCGCAAAGAACTTGCATGAAAGGAAGCTGCCTGTCAAATGTGCAATGAAAGGGCCATTCGATCAAGGGGCAAAAGATAAACGGGGCTGGATCAGAGACGACAGGTACCGCAAAGGCGCAGAAACAAAAAAAGCACCGTCAGCGACCGGTGAGCAGCGGGGGAGAGAGACAAAAAGCACGAGGACGCAGGCAACAGAAGAGGTGCCGCGCCGACGAGGGCGGGAGCTGAGAGGACGTCGAGGGCGACCGGGTACGCGCTCCCAATCGATCTACCGCGCGCGGGTGCGTGGCCCAAAGGGCATTGACGCCCTCGCACTTTCGTCCGCTTCGACCCGCGCCACAGAGGTGACGCTAGCTTGTCAGCTCTCTCCAGCTGAATTTTCAAGCAGGCCGCCGCACTCGGAACCGATGAAAAAAAAATGTAAATGAAACAAAAATTGATGAAAATTTTGGAATAAATTCTTTGTGTAATCCTGTACACCTGATGGGAAAAAGCAGTTCCCGAAACGTCGTAAAGAAAGAATAAAATGACAAAAAATAACGTATTTTTTATTTGATGACAAACTGGCTACCGTTGAAAAAATGGACGTTAACCTTGTAACCTGTAAAAAGTGAAGGTAGCAAACGGACTTTTAATGAAAATTCTTCAGTTCTCCCGGACTAACTCCATCTCTCATTGTGAATCTATAACCACCATTCCTTGGTTCACTAGACATTTTTTAAACGACGAAGGATTCGAGTACGCGCCAATGGTTTCTAAGCGCAGGAGCTCTCTACCTATATCATTCTGCCATAAGACACGATCTTTCGCCATACAAGATCTGCAAGTCATTGGCAATATATTAATGTGCGCCGTCGCTTGGGAAAATAAAGTCTCAACAGCTGCAGGAGCGCACAGATTTAAGTACTATCACTGTACAACCCCTAATGACGAAATGGTTGATTGAAGGCGACAAGAGCTAGGCTACTAGAAGTGGAGGGAAGCTCACGGTAATGCAAGTCGATACCTTTTCAAGATTCAATACGCCGATGGCCACGTGGACAGCATACGGATTGGTAGGTGAATGTACGTTGGCGGAGACAGGAGCAGCAAGCGCTGAGGAAGAAAGGCCCGACCGGATGGTCCATCTCCGCATACGGATTGCTAGGTGAATGGGTGAGTAGGTAAGATAATGCGAGTGAAACCTCATCGTGTGTTGGTTGATTGAATGAAAATGAATGGGCAACACTTAAGAACGGAACGTCAAATAGTACATACACAGAAGTTAGAATGAACACAATCATACTAACGAATGAAAGCACTGGGTTTGGCAATACAGAGAAAGGTAAAATCTGATATATAAAGTGAAATTGGGAGACGACGAGATCAACAACGACACGGTGTCAAATTAATGAAAATGTGAAAGAGATAAAGGAAATGGAAAGAATCAAAGACGTGGACAGTTTGTGAGTGTTATAAGGACATGCCTGCAATCAAAGGTCCAGCAAAGGTAGAGCGAGAGATGGCGCAGGGTAGCGAGCGGCTCTGGGACTTGTGGAATCGACTATGGTCCGATTAAAATAAATTGGTGATCGACAGTTGCGAATGGAAAGGAGCCACGTTGACAAGTTGCATACTACTAAGCACACGTTCCCGGAGCACGAAAATAAACTTTTCAAACAAATACTTATAAAAGTAACCAAGTCACATATTTGTATTGTACGAAGCAACAGCTTCAGAAACACAATTGCCAATCACCAACTTGTTTTAATCGGACCATAGGCTTTCCCGCCCGTGCAAGAGCGGGCAGGGTGCCTGCGCTGCGCGCCCCCGCGCTTCCTGCGGAGGCGGTGCCGTCGCCCCCCGCCGACCTCCCCCGCGCGCACTCCGTGGGGGCGGGGGCGGAGGCGGAGAAGCAGAGGCGCGGCTTTGTTCCCTCCGTGCGGCCAGCGACCCTTGCGCTCCGCCGCCGTCGCCGCTGCCTCAAGGTCGGCCAGGCGCCACCGGCTCGGCAGCGCCTCGCTTCTCTTCGCTTCGCCGTGCCAGCCGTTCGTCACTCTTCATACTCATAGGAATATATAGAGCAAATAGCGGATGCGGTTGGAGTTTTTAAAGAGCGGGGAGAGCTCAGGTTTTGTGACAGTCACAGCGCCAGCCGCGAGAGCGAGGGGACAGCACATCTTCACCGTAATCACATACACATTTATAGGTTTCTGTATATAAGCTTAAATCGTGTGAAATCAAAGTAATATGAACAAGGAATTTGATATATCAATGCATATGAGTTATGCATAAAAGTGTAATATTAATAATTAAAAAAAAATCATTTGGAGAAAGTGCAACCAACGAGATGGGAATGCGTCATCGGGATGTACAAACGAGCTGAAAGTAGGGGAAATAACACCGCAGAAACCTTAAATTACGTGTGTTGCAGTCAGAACATTCTTTCTGTGCTGCACTTTCAGGCAGGTGCTGGCGAGTATAAAACAATTTTGAAATGTTTCATCGCATCATTAAAGAAGTCACTTCTTTGTGCTATTTATGGGCCGTGAATCTTGCAATACTTTTCGTCATGTCATCTTCTTAATACAAAATAATGTATAAATAAGATATTTCTTTTATTTATACATGTGCACTCAAACGCCATCTTGTGCTCCAATTCATTGAAGTGCTTCAATTATTCTTAACGGCTGACAACAGGTAAGATACTTAACGTCAGTAACTTTACTCTTGACGCTGTTAATTCAATTTAATTTAATTCATGCCTTATTTTCCGTGTCGAGGCTGAGGCCATCAGGCCTGTGCTTCCGCCTGACCACGCAAATTCCACTACCTCCTTTCAGCATCTAGCAGAGAAAGGAGTTATCACTCGGGCGACGAAGCTGGCGATTTTAATTTGGTCAGAGACTTCTTTTAGACTTAAGGATCTGTTAACTGTTGTAAATCTACGACATGGGACAGCCGGCTTTACTTCCCCTCCGAAGGAAGGCGTACGAAGGATTTTTTTTCCTTCGAGAGGTTCAGGGCTTCGATCGGGTTTGAACCCGCGAACTTGGGTATATTAGGCCAATACGCTAACCGTTATACCGAAGTCACTGTTAAATAAGCGAATGAAAATGTTTCCGAAGCGGTTTGTATGGCCGGCAGTTGGTATTCGTATAAAGGAATATAAGGGCAGTCTGAAATTCGAAGGACGAGTAAGTATAAAGTGAGTATATAAGGGCAGTCTGAGATTCGAAGGACGAGTAACTATAGTGCGATTTTTCTTACTGCCCCTCAGGCCCCTACGACCACGATGGAATATCACACGACATTTCGCGTCTTTCTCCATCGTACCGCAAGAAGTCGCATGATCGCAAGCACTGCTTGATACGGTCGCGATCATGCGATGTCTGGCGGCACGACTGAGAACGCCTCGAAATACCGTGACATATTCCATCGTGAAGACGGGCCTTGAGGGGCAAAGTTAGAAATATCGCAGTATAGGCGCATGCGCGGCGGTCGCGTGTAAGTAACGGCAGCGAAGGGTCTGGCGTTGGCGGCGGCGGCGGGCGGCGGCGCCGGGGTGCGATCCGGAATCCGCGCCGCTGGCAGCCGCCCCACTGACGGCCGCCGACCTCGCACGCCTGGCGCCTCGCCCGCGCGCCCCGCCACACTCACACACGCACGCACGCACGCACGCACGCGCGCGCGCACGCGTGTGTGAAGAAGCGCCGCCCGCGTTCCGCGTGGCTCGTGCGCCGCCACCTTGGCTTCGCTGGCACTTGGAGGGAACTGCGTCCAATAGGGGCCGGTGGGGACGGGCCTCCTTTGTTTGTGGGTTGGCCGTCGCTTCCGCGCTTCACGGCCTCACCAGTCTTTTCGTTTCGTCTTCAGAAACCTTTGTTCTCCTTCCTCACACCCTCCGCTTTTCTCATTCAATTTTTCAGTTTCAAATTCACCTTCCCCTTACAGAGCATATTTTTCTGCTACTGCTTCATCCACGACCATTTATTGTTTCCCCATTGTATAATTCCAAGTTTTGTCCTCCCTCCAATTCTCTGTATTCCTAGTATTCATATCGGATGTTTTCGTCTTTTCTCATCAGATAGTTCTATTTTTTCCTTGCCTTACAGTTTTGTCGTTTATCATTTTTACCTTTTCTAATATTGTTGCATCCCCTTGTGGTATTTTTGTCATCTCACCCTCTGTGGAATATCAGTTTCATTTAGAGTTGTCATAAAATTTTTAAATTATCTAGAGAGTGATTTTTTGAAACGATTCTGAGTAAATACGGAAGATAGACGGAAAGCAAACCGAAGTGTCAAATTTTCCATCGCCGCGTCTTCCATCCAGCACATTCGGTTTACGGTAGCTGTCAGGAGTATGTACGGTAGCCCAGATCCGCTTGTTCCCTCCACTAAACATCCCGAGTTGTTGAGGGAGAATATACTTAGTCTGGACACGTATAAACCGACCTGCTTTTAAGAGTCTACTTCCAGCAGGAGCTCGAGACATTTGACTACACATTTTAAGACACTTTTAATGGTAACATGAGATGTGTTTTATTTATGTTCACCAAGCTTGTTTTCAGTTTTGGAAAACAAACGTGTGTCAGAAAATCTGATACGTGTGGCAAAATGTCGACGTTCGTATTATGTCAGATGCTAGAACTGAAAATTTACTACTGTGTTGAGTTCTTTTTGTGTGATGATACGCTTGCAGTTGGCTCGACGCGAGCTTCCCGGTGAGACTGCGAAATGCTTGCGCCTGGAAGGCCGCGAGCCGTTGAAAGTGCCCGTGCACCTGCCTCACCCGCATTGCTGCACCCGTTATCGAGCCAGCGCTTACATCACTGGAGAGTTGCACGAGTGACGTCATCGACTGAAAACCGGAAACCTGCCAGCAGCGATCTGGAACTCTTGGCTTGCCTCGAAAGCAAACACCACGATGAACAGGGCTCTTGAAACACTACCCATCTCCTAAGCATTTGTAATCTCTGGGAAAACAGTTTTTGTGAGGAATGATAATATTTGTCCAAGTACGCAATTTGCTGATAACCTACGGATAAGTGTCTAGTAAACAGTAAACCACAATTGAGGTACGACTGTTTACGGAGTATTGCGAAATCGTTAGCGTGCAAATAATATAGAATTAAGAATACTTGCGAACGATTCTTCCATGTACATAAACTTTTCCTTGAGAACCTACATCTATTCATTTAATAAAAAAATTAAAATTCAACATAAATCTACGAAAACTTCTTTATATATAATGTAGAATAATTATGTTTCTAACAAAAATTAAACACGGCGACTGCATATAGGAAACATATACTAACATTATCTGTTTAGATAATGTTAGGATAACGAAAATATTTAGTTTAGAAAGAAGTATCATGAAACATCACTAACAAATATTGAAATATCTTAGAGTACACGAATATCAAATGAGAATGAAAACGGGCATTTCTTGTTCATCCAACAGCACAAAATGTTTCGGCAAAGGGAGAGTAATAAAAAAGAAATATCCTGGAAACTATTTTCGAAGCCTGTAAGTTTTACAATGACCCACTCATTATTTAAGTAGTAAATTGATATTACCAATTCCAACATTAGTTGCTTCTCCTACAGAAATTCAATTCGGATCACCTATATCTCGCAAATAAACAACTATAACTCTCCATGATTTGAGTAAACTCTTGTTTTACTATTTAGTTATAGACTATCACTTGTTTCCAAAGAACAATACGGAAACTATGAACAATAACATTTTGTGACCATCATCGTTTCAATCAAATTCACATTTCGTATCCTGGAAAGTACAAAGCAGAACGAACACGCAGTAGACAACACAACACCGTCGCCATTTTCCGGTTCTTATTAAAAAAATAAGGTCATACCTACAAAAATAAAATCGATTTTTTCGTAACATTTGGTGAAAACCGCCGCGTGACATCGGCCACCCTCTTACATGCATGTAACAAAAAATAACAATAAAACAAGTAGATGAATCAAAAGTTACGAAACTAACATAAATCACGACCGATAAATTATCTTTTTGTTAAAATTCCTTTATTCTGGCCCAAAAACAATAAGTATAACCGACTCTTTAAGAAGCTATAACATTTGCTTGAAAACCGTCAATAACAATCCTGAAATAGACCGCAAAAGTACTTGAGCACTGCTCCAAGTTTTTACGAATTACTTGATAACATATTTGTATCGCACAATAATACAAATCATACGTTAACAAATACCATTTTCTCTGCATTATTATTTTATGGACACTTCATCGCTGAAACATTTTTCAGGATGTCGATATTTTCGCCAAGTCTCGGATCGTAATTTATATTTTTCATCTCAAATTCCTTTCAAATCATCTCGAATTTCTTTCATTTCATCTCAAATTTCTTTCGATTATTGAAACTGAAATCTGCTGACCCCAGCCGATAACCCACTAAGTCTGCATGGTAGTACACATAGTCCTGGCGAACGCTACCTTCTCGATGCCGTCTCTGCCGGCGGTGATGATGTCGCGCCGATTCTATACTTTCACCTAGACTGCCGCCGCGCGATGTCAGGTGTCTGGTATCTGTTTGGTGGCAGATGATGAAGAGGCTGTGTCGTCTTGCTTTCAAGCGGACAAATCGAATTGTTGGGACCACGTGTCAGCCACCCTAAATTCATCGCTGGTTGTATGCGTACTTCACCATTCGCCAGAAACGGTGCGAGGAATACATTTACGCAGAATGGACGAGGGACATCTGGCATTCCAAATCATACCTAGTATATATCCTAGAAATGTTTTGAAGGTACTTTATATTAATAAACTCATAAACACAAGAATGACGTGATGCCAATGAGAACATAATTATTTCTAGAGTGAAATGCACAATAAACAAATTATAAGAGCAGCATGTTTGCACGTGTTCAACTAGTAACCATAAAAATGCACTAATAATTATGCCACAAGTGTTTTTTTTCTCTGAAACTGCAGCAATATTTTTAATAATTGTTGGTAGCTTCCCACATTTTGTCTCATTGTGTAAATGGTATACTTGAATGTTATTTTACACGATCCTCTTCTACTGAGAAAAAATGAAACAATAATTGAAAAACGTCCACCAGTTATGCGGAGTTTGTCGCCTCAGCTTTTTGTGTTATCGGAGTTGATAATGAAGTATTATCCAGATATAAATATTAGAAAAATGGTTCGCTACGATACTCCAACAGAGCCACTGTTAGTATAGTATTTTGCGACAGAATAAATAATGCTTGTAAACATTAATTACGATTATTGGCATAGAAAACATTACACGATTATTGGCATAGAAACATACGCGGATGTGAAAATAGTAATAATAATAATAATAATAATAATAATAATAATAATAATAATTATTATATTATTATTATTATTATTATAATTGTTACAACACAGCACATTAATATTACATCGCATGCACTTCCAGATTACGCCCGCTGAGTGACCATGAGCGGTCTCGGTGGCAGAATTATGAAAACAAATAGGAGCCAGATTAGAGTACAGATAACTCACTAGGCGCCTAATGAACAGTCAACATTCCAACACAAGATAATATTTCGCAATAAATTAGTTCTTATGTCCACAACCAGATAGCGTGAAGTGCCACGATAATCTTTGCAAAGAAATCACTCGACTACTTAAGATGGTTTCCAGAGGCCTTGACGTGCTGGCAGCCGATAGCCATCGATCCTCCCAAGCATCTTCTTATCACTACGTCATTTCAGAATGTGTGTGTTCGCTCTTCTTAAGAGGAGAAGGTAAGAAGTTTCCGGTTACGGTGATAAACTGAGTAATAGAGTATATTAAAAAAATACTTAACGAAGGAGAAATTTCGTGAGCTATATTTGCCAATTAACCTATGCTGATAATAATCGCATTTAGAGTTTAGACATGACTGTACTATACAACATGTTATCGGACATGATACAGATTAATTTTACAGTAATTTAGTTAAAATGATAATGGATAAAAATACTCGTAGTATTTTACATGGATAAATTAATGGCATCGTTACAGGACGTTAATTGAAATCGAAATATACAATATTCTTGCCCTTTATTTTTAAAGTCAAGATAAACGCCAATCGGTATCTGCAATGCGATAAGATTGATACACTTCATAATTCGCAGTCAGTTGGAAATGCTACTGTCCCTCTTCGAAGACCCTACAAGAATGCTTACGAGAAAGGAAACTAACAAGTGAAAACCACAGCACGAACAAAAGGCACGAAAAAAAATCGAAAAACACCGTTAGCACGTCTAACAAACGTTGAACTCGTTCTTCATAAATCTCATTTCTTCTGAGTACACCCGCAAAATCCTTTGGAACAAGCTTCATCTAAAGTTTGCATCGCCTTCCACTAACTCGGAAACAAACAGAATTCTAGGAAGAAATAAAAGGAACTTATACTTTGAGGGACCAACCAATTTATCGTTTCTTTTTTGCGCCACGTTCTTTCCGCAAAATCCTTGGGGACGAGTCAGTGCGCTACTCGGCACGTACGCGTTGCAGCCTTCTCAGCTGCCCTTTGCGGCGATAGAGAAGCTACGCTGCGCTTTCCCCTCACCGCTGCAGTTGTTTGGACCTGCGCAAGGCACTTTCGAGGAGAAGCATGGACAAACGAGTAGAACGCTTCAGGGCAAAATGTTATGCGAGAAGAAATCAAAACATCTTTATTTGTCGGAATGTGTTATAAAGCTGGTATTTAAAAAATCAAAGCGAATGTTAAATAAACAATGGGTTCATAAGGGTTCAAAGAGAAATCAATGAAATCAAAGAACAAAGAGAGTAAAATTCGATGATAATAGTTGTCTCGAAATATTTTGTTACTATTAGCATGTAATGCAGACGAACGCTCCCTTTAATGATATTAAATAATAATGCAGGTCAAATTCAACAAGTCCGTTTTTTGTGATTTTCAGAAGCACATATTCTTCACTTTTATAGCTGAATTTATGTGGACTTCCAAAATCCAGATAAAGCTGAGAAATTCTTCTCTTTAAATATACTGAAGTCTGATTCAGCAATGTGTAAGCGAGTTTTCCCTTTATTCATACATTCGATGAACTTTATGAAAGTGATTTGAGGTTTAAGGCATGTCTGTTATAGGGAGGGGATTAAAAAATGAAAGCGAATGCAAAACAAACAATGCGTTTATAAGGGAAAACAACGCGAAATCAATGAGATCAAAGAACAAAGCGGGTAAAATTCGACGATAGATTGCATTCCATCAGAATCGGGGCTATCAGAAAGGAACACAATGAGATAACTCTTTTATTTCGGCATGGAAGGAACACAATGAGATGACTTATTTATTGGTAGTGTACCAAGAATCTTTGCAATTTCTAAGAGATACCAATAAGTGAGTAAACCCCATGAAAGGTTACTCTCAGTTTCGAACTATACAGATTGGCGAAGGTCCTAATGCTACCACGACAAATTTTCCAGCATCCTGCGACTCAAACAGGTCAAGGAAATATATACGAGTGTATACAGTACCGTTTGCTGAAGCACAAAAAAAAGTATTTTACCGGAGTAATATATAAAATCCAACTGCTACATTGCAAAGCCTTAGAGGACCTTATTTTCAGCAGCACTTGGATTGATGCTGAGAGAGGAAATATACGCAGAAGGTATTACAAACATCTCTACGAAGTCGAGTGAAAAGCGGAAACGGCAAAAGAGGTCAAGGGCCAGAATTGGGTGAGGATCAGCGACGGCGATCGCCTAGAAAGTTAGAAGGTGTACTGTATTCTTAAGTGGTAACAGTAGAATTGTACCTTTGGTTTGAGTGTGTTGGTGGCGGTGGAACTGATAATGGTGATGTTGATCGAAGCGAAGTCGGTGGTAGTGGTCATGGGAATGGCGGTGGTGATGGTGGTCGAGGGGATGGCGGTAGAGGCAGTGGTCGTGGTAGAGGTAGTGTCGGTGGGTGGATTATCGTGGGGATGGTGGTAAGCGTGGTAGGTGTGGGATGGGTGGTGACAGAGGTAGTGGAGATTACGTGGATTACGGTGGTGACGGCGGTGGCGATCGAAAGAATTAAGGTGACGACGGAGGCAGTTGCAACGGCGGAAACGAGGAGACGTCGAGGGAGCGGCACTTGGGCAGCGAGAGGGCGGGATGGCTGCAGAGGCTGCTGAGTCAAGCAGCGGCGCTGGCGGCGGTCCAGCCTCTCGACGGCGCCCGACTTTCCTTTTTGCGTTTATTTATCGAGCACTCAGCGTTTCTTTTTGTGTTTCCAGGTCAGTGTTATGATGCACCTCGGCCTCTCGCACAGCCACAGAGGATGTCAAAGAACTGATTAGGATGACGGATTAGCCGATTATATATGTGAATGATGCACTTGGATTCGCGCAGTGGATTGAACTGACGTCCGTGTTAACTCACGAGGGGTGAGCAATACGTTAGAATAGCAATTTGAAATTCTGATGAAACGAAATTAGTACTACATATATTTCAGAATCCAATATTAAACTCGTACTACATTTTACGTCTCTTGAAGAGACAATTTTACAAGTAGTTCAGTCAAAAAAAAAAAAAAAGTAAACATGCATTGCCGCCAAGAAAAAAGTCGTAAACTCAACTTTTTCGACATGAGTTCGTAAAAATATACTGATACGCTAATTGAATAAGGATTCAATGTATATAAAGGAAATAATTTTAAACATTGCATTTGTGCTCAGTGTAGTAGATTTAAAAAAATTATAAGAATAAAAAAAAAACTCTTCCTCTATTGTTACGAAATATCCCTTCGTTTCGAACATTTCTTCCACGAAGCATCCCGTGGAACAGCGACACCACACCGAAAGCCTCCTCCTCTCCGCCTGCCCGTTCGGAGCCCCGCGGGCGTTCCGCGTCGGAAATAAAAGCCGCCGGGAGAGAGGAGCCGGAGGGGGGAGGGGAGGGGGCGCGAGCACGCGTGTGGTATTTGGCGGAGGCACACTGCGTACTTGCGTACCAGCGTCGGCGGCGTCGGCGACGCGGCGCCCGCCTACGGATATAGTCCGGCAGCGAAACCCGAGCGCGCCGTGGCACGGAGCGGCTCGGCTCGGCTGCCGGCCACCGCCCACCGGCGCCCCGCCAAATGCGGCCGCGCGCTGTTTTTGCGCGGGGAATCCCCCTCCGCCTCCGACGGCGGCGGCGCACTCATCCAGGAGTCTCCCGCCCCCGTTCTCGTTTCCTTTTCGCATTACGTTGTCTTCTCACCAGACACGAATTCTTGGTTAAAGAAAGCGCTGCGTTTCTAGCTTTTATTTTTTTTAAGACGAAAGTGTTTGAACGTATTTTTACATTTTTATTCGTTATCGGAAAATAATCTGCTTAAGTCTCGTCTGAATATACAACTCTTTATGCTAATACTAAAGGACACTTACTAATATTGAAATGAGTACGTAACATGAACGAAACTACTTCCAATTCACTTAATTTAAAATTCCTAAAAACTGTCAAGAAACACTTTTATCCCCTACCAGTTATGAATAGGTACTCATCTGCACACTTTCCGAGTTCTCTCGTTTCCTTCTACGACTTTCCTACCAATTTTATAATTTTCCTAAAATCAGCCTTTAAGATCCCATCGCTTAGTCCTGTGGGTAACATGCATTTCTATCTCACTATTTCTATATTTGCATGCTCACATCAGTTTCCTTTCACTGGTGACGTCACATCGATATCAGCTACACCAGAAGCATTCCCCCCCCACAACATTTCCACACTTCACGCGGCCTTCACTGACGCGTTTCTTGTCACAGAACATCTAGGTGGGTTCCGAGCGGTGTCTCAGCCTACGCGCCTCCTCGTCATGCGCGGAGTCGCCGCGAACGACTTGCCAGCTTTCCGATCGCGTGTCTCGGCGCCGAACGGTCATCTGCATTCTTGCGATCGCTTCGCACGCCTTCCGGGTTTGCTTTTTTTTTCGAATGCCTGGCTAATTACGTCAGCGGCGGCCGGCGCTGCGGCTCGCGCGCGCGCGCGCGCGCACCTCTCGCCGGGTGGCGGCGCGGCAGCGCGGCCTTGGGGAGGTCGCCGCCAGCCCGGCGCCGCGCCGCCGCCGCCGCCGCGGGTCGCTCTTTGCTCCGCGCAGACGCCGCGCCGCCGCTGCGTCACCCACGCGCGCCTCCCCGCGCCGCCCGATGCTAGGAAAGCGTCGTCCATGGCCATGGTTTCTAAACATTCTTGTTTGAAAACTCGGTAAATTAAAGCCGATTTTATCTTAACATCGATGTTTTTGCATTTTCGATATTATTTTATTAATTATTTAGCCTAGTGTTGTCAGGGTCGATGCCACGAGTGGGAGTCCATGGCACGAGTGCCACGACGAAATCGCCTCTCCACGCAGTTCTTTACCCCGCAATCAGAGACAACGCCATCCCTATTGTAAAACGGCGGGGTTACTAATAGTTTCCCTTCCCGACGGTGGTTGCGCAAAGTAGCTCGTGGCATGCTACGCTTCCACTGTCACCAGTAGAAGACCTTGACACCACTGATTTAGTCTATATCATCCCTTTAAGGGCAAAGGCCTCCTGATGTTGTTTGTAAATGAAAACTTCTCATAATCACAATTTCGTGTAAGTTCAAATATTAAACATGATGATACCATAGTTTGTGTGTTCGCACCAAACGAACTCTGTTTCGAGCTGACCCTCTCGTTCGAGATGACCCTGATGCCCGCCTAGTTTTTCCTCAGTCTTTTATCGTATTTCGCACATGGCGAGGCGAGAGACAGTCAACGCGTGTGATATGGGCGATGTTTAAATATATCGCTGGTTTTTTGGACAAGTACAATACTGATACTGAATTTTGGGGCCGGACGCTTTTGTCGACGCCAAGGAATAAAACTCTTCTGGCGGGAACTAGATATAGTGTGTGAGTACTGAATTTGTTAGTCCACAGTACTGACAAGAAATACAGGCATTTTAGGGCGGTAATTATTCATATAAAAAGATTTTTCACGCCTCCCCTCTCAATATCTTAATAAACAAATTCAAATGTCAAATATCTTACGTTTCCAAAATAAATAAATAAATAAATAAATACAAATTTTCAGAACGTCTAAACAATATTAATCTGTGTCATTAAACACTTGAATTTCTTTTAGTACTTTTTGGTATTTTTATTGCATCTTTCATAGAAACGAATTCTGTAATCGAGTACATCTGTGTATTAAAAGTGTTTATCTTGGGGGTACAATTAAAATGTTTTAAGATATAAAGAATATTTTTAATACAAATGCCAACAAAATAAAAAATGCACGACGCTGACAAATGTTTCCAAAAGAAAAATGATATTAAGTTACTTACTAAGTAACAAATAATTCGAAACGAGCACTATGCTTGAGTAAAAGGACCACATATATTTGGGCCAAATGTTTATGAGGGCATATGAGTGTTTAAAAATTTATACGTTCCGATATGCAAAAGAAAAAGAAACTCCTTTTAAAAGGTCGCCTCTAAAGATCACGTTAGCAATATCATATTCTGATCAGAGATATTCTAACAATCACAATGTATCAAAAAGAATATGGCCCCATCTCCAAATACTATTCATAATCTAGATAGAGCATATTCAGCTGATCGAACTATTTCTGTGGCATGATTGTGCTACTAAACAAAAAGCTGAATAAAAAAAAAATCACTCAAAGCCATAAATATACTTAAAGCTAGAAATAAATGTGCGACAATAAATGTGAGGGATCTTAGAAGTTGCGTTGCGTAAATAATACATATTGAATGATAGTTTATAATATTGCGCAGATTAACTGTTTAATAAAATGAAGATTTATGAATAATATCTAACGAGGCCATATGAAACAACTTGTAAATTAATTGTTATTATGTTCAAGTAACTCATAAAACAAGTACCACAACCTAAGTTTGGAAAGACTGCTGCACCTGAAAAACTCCCTCTCTCCCGAAAAACTACGAGTACAACAAATAGAGCAGAAGGAGAATCTAGAATTAATACTTTATGAAGTTGCACTTCGACTACAATAAATAGCACAAATCGCTGACTACTTTCTACACTACGTAGTCACACTAGCGTGGGTGCCACAGAACGCACTTCTCTACAAGCCGCTACAATTTTTTTTCATGAACCTGTTTTCTTCCTCGCACTTTCTCAGAAAGTTTGCCAACATGCGATGAGATTAACATAATCTATTACCGGAGTTGTGTCATTATTTACCATCAAGAGAAAGAAAGCTCCCGGGTAAGAAAGCAGATCACGTACCGCAAAACGATGCGTCTATTCTTCCATGCAGGAAACACATTCTTTGAAAATGGTAAAAAATACAAATGTTTGAAACTGAAATCTTTATCATAAGATACATCTCTAACACTAAACTTTCATAAGGCGTTGAACAAAAAGAACTGTCGCCAATTACCAAGTAGATGTACTTTTTGTAGCGTTGACTGCAGTCCTGTAATATGGTTAATCCATTTCCCAACAACCTTTCCCCGACGTTTTCACTCTGTATTGGCTATTATCATATTCATGAAAATCATCACAGTGCACACGCTCGCGCACGTGAAAATTAATGCATGGACTTTTGGGCATTGTGCGATTTCCATGCGCGACCTCCATTATGCAATGATGACTTCATTTTCAATCTCTTGACGATCAACTGCCATACGATAGAAAACTACGTATGAGAGACAGCAATGCAATCAATACCCCAATGTTTCTCGAGTGTGGAAGGTCGCATACAATATCGACCGACAAGGATGTTTGTGACGTTCAAAATCAACATCTGGGTCTACACAACGAGCTAGAACTTTTTTTTCAATTTTGGAAGCTAATTATTTACGAAGAAAAATATGCAAATACATTCCCGTTAACTGAGCGGATGCACATGGCTCGATGGATGCATTTATTTTTACATCTGGGGGGCCCCCGCGAGGAAGTCGGGGGAGCGCGGCAGTGGGTGAAGGTCGCGAAAGAAGCGGCGAAGGTCGCACGGATGCGCGGCAGCGAAAGCGGAGGCTGGTGAGAAAGGTGACGGACAGGTAGGCCTGAAGGGAGATGGAAGGAGGCAACGAGAAGGGGAAGGGAGATCGTCAGAGGTCACAGCTCAAAGGATGGGGTTGGAAAAGAAAAGACTAAATAAAGGAGTTTTAACAAAACTGGGAGGGAGGAATAGGTAGAGGAAGGATAATGGGCCGTGGAGACAAAAAAAGAGAAAATTGAGAACAAATGAAGAGTAAAGAAATCTAAGGAAGTTGATAAGAAGATAAGGAAAATGGATGTGAATAATTATGAATAGTTAGATGATCGATTGAACGAATAAAAGAGAGAGGGTGACAGATGAAAAACAAAAGAGATAAGAGGAGCAACATGAGGTACTGAAGAGGAGGAATGGGGTGGAATGAGGACTTCGACGAAAGCGACGGAATGACATGAGATGAGAAAAGGAGGGACAGGCACATACATGATCTGAGACGACGCTCTAACATACAGTGGTAAAACCTAGTAACCAAATGATGCTAGTTTCAAAACTGATTGTTACAGCTTCTTTCATAAGCGAAGAAGACATTCCAAAAATTGCATCACTTTCCATTACTTTTCAATAACAGTTTTCCATACTCACACGCTTTATTAAATATAGTGTTTTTGTAACTTCTACAGGAATAGTTTTTCGTTTGTGTGCCTAAAAACAATTTATCATTTTCAGGCATCCCTCTTCTGACGTCCAGGTGTCAAACAAGCAGACGTATTTCAGAGAGATATCTATTTTAATAACAGCGAATAAGAAAAGAAAATCTCTGCGATATATTTCAGTACACGCAAACTGTTAGTAACCGTAAATCATACTCGTAATTAGATATCTCATAAATTTATATATTTTAGGTCACATATACAAAAAACGCTTTTCACCAAACAATATGTTACTACGGGCACTATCTTGAAGAGTTCACCTACCCAGGTGAAGCTCCCCAGCTAGCGAACTCAAAAAGTCTAGGAAGCTGGCGAATCAACTGAGGAACAAAAAGCCTTGCGCGCTTCAGACTTCCACATCCGCGTTGCAACCGCTCCGTAACCACACACACGGTAAAGAAAGCGCGGAGTGCGTCAGAACAAAGACGCCGTCATCCTGCGAGGCAGCTTGTCTCGGCGAAGACGCCGTCCGAGCGGGACTGGGCGGGATGGGACAGGGCGGTGGGAGGAGTTGGGCGGAGCGGGGGGAGGTAGAGCGGGGTGAGGAAAAGAGGAATGAGGCGGGGAGAGGCAGAGCGGGGCGGAGACAGGCAGGGCGGGACGGAGCGGAGAGATATCTCACGCGACGGGAACACCATGGCGCCACTGATACGGAAGGAGAGAGAACATATAAAAAAAAGTGTTGGTAAAATCTGTTATGAATAAGAAGATATGCAAAAAAATGTGTAAAACCGATTACTTCAAAATGCCTAAGTTTTAAGCACGATAAATAAATGTTACACAATACGTAACAGGATATTATCACAGAAAGTGAAAGAATGTAACACTTATTAACTGCATTTGTATTGTAACTGCACTTTTTAGCTGCTTTTTAACTGCGTTTATAAAACAAGCTAAGATGGTAAAAACGTGACCATCGTAAAATGAAAAGCTGCATTCAATTATTATACAAATGCGTTTCATCGTTTGATACAGTTTCTTCATAACAAAAGGAATTGTTGCAAGGACCACAGAAGTAGTTTTAATAACTCATATTTATTTCACATTAAAAAAGTTTGGACGGAGGCTTACCAGGAAATAACCATTTTTGTTATAATTTTATCGGATTACAAATTATAGTTATTATTTTACTCTAAAATGCATTGTTTTTCTATGCGGAATATTGGAGCTATTTTGACCCACCGTGCGCCGCGCCATGTTTTTTTAATACGAGCGTTTCCCGAGCGCTCGCCAGATGGTGTCGCGGGTGTCGCCTGCGACGCGGACGCGTCGAAGGCGAAGCACAGTGGTCCCCATTTCGTGCCAATCCAGAGCGCTCAACTAAACACCTAGAGCGTGCTTCATTTTTAGACCCAGCAGGGATGCGCGAGGCGAATAGCCACATCCCGTAATTTAAAGTAACGAAAGGGAAGAAGAGTACTTTTCAAGAAATGTCTCATGAAAGCAAACACGCCAAATAATATTTTCGTATGTTCTTACGTAGCGTCAAATGATAAATAGTTTTGCAGATTTTGTTCTTCTCGCTGAAACAGCTTTTAAGTGTTTTATAGATTAACAGACACTTCACAAACTTATATATATTTTACTGTTTTTGGCCCGATCCTGATTGGGGATTATAATTTTGAAGAGTGAATTTCAAGATATTCGCAGGTAGAGTGACATGTGTACGTTGCAATAAATTAATATTTCGACTCACTAGTACTATGAGCGCAAAGACACGTAACGTTATGACTATTGGTAATTTTTCATTAGCAATAACATATTGAAATTACATGAATGTGCACGGGGAGGGAAGTAAAAAATGAGTTTGAGTTGTCATGAATAAGAAACCAGAACAACTAAAATGTGAAAAGAAGTGTAAAAGTAAATTTCTCGAACGATTTAACTGATAACAAACATTCACAACAACATTCAACGACAATGTAGGATTAGAAACCAAATAAAAACTGAATCGAACTTAAGTTTATCATCGAGAAACGTGAGGCGATGTGCAAGGCTCCTAATGTGAATAAAGGGACGAAATAATCGCAATATTTATTAATGTAACAGCCATTAGGCAGATATTCATCAAATAACAGACGGCAGTTCAATACTTTTCCTTATACCTCCTTCTTGTTATAAGAAACATCCCTATAAATAAGAAGTGCCTTTTCTTTGAGTATGAGTACTCGTACGCCATAATTAGGTAAAACACATTTGTTTCGATTGTTAACAGAATGTGTACTGTTAATATCCGTTTAGAGAGGCTTTTCGTTCAAGTGTTTAGATGCGTTATGCCAATATAACAAGACAGTACAAGCAAATAATTAAATCTTTGTATAAAAAAACGCAAAAATCGTGGTCGTCGCCCCATTTTCTTTGCCCCAGCACTCGGCGAACGCGGCCCCACTGCCCCGCGCCGCGCCGCGCCGGGTCGGGTCGCATCGCGTCATGGGCACCCGACAGCGGAGCGACAGGCACATGGCGGGTGAATCAGTCACGGCCCGCGCCGCGCCGCGACCAGGGACGCCGGCGGTATTTCCAGCCGATCGGCCCGCGTATTGAGTGTCGACCAGCCGGACACTGCCCAAAAGAATCCCACGGCGCCGGGCGGGGCCGCAAGGCCTCCTGGGACGGCGGCGGCGAGGCGACGCGACGCTGTCGCGCGCTCGCTCGTCTGGAATGGGTTCGCATGGCGGAATTGAACCAACGTGCTGGTCGACAGGATGAAGGACGCCCTTATTTCAAGCTACCAAGAAACCAGCATTACCGACGACGGTTTTCCATTAGAGTGCACTTGGAGGGAATTGCGAGAATTTGCGATTCGGATTTGCACTAAAAGATAATAGTACATCAAACATGCATTTCGAAATCAGATGACGGAATCAACAAAATTAGGCATAATAGCTTTCAAAATGAGCTTGTGTTTTTGCTACAATAACACAAGGAATTATTTTGCAAAATCTATGTTTTGAATCAACATTCATTTTTCCTAATAGAGAGGGAATATGTATAAACATAAATTGTGAAAAATGTAATTCAATTTTTAGAGATTAAAGTATTTCAAATTGTTAATACCAAGAGAACCGAAATGTACAAGCTGCTGAATTAGGTGTTACGTTGAGTTGTTCATAGATTTAAACGCGGAGCTACCGAGAATTACTGACCGTAAAAATGAAATGTTTCATTTCGAGTATATTGGAAGCATGATAAAATATGGCACTAGCACTTTCTGATATTTAGACATCTGTAAAATGGGACAATTATTGTTTATTGTGTTAGTTATTAATTAATTAATTAATGATTTCTTTGAAGTTCAATTACTTTCTCCTAAAAAAAACAGAGAATTTAAACAACTGGGAACAAAGTGTTATGCAACGTTCCAAACTTTTCAAAATGTAGAAATGGGTTCATAAAAACTCCGTCACAAAGCGAGGGCATCGATCTAAACTAAGCAACTGCACCTCCGTGGAAAGTTCAGCCGATATGAAAGTAATCCCTCGCAATTGGAGGAGACAAGCGCTAACGCGGGCGGCGGCTTCGCGTAATCCCTTCGACGCCCCAGTGGAAGCGGCGGCGGCCCGACGGCACGACGCGATGCGATGCGACGGCGCAAATTGCATGCGAACGCCGCTTCGCCAGGAAAGTGACGCACCCGCCGCCCATCGGCGCCTTTAAAGATCCGCCCGTTCCCGCTCCCACTCCACGCCCCGCCCCACCCCGCCCCTCCTCGCTCCCGCGTCGACAACGCCACCGGAGCAATTACGCCCTTTAACAACGTGTGACATTAATTTCAGCGACGCCAGACAAATTGGCGCAGCGTCACTCGCTGTGCCGTCGAACGGAGGTAGGGGGGGCGGGAAGCGGAAGCGGATGCGGTAAAGGGGTGAGGCGAGGGCGGCTCGCCGCGGAGGTCCACTGGGGCGTGGCAGGGCAGGCGAGACAGGGAGGGGTAGAGCAAGGCAAGGGCAGTGGGGACCACTGTAATGGACGCTGAGGACCTGGAGGGGGCAAAGCGGATCGGGAGGCAGGGCAACGCCCACCCGAGAGCCGATGTCTGCTTCTTTCCCACTCCCTCTTTTCGTCTCCTGTCAACCCTCATCGTGTTTCGTGATGCCCCTCTGCACCTGGACCTACTGGAAGTCTAGCCCGGCGACCCGCTTCCGCGGCATGCAGTATCTGTACATCAGGAATGACTGGCACATCCAGGGCACATCAACCAATGAATTCTGAACGCTTCACGAAATTCGCACTGGAGAATGGCAACATGTGATTTGCCCTTTTAAGTGGCGCCGTTCCATAAGTTAATGAAACTGTTCATGGAAAGAACTAAGAAACATTGCCAATGTCACACAACATTGTCATCTCTGAGAATTGTATAAAACAGTCAAGAAACAAATATGGGGACGTAATAATATCTTGGGACCCACTGTGATACGAAAAAAAAAATGATATTCACGTTCTATTAAGAAATGCAAATGAACTATTGTACCGTATAAAATAAAGCACATGTTCAATATGCGGTAAGAAAGAAGTCATTAGTAATGTTTACGATCGACTGTGTCTAATGTACTCGTACGTGTCTCCTTCATAAATTCTACTTTGTCGTGCGCAGAATGTACGGCCATCAATTACAATAATTACTCAGACTGGTCACCAACGCAGCGTGCGTCTTCTGCTGCTCTGGTTCCGCTTCAACTCCTTCCGATCCGCGACCCACAAAAATTCCCCATTCACTCCCACCCACCGTCGTCGTAGCCTCGTCATAAATCCCCACTAAGCCATTCCAGGCTCCGTGCCTCGTCCTCCCATCCAACAGTCCGCTTCACCGACCGAGGTGCCAACCTTTGGCAACTCCGTTCTCCCAGGGCGGATCGCGCCGAATGCCACGCCCATCCTGCTGCGCCGCGCCGGCGCCTCTACTCTCCCTTTCCCTTCTCGTAAGGCGCCACGCCCCCCTTCGCCCCGCCCGCCGCGCCGTGCAAACACACCGCTCCGCCTCGGCGCACCCCCGCAAAGCCCCGACACATTCCAATCAACGGGGCGATGGTCAAATAAAACCCCGACGCGCGCTCCGGCGAACGAGCAGATTTCCTTCGCTCCATCTCCCTCCCTCTCCATTTACCCAGCCTCCCTCCCTCTTTCTCTCTGTTCGCCTTCTCTCTCCATTTCGCTCCTCCGCCTTCCGTCGTTCACGCCCAAGGCTATCCTTCCCCGTTAACGGAACGGTGGTTAAGCGTTTCTAGTTTGCGGCTTCGGAGTCTTTATCAAGCAAAATATAGTTCACAAACACATAAAAACTTGCCGTTCGAGAACTGTGTTACGTGATGACATGCCACTGCTGCTCGTACTGTGCAGTTATCTCGTAACTATCCTCACGCAACGAAATATACGTCGTAGAACTATGACGGGAAATGAAAGAGTGGCATTCCATGATTTTAAATTCAATAACTGTGCTTTTTATTGAAATGTTTAAACAGTTTTCAACTTTGTTCAAAGTTAACAAAAATATAACTCTAATGCAAGTTTAATTTTTCTGGCGTCGGTTTTAAAAAAGTAATAGTATTAACTGCTTCGAAGAGAACTCACATCGCATTTAATCAATTCAGCCCTAATTCTCGCCTCAGCTATTTTCTTGATTATTTGTAGTACAACCTTAGCAACTTCCATGTGAAATGAATTGTGGTAGACGATAACTGAACAAGAATTTGGTGTCGCAATCTTCTTCGCCAACATTTGAACTCATAGAGAGCCTAAGACTTGATCCTTGCGGACTTACTATAAACGCTTTACACATGCATGATATTTTCGAATTTACAAGTTCTCATGTCGGAAAAAAACGGGTCCCATAAAGGCAACATGACCTGATAAATCTCATAATAACTGCGTAGGAAAAATTCTAAAGTCCATGTGCTTGCCCCGCCAAGGACAGGGAAATCGACCGCACGTTGCACGTGGATATCTGGACGGAGTGGCAAGCAACGACACCGCGCGTGCGAGTGCTCGGTGCACTAGTGACATTTCGCAATTACTCCGCGTAAACATCCTCTTCCGGCCGCCGGGCTTCATCGAACGCAACACCGCGATAACGATAACGTGACCCAGCACGAGAGATCGGCCACGCGCCATACAATTTCCTATCGCAAATTTCCAAATCGGAAACATTCCGGAATAATTAACGCGCGCGGCACCAAGTGGTCCGTACCGCAGACTACTACTCGAGTTTCAGCGGGGGCAGCAGGGAAGTCGACGCACTCGCAGAGGCTCCGCATATACAACATGAAGCTGGATGTAGTAAAATGAGCTCAATTTATTCGACCCAATTAGCTTGGAGTAATTACTGTAATTTGAGACCTCTTGTAGCAGCAAAGCGATTTACGATAACATTAGTATTGCTGGTCTTGGTACAAAAACTCCAAAACATATAACAATGATCCAAACCATTAAATTATTATTATTATTATTATTATTATTATTATTATTATTATTACATTATTGATATTATTCAGATTGCTAGTAGAATCACAATGTTATTGTATTTGATCTAATAAATCACTTGGATTCACTTTACCAAACTGTCCAAAACTCACTCACATTATGTTGAAAAGGAAATTACACTTGAGGGGCTCGAGAAACGATGATGTGTTGGGACTGGACGATAGCAATTATAAAGCGCGAGATCATAACGCCCAAACGATACAGATAATTTTCCCTGGTAAAATAGCGGCAGAAGCCATTAAGAAGAATCAGAACCAGATCCCGCAGTCCGCTATGTTGAAAACGCTACACGCTACAGCATGCAATCACGGCAGAGGCAGGCACTATGACAAAAACTCCGTTGGCAGCAGCAGCAGCGTCGTCGATGTCGATGGCGGTGCTGAACAACGGCAGATGGTTGACGATGCACTGATTACCATATAACGGTGGTCTCTAAATATCTATGACGGGGAACTCAACAGATGTTCCGGTGACACAATAACAAAGTCGTTGTCCCGTGCATTCTCTATAGAAGATATAATATTACGTAATGGCAAAGCAAAATTGAGCTTTTCTGTTGATGAACGTAAAGATACCGGAACACACGCATTTTCAACGCGTGATTGTAGCTCTCCTAAACCATAAACTCAAATATGATTGATGTGTCTATAAATTTGCAACAGTTCGCGTCAGTTTACGAAAGTTCCGGAACCTGCTGTTACTCATTCGTAGAGTAACAGGTTAAGTAGGTCGCAGAGCCGTTCTGGATGGCCGAAGACGCGAAACATCGTCATGGCCCAAGCGGTATTTGCACCCGGCCGTTCGGCCAAGCGTCAATCACTTCCTCCGTCGACCTCCTCTCGGCTCCTAATTGCGTGAGCGAAGTTCCGATCAAGGAGCCGCTGAGAACCGTCGTGGAAGTGCATTCAAGTCTTCGATCCCGGCACGTGTTTGGCGAAAGGGAATACAGTTTTCATCACTAATTACTTCGCCTAGTTCATGAAATTGATTCGTGTTTTCTGAACTTTAAGGGAAAATGGCATACAATGCGATTCATTGTTTCGCGCTATTTTCGAACCATGAACATGTAAGCGATAAGAGAGATCACTCAGAAGAAACTAAAGAGAATTAATCTGAATGGAAGGTACCCGGTATGTCCTAAAGGCAGTGCAAGGGGGCAGAAGTGCGTGCACGCGCGTGGGTTTCTCTGTGTGTATGGGAGTGTTTGTGCCGCTGATGATACTGGACATGACGGCGGCGGGAACGGGCGCGGAAGCGTAGTTGTGATTGAGTCAGTGGTTTCGGAAGCAGCGTTGGATTGAAATAGCAGTGACAGAGCGGAGTAGTGTGAGCAACAGATATAATAGTACGCAGATGGAGGTTATGATGTTGGTTACGGAAGAGCTGGATGGTGACGGTGGTGGTAGTGAGGGTAGAAAAGGAGGTAGTGGAAGTGATGATGGCGATAGTATTCTGAGGTTTTCTTAACTCTGCCCCTGACAGGAATCAGCTGTTTCGCTGCCATCCAATCGGAAGCTTGTATGTCGCCACAGTGACGTAACTATTGTGACGTTCAAGGTCCCGATTGGATGAATCCGTCAACAGCTGATCCCTGTCAGAGGTAGAGTTAAGAAAATCATAGTATAATGGAGGTAGTAGTAGTGGAAAGGAAGCGGAAGATGTTAGAGATGCCAAATGGCAACGAGTGGAAGTTACGATGGTCGTGTCAGTTGTGAGAAGACCACGGCAGCGGCAGCGGTGGCGGAGGCGCTGGGGCCGGCGGCGGCCCCGGCTGCTGGGCGCGGTCGGCCGCAACGGCGCGGCGCGCGCTTTCTCGGGTCGGCGCGGCGGCGGCGGCGGCGGCGGCGGGGGAAGCGCCGCCGCATCTGCTGCCGGAAACAAGTGGCGGCGTGCTGCGTGCGGCGTTTGTGGGGAATCGTGTCGGGGTCATCGCCTCTCGATCCTCTCGATCGCCGCGCGCTAGCTCCACGCCCCGGTCCCTGCCCGGCCCCGTGCCGCGCCGCGCCGGTGGCTTACCCAGCCCAGCCCGGCCCACCGCACTGCGGACGAGCGCCCGCCTGCCGCGCCGCGCCGCGCCGCGCCGCGCGGGGCGACGCCCTGCGCATTCAAGCAGAGGGCTCCGAAGGAAACCGGAGGCAGCGAAGGAAGGACGGCGTAGGGGCGGAATGTGGGACACGGGAAACCAACGATTCAGTAGGCAAGGAAACACTGGGAGAGAGAGGACGCAACAGAGCGGAAAGCACAATACTAAAGGCCAGGAATAAAACGAGTCAAAGAATGCACTATGCATAAAGTAATGGCTATGTAAAAAAATATTAATAAAAATTACGATTAACAAAAATGGCGGCAAAGGGGAAACTACATCGCACTACAGGCTGCGTGAGAGACATGTATATACTCATATCATTTACGATATCGACAGTTATAAACATTCCATTACCTACTGCAAATACGTGCGCATTTCAGAATAATTACGATATCGTGTCGGAAATGTCCCACATTCGTTAAATACTACTATTAGTACACGTCGTTTTGCGGAAAGAGTGCTTAAGTACATGATTGCACAAAATGAGCGCAATGACCTACACAAGTTCATGACTGTATCAAGAACTTTGTTCTTATATTGCGAAAGAAGTCCACCGAGATGACAAGGGCACATGTCAATGCATTAAAGTACGCGATTACCAACTTGGCCACGCCTGTTTTTCCTCTCCCCCCCCTCTGGACCAGATTTTTTCGCGGCCATCTGAAAAAATGAGACGAATGTTATACGGCACAAGAGTGTTTTGTGCATTAACGCAAAGTGGATCTGATGAAAACAACAAGGGCCACAGCCGCGTCGGGCCACCGCGTGCCCTCTCCGCTCTTTCTTCGGGAGCGATTTCCCGGCCAGCGCGCGGCGAGATTTGGGAAGCTCAAGCAGATGCTTTGTTCGGCTGCGCGCTACAGGCGGAAATAACGAACCAATCTGAAGAAAAGAGGGCCTGATTGCATGATGGCGCAGCTTTACGAGCGCAGGCGTTGTGAAGAGGAACAAGAGACCCACTGCCGTCGAAGGCCCTCCGTGTTTGCCTGCTGCCACAACAGACGAGCTCTCTGGTAAAGTAGATGAAAAGGCATTCCTGTGTCGACAATTGCAATGTCGCTGATGCAAGACAATTCGCGCATTTTGTTCGTAGTTTATGGAAATTATAATTTTTTTGTATCTTTCATCTGAAAGCATCTCACGCAGGAGCTATGTAGCGTATCTCTACAACAGTAACTCAGAAATTGCTAGTAACGGCCTTGTCGAATTAACAGTCTGCTTTGAGATGTGTGAATGCAGTTAGATTGATGCCAATTAAATTGAAACTTGCAATTAACCAAAACAGTCTACGGAGATAACTTTTTTATTGTATTGCACATGTTCGCAATCGGTGGGAAGAAAGAAAGTTTTTCACAAATCCTCCCAAGCATCCCATCGTAAGAACCGCCACTTCAATGACTTCAATATTACCACTCGTTGATTCCATTTCCATCGTCAAAAAAAAGGTCAGGGTGACGGATAAGGTGTAGGAACGCGGCTTTGACACGGCGCGAGCACGAAAGCCCAATGGAGACGCGGCCCAAACAGCGCGATCGTGCCGAGACGGGGGACACGCGAGAGCCGCCACGCGGAGCTAACACCTCGCCGGCACGCGGGCGAGCGCCGGCGCGGGCGAGGCGGCAGGGGCGTGCGAACAGAGACGGGCGGAGCGGGGCGGGGCCCGCGATGACGCCACCGCCTCAGCCGCAGCCGCCGAGAGGACGGGCACGCGAAGGGCGAGGCTTCCCGCATGGGCGGACACTCGGCCGCTCACAAAGGAAGACGGGACACGGAAGAGAAAAGGAAAATGTACGATGTAACAACGCTCTAGAGACATAGGTAAATCATATTTTATGCATTATGAAATTCAGAAACGGACTTTGAGACCAAAACACGACGAGATTCTGGTTAAATGATACATTTGCTCTTCGAAGGCCCGCGGTAATAATGGGTATGCTGCACGCCCAGGTTAGGCTACTATAGGTACGTGGAAAGCGCCAAGGACACTGCTCCAGGTAGCGATGGAGATAGCATCTCTGAACTACACAAAAATGCATGAAGCCAGGGAGAAGGAGAATATAATTTTGTGTCCACTCTTGAATCATAAGCTGGCACATCAGTCGCTCATCCCCCAGATTCATAACTGCTCCTCGCTCTTCACTTGACATCAACGATCTTTCCCAATTTCCATTGAGTGACAAAACCCTTGGATACGCCGATTTCCCCAAAGCTTTTACCCGCCTGGACGCTTCTCTTTTCTTTCGCTTTCCTGAGGCGAGCAAATGCCAAACACGAGTGGGCGTAGCGACGCTGCGCCGTCGGGGGCACGCGAAGGGCGAAAGGCGGCTCGCCTGGGCGGGGCACCGCGGCGCGCGGCGTGGCGCGGCGCCGCGCCGGTCGCGGCATCGATCCCCTTCGGGGGCGGGCCCCCCGCCCACGACCCCCCCGCCCGCGGCCCCCGCGCGGCGCGCGATGACGGCCCCGCCCACGCCCACGCCCGCGGGCGGTGACGTCCCGCTCTGACCTCGCTCCGCCGCCCCCCAACGGCCGGCGTCCTCGCTCGCGCCGCCTTCATTACGAGCGCCACCGCGCCGTCGCGTCGCCCCCGCGTCCTCCTCATTACTGTCTCCGTCGCAGCGCCGCCCGAGTCTTCTTCCCGCTCCCGCTTAGGATTCACCTCAGCTCTCCGCCTCACTCCTGGGACACTCCGGACTCTTTTGGGCTAGCGTAGATTCCGCAAGGACTAGCATGACAAGACATTGTGCGTGGTTTGGGTCTGAACTAGGGTAAGTTAAATTAACTATAATGTTGACTTGAAACGACTTGATGTAACTATCAGCTGTGTTTAGTTCCGCATCTTGAGAACTCGAGTTGCTTTATGGTCAGTACAACTGCTCACCGTCTCAACCGAAATTATTCTCCTTGCATCTCGGATTAAAAGTCTATCAGAATACTTGAAAAACATTTGCTCTCCGAATGTACTTTGCGTTGTCATCGTAGAGGATATCCAGAGATTTCGATATCAGGTAAGCCCTATCCCAGTGTTGTCAAAGTCGATACCACGACCAGGAGTCCGTGGCACGAGTGCCACGACGAAATCGTCTCTCCACGCAGTGCATTACCCCGCCGCAAGAGACGCCATCACTATTGTAAAACGGCGGGGTTACTAATAGTTTCCTCTCCTGACGCTCGTGACGCAGGGAAGCTCGTGGCATGGCACGGTGCCGCGAGGGTGCCACTGCCATCAGTAGCAGACCTTGACACCACTGCTCTATCCTGATGTAGTGAGCATCACGACTTCCGCTCACCTTACCAAACGCAGCTCAGTGAACAAAACTTGGCAGTCTGTCGCCTTCCTTTCCATTTCGTGTGTAATGCTTCTTCGTGTCTTCTCACGGGGGCACTTAGCGAGGGCCGCGCGCTCGCGACCTGCACTTGCTCCGTGGCGTCTCCGCAGTCGAAGGTGCTCCGGGCAGCGAGGCGTGCCGCAGACAATGCTCTACGGCGCATGCCTTCCCCGCTCGAATTGCCTCGGCCGCACGCCGCCAGTTTGCGCCGCAGATAAGGCTTTGAGTCACGCTGCTTGTAAGCACGCTCGCTGTGCTCTGGGACACTCGGCCGTATTTGTCAAGAGTAAACATTACACGATACTTTCAAAAAGACAAATCGTCTTAAAAGCTACAAAAAAAACAACAACAAATAAACAACAAACAAACTCAAGTTCATAATTCTACATGATTTACCATTTGAAATACTAAAAGTTGCAAAATCTGTCTTCACCGTTTGTCGCATCGCCAGTTTCTAAAGCGACTTCCGGGCGACAGAAGTATGATAATATTTGGTGGCTTTATTTCTCCTAAAACATTATTAATACGGCTGAAATGGTCAGAATATTGAGATGTCTTTTCTTTGTTTTATTGCGTTTTTATTATACTTTATTCCTAATTGTCCTTTAAAAATAACTATAGGATATCTATATTCTGGGAGTTACACAGCAAATGGAGACATTTCAGGCTCTTAATATTGAAGGTACAACACATTATTCATTTTCCGGCGAAAACGTACTGGTTTCTCACGAGAGCGGCACCATTCCTTCGTAAAATAGTGGCGTGACTTGACACGGTAATAAAAATTGACGGTCCTTCGACCATCAAATTTTTAGAATTCAATTCTTTTTCGAAGCTCGTTTTCATATCACACACCTTAATTCTTAAATTTCGAGAGTGGTCGCTTACAAATATCCCATAATGCCATGACGAAATGCGTTTTTTCGCTCTCGTGCGCTTGCGTGAGAGATATTCCCTAGTGACACCGCGCTGGGAATCGCGCTCCGTCCTTGAGGCCAGGGCACGGGACGCCGAAAAGAACCACGACAAGCACTCCATGATGAACGGCACGTTGAAGTCAAGAAATTTTTTTGGGGTCGCTAGAACACTGAAGTTTTCCATTATGGAGAAATACTAGTTTCCAGAATTTTTGTAGAAATAAAATGACACACGTGAAAAAATTATGATGTGGAATACACTCAAGCATGCTTCTTTAAAACGAAAACTTATAACATCAGCTTTGTAACTAGATTCAACTTACACTTTAACCATAGAAATAATCTAAACCAAAAGTCCTTCAGAGTTCTTGTAATACAACGAGAAATTATTTCACGCTGTTGCACACAAGTTCTTGACTCACTAAAATACAAGCATTCTAGCCAGCTATGCCTGTAACATATACGAACTAGAGAGCTCACTGACAGAGGTGACCAAGCAAGAGCGAGTAAACAAAATATCTTTAAAGGACAAGTTAATACAACCATGAGCTTACTTTTTAACGAAAATCAGAAAGTGGCATTTACTTCGCCAAGATATAACTCACAATATGACAAGTAATTGAAAAATAGTCATTTCATGCCAAAAAGTTACACAATTAGGCAATACAGCTCAAGCACAATCACAATGTGAAATTTATAATTATAAGTCATTTTACAATGTTACATATTCCTTGCGATTATTTTTTTAGTAGATTTAAATAGTTTGAATTAATTTTCACTTAAAGCAACAAACTAATCGTATTTGATTCATCTTTAACGAGTCGATACTCGTTGAAACGTATTGTTTATTTTGAAAAGTGTGGAAAAGTACTAGGGATTGGAACGATGAAAGAGTTTTGGATAGGGAAGAATAATAGCATCGAACCTTTCAATAATTCAAACGGACAACAGGAACTATTCCCTTTAATAAATCAATAAAATAATTCGAAAAGAATTACATCCGCATGTCTCCATCCGCACCCGCCTCCACTGTTCCTATCAATGCACAAGCGCATGCTCGCATGTACGAGTGTGGGTGTGTTCCCGCGACATGGGCTGTGTACGTGACCAGCGTGCTAAAGACTTTGCTGAAAGAGAACTTTGGTAGGCTTCTGGGCAGCAAGGTGGCATTGAGCCAGACGATTAATTAAAATGCACCTCATGAACGGTTCATCCTTAGGAAGTAACACATTCAAAAACATGTACAGAATGAGCGTTTATACTTCGGAGAGAATCAGCTCGCCGCCACTTATTTACCTAATGATTTAATTTATGACTAATTTAATCAACAACGCGACGTGCAGGACTTCGTATGCAGTTCCATTAAAATATACGCAGCTGTCGTTGTCGTTTTTGCAATGGCAATTGCCGTATAAAAATATTTGTGGAAAGGTCGGGTAAAATGGAAGGGAAATAGAATTTAGTTCTACGTTTCCTATAATTAATCCAACATACCGCAAATATACAACATGGCTGCAGTTTTTCTTTTGGTTTGTTTTTTTTACTTTTGTTGTTTACTCCCTACTGTTCTCCAACGGCTTTCAACACATTTGCTGATAATGCCCTCAAGCTCACACTTAAGACTTAGACTTAAACCGACACTGAACCAATTAAACAATTCCAACCCCGGCAATCAATCGCGCCAACCCAGAGAAACTTCCCAATCATGGAAATCATTTGCCAGCCCACGGGAACACCAGATTCACGGAAATGCTTCACCAGCCCACGTCCGTGCAATACGTAATCTCGTAGGTGGGCGGGCGAGCGCGTGCCGGTAGCACGGGGTGGGGTCACGCACGTGATGGCTGCGTGGCCACGTGCCGGCGCTGCGCACGGCGCGGCGCGGCGGCGGCGTCGCGACGCGCCGCTGCGATTGGCTGGCAGCCACCGGCGCGCAGGGGCGTCGCCCAGCGACGCAAACACTGCGGCGGAGAGGGCCATCGGCGGCCGGCGCGGCGGGTCGCGGGGTGAACGGACGCGGGCGACGCCGTAGGCGCTGCTGGGTCGAAGGACCACCGCGGAAATACGCGACACTGACTCACGCTGGAGACTCGAAATAGGTGGAAAACAAACTCGCTGGCGAGCGCTTGTTGCGAGGTCCTTTTTAAAGGCGCTGACGACGGGGGGCAGGAAGTGGAAAATGAGTCAGAAAGAGTAACAGACCAGAAACAGACCTGCCGGCGGCGACACGCCGTGTTTGGGAAAGCATGGAGTAGCGTGTTTGAAATGAAATTCGATCGATGTGTCAACGCCGCCTATTTAATAACGACCACTCCCCCTGAATGATTGAGGGAGGCGGATATTAATAATTTCAACTGTTATTAAATATTTCTCTTTAGGCAGTATTTCATTGGAACCTGTCACATTAGACAAAGCTGTATATCGTGTTCCTTCCCTCTGACATCGACTGATGTGCCGTAAATAAAATGACTGGCTATTCCAACTTCTTGGGAACTCCCTCGAATAAATAACGCTTAATTCATTATACAGTACTAAAAACGTTTTAATACGCAGATTTTGTTTGTTATGAAATTTGTTTTCACCATCAAATTTAATGCTAAACATACGTGTTTCCAACTATCGCATTCCACCCTCTACAACTACCTGTAATTGTTGCATTCCCTTTTCCTGCATTCTCACGCATCAAATCGCTCTCACGCGGGAATAGTTATGAATCCCCATCCCCGCCTGCCTTTAGCGCTCCCGCGCGGCGCGTGTAATGAAAGTGTTCAAAAATTCAAACATGGAAATCCGCACCATTATTCCGGGCGCGCGTGATGCAGCCGCGCATCGCGGTCGCGGCGCGTGCGGCCTCCGGCGCGAGGCCGCGGGCGCGTGATGGAAGCTCTCGGATTAGCGCGTGAGCTCGTCGCTACCGGCGGCTGAGGGGAGTTTCCGGGGGCCGTGGGTGGGGGCTGTGGGTAGGGTCGTGGCTGTGAAGCGGGGGAGGGGAAACAAGTCGGAGTCGGAGCAAAGGCAGATACATGGGCGAGGCAGATATGTAGAGGGAGATGAGGGGCAGGGAAAGACACGGTTATGGGACAGGGCGGAGAGGCGGTGGTGGCGGCAGTAGCGGTGGTGGCGGTGACGGCGGTGGCGGCGGCAGCGTCTGGCAACGGCGGAGGCGGTAAGGGCGATGGAGGTGGCGATGGAGGTGGCGGTGATGGCGGCTACGGCGGCGCCGGCGGTGGGGGCGGCCGAGGGGAATTTCCGGGGGGCTTGGTTGGGGGCTGTGGGTACGGTCGTGGCGGTGAAGGAGGGCGGATCTGGTGAGAACCTCTAAGGAGGGGGTCGGGGCAAAAGCACATACAGGGCGAGGCGGAGATGTAGAGGAAGATATGGATGAGTGTCTGGCGACGGCAAAGGCGCTAATGGTGGCGGCGGTGATGGAGCTGGCGGCGGCGGTGGTCGTGGTGATGGAAGTGGCGGAGACGGCGGCGATGGTGATGATGGCGGCGGCGGCGGTCCCCGCGCGAAACGGGCTTTGTTTTCCGCCGCGCCGCGTCACGTCGGGGGGAAGAGCGCGAATGCCCGCGAGGCAAGTGCGGCAAGCTCTGGCCGCAGGCGGCGCTCCTGCCCCACTTCCTCAGGAGCTCCAGGCGAGCGGCGTCGGCAGCGGTGGCGCGCGACAGCTGATGGACGTGACATCGCCAGGTGCTCGCGACGCTTGCCGCAGCTTGTCGATCATTTAGAGTATTACGTCAATTCACAAGGAAATAATTCAGAAAAAATGAATAAAAATGAACTGAGAAAAAAAATAAAAAACGCGTATTGGAGGAGAACATCGCCTACAACTGTAGTGGTGAATCGTTAATAAAAACAGTGGTCAGATAGAAAAAAAAATCACAAAATGCCTGGAGCACGGACTGAAATACATTAATATAATAATACTTTAAGTAAAGAAATGGTGCTGATAAAAATGAGATGGAAAGAAAGAACAGCAAAAAATATCAAAAATCTCAAGGGGAAAAGAAAACTCTAAAAATGTAAATATATAGTTGAGTGGTCAAAAGTCTGTCTTCACCATCAGTTGCAAAGTCGTTTACTTGGCTCTTCGGAGTCTAGAGTGACGGCAGTCCATCGCTATGTCACAGAGAATCAGAGACAACGGCAGGCGACGGGTAATCGCCAGGAATTCGACAGTCGCCGCTCGCAGACATCGATACGTCGAGGAAGATGGCGGGGCGGGGCTCCGTGTAGCCTGCTCTCCACGTCGCGCAGCGCCGCTGTGCTAAGTGGCGGTCCCGTTCGCCGCTCGCCACCTCGCCTCGTCCTTCGCGGCCGCAGCCGGAACCAGCCCGCCTGCCAACCCTGCCCGCGCGCGCCGAACGCCACGACCACGCTAGAGGGACCGCCTTTGGCTGGCCACAAACCGGAGCTTTCATTGTTTGTTAATGATTCCGGGCACGTCTACTGCTAAAGTTATTAGTCCCGTAACTGTAGTAAATGTTTAGTTTTTCCTCGGGAGGCGGCGGTGGACACCCCCCCGCTGATGGCGAGATCCGGCGCCGAACTACCGTCGGTTAGCGGAGTTTTCTCCAACCAGGTATCTCCCACTAGCGGGGCACCGCCCCAGCCGAGGCAAGCTCTAAGCTCCCGACCGGTCTCCCGGCATGTGTAGGTAGTGTAGTGCACGTTTGTGTAAGTGTGTGTAAGTAAGGAGTGAGGACAGGACGAGCGGAAGGAAAGATCGCGCGCGGTCCGTGGCGCGTTTCGTTAGAATACTGCTCCGGCACTCGCCTGGAGATCGGAGAAACCACGGAAAACTACTGATCAGAACAGCCGGCCGCTAGAGTTCTTCCCCAGACAGCGACTGAATTCGACCTAGCTTTCTAGCTCGTGTCCAATATCCTGCCACCGTCCGGAGCTCCGAAGCACTTCGCACTAGGCTCAGGGCAGCTCTGAGAACAAGGACCAATATGTTTGGAAAGAATCAGTTACGCAGCAACGGAAGCGCGGTTGGTTTCTTGCGATTCGTCTCCGAAGGAAAGCGGAAGAAGTTTCGAGTTGATAAAAAGAATGGTTCATTTAGGCTTGGAACGTTGCTTATAAAGCCAGTACCTAATTTCTGCGCATCGTGTCTACAGGTAGTAAATGTTTATCTCTGATCTCAAGTTCTTCACAAGTTACACGCCTTTCCCTTGTTCGTCAAGTAGGAAGCATCTTCCTCATTATACCACAGAATTTCATTACGTATTAACAGCACGGACGTTTGCTGTGTTATGTTCACATTATTTGCGCTCCAAATTACATTAACATCTTTGTTGTTCATTTTTAGCCACATACAAACACACACACACAAGATGCATATTATTATCCTCGGATGTTGCTTTATATTGTTTATCCTCTAACACAGCTCACCATTACTCGATTACAAAATATTCCATAGTATTATTTCAAAACATTATATTCAAACGAACCTTTATTCGAATGCTTCATACACAATCACTACTAAAGAAGGAACAGTGTGGATATTGTACTGAACAGAATGCAGCCCAAATAAATGCTTCAACAACCTATTCACAATTTTGTGTTAAAACTCTTTTCAACGGCTACATTTAAACCCACGACCTACAGAGAAAAAGAATGAGCCCATCTAAAGCGTAACATTAACATGTCCCTTTCGTCAAGCTACTAAATCGACCGCGTTGATGAAGATATACCCCATGACGCCGTCGCTGCCGCAATAAAAAATCCGTGCTGTGCGCTCCGCCCGCGGGTGCAACAGCAGTCACGCGCGCGGAGAGGGGGGGCGGAGCAGGCATGGCGGGGCAGGCATGGCGGGCGTGGGACGGGTGCGGGGCGGGTGGGGGGCGGGTGGGGGGGCGGGTGGGGGGCGGGTGGGGGGCGGGCGGGTGCGGGTGCGGGGCGGGTGCGCGGCGGGCGGGTGCGGGGCGGGCGGGTGCGGGGCGGGGGGTGCGGGTGGGGCGGGCTGGGCGGGTGGGGTGGGTGCGGAGCGGGCGCGGTGGGTGCGGGGCGGGCGGGGCATGGCAGGGCGTGGCGCGGCGGGCGTGGCGTGGCGCGGCGCGGCGGGCGTGGCGGGGCGTGGCGGGGCGGGGCGGAGAGGGTGGGGCGGGGCGGGGCGTGGAGAGTGGGGCGGGGCGGGGCGGGGCGGGGAGAGGCGGGGCTGAGCGGGCGGGGCAGGCAGCCACTTCGGGCGCTTCTGCTGCGGCTCCGCGCTCATCGCCCGCTCGCCCCGCGCCGCCCCCGGCGGCCGCGTAATCCCGGGAAGCGCTACGAGTGTTGTCGAGAGGGAGTCGCCCCGCCACGCCTCGCCGGGTGGGCCGATGGCAGTCACCGAAATCGCCCGACGACGACAAAAACACGACATGGAGACGCAACAAGAGAACGACAGGGCGAACGCGCGAATCGAATACACGGAAAAAGAAAAAGTCGGGAAAAACGGAAGTCACAAAACGAGGAAATTGCCGCGGATCAAAAAAAGGGGGAAATATAATTTTCTCACGGAACAGTGATTTCAACTTGTCACTTTCTCTTATTTTAATATGAAATCGATTTGTGACAGGAAAAACAATGACTTGAAAACAAACTTCAAATGAGTTACAAAAATGTGAGAGAGAAGCGAGAAACAAGTAACAAACTGTAATGGAAGGACGAAGGGAATGAGGTGTAGTTCAATAGAATAGACGGAGTACAATGACTGTCTCTCGCTAAAACCTCATTACACAAAACGCGCCACGACACTTATATGAAACCTAGTCAACATTTAAAACGAAAAACTGTGTCGTAACTTTCCGACACCTCGGACACCACAAATCGAACATCAGAAAATAATGTACGACCAAAGCAGAGGTTGTAAAACTTAATACATATAGAGGAATCACGAAAAAATGGAAATCAACCAATTAGAAAAATTACAAATGTCTGCCCTCGCGAAAAATCATTTAATTCCCCAACCGCCGCCACCCTTCCCAGCACCTGGGCTTGAACGATCTCGCGCCCGCCCCCAAGACAGAGCGAAGCAGCGCACGGCAAGGGGAGGGTCGCGCCGCGTGCGCGGACGTGGCTGGCGGCCAACCCCAGGGAGCGCACTTCCTCGCTGCTATGGCCTCGATATGTTTTCGTCACATTTTAATGCGCTTTGCCGGCCCACGCCGACCGACGCGACGCAACGCGACGCGCGGCGACGGCCTTGCCCGCTCGGGGGCAAGGGCGGCGGCGAGGGGCCTCCAGGCCGCCCACGCGCGCGCCTCTTCCGCGTGGCCGCGCTTCATGGCGACACGGCGCAGCAAGGAGGAGGGGAGGGGTCCGCTCCCGGCCGATCTTTCCACCCTCTACGTTCTCCTAATGTGTTTGCTTTGGCGAAACACCCTCCTTCCGTTCATGCATTGGGCAATTTTGGAATGGTCCCAATTTTCCTGGTTTCTTTGTTATTTATATATTTAAAACATTAAGGGGGTTTCCTTTAGAAAGAAATGTGAGCTTTCTGCGCAAGCAAGTTTCGTGATTTTTCCTTTAAATGAATTTCCCGCCCTTCTCCCTTGTTCTTATCATCTGGTTTTACAGTAAGACACTACAATTTAATAATATATTAAAACTAACCAAACGAATGATTATCCGTCGTCATTTGTCCATTGTGGCATTTTGAAGACCAACTACAACTTTGGACTTCGTCATTTGTTTTCAGAGTTGCAATCCACGCAAGGATATCCTTGCATCATGATGAGGTTATAGTTGGCGAAGTAAAGATAGGTAGTTTTTATGTTCAAAAACTGTTTTTTAATGCAAAGGTCAGTGAATGACATAAGCGCAATGTCCAGCAATTGTTGCTCCTTCACAAAAAATGTTCAGTGATTATAATTATGTCATGTATAAGTTAAGTGGATAGCAGGATATCTACAATACTCCACTACAATACGTAAGTACTTGATAAATAAAAAACACTTCAATTACATTTTCAGAAACATGTATAACTCTGAGTTCACAATGAATAGATTGTATTGTTCCAGACTTTGTGAACCTCGTTCTTTCCATCAGTTTTGTAGAAAAATTACTGAACATCAAACAATTTTTTGGCGCACGTGTGATTTTCCGTATAGTCCGTATGTAATGTTTTTAGGTTGCATGTCTACAGATCTTCCTTTTGTGCGACGTAATCGCTCGAATTCAGTCAGTTGGTTTCGTTTATTATTAGAAGAAATGGAAATAGAATTCAAGATCATATTGGCGACAGAAGCTCTAGCGATGTCATTGAAGCCATTATTTTGAAGTTCAACTAGAAAGTAATTTTGCTCGTTGGGTTGTAATACAAGGCATTATCCTGAAGCATGACTAGAAATTACTTTACGGGAACAATTGAGTAACTGGTGTTATTTGAAAAAGTACTTTCACTTTCAACTGAATACTCACAAATATGTTTGTAAAGAATAGAATGCAGACGATTGCGAAATGTTTTGAAACAATATTTTGTTTAGATTGGTTTGGAATTTCTGATAAAAAGGTGCATTTTAAAGGAATTTCGTCTCAAAATATTTTCCAGCACACACACACACACACAATGACCTAATGGTCATCTGACAAAGAGATCAAACAAATATTAAAAGAACAAGTAATTGAAATTGGCGCGGACGTGGCGGACCGGACGAACTGGTGGTGTGAACGAGTCTGTTAAGCGAGAAGAACGGGACCTGAGGAGCGACGGTTGGAAAGAATTTAGTAAGTGTCGATAACAATGATGATAATTCCAACACAAATAAATACATTGTTCTATTGGTATTAAAATCAATATATCAATTCCATCCACATACGATTCTTCTCAAGGTGATCCCCCTGCAAGTAATCCCTTGTCCTATACAAGTATTTTACATCTCTAAGAAGTGAGATTAATATGTGATTGTAGGTTACTGGACATTATCAAATTTATAAAATAACGAAATTGAAGGTAGGTTAGGCCACTATATATATTCAACTCAGTCTGCATCCGCTTCTGTACTTTACCTGACGGGAGATACAATTGTTTTGCAGTTGCAAATATCAATTCATGACACACGAGGAAATGCCTGGCGGGTACAAATATAGACTGGGGATAAAAAAATGCGTTCACAATTAATGCATTGCAGATGTAGTAGAAGTAACAGCGCCACGGTAATCATGCATAATATAACAAATGACGATTCCTACCACAGGATGTCAGGACATAAATACCCTAAAGAGCACAGGTGCTTTGGTGATTCCAAAGAGAAAACAGTACACGGCACTGCAAAATCGTTCGCTCTTTTAAGTATTCTGCATTTATTTCAGATCTCTCACAGCACTTCAAAAGTAAACATTTTTTCGTTTCAATATTTGATGGCATGTACTGACACCACAAAAATTTAAAATGACAGTGCCTCACAGCAGTAACGATGCGCAAGCGGAAAACGTACTACTGCGTCTATAGATTAGTCACCCTGTTCGTCATTCATCATACTGCCCGTCATCTAATTAATATGCCGCGCAGACACTCAACACCTGGTACGAGAGATGCGCCTCGCCCATTTTGCTTAATGAAACACACAATAGGCAAAGCGCAGGACGCACGGAGTGTTTTAAAAACGCATACACTTGAAATGAATGCACTTTGAAGATTAATTGACTGAAAGAAGTGACATTAACATTTCCGGATTTCATTGGTTAATATTGACAGCTGTCGTCCTCTGATAAAAAATGAGAATGTGTGCGTGTGATAATTATTTTATTCATTTTGTTACAACAGAAGTACTTCATTTTCATACAACAGATTCGTCATTTCCAAATGCATTTCCGGTATGGAAGCTGCCAAACCACGAGAATAGAGACTGTTCTGCTAAAGGCACAAGAACTAAAGTAACAGGAACGAATCCTTCTAAGTAATGTTATGTTTCGAGTAAGGAAGGTAACGAATCTTTGAATCTTTTATGATATAATTAAGTCATCAGAATTATTTGGTTTTCAAGATCCACCGCTGGCCACGAATATGTTAATAAATAGAGAACGAAGAGAGACTTTGTGTGCAAACAAACAAAAAGCACTGGGCAAGTTACATTCACACAACAGCCCAATTACAAGTGTGACACGCGTGTATATGTTTCCAGTTTGTGCTTGAGCTCTAATATTCAACGAGACAACCCTCCCAAAATGCAGATTCAAAACAAGCAATTCATCAACACGAGGATCTTGTTACATCTCGTCGTCTTGTCCTTTCTCGTACAGCACTATCACTGTTATCTTCAATTTCCATTTCTTCCAAAATATCCCTTTAAAACGAAATTATTTCACTCACATACCAGGTATTTTCTAAACGACTCTTTCCAATCAGTCACTTCTCAACCCCTCAGTCACTCGGACGAAAACCGGGGACATCGTGAAAGACGCCGGACGGGCTAGTAGACAGGTGACATTCGGAAGGCGCTCTACGCAAAGGGACTTCCACTGGGCGCGTGGGGGCGGGGTGCCACGCGCTTGAGGAGGCCGTGCGAAGCCGCGCCCGCTGATCCGTATCGCGGCGCTAATCCCCGCGCTATCGATTGAAGCCGCAGCGGCACAGGGCGCGGCCCGGTGCGGCGCGGGCGGAAGCGACGAGGAGGAGATGATTTTGGGGTAAGCAAAGAGTAAAGATCCATTGGATGGCAATAAGTAGGTAGCGGATAGGATTCTGCATGAGTCCACGAGGGAAAGATAACATAGGAACACGGGAAAACTTAAGATGACCTCCAAGGAACGGGCGCCTCTGGCTGGGGAAATGCGGGCGACACGCCCCCCAAGTATTTTCACGTACATCCAATAGTTTTAATCTAATTTCATTTTTTACTAACGCTTTTTGTCAGTCTTATTGAATCATGAATGACTTGTTACCTTCAACAAACAACAAAAATATTGTTGTGACTTGAACTAAAATTCTATTGAGGCCAACCCTTTCTTTGGTGTTTCCCCCTTCCAATTTTACGTTGCAGAAATGCCCATACCAAAGACGGAAAATTTTGTAAATAAAAATGTAATTAAAAAAGAAATGATATAATTTCTTAAAATTTCAATATAAACAAACCTAAAAAACATACATACACTCCATGAATTGTGTGGCGTCCTCCAAGTCCATTACAATTCGAAGGAATAGACAACAGAAACCAATATTTTATAATAAGAACGATTCAAGATGATTTGTATTATTCAGATGGTAAAAATGAAATCATAAACCAAGTGATTCACGAGTCAGTAAATCACGATCCCAACAAAAAGAAACAAATACTATTTCACTGAGATGAATAAACTATTTTACGCAATGACACGATCGCAATTCGTCGTGAGAAATGATAATATGCTGAGTCAGAATGATTTTTCTTACGAAAAATAAATATCTGCGTCAATAATTGCTCATTTCTCAAGCCTGCACAATTATGTAAGATACATGTACATTTGATATTTCTTCTGTCCGATTCGTCCAATTCCAAGACCAATTACAGTACGTCTCGTAAATAAACTACGAGGAGAGAAGGAGAGATGGAACTTAGGGGAGAGTACGGCGTGGTCTGAGAAATAAACTTTCTCCATTTGTAAGCTAGCGTTTATATAGGTCACTTGAAATATTCCACGAAGGGCACTTTATCCATTATCGGGAACATTGCATACAAAAATGTATAAAAATACCACTTACTTCGCTTATTTCATGCAAGGACGAAGAGCATTTAGAAAGTTCAGACACACAGAAAAATACTACATTCGTTTTGTTTTCCTCTATCCTACAGGCACAAAAGTTGTGTTCCCCACAGTGTCGTAGTGCGAACCCGAAAGCTGTAACATCTCCAGAGATAATTACCTCCCAGGAACAAAGCCCCGCACCTCATTTTGAAAACAGAAACTCCTGCGAGCGCACAGCTGTCCAGACATATTTCGACAATTAGCATATAAAAGGTCGCAAGTTCCACAGAACTTTCCTGGAGCTTCCTTGCAACGGGGAAGTTTTCCCGAGGGCATTATGTAAGAAAGGTCCTAAGAATGCAGCATGTTTCCAATGACACTCGCATAACACATGAACTGCGTTTCTATTTGCATGCTAGGGACAGTTGCTCCTTTAATACGAGCAGCTTCAGCGTGTATACCTTCCCTCAGAGTTTAATGATCTGACTTTATCTAGAAAAGTTATCTGTTGAATATTGCACAATGATGTAAGAAATGCCAACATGCCCCTGGAGAATACTTCAATCAGCCTGAAGTAGTGGCACAATAAGAGGAATAAAACATTTTTTCTGTGGCCAATTTAATACATTTGTATACAGACAGAAACCTAACAGCTGGTATTCCAATGTCTCAGGAAACAGGTACCTCTCCTGTTGCGGGCGCGACTGCTCCGGTCACGCAATCTATTCTTTGATTGGTAGCAATCAAGCTCAAACCACAAGCTCGGATTCTAGTCGAGACCTTTAAAAACACTTTCGCACACCTGGTGAGCATAAGTTGAAGGATCCCACACCAGCCCTACAGACCTTCCCGACCACAATACATAATTTTCTTCTCCGACACAGAACACCCGGTTCGGGGCGTGTGACTGATGGAAGTACCCCGGCGAAAAGATGGCAGGGTTGCTTAATGGCAAAAGTTGGTGGCGGTGGAGATTAAAAAAGCAGCGTCGTGCTGCAGCTCGGATTTGCATAAAACATGGCGGCGCAAGCGGAGGGAGTAGCCCGGTAATGAACTGGCGCCCAGCCGCCCTGCGCGGGGAGCCCCGTGTTCGCCCCACGTAACCCTCCTCCGCCCTCCGGCCCTGGACCGCAGTGTGCCGCATTGTGCGCGCGAGGCGAGGCGCGGCGCGGCGAAGCGCGGCGCGGCGCGACGGCGCAACCCACATCTTTTTAATGAAGGAATTAGCGAGGATCCCTTCCCTTCCGTTCCTAACGAGCAGATTGGGTTGGTGGGAAGGGACTGCATTATGGCCCACCTTCTGACTCCATACGTTTGGGAGTTGCTGAAACGTTCGTTTTTCTCGGAGTAAAAATGGAAATAATACACATTTTGCCTTCCGTGAAAGGCCACATGATGTTAAAATAACGAAGCCGTAGAGCGCATCGCACAAGATATAATCATTTTACGTATACGCACTTCTAAAAAATAATACCATGGGCAGAAGTGAAACATATTGGAAAAGAAAGAAAGAAAGAAAGCGCAGATTGAATCGTGGGTGCAGTTTTATATTTTAGGACACGAAAATTGGAACGCGTAAATCTCCGAGATTAACATACGTTGCACTGCAGTGCAGGATTTGGCCCAGCAGGGAAAATGCGAGAAATATTCTCTCTCTACGATCCATTACATTAATTCGAATTTTCAATGGGCTATTTATTCTTGGATGTTATGATAAAATCAATACTGTTTTCCTCTATTCACTTCCGCCACTCACCATTACGTGATTTATTACATAATTTGAATTCCTTGTTTAAATGGATGGGGAGATGTTAGACGCTTCACAGATACATAAATCAAACGAAACAACTAAAAACACAAATACGCTTTCGAAATACACGTTATACGTACAATACACACAAATACACCACGTAACTCGAGACCGCAGGTAAAAAAAACGCGCTTTCTCATGAAACCGTGAGTGTGCTCGCAGTCTCGCGCCCGGGCCGCCGTGGGAGCGAGCGTGTGAAAGACCGCGCGGTCGCCAGCGCCTACGTTACGAGGAGCGGCGTCTTCTCGCAGCGTCACAGCGTCGTCGCACCGTCGCGCGTTTACATGACGGTGCGATTCAAATATCTCTGAGTAACACTTGCGCCCGGGCGGAAAGCTGTGCTGCAAACCGTCTGGGCGGCCACGTCAGCGAGGGCGCGGGTGAGGGCCGCGGCCGCCGCATCCTCCCGCCTCTGCTCCCACCCACTCCCACTCCCACTCCCACTGCCGCTCCCACGCCCGGAAGGCCCGCCGCGGGAACACAACGCTGCAAAAAAGCTTCGATGCGTCCAGAAATAAATGCTTGCCACGTACGACCATGACACAGAACACTTATTACTTGATTTAATGTAAAAAAGAAGATACGACGAAGATGGAAGTCCAGTGGCAAATATTCAATTCAATGTATAGTAAATGTTCAATGTTTCAGAACAATGTATGAGCATTACATTTTTGTGACCTGATTCATCGAAATTACCTTTCGTAAACAGATACTTCGAGTTACTGAGTATATTTCTCCCGACGAGCATTTTCATATGCAATGCTTTCGAAAACACATGCCAAGTTTATGTGTAAAAATGAAAAAAACTTTCTCGAAACACAAATTATTTGATTATTTATTTCGAAAGCACATTTGAAAACATTCTTGTTTTACAAACTGATGTTGGTAAAAAAATGTGTATGTTGTCAGAGGTCGAGCTTTATAAAATATTGTTTATGTAAGATACAATCTGCAGGACAAATCAATAGTTTGAACAAAATTAAATTCTTTAATGTTATGACGTGCTTGAGTTCTCGTCTCAGCGACCATCAGAATATGAGGTCGCCGCTGTCGATTTCATTTTCCTTCACCCTTAATTAGTCACCGTTTCCATCCCTGCCTTCCCAGCAAATTATACTTAATGTTCACGAAAATGAGAAAGTCGAACGTCAGTCAAAATTCAATACAGATAAACGATTCTTAAAACGTATTACTAAGCGTTATTTGCTAACTACAACTGAATCCATTTGCTTGATGAATTCATATTATTGGTTCCTTATTATGGAATGTCAGATACTTCTTTGATACCTACATGATTGATGAGAAAATTCGTATTTTGTGAGAATTTTTCATTACCAAAATAAATTTAGACACATTTCAAATGACGCCAAAAACGTATTTTCAATTTTAAATCGCTTATTATCTGTAATTATCTGTGCGAATTAATTACCTGTATTTTCACTAAGTTCTGTGAAATAAGCTGATATAATGAGGTATTCTAGTAATCTATTCCCACATCAAGGAACTCTAATAAGACAAATTCAAGGCAAAAATATTAAATACCTTGTGTGAGTAGCATTGAGAAATTTATTTCGCTAGGAGTAATATTTTCTTTTTATTTCAGAGACAGCATGTAATGAATGGTGATGTTACAATAACTAACGTCATTAGGACGATTAACAGCAAACTAATCGTTTGTGTTATCAGCGGGGGATCGTTTAATATTTTTCGGAATATCTTCTTATAAAAAAAGTCGTATTAACTTGAAACACCAATTCTTCGAAAAAGAAAGTGTAGTCATACCTCGTCTTAGATTAAAATTCATTTGTTTCCACTGTTCTTAATAAACAGCTGCCGGTTAGATTCATAACGGGCGCTGGGAGTTAAATAGAGTCAATCGTCCGTCTCTTTGCATTATGTCGATAAATCATTATTAGGAAAACGTATGAGGTGAAACTTTCCTGAGGCCAAATCGCGGCCTGCAGGTCCCAATACGCAGTTGAGTTCTGTGGGCGAATGCGCCGAGTCGCCGCGGCCGCAGCTGCCGTCATCGCGAGCGGCGTCGAGTGGCGCGCCCATTGCCAAGAGCAACACAGTTTTAATAACAATGCCACCGCCGCCATCGCCTCCGCCGGCCGCGTCAGCAGAACAGAAAGAGCCGCCGCCGGTGCCCATTGAGCACCCGCCGACGTCAGCACCCCCCTCCTCCGCCTCGGCGCCTTCACTCTTTCCTGCAGCCACCGCCTCCCCGAGATTTACTCAGGCAGGGGCCGACAAACTGCAACCGGCCCCTGACTTCCACGAAATTGCATTCGCTCAGTATAGACCATCAAGAGAAAAAAAGTTTTAGGAGAAACTATAAAAAAAGCACTCAATTACAAAAACATTGCCAGAGTTGAATTACCTATTCAGAACAACGAAGTGGAACACATGTTCACTTTACGATCATTTGACCATTGACCATTTCTACCAGAACCACAAGTACTTACATACCGAAATAACATAGGCAAATAAAATAGAAACTAATGAATACTATTATAAGTGTACACGAATACTTTTTCTAACTGCGAAAGAAATACAGTTCATACAATCATGAAGAAAAAACAGTAATTGCTTCTTGACGCACTTGTGCATTATAAATAACATTATATCATCAATGTAACTTTTAAAAACTTAGAGTAGCACCGACTGAGTTTAGCCCAGAGCATTGCCGTTGTCTCTGCAGTGACTTTGACCGGGATGTGCTCGGGATCGAGTCCCGGCGGTGGCTGATTTTTGACACACGCTAAATAGTTGGATCGAATTCAGCCGCTGTCGCCTGGAGGAGAATTCTACCGACCGGCTGCTCGTATGGGCAGTTTTCCGTCGTATCTCTGATCAATATCAGGCGAATCCCGAACCACGACCCTAACAGACAGAGAACGCACCGGGCGCGATCTTTCCTTCTTCTTCATCGTCCTATCATCTCCCCTTACTCTCACACACTCGTATGGACTACACTATCACACATACCGGGAGACCAGTCGGGAACATAGAGCTTTTCCCCATCTGGGGCGGTGTCCCGTTGGGGAGTGATACCTGGAGGGGAAACTAGTAGGCGCCGCATCTCGCCATCCACATATCTCCCGCAATAAAACATTTACTACATTATCGGGACCAATGTCCGCAGTTAATGTGCCTGGAAACATCAATCAATATTTTAATAGTTCTATTTCCACTTATATTCCACCATTCGTTATTTCCATGTTGCTCCCCAGCGCTTCTTGAGAAGTGCACTGGTATTTCATTTCGGTGCGTCTGGCAACCCCTGCTTCAGGTAATGAGGATCTCTGAGACGCCTTGCCACGGGGAATGGCGTCATCGGATCCCTGACGAAATTACCCGCAAAATTTCCATGACACAGGAAGAGACTTCATGGTTCCTTAACTGTCTTTTTTTCACACTTTAACGATATTCGTTTCACAGCAGTAGTAGAATTCTTTCGTGGAAGAAAATAAAATACAATATTTAAATCAAATGATACAAACAAGTATATTTTATAACGTAATATTTTACTATTCTCGAAAGACAATACGAAAACGTGATTGCGATGGGAATGAAACTGTGCAAAAACGCCACGCTGCGAAACAATAAAACGCAGCAATATGCTGTAAAGTTTTATTGTCGGGAGCTAAAGAATAGAAAGGGCTGGATGACGACAGTCTGCGCCGAGCAGTCAACGTGCCGTGGAAGGCAACTGGACTACAAAACGCCTCTCCGCGTTTTGAATACGGCGAGAGGATGACTCACGAAAGACCGAAGGCCTCGTAATGGAAGATCGAGACACCAAAACACACTCGGGGCGGAACGAATTTACATTTAGAAAGCTACAGATTATAGTACACCTGGTGTTTCATACGGGCAATATGACACATCGAGCATTTACTAAATACTTACTACCTTTTAGTACCGATAATCTATTTGGGGTTGTGCCCTGATAACATACTCCTTATAAATTACAACTCACGTGCACAAATTCCGGAAGTCTTACTTTCGGTTTTGAGAAAAAGCATTATTGTTAATGACATTACTTTCACACATCGATCTTTTAACTTCTATTTTGGTGCGAAAATTAATTATTATGCTTACGCGCATTCACATTAAATTCATTTATTTCTCGGATAAAGAAAGCCCCTCCCCCTTCTCGAAAAAATCGCTACAAGCCACGAAAAGTGAAAACTTTCAATTGCTCAAACTAATTTCACACTTCGAGTTATAGAGTCACAATACACAGTACATTTCACCTTGGCCGTCATGATAAATAGCTTCCACTTGCTAGTGTACGAACTCGCACGACAAAGAAAAAGAAACATCTAAAAAGTGCTTTTTCCTGAATGAAAATTACGTTTTACTTTAGTTATATAATCATGAAATGAACGTGTGAAACAGTTTAAACGAAATAGTTTATATGTCAATAAACCTTTCCGACTTTTTGAGGAAGAATGGCAGATGACATAACTTAAATATTACGTTTATAATAGTTTTTACAATAATCTGATATCAATAAAAAGTGGTTATTTTTTCGACTTCTGCGAAATGCGAGGGCAGAACATTATTTGACTGACGCAATAACCACTTACCGTCACCGGCTACCACAATTCCATGCTCATTCATCTACCTTAACTGGAAGTTACTGTCGAAAGAAATGATAATAATCCCAAGCAACACAGAAGCGTCTAATAAAAACACGCGGCGGTTGTCCTTCGACTGGTAGCCGCCGGTGTCCCTTCCGCGCGGGCGGCGCGCGCACAAAAATTCGTCCAGCGGAGGCAGCTCGCGTGAATGGAGCACGTGGCGACCGCATGCAACATGTGAATGAGCAGCGGCACTGGGCGCAAGCCGGCCGGTCGGAGGCGGGGCGGGGCGGCGCCTCATGAATAACGCTTGACGCGCGGGAGCGGGGCGGGGGGGCAGAGGGGGTGAGGGGGGCAGAGGGGCGCGTGCGAGGCCGCGTGGGCGGCGAAGCGTGGCGGCCGCGGCGTGGCGCATGCTGTGCTGCGCCAAGGGCGCAGGAGCCGCCGTGAAGGAAGGCGCCTTACCAGTCTCGGATTACCCACGAGATATTCCCGTCGGGCTCCTGGATATTTCAAGGACACGAAAAAGACATTCGAATGCATATGAAAATTATCGTTTTTCATTTCTATGATTTATCGTTATTGATAAATATAATATTGATTTCAATTACGCTGTAGTCAAAATGTAATTAAAATTCAATTAAAAGTAAAGAAAGGACCTAATTCTTACATCAAGAACTTTCCCAACTGTACTGTTTGAACCTTGGCTTACCTTCCCATTAATCTGATCACTAAACAAAAGCCTACTCATTTTAAAACCAGATACTGAAATTTGAAATTAATAAATGATAAATTAGCAAAATTTTAGATTAAAAATAACATTTTAGATAAATAGAGGTGTAAAAGCATCCGATTTCCATTCACGAGTATTAAGAAGAATATCCTGCAGACTTATTCGAAATAATTTACATTTATTTCCGTTGGCGTTCAAAAATCACTTCTTAAATTCGTTAGTCACCGACTTAGTGAAACGTTAGGTTTCAAGTGCAAGACAACTTCGTCGGATTAGCATAATTAGCTCATAGAGCACAATCTTAAAAACCTATCTCTGAGAGAATTTCTTCAGCACGGATAAATTTACAGAATCTAGCCAGATGTTAGTGTACATTCATTCAAGCAAAACATTCCTCAACGAATACAATAGCTTCGGCTTAATCGTTCTTCTGAAAAATATTTCAGAGAAATAGAAAATTTTCAGCAAACCATGAGGTATGAAAACTACGATGTGAAGGAATGTATCGTATCGTGAATGATACACGAAGGATTAGGTTTTTGGACATTTCAACTCCGGGAGATTGGTAGTTATCGCACCCTCTTTATCGGTCGCGTGTCAGCAATCCGATAACAGGGACACATGGGTCTATAATCAGGCTGGGATCTGGCTACAGGAATATTAACCTGAAAACAATTCCTATTACAGATAACTGCACGAACAGGAACATAAAAATAATTGCCCTGTAACAATATAAATCCTAGAAGTGGATTAGGAATGAAAATCAATGTCGCACTTACGACGTCATTTACTTAAGTGTATTACTACGAACCAGCCCAGGGTCCGCCGTTTACAGGCAAAGTCAGTCACTCTCCAATAACTTTAAAATATTTTCTCATTGTTTATTATTTTCTATTGTTCTCAGGGGGCCGCATTTTTTTCATTTCGTGGAGACCCTACTATATACACGTGTTCAAAATACAATTAATTCTAGTCGTCTACTCAATTTTTTTTCTGATGAGCAACACTAAAAAAAATATAGGAAATTCGATATTTTAAACGTGTTATTTTTCAATGTGTTTTTATATAGACACGGTCGAAAACCACCGCTCTACCTCAACGGCAACTCACAATCATGTCGATGCAGCTACCACTTTGAACGTTAGATACTACACTTCAATATTCGGGTGAATTGCAAAGACAAAACGTTCCATTGCGCGTATGCTAAAAGTTTGATTGACAGCTGTCCCTCCTCCAGAACCGTCGGCTGCCGCCAGGCATCTTCCCCTCCTCGTCGAACGTGATGTCGCCACGCGTTCGATATCTGCGCGAGTACATTTCTGAGCTTCCTATACCATTCAACTTTTTTATTTACGTCATTTTCCTCATTTTACTAGTATATAAATAAAACATACTATATGACAATATAATTATAACTGTAATGTCACTATTAATAAATTCAATTTGTTTTATGTTGAATCTTTAACAGGGTTGCCAAATGGCTTGGAGAGCCTCTCTCCAAATTGTCAAGTTAAATAAAGAGTCAATCAGAGATTGATCAAATTTACGGAAATAAAATGTTTTATTACGAAGGGCTAGAGGATCCCTTTCCAAATTTTCAGGGCGGTCCGACAGATCTCCTATTCCGCGATGGACAAGCCCCGCCCTCACGATAGTTTCCTTCACACCTCGTCTATACATATTAACGTTATCGCCCACGCTTCTGGGTGTAGACTTGTTTCCTGTCATCGTGCTCGGTTTGTTGACCCTTGCCAGTGTTTTCCTTTTTCCAGACGAGTTCCGGCAAAGCGGCCTGTGCATCCGAGGCGCTCGCCCGGAAGCGCCGCGGCACCACCTCCACCTCCGCCGCCCCGGCGCTGGCGGTCGATCGCCAGCCGGTGGATCCGTCGGTCGGCGGACGCACGCCCGCGGCCGCGCCGCTGACTCACCGCCCCCCAGCGCCCGCGCGGCCTCCCGCCCGCGCTAAAAATACGACGGCGCGCGTCGAGCGGAGGTGCGCGCCTCCAGGGGCACCGCGACCAGGCCGCGCCGCGCCGCGCCTAGTGATGCGACATCGATAACTTCGATGTAACCAAAAAATCGATGTAAATTATACATCATCGATCGATAATACCATCGATGTTTTTAAACATCGACGTATTAAGGCTGGTTTAGTAAACTCTAACAAGAAATTCTTGGAAAAAAAAGAAAGAAACCAAGCCAACAACACTGGTCGCGCTTATTGATTTGTAATTAAAAGTTAATTGAAAACAACAAAAGAAGATGGACAAAACTGAGCTTGAAAGACTGAGCCCCCAGGGTCGTCTTAAAAGAGTATTCCTTAGTTAGGCGAAGAAGGATGGGGAAAAAGAGGTCCTAAGCCCACGGCATATGAGTCGGCCGCCTCTCCCTGTGCGAAATACGAAGAAACACTTCGGAAATAAGAGGGCATCGAAGTCATTTCGTTGAGAAATATTCCGCTGGATAAAGGTAGTACTTCGTTCAACGTACGCAAACTGACAATCAGTTATTATTTCACATTAAAATTTTTACAACATTGTGATTATAGGAATCTAAATTCACAGTGAAATATCAAAAATGTAAACACATCAAGCACAAAAGATCGATTTTAATATGTCTACGTTTAAAACATCGACATCGATCCCTAGCCAAGCCTTCCGCGCGGGTGCAGTGAAATGAGGAGCGTTAATTTTTCTGATCATTTTCTGGCTTTGCTGAGTCAGTTAAATCTCAAATTATTAATAAATTAATAATTTATTAAATTATTAATTAATAAACAAGATCACTATCAAATTAAATCCCTTCAGTAACCAATGAAATAAAATTTTCAAATGACTCAATAAATATCTAGACTGCACTGATTGGTATTACGCAACATTACAACACAATCAATTAGAACCAGGTATCCCTATTACCTTGACTTTCTCTTTGCAACTTGACGCACGGGATATTCCTATGTTCTTCGCATGTTCTTCAAGACGAAAATTCATTACATCGAAACTCTGTAATTTTCCTTTCTAGCTCTTCATGTTGAGATGGAAAACGTCACATGGCAGAGCGCTGCGACAGCAGGTGGTAAATGATCACTACAGTTGTTGTGCTTATTCATTGGAAGAAACTGGTTTCTCCCAAGTTATGGTAACACACATTAGCTGATACTTCCCAATTATATAACGCACACTGAGTCATGAATCCCAAAAGATTGTTCTAGATGCATCTCACGAAATTACAAAAGTGAATACACAATCATAATGGATAAAAATAATTCAGAATAGGTATGTTCTTCAATTTTGCATAGTAGCCCTTAGTAATCATAATGCAGTGAACAGTTTTGTCATAGCAGAATCACACTTATCATATCACTACTCTTTCATACACAATAATATTATGAGAAATGTTCTCCAAAAAATTTACATTAGGACCTTCTTTTACAAATAATCCCGCCAAACAATTACAGTATAGTATCTTTATTTATTTTTATAGAACCGAATATCAACTTAGGAACTGAGACTTGAAGTACCAGCGCCCTGCGACGAATTCTACCGGCTACAAGGTTTTGTTGCAAGCAAAGTGCTGAGCCGTTTTTTAAAGCATCATAAGTGAGCGAAATGCCTCCGCAGCGTCGAGTTGGGGGAGCCCTCTCCGCGATTCGTCGCTGCGATTGCTGAATGAAGCTGCTGATCCAGCGCTTTTATCTCCCCCACTCGCCTGACGGCGTCGATTTCTCCCTCCTGCGAGCAATTACGTACTCGACTGGGAAGGCAGGGGGCAGAACGCGTCGCTGGCGTGCGGCGCTGAGGTGCTCGTGCCACCGCATGACGATTTTAATCGATAGCCAGCACAGTCGGAAGGCTCTGGAAATTTATCGCTGCCACTCCGAATGAGGCTTCGTGACTTGTCAACTGCTCGGTGGTCGTTGAATACTGTATAAGGCAGTTACCCCACAAACGGAAGTGTCTTCGTTCGGAAACGGTGTACCCATTCCAACGTTCTTTAAGGCAACCCATGAAAGTTAACCCAACCTTTATGAAGGATTTTGTGAAGGAAAATAGTAACTTCAGAGGGTACATTGATTATCTGGAAGTAAGTTGCAGAGACAATCTGCCACAAAAAGTCCTTAACATAACTTAGCAATACAAGAGTGTTAAGAAACACTGTTTTCAAGTTTTCCCCTAATATACTCTTATATTTTGGAAGAAAAAAACTATATCGAGATGTCACTCAATTGAATTACTCAATCAAATCCTGCACGTTTCACAAAGTTTTTACAGTTTAATTTTTTTGTGGAGGCATTTTATATCACAGGTCACATGAAAACAATTGTATTAGGGTTTCTGTTCACTATTTCTGTACAAACACTGTACAGCATTTTATTACCAAACATAATATATACATTTCACGCAATACTTGACTTCTATTCGTATTTGGTCGCTCTCTTATGGAATGGAATATCTTCTAAAATAATACACTTGGTAGTTAATAGTTTTTACGAGAGGTACATATTGAGATATTTTGTTTCGTGGAATGAAATCGTTATACCGTAACTTGAAAGACATTTGTTAAAGATATTTGCAAGTGAATGCATAACACAATACTGTATTGTATTGAAAATAATGAGAAATGCATATATATTCTACAAATTTATAATGAAAAACATATTTCTTTACAAATATTTTAGCAAAACTGATTAAGAAATGGCAAGCCAGTAAGCCTTGATTCGGAATTCTAAAGCACCAATTGGTTTCATGCCAGGATGTCCTGATGACAAAATGTGTATATTAACAGCTATTCGAAGAATGACCAACAACCATTAACCATTCTTAAAATTAATAGCGTTGTCGCAAATCCAAGAGCTAAGATATGACTATCTCCACCGCCATGTTACAAGAAACTGTGGCGTTATTTCAGATAAAAGACGAACAAGCGAAATTAAACTTGACAGTCGAACCCTCCGCTCCACAATTTACGTGCAAATCTGACCCGAGAGACAAGCGCCAGAACTCGTAACTTGGCCCTTTGACGCGCACCTGCAACGCGTCTGCCGCCCCGGCCCTCGCCGCCGGCCCCGAAGTTGCCGTGATCTTGCCAGATGTTCCCCGCTCCTGCGCCGACCGCGAGGGCCTTTGAAGCCCGTTACGTCGCTCTGCGGCTCAAAGGTCCACAGGCGCCGCCCCACCCCCTCCCCGCCCCTTCGGCGGCTCATCCGCGGTTCTCGCCGCGCCTCTGTCGCGGGCCGCGCGCCGCGCCCTGCCCCGTCCCCTCCCCGCCGCTGGCGGAGGTCAGTGGGGCGGTGGCCGCGCGGAAGGGTGGAGACCAAAGAGCGGATTAGGGAGCGGAGAGGCAGGCAGGTGGGCAGCTAAGCCAAGGAAGGCACAGACTCAGATGAACGTTCAGAACGCGACGATACAAGAAAGAAAAAGAAAAAAAAATCATTACGAGAGGATGGAAGAGAGGGAAGGAAAGAGGGCGGAAACGAGAGCATTGAGTGAGCGGATCCGCTTGTGAGGTGGGGTGAGGTGAGGTGAGGGAAATATGGTAAGGTGAGGGTGAGGTAAGGTGAGGTGAGGTAAGGTAAGGTAAGGTAAGGTGAGGTAAGGTGAGGTAAGGTGAGGTGAGGTGAGGTGGGATGAAGTAATGTAATGTAATGTGAATGTATACGGGTAAGATAAATATAGATAAGGTAGATGTATGGTAGGTTCAAGTATGATGTAATGTAGTGATGTGAGGTAATGAAATAAGACGCGACATGTACAATGCGATCCAGTTAGTGTGTGCGCGTGAATGTACGTACGAAAGGCGAGCGAAGGGGTCGCTAGGCGGCCAGGGGGGCGGGAAAGCCGTTAGGGCGGGCCAACGGCGTGGGCAGTAGAGCGGCCGCTGGGTCGCGGGAGAGAGGGGGGAGTGGGCGGAGCGGGGCTGGGCCGCGGTGGGGAGAGGGGGGGAGAGTGGGCGGAGCGGGGCTGGGCCGTGTGGGTTTCGGGGTCGTGTGTTGGGAGAGGGTCGGGGGCGGGGCGGGGCGGGGCGGGGCGGGGCGGGGCGGGGCGGGGCGGGGCGGGGCGGGGCGGGGCGGGGCGGTGTAGACCGGCCGGCGCTGCGGGGCCGGGAGCTTCAGAGTCCCATTGCGCCGCTCTGGGACAGCTTTTAATTAACGGGCGGTGTCACGGTCCAGTGACGCAGCATCCGCGCACGGCCAACAGGGCGGGCGACCTGTTATTTAAATGCCCGCCCCTAAAGCCGACACGAGCGCGCAGCTCGTCATCTGCGGCCCCATCGCGACCGCCCTGACTTCCGCCATCCCTCCTCCCCTTACCTTTGGAGCCGCTTTCGCCCTGAGCCCTGCTTCCGCTTTTTCGTCGCCTGCACCGAAAGCCGATGTCCAATCTGGATCATGTGCGTAAATCTGCATTTCTCTCATACCACTCTCAAGAAAACAAAACACAACGGTGCTGTCGTCACGCAGAACATAATTTTATCTGAACCACGAAAGTAAGTACAGGCAAAAAAACAGAGAAAATTAAATGTAACAGATTTTTGTGGAGTACGAAAGGTCTTTGTGTAAGGAAGGAGCAAACGATCGAATATTCTTAAAAGAAGGTGGGTTTATGTAGGGATATAGACTAACAAAAGTGTAAACATTACTTGCAAAAGAAGATTCATCGTGCTATTTCTATCATCTACTGGTTACAATATAGTAATGAAACTGTATGCTTTTACAGGGTGTGCACCAAATTGAATTGAGAGTTAACAGCAATCGGGGACCTACTTCTTGGCCCACGCTGTTAGCTGCACCCCAGGGCAAGCCCCTGCCGTCCTTTGTCCGCTTATCAGCAGCTGTCCTCCGGCCTACTTTGTGGCGCCGCGCCGCCTCCCGGCCCCGCCCCACCCTGCCACGCCTCCGTTGCCAGGGGCTGAAGCGCGAATGGAACATGAACGAAGAGCTCGCACGGCGTCACACAGTGGAACGAAAATTACAAACGCACCCTATTTACACTTGCGTTCGGGGTGCATACTACACTTCCCACGATTCAAAATGAGACATCTCAATCGAAAAATGTATTAATTTTTAAGTGAGGAAAGATATTTTTTTAATCTCCGGCTCAGTGTGTTCACTTTTCAATTGTGTTCCCCGATACGTACGATTTTCATTTATATTTTTAAGTTCTTGCTGATTTTTGTCGGAATGTCATATGTAACATATTTTCTACATTTTCTATTTTCTCTTGCATAAATATAATTCATTACATTTACAAAATGTTGTACCTTTTTTGCTGTGCCCGTTTGTGTTATCAATTACAATGGAGTATGTATGTTATGGATACACGTTATTGTCTTTATATCATCATCCTTTGAGCAATAAATAAATGGAATTCAAAAACCTAAATATCTATTACACTCATAATCTCCTTTTATCTTCAGAAGATTTTGGGACATGTTTTACTGAAAGTTTCTTTTGTTGAATCTTTCTGTTATTAGTCCCGCGCACGGCTCGCGCTGTCGGAGGCAGCGGGCGCGAGGATCCAGGGCGCGCGGAGCTCCGTCATGGGCAGGCGGGCCGTGGAGCCCACTGGGCGGCTAAGCCAGCGGCGCCGCGTCCCGCAGCCCGCGCCCGGAAGCCCGCGCATCGCCAGTGGCGCAACCAGAATGTTTTTTTCGAGGAAGGGATGGGTGGGTGTAGGTGTATGACCAGCCGACTTGATGTGATTATTATAAAGAATTGTTCATTCCCGTTGAATTCAAAATTCAGTTTTATTTGTTAATTTATAGTTATTTATAATAACGCATATTAAAAACTATATTTATGAAAGTGTGACATCGAGTGAAGTGGCTCAGTGCGTAGCGCGCTGACTTCGCATTCGGGAGGCCCGGATTCAATCCCCGTGCCAGCCGTCCTGACCGGGGTTTTTGTGGTTTCCCTCGGTCATCCAGGCGAACGCTGTGATGGTTCTAGTGGAAGGCCACGGCTGCAAAACCGGAACGCTACCCGAATTCGTTAACTACGTTAAGTCGCGAAGGTTAAGCGAATTCGAGACATTGCGGGTTCCTGGTTGGGTGACCGACTAAGAACCCCGGTATCTAACGGCGCGGAGGCCAATTGTCCTTTACAGGACATACAAAGGCAAAATAATAATACAGACATCGGCGATGCAGGATAAAACTCCATGAGCTGCCCTCCCCCTTTGCAAGCGACACAGGACAAAGTAAATTCATATAAAAGTATTATTACTATTGGATAGAATTGAAATTGCCCCGCTTTTAGGCGGTGATTTTACCAAAAACAAACTCACTGTAAATTCTCGGTAACCGTAAATTTACATCACTCGAGCAACAACTACTTTTCCTTCGAAAGACAGAACAAGACGTATTTTAAGCACTCTAATCTGGGTCAAATCAATGGCCTTACGAAAGTAAGTGCAATCCCATTGTACAATCAAAACAATGTAATTCTCGTTCATATTTTCGTCTTTCAAATGTTCATCGCAACTCACAAAAAAAACATAATGTTATAAAACTTCATTACAATATTATATGACGTTTTCTATGGCGTTTAACTCCCGCTCGTAAAACTCCTGAGAGGTGCAAGAATATTTTATGAAGCAACTTACGAATGCCAAAGTGACAGAACTGACCTTAGTCTTCAAAGATCTACTTCCTTCACAAACCACTGTGGAATATACGTCACGTTGGTGGAAAATGCCTGCTCATTAATTATTTTTCACTATAAAATAAAACTAAAACAAATTGCTACGACAAGAACAAGTCGGGCTAGCTCTGGTCACGACGCGAGCAAGAAAAATATTACACTTCCACTGCTTCCTGTTTTGCCCCACTTTCAAAAGTATTGTCGAAAGTGTTTTCAATGTTCCGTTAACACCGTTCAACTCCTTTTCAGATCAGTTGATGCGATACCAAGCGTGGCCTCTAAAGGGTCTGGCCTCGTTTACGCACACAAATTATAACGCAATTCAAGTGTATAGAAGAACTCCAGTACTTGTATTTAAGCAAATCTGATATAAAAAGTTTGAATACGTTTGTGCATAAATAGCTTCAACTTCATTTAAGTAGAACCGTTTCTTTAATTACAACTATATAAAGAAAAGTGAAGCTTTTATTCACACAAAGCATAACTCTTTCAAATTTTAAGTAAAGCAAACAGAAATTGGGATCCTTCTTCAGAAACGTAAAAGATCTCAAAAGCCGAATGAATTCAGTAATTGAGAAATAGCAGATCTCATCACCATTATAAGTAGCAGGGACCGATTACAGAGAGTTAATGGGGAACATAAAAATAGATATTACGACAAATATGACGCCTTCTGCCATATCTACAGATCTTATCAGCGCATCAGCATAAACGGAGCTATAATTGTGGCTGAAACCAGAAAAAGCTTATCAACATTCATAAGAATAGACTACACATCTTCGTGCGTGAACAACAAAAACGACATTCAAAGTACCATCGCAACCTGAATCTTAACAAGATTTCCCAAGTATTTCTTTTTGTATATTTCGTTCAAAAGGTCTGCCGAGGACATTAAGATTCCATGCCGAGCACGTAGCGCAGAATGCCATGCAACTCGCGAGTAACAAATAAACCAGGCCTTGACCTCGGCCTCCACTGCACCGCTGCACAGACCTGCACTTGGCACGGGCGCTAGGGCGCGCAGCTCTCGTGGGCGAATTTGGTCGCGTCTCGGCTCATCAGCGAATGAAGCACAAGGACAGACTGACAAATGAGAAGACTAAGCACATGATTACAGCACCCACAAGATAGCGGCCCCCAATATTTTAAACAAAGTTATATATTAGTCCATAAATACGTTAATATAATATCAATTATTTGATTGACTAAATACGAAATGATACATTTAATCCAGGCTTTAAAACAAAGATAATGATGTTTTTAAAAAAATTGCCTCGCATAAAAGACGGAATAATTTTAAAATATATTCATGAATAATTTATTATTTTTAAAACAAATATTTAAGTTGAGAAGGTTGTAGTTTTATTTCATATTAATTTGATAGCTTATGTTCAATATTATTCCGTGGTCCCAAAGTTTGATTATGCTCAGGACGCCAAAAGGTATAAATCCGGCTCTGAGAAAAGGTCTCCCCGCAGGTCGCTACAGTGGTGGTGCCGCAATTTGGATAGAGGAAAAGGAGTGAGAGACGTTCTCTTAACGGACGCTCCTCGGACGTCACGAAGAAATGTTCTGAGTGCCCTACGTCGATAATTTCGTCGGGCGGTCGCCTACGTCAGGGCAACTCCCCATCAAATATGAAACTTGGGAGTCCAACTTCCTTCAAAACTTTCTCCGGGGCGCGATCCACGTGAAAAAAGCGATCACGTGTCGAAAAGACCTCTCATTATTAATCAGTTTTGCTTTACCTCTTTGAACTGTTTGACTTTTCGTGAAGATCGATTTATTCTGAAACCATCTTGAGTTGAAAACAACGAAGAAAAACAATGGGTTCAACGTATGCAATTATAGGAATGACGCTATCGGAAAACAGCTGTTTAAAAGAATCTAAACTACCAGTTACAGCCATTTTCAGATATTCACTTTCAGTTTTAGATCTCTGCCAGTAACACCCAATCGATGTTTAAATTCTGATATGCATAATTAGGTGGGACTAAATTTTTAGGGCAATAAAGTCTTTTATGTAAAACACTGCTTGCTGTTGTTTATGAAATCCACTAAACTTCGTACACAGTAATGAGTTGAAAATATTTAGTATTGGATCTTGGCAATATTTTAACTTAAAGAAAATGCATAACACACACAAAATAACTGAAAGAAATACGACACAGAGGCAAAAGTACTCTTGAATCTCTACTTCAAGTCCACTCAAACATCACAGAAAGCCGTGGGCCTATTAATATTTCGCGTTTGATGTTTGCCATCATTCAGAATAACGACAAAGTTCTTGAAAAACTGCATCAAAAGTCAAAGTATTGTAATGAAAAAGATTCTACTACCACTAAAGGTGAGCACGAAAACACAGTTTCAACAAAGAATAATTGTATAATACTATTTACAGGAATAAACGGAAAACCTTTTTATATTCCCACAATGACGGCCATTCTGAAGGTGCAGCGAAGAAATCTTTAACTTCATTCACGAACTTTTCCTAACCAAAACACTTGCCAACGTCGCACGCCTCGTGGTGCGGCGAGAGGGCAAGTGAAGGCGCGGGGAGAGCGGGCGGTATGGCTCGGGCTACGGCGTCGGCGAGCTCTCCGGCCGCCGAAACAGACGAGTTTACGACGGGCGTAAAACGCGCGGCGGTGATGTCGCGGGCGGGGCCGGCTCAGCGGGGCCGGGCGGGGGCCTAAACGGGCCTGCCCCAAACCTCGGGGCGCGGCCCGCCCACCCCCCACCCGCCCGCACTGCCACAATCGATACCGCACCGCGAGGATGCGCGGGTGAGGACGCGGCGGGCGCTCGCGGGCGGGGCAGCCGGAAATGCACTTCCGTCATATACGGAATTAACGCGCCCAGCACTTCAATCGCTGCGACCGAAACCTTGCTTACCTACTTGCGGATTCGATGGTGTGACGGTTAGCGTGCCGTGGATTTTTAAGGGCGAAAAAATCCTTCGTACGCCTTCCGCGGAGGGGAAGTAAAGCCGGCTGGCCCATGTTAGTAGATTTACTTGCATGTAAAAGATCCTCAAGCCTAAATGACGCCTCTGAGCTAAATTCAAATCGCCTGTTTCGTCGCCCGAGATAATACCTTCTTTCTCCGCTAGGTGAAATGAGCGTAGCGAAATTTGCGTGGTCAGACGGAAGAGCGGGCCTAACGGCCCGAGTCTCGCCACGTAAAATAAGGCATTAACTATAACTATAACTACTACCACGCGCATCCTGTGCTTATAATGCGTACCCATCAAAAATGCTAAAAGGCATTCTCAAAAGCAAATCCGTAACGAACAAAGATCTACAGTAAGCTAAATAGTCAATTTTGTTTTTCCGATGTGATAACTATAGTAAACCACAACGAAAGAGTGGGGTATCAAAGTGACAGAAGGAGATGACGTTTCTGTCACGCACACTAGTTGCATACGTCCCCAAAAATGTTTTGTTTTTCATTAAAAACATTTACGACGTAAAGCAAACATCTCTTCATACGTGCATATTTACTTTACAAGTATGGAACGCCAATTATATCGCAGTTCCTAACGCCTTACAGGTGAAATATAGAGAAGAATTAAAATATTATGAATGTACTAAAATAAAAAAATAAAAGAAAGAAGAAAAATATCGGAAACGATAGAGGGGAACAAATTAATTGAGGGGCATTGGAAAGGGCTTATAAAGAGCACGTGCCTAAGATCAGATCCACCGGGCGGAGGAACCCGCAGCGCACGGGGGTGAGCCAGGGCGCGGGCGCAAGCGCAGCGCGGGGCTGTGGTAGGGGGTAGGGGAGGGGGAGGAGCCGAGGGGGCGCTGGGAAGAAAAAGGGCGGAGCCAGATGGAGAGAGAGGGAAGAAATCGGATGCTGCAAAGGCAATAAAGTCTTTTACTTCATACACTGCTTGCTCATGTTTATGAAATCCACTGGACTTCGTACACTGCTGGTCGAAAAACGCAAGTATGAAATACATCCAGAAAAAAGCTAAATATTTTTCAATCCTCAACCCCTTCACATCAAACAGATGAGGCTACAAAAATGCGAATATTAATTTCATCTCCTAGTTATGTTTATTGTAATATGCGATATTTGCGTCCTAATGGACAAGTACGTCTCCACCATATATGCATTGCTTTGCATACGTAGAGTGTAAGTTAAAGACAGCGGAATCCAAATTCTACCGAACAAACAATAGATACAACTAAAAGATAAAGAAATAAATAAAACTGTGGTATGAAACTCCTGTCAGATCCAAAAGCACAATGTTCGATTAGTTCATTTAGAAATATTTATAACATTGTCATGAGATGTGTACCATAGTACAAAAAATAGATGTCCCACTCTCTTCCTGTAATATTTAAACAAATGAACTTCGATTTTTAATCATGGTAAAAGGAGGTCGGCCATAGTTTCTTTAACCATGGCCTCCCTTCTGCAGAAGGAAGAAAGCATAGAACCCTTGACGACAAGAAAATCGACGTCATAAAAATCCACAGACTTATAGTTTCAGCCCAAATGTCAACCATGTCAACTAATTGTCCCCTCGCACGGGCGTAAGAGTGCTTTCAAAAACTATGACAGAGCCAGGAAATTCGCACTGGTAATATCGAAAACAAAGAGGCAACGGTCTTTCAGAAGTTACTCGCACGTCCGCTTCATATGATACCATGAAATATTAGTGCGGGTCAGTCACGCAAAGTACAGTCCTATGTCACTCAGAGCACTGGTGGTGGTAGCCATTAAAGAGGACTACATTCTATTCAAAAAATATTCCGGTACATGAAAAAGGAGGCCCCGACTGAAACTTCTGGCCTTTGCTCTGAAATAACAGGATTCGTCGAAACTCAAGGCATATGTTCTTTAATATGCGATTTTCAGGGAGAAGACACATTTGAATGGATTTCCAAGTATTCAACAGCTATTTAAGTGATCCCCAGAGTTATCTTTTTACCGACATATTTAATTTATATCAACAGAGAAAAGTCATGTCTAACAAGAAATATGTAAGAATTTTGATGAAAGATTAAAACATTCAAATAATAATAATAATGATAAACATACTCAAAACATTTCATCAAAGAACCATAAAATATTCTCTTTACGTCAACAGATGAAATAAACGAACTAGTTTCATTCTTCTTCTAATTAGCAATCACACAGGAACAGAAGCTGATGGAATCTGAAAGAAGAAGGATCCGAGAGCAATGCATTCCTTGCAATTGGATTATCGCAGGCGAAATCCAACGTTAGTGAAAACTGCACGCCATTCAGCGTCGGATTCACGATCACTAGGAATGTGCCAACATCCAATTCAGGTAGAAACTCCACTGCAATTATACGGAGATAAAAACATATTTTCTTTCGCGCTATATAATCATTCCAATCAAATACTTCTCCAACAACAGAAACGGCACCCCGCCAACAAAACGGGGCGTAATGAGTAAGTGCGCTTCAGATACGCAATGTTGTACTGACTTTCACGCCGCCACGTATCTGAAAGATATCTGTGAAAGAAGCAGTGTTCGCCAAACCGCGTCGAAGAAAAGACTCTAAGAAACATTCTTGAGAGGGGTCGCGAGGCGGATACGCTTTCCCGCGCGCCGTGGCGAGACAGCGGGGGTGATGGGATGCGGTAGGATGGGACGGGGTGGGTGGGTGGCTGGGTTGGTGGGTGGTTGGGTGGGGTGAGCGGTTGGGGTAAGTGAGCGGGTAGGCGAGACGGGAGGGCGGGTCGGGTCGAGGTGGAGCGGGACAGGGTGGATAGGCGAGCCGGGGTGGAATGTGCGGGACGGAGTGGAAGGGAGTGTCGTGGTGGATGAGCAAACGGGGTAAAGGGGCGGGGCGGGACGGGGTGGATGGGCGGGCGGAGTGGATGGGCGGGCAGGCGGAGTGGATGGGCGGCAGGCGGAGTGGATGGGCGAGACGGGGTAGATAGGCAGGACGGGGTAGATGGGCGGGACGGAGTAGATGGGCGGGACGGGGTGGAAGGGCGGGCGGGGTGGATGGGCGGGCGGGGTGGATGGGCGGGCAGGGCGGAGTGGATGGGCGGGCAGGCGGAGTGGATGGGCGAGACGGGGTAGATAGGCAGGACGGGGTAGATGGGCGGGACGGAGTAGATGGGCGGGACGGGGTGGAAGGGCGGGCGGGTGGAAGGGCGGGCGGGGTGGATGGGCGGGCGGGGTGGATGGGCGGGCGGGGTGGATGGGCGGGCGGGGTGAATGGGCGGGCGGGGTGGAATGGGCGGGCGGGGTGGATGGGCGGGTGGGGTGGATGGGTGGGCGGGGTGGATGGGCGGGCGGGGTGGATGGGCGGGGTGGCCGTGGCAATGACCCGGGTGGCGTGCGCCCCGCGGAGGCCTCTCCAACACATTATGCGCAAACTCTTTAAAACGGGTCATGGGCGTCACGCTGGACGCTGGCCTGGCGCCGGCCACCGGATGTGGAGAGGGTGGGAGGGCGCACAAGAGGCGCGCAGGCGGAGAGAAGGTCAAGGGAAGCCTACAAATGCGATCGCAAAAAATAGAGGTTTGTAGTGTACATTTGCAGATGTAAGTCATGGAACGCCTATCATATGACTTGGCGTCCTATCAAATACGTGCATTCAATGACGTTACAAAGAATAGGAATGGACGAAGACGTAGAAAATATTACCCGCTTCAACCAACTGCTGTAAATAAAAATGATACGGATCCTCTATCCAGAAATTCAGAAGAGGGAAAAGAGTGAATTACACACAAAATATAATTAGATTAAAAACTTAGATATTACATTTATAAATTAATATTTAGAAAAATAATAGTTTTAAAAAGTCGGGTATTACTTTCAATCTTGTACACAATTGTGTGCTTATTGTTACCGATTTTTAGACCTGTGGACCAATTCGCCAAAGTGAAGCGTATCTGACATTTCGTAAATAAACTATGATCTTAATACTGCATAATTAACTTGAGAAAAGCTAACTTCCATTTCCTTGTAAGGGCGACTTCCGCAGTTTACGAAAACTGATGTGCTAGATTTATCCTATTCAACTTCATCATAGTACATGCTCTACGCGTAGAAAGGGACTAGGCTATTGAGCGAGACTAGCAACGCTGGATCCGCTGCAATATGTACGATGTTCGCAAAGCTTTTATGAGACTACAATTCCAAGCGAATGCAGTCGCTCCCGCTCATTCAAATGTTTTCGCGAAAATTGGATGTTATTCCGAGTTAGTTTCTCAACACGAGTGAACCAACAACACATAACAATCATTGCATTGTATCTTGGAACAATGATTAATTAACTCTGTATTCAGCCTGAAAGCTGCATTTATGAAAATTATCGCATTGGACCACATGGCAATCAATATCTCGAAACAAAGTTTGATTGTGATTCTATCATCAGTATAGGAATTTGAGACGACGCTTTGGCACTAACACTTTTAACTCATTATGCATTGTTTTCATATTTCCATAAACTGAACATTTAATGTTTATTTGCTTTTTCCTGGAAGAAATAACGGTTAAAAATGTTTGCGACGTAAAGGGAAAGTATAATTCTTGCAAAAATGAAATTTCGTATTTTTACTATTGCTGCTGTTCTGGGCAGGAATCATTTTCAGCCATATTAACCGGGACTAACCTGCAAAATTATATCTCACAAGGATGTTTCCAGGGTGGGGAAATGCGTAATTGAACGAAAATTGATGTGAAAGTAGTTCTTAATTCTAAAAGTTCATGTACGTATATTGTATATATTGTATGGCACTGGGGCCACGCGCTTAGGAAAAAAATTGGTAAAAACTCTAATGCGAACGGTCGAGCGTGTAAGAGATCTCAGTGAACAGGCTCTGTGAAGTTACCTTCCGACGTACGTAATATATATAGAACATTACTCCGAAAATAACTACCAGCGTCACATAAAGCTTCCTCAAGGTTCGATAGTCGAGATCATAAGAGATCAAAACTGGCTCAAACCTGCTGCGACCTTTACTTATTTTGCAGGTAACAAAATACAGATCAACACGAGAAATCGATCTCTATAGCAAAGAACGGCAATGTGAAGATAAAAGATGCTATGTCCATGACACAGAAAAATATTTTACGACAGAAGAAACTCGATTTTGCTAGAAGCAATAATTCGAGAAACATCAGTTATATAACCACGAGAGCTAGAAGCAACAGAGCGTGTCCTTGTACGATATTTTCTCCGTTAAAATGCATTTTTTCGAGTTTATCGAGAGGCACATGTACATTTCAATTCCTATTTTAAATCAAAAATATTTTGTAAAATTTCAAAATGATTAGAGGTTTTATTAAGATTACATAAGTATTTACATAGGTTTCTTGAAAAGGTTTTGTGAAACATTGCTTAACTTTAAGCATCCTGCACACATTTATGCTTGCATCCACAACACAGGTAACATTTTGTCTGTCTTATTAACGATATTGTCGACGACTTATTAACGACAATGTATATTAAAAATTTACGCCGTTCTAGGGAATGTAAAATGTTCACTAAGCAAATTATCTGACAAATTAAAAGAAATGTTTGAATAGTATTGAGCAGATGCGATATAGAAAACGGGATACACGTATCAAAATAAAGCAATAACAAACAACAATTGTCATGAAGGATGAAAATGAAAGAAATGAAAACTCATTTTTACCCTTAACGACACCTTATACAAAATCGCTGATCGCTTCAGGATCGTTAAAATGTCACGAACGCAATGTTTGATTCCATATCAGGCGTTTAGAGCATCAGTGTGGACAAGTAAAGCCGCGGGCTCCGATCCCCCCCCCCGATGAAATCAAATATTTCATTACAATGTATTTTCAGAGTAACTTTGTTTCCCAAAACATTGCACTCATTAGAGTGCAATGGAAACAGAACGGCTCGCAGGTGTAAAAATATTAGGAGTAACGTTTCGCCTCGCAGAGATCCACGTGCCCGCAGGGCGCCACGGTGTTCCGCCGAGCGCGACCCCGCGTTCGCCACGCGCTCTCGGGCACCCACGCTTTCTTCAAACGCCGCCCCCCCCCCGCCAACACCCACTCTGCTGCGGTGCTCAGCCTCCGCACACGCCGGCGCCGCGCCGCTCTCCGCCCCTCCGCGCCCCGCCGCGTTCCGCTCGGCGACCGTCCTTTCTCCGCGGACTTTCGTTTGTTTTTACAACGACACTTATCTCGGACGAGAACTTAATTTCTGCCCCGCAGCCATCCCTCTATCCCTCGGATGCCGCGTCGCGCAGATCGCTGCTGCGGCCCGGATGAAAATGCCATTACTGAGGACGGCAGCGCCGCGTCCTCTGCATCGCCGAGGAAGAAAAGGACCGACCGGGGGGAGAGGAGGGAGGTAATCTGAGCGGAGGAGAGCCTCTCTTCTCTTAGGGGCGGGTCTACGGGACGCGCGCGCGGCACGATTTATTACGACAAATAGCACGCGGGAGGGGAAGAGAGGGGAGGCGCGCTCCCTCAAGGCGGATAGAGGGCACGAAACAAGACGGTGATGAAGTGCGGGGGTGGGAGATGAATGGCGGAGGCGACGTTGAGGATCCGTGGAGCGCCCCGCGGGCGAACCGCTCCGACGCACCCCGCCCCGCCCCGTCCCGCTCCGCCCGCGCAAGAACACGCGGCGGGCGACCCGCGGAACGCCCTCGCCGCTTTCTCAACGTCCGCGCGCGCCGCAATCGGGAAGCCGAGGACAACGCGACAGGTGTCGCAGGCCACGTCCACGCCTCCCGAGCTTTTTATTCAAAGCAAGTTATTTACACTCCGCGGAAACAGCCGTGGTGCATCATGTTCATTGAATATATGCTCGAACGAGGTGTTGGCGCGTTTTCAAATAATATTTTTTAGGTGTAATACTCATTTTCAACCTTGCAATAAAAGATTCCGCATGTATATAATAAAGTCCCTGTCGAATTATGGGCGATTATTAATTACGAAGTATAGTTACAAAAGCATTTTATCCAATCTCTTTCCAACTGGCTTCTGCGAAATGCATATACATTGGATGTAAACTCTTGCAATGAATAAACGTTTGTTTTTTGACTTCTTTGGCATTTTACACCTTTCATACCAAATCATGATATTAATTCATATTGCTGTCTTAACTTTCACTACCTTCACCTGGAAATGTTGTCTAGCACAAAAACTTCATTGATATAGTCTCGTAAAATTATTACTCTGAAACGTACTCTTAGTATGACGTGGAATGTGAATTTATCACGCTATGTGCTTTAAATATGTCGAGATATCTAAATGACTCATTGTAAGAATTTTTAAGGAAGATTAGGGAGTCGTGTTTTACAGTGAAAAAAAGTCCAAATAGCGAGCGTATTTTTGAATATTGCTTTTGATAGTGATTGCTTCGGCAATTCTCAAAACGAGAGCTTTGAAAACCCTTCTCGTAGGTCGAGGTGGATACGGGAACGGTCCGAATATTATGAAGAGTTTGATGAAAGAGGTTTTAGCACCTGAGTTCGCCTGTCAAAGAGGGCAACACTACATGTTTTGGAGCTAATTGAAGATAGATTGAAATTTCTAAGTTTACTTCTTAGTCAATTATTAACGAAATGAGCACTTCAGTAAATTGGTACATCACTGCCTTGCAAGTAACAATTTTTTCTAACAACAAGTGTTTTGTAGGTTTTGTTTAGATGATTTCGTAGCTACTCTCAAGTTCGAAGTTTTACATTCGGTAATTTTTATTGCATTTCCTTTTACACCTAAACCTAGCCATCTCCACAACTTTAATTAATGTTTGTTATATTTTATCTTGTAATTCGTTGCTTTAAAATGGTGTTAATAAATGTTATCCCACGCTTCATTTTTTGTCTGTTTGTTATTACATTTGTAACTATTTTCCATAATAGAAATGTACTTTCATATACACTCGATGAGCACGTCTTTCTCCAACGATGAAAATTTCGCAATCCTGTCTCTTTTATCCCATTATGAGAAATCAATAAAAAGAACCTCTTTACATCAAAGTACAAAGCAGAACCAAAGCAAACAAGGTTGGTTATGGTCACAGGCTGGTTCACCAGGGTCCAGCATTACCAACTAACTCTCGGATGGATTTAAGTTATACTTCACTAAGCATTGTTTTAAAGAGGGTGGTGAAACGACGAACAACAAAGCACGACTTAAAATGTGTCTTAAAATTCAGTATGACTTTACGAAGTCGTACTTAAAAAGTATCTGGTGAAACCGGCCGTTAATGGTTTTTCACTTATGGCAGTACGTGAAAAGTGAAGTTTCAATTTTTCTCTTAAAATTTCTTTCATGATTTCACGGCCACCTAATTGATAAATGTAAATATACACTTTAGGCACCTACTAGCATTAGCATTTTTGTTAACGACGAGGTTTCTGGACCATATGCATTAAAGAAATTTATTTATCCTGAACGCTTGACTGCCTTGCGGCCACTACTTGTTTGCAGGTTTGCGCCTTTTTCAACGTCTGCTGCCACTTCATTGTCCCTCGGCGGCCGGAGGGGGGCGTGAAAGCTTTGGTCTTCCACACAGCCACAGAAAATGAGACAGAAAACACACCATACAAAATGTGACAAAACATACTACAGAAAATGAGGAATGCTTATTACTAGCAAAAATCTGGAACCTTAACTCTAACAGGAATATGGAAATTAATATAATCTTAACATTACATCAAAGAAATGTATCGACAAGTAGTTTGGAGGGAGATTCTGAGATGTAGAGAGATGAAATAATGAGAGCATCATAACATACTTTAAGCCCAATTTAAATGCACTACCTCTAAGAACAAGAATGGCACAACAGGTACACTATGGTGATTAATTAAGGTACATTTCAATTTTTTGCCGGTATGTCACCACGCATCTTTAGTGCACATGAACGTACTTGAGAAATGTTAGATAATTGAAAGAGTTACTTTACGAGACACACAACGAAGTACTCTTGACTTGCACACGGCGTAAAAACAGTGCAAAAACACTACTTCATGTTCCAACTGGCAGAACCAGTTCGGATCTCCTGTACGTGCAATTGCATGGCCGAGAAACGAGTTACAATGACATTAGGAAGAAATAAACTGGTTTTTGAGAACACTAATGAAAGAGTTCTAATGAAAGCTGCAATTTTTTTTCTCCTTCAACAATGAATTTCTGATTCTACTCATTCTCGAAGGTCTGTGACTAATGCTTCTACTAAGGAATTTGTGTGTACTTTAAATACAATCTGAAAAGGTTAGAAAACAAGAAGGAGAGTCCAAATTTAGCACGTTAGCGGGCTTCTTTGTTTTACAAAATAGATTTAAAATACTTGCGAATGCATGTGAATAATATTCCCTTCTTTTAACATTCCTTGTTAACTTTTCAAATTAAATGAATTTCTGAGGTTGAGACTAAAATTAATAATAGCAGTTTAAACAAGAATTTAGTGGCGGAAAATTGTTAATTATGTTGCGATTGTCTTAGCACAGAAACCAAACTTATTACAAATCACTAAAATCAGTTTAACGTAATTTCCATGTGGATTTTTTGCTTTCAAGGTCTTCAGTAAGCTGAAAAACCTTTTGGAATTCCGATGTAGAACGTAAAGGGAGAATCATGACGAGATACTGCAATAATGTGTACAGTAATGACGTGAATTCCAAACATAACGATTTCCAATATTTTAAATATTCCTTCATCATATGATGATCATTACGTTTGAGAGCGCTTCAACAGCTAAGGTCATTGGCGGCCGTATCAAATAATTTTAAGACTAGTCAGCACTGTGACAGTGCCAAGCTAAAACCTGCATTCCCACAGAAAATGTCACAAGCAACCGACAAATGAACAAGATCTCGTTACCACATTTATTCTCCACATCCAAATGAAGAGGTTTTCCTGTCGCTGAAAACAAAGTACCGCATTCCCCACTCGCGCTGCTCCCGCGTGCCCTAACAGAGGTGCGGTTACCCCCTGCACCGGCCCGGAGGCTGAAAGTAGGTCGTAAAGACGCCGAGGCGGGAAAGGACACGAGCGGGAGGGGGAGGGGAGACGAGGGCTAAAAGGGAGTAACGAGATCCGCGTGCGGCAGCTGGTGACAGCGGGAATCTGCAGAAAGTCCGCCAACTGCGCCCTGGGCTCCACCGCGGAGGTCGCGCCGCGCCGCGCCCGGTGATTATGCGGGCAGTAAGGGCCTTAAGAGCGCGGGCGGCGCCGACGAAACTGCACTAAACCGCACACGGCGCGGCGCGGAGCGGCGCCGTGGCGCGGGCGGCGGCGAGGGGACGGGTCAAGGGTGGGCTGGGAGATGGTGCCAAGATGCGGGGGCGGAGGTGAAAATGAGGTCACGGGCGGGGAGGGTGTAGCAGAGCAGTGTCGTGGTTGGGACTAAGAAAAAAGAAACGGATGAACGCCGAGAGACAAATGGATGAACACCGAAGTAACTGACTAAAGTGGAGTAGATGCCAAACAGTTGCTTTAAAATGGACCAAAAAATTGTAAAAACGAATACAATACCAAACTGGTATCCAAGATATGATTTCACACAACGCCTAAAACGTCCCCGACGATGGAGTGAGAGCAAACGGGATCACCTGGGTAAAGAGTAACGGGGTAGGGTCCAGGGTAAAGAAACAGTAGGCTAGACTCCTTAGAAGCGAGTCTAGAATAAGACCCGACGAAATAAACATTAATGTTGATGAAAAAAAGAAAAAAAGTAGTAGTCATGATTTTAAAGGGCAGGAAGGTAGAGCAGAACATGATAGAGCAATACACGGCCGCTCAGTCATTGGAAGGAAAGGAACTGGGCAGAGCACGGATCAGAGCGACTTATCGGATAGAGGGCAATAGTGGCGAAAGCCAGGGTAGAAAATAGGAAGCTGGATAGGATTTAGCAGAGCGGGGCGAAACATGACAAAAAGGGTAGAGCGGGGGGAGAGTAGGGCAAGACGGGTTGGGGGAGATCACAGGTGGGTAAGTGGCTCGGCAGGGAAGAGCGGGCAGTAATAGGAGCGGCGGGAAGGGAAGGACAGGTGATGCAGGGCAGGAAAGGTTGGGCAGGGGAGGGAAATGAAGTGTGGCGGGTAGAGCAGGGCACAAATAGCAGGACAGACAGGACACAGGACGGCACTGCACAGAACGGAATGCCAGGAAGGGTTGGGTAGTGAAGGGTAGGGCATGGTAGGACTGGGCAAGGCAGGGTGGGCACGACAGGACAGGGCATGGCATAGCATGGCAACACAGCAGGGCAGGGCAAGATGTAGTAGGACAAGGCGAGCAGCAGTGGAGCGGAGCGATGCGAAGGGGTGCGTCAGCGTGACTGCAAGAAACAGGGAGGCGGGGACGGCGTAAATCTGCAAGAAAAGGGAGGAGAGGCCCCGATAGGGCAGAGCAGAGAGCCGGGGAGGGATGAGAGAAGCAGGCGGCGCAGAGGGGTGTGTCCGCGGGCCGGAGAGGCGGCCGCTCCGCTGGCATAGCGCCGCGCCGCGCCGCGCAGCGCCCGAGGTCGATAGCTGGAAGTCCGCAGCCGCAGCCCTGCGCGCTGCTCCCCGCCCCGGAAGCTGCTGCCTGCTGCTGCCGCCGCCGTCGCCTGCGGGTTCTCCGAAGCGCCGACGCGGCTCCTCCCACCGGCCCGGCGACCCACGTGGCGCGCAACCCGCCTCCCCCGCGAGCCCGTTCTTCGTACGTAGCACACACGCAGCACTCTCCCTGCAACCCTGCCACGGTGAATTCTAGAAATCATCCCCACCTACGCCAACAAGATTACGGAGGGGAGAAATAGTTTCGATAAGAACTTATACCTTTATTTCTTTACTTTACGTTTATGCGTTGCATTATACGTCAAGCTACAGTTTTCTCGACAACGTAATATCTGATATATCAATTTTATATTAACTGATGATCCTCTTTGAAGTGGTCATAACCTAGGAGTGTCCATATACCATTAGTTCATCGCCACTTAAAACACATGCCCCCCCCCAAAATACATCCTCCACCATACACATCCTCGCTACAAAAAAATCCTCCAACTTCTCCCAGTTTTGATTGATGACGTCTGCGCTTTCATGCTAGCGTCATATCTCCTGTCATTCACATCTCACACGAACATCGTAGCACTGCGGATTCGAGGGCGGAGCTTTCGCGGCGCGCTTGTGGGGCTGTATCAGCGAGAGAATCATCGAGGTGGAAGAAGTGGCCAACGAAAGGTCAGGCGCCCTGACCCGTTTCCCACCCACTTATCAACGGCGGTATCGCGCGGTCAATGCCTGTGCTCAGCGACTCGAGAATGAGGGGCGCCGAAATGCAAGGATCTTGGAGTTTTCTACAGAAGCTCTACCCGCAAAGAAGTTGCTCGGAAAAAAAGGACGTGAAGAAGGGAAAAAAGCTAAGGCATGAAAAAGAAGGAAGAGCTGGAAATTGAAGACAGATGAAGCAAAATGGAAAAAGAAACGGAAAGGGAGGAAGCAGTGTATGCAAGTTCACGGTCAGAAAAAATATGACGAGAACTGACCCCCTGAAAAAGAAAATAATACAGCCGTAAAAAAAAGAAAGTAAGAGTACCGTAATACAACAGAGGCAGAGGAGGCATCCAGCTTCAAGAAAGAGGGTTTACGCTCTAAGAGATTATAAGATCGTCTAGGTCTGGTACATATGACTTGAAAATACACTCGGAAAAAGTCTGATATACTGAAAGGAAATAAAGAAGAATACGAACGAATTTGATATCTGACGACGGCTTCCACTGAGGAGGCGGTATCACTGATTGCGTATCAAGAGGCGAGAAAGCCAGTCCAAGGAGACAGTCGGAAGGGTGCCAGACAAGCCTTTCGGAAGGAGCAGTAGCTGTCAGTCAATAGCTGGTCGGGAGGTAGCGATAGGATGGATTGGGCGGCGACCGGAAAGCAATCGCGGTGGCGGGCGGATAGCGATCATACACCGATCGTGTGTGAAGTCGGGCGAAGAGCGCGAGTCGGGCGTTCGAGCGGCGATCGGATGGTGATCGGGTGGCGAGCGAGCGGGCGGGTGTCGGGGCCGTGAAGAGCGAGCGCCGGGGGAAAAAGCCGGGCGAATGACCGGGCAGCGGCGAGCGGGTGGGAGGGAGGGCGAGCGCCCGGCCGAGACGCCAACGCCGTCGCGGCTCAATGCGCGAATATTGGCCACGGCGCGGCGCCGCTGCCGCTGCCGCTCCGAGATCTCGGCGCCGGAGATGACCGGCACCGCTCGCCAACGACGCGAACACACAACCACCCGCCAGGCACCTACTATAATATTTCTGCACCTAAGGGCGTTATAAGGGCTCTAATTATCGAGCGGTGACAGAATGCCCCAGGGCCTTTGGCCCGAGGGCTTTTTGTCGCTGGAGATCATTAGAACCAGTTAAAGCCTGTGGTAAATACTATGGTTTATTTTTTACATAATTATATTGATTCAGATTTACTTATTTACTAGTTAACTAGATGTTAAAATTGATTCAGTTTGTCTTCTCATATTTTCCATCCCATAATTCTCTTTCGTAATTACCTTCTTAAGAGAAAATGTAGAATCATTCAACTGTTTTCATATTTCCTCAGTAACCGCGATCCAGGTAAGTTATTCAGTATATATCCACTTCCGTATCGACGGCAACAAGTAATAATGCATCAATAAAAAAACACGATTACGTAGTACTTACAGATTCGTATTTGCCAAAGTTATTCAAACTTCGAATTTTCGCTTGCAAAACTGAAGCAGAATGAAATGCTCTCAGCCTCTCCGGACAACACCGTGTCGAAGGATGTGTTAGGGACTTTCCACCCATCATATTGTGACCCAGCATTTAGGGGGTAAGAGAATGAATATCGCCACCGGCACCTACGACTTCGTAGAATTGGATTTACTCTCGATCAATCTGCTTCTGTTCTAGGGTAAATATCATCGTACGAAGATCTTCCTATATTTCATTTCACATTTAAAAACTTGAGCTTGTTGTATACTGAAGATCCTTCTAAAATCACGTTCGTTGAATCAGAATCACTCTTGAATATTCCATTCTCTTTCTTATCGAGAAAATCAACCTAAACCAACAATCTTTCATACTGAATATAATAAAACAAATACTGCATTTCACACAGAATTGCTTCGTATAAAATTTGTAATAGAGATTCAACATATCAGAATATTCGAAAAAAATGCTCTTTTTTAAATTAACTTGCTCATTAAGAAATTTGAATGCTTTTTATAAAATAGGATTTATTAAAAATCTTGTGCTTTATAAAAATTAGGAATAATTATCATTAATGTTTCATTTCAATTTCGTGACTTTTTTCCTTTACAAAACTCACTGAAAATTTGATTTTCCCTTCATAATATAACTGAAAATGAAGTAAATTATTACTGTTTCACACATAGCCATTTATGAACTGTCTCAAATGTGAGACTGGTACAGCTGCTAACAGTAGTTTCATAAAGGGAGAAATGAAGGAGAATTACGGAATTATTCCCGACTGTCTGCGGCGTGGGTATTTCATAAATCTCACTCGTACGAAAATTCCGAGAACTTCCCGAAGCCCTACAGCTTCCTCGACAAAGGAGGCTCCAATGCTTTGTGGTCGCCCCTCCCCGGACTTTAGAAGAGGCCATGATATGGGTGGTCCCGAAAGATAGAAAGCACAGGCTGCATGAGCAGACTATTATATTATATAATGAAAAGGAATTAAAGGAATACAAAGTTAGGTTACGATACTTAAACTCATCTCTGCAAACTACCCTTTTGTTAATTCAGTGCAAAAGTTTGAAATTTCTGGAACAACAAATATCGCATTCCCATCTGGCGGTATCTTATCAAAACATAAATGTTTATACTTAGCTCAGAGGTGTTCCCAAAATCTCCAGAAGCACTTGTAAAATAAACAAAATATGTAATTTCTTCACGTACGCTACTGTTTTTGCAATCTCAATTTCCCTAAGCGTTTTCTCGGAGGTAAATATTTTCTTCGCTTACACAGTGTGTTCTTAATATAAGGTAACTAGCAGAAATACCCGGCGTTGCTCGAGTATTATTTATCAAAATCATCTATTAGGGAGGAAAAGAAATAAATTCCATCTTAAATGTAAAATGGACTTCCATTTTACATTGAAGATGTGTTGAGAATTACTTCTCCGCCCCGTTCTGCTGTACCGTGACGGTCCGTTCCCAAAAAGGCATATTTGAACACTGAAAACATTTAATCAAAGAAAAGGTTTTATTTAAACTTTGTAACATGGTATGTACCCAGGCCTGTTGAACAACTTTCACTCTATTGTATCTAAAATAATTAAAAAATCCCTGCTCAAATTGAAGCACCTTGAATTCCAGTTGAAATTTCATCTAAAATTCAATAATATTTCAAATGGAAATTTGAGCTCTCTCAGCAGAGTAGGGTTGCCACAACACGTAGGGGTGTGAAACGTAACCGGTCGGTTAGGACAATCATCCAGGAGACAAGTTTACCTATCGAGGCATTTCGGAAAATGTTGATTACTCACTTATCTTGATGTAATATATCATAGTGTTAAACACCGCATCCCTCCGGGACAAACATTCTACACAATAGAGAAAACCACATTAAAATTCACTTGGTAGTTTTGATCTTTTCAGCGCAAAAACAAATGCCAACAGGAACTTTGGTTTAAACATGTTTCATATTAAACACTACTTTCCATAAGTTTTGTTCTCGGTAGAAAGCCAATATTATTCAAAAATAAATTACTAGATACGGGTTCTCTTATACAGCAAACATAACATGTCCATACAGACGTCCGAGAATAAGTAACAAAAGACACAATTTCTAGTTAATTGGCTGTCATTTGCATTATAAGCATATTCTGTCATTGGGAAAATAATTTCAATTTAATATCCAATCATACCGTTGTTTTCCAGGAGATACTTCTTTGAACGTAGTTAGCGAGTGTTGCAACATCTATTGGTGTTTACACCACACATTTTCAACGTTGGTCTCAAAAGCCTGGATCCACTTTCCTTGCTCAAAGAGATTGAACGCAGCAAATTTAATAAATAAATAAATTCTTTAGTGGTGGCGAGGCTCAGGCCATTGGGCGTGCTCTCCCGCCTAATCTCTTTGAAAAGTTTAATTCAACAGATAATAAATAGTCATTCAACGAAAAGACAACGCTGTTAGCGGAAAACCTTTCTCACAAGAGTGACTGAAGAACTAGGTAGATGGAAAAGGCATGTTCTCACATTTTAGGGAATGTATTTATTAACTTGAGTTTGAAATGAATTTAAAATAATAATAAATATATCTAGTGATTACTTTTAAATACTTAAAAGAGATTTTACCAATATACCTTATGTGCAATTCAGCGGGGAGTGGGAGACGATTCGAAAAAAAAAGCCCTTTTACTCAGCACGATGTAAGTAAGTAGTTATGTATGTTATACACACACACACACACACAAGAGGAAGGAAGTGGGAAAAGCTAAAATATTGCGTCCACATTTTTGGATTAGCCAATGTAGATGTGCAGATGCAGGAATGCGGCTCGGATGGCTCGGTCGCCCTTTCGGAGCGTCGTCGCTGGGATGGCGATCTTTGTCCAGCCGAACGTCGCGCGCGTCGGAAGGAAGAGCGGGGGGCGTGCCCGGCGCGCGCCGGCCGCGCCTGCCGCACTGCGGGCCGCGCCCTCGCCCTCGCCCGCCCACACATCCGCCCACCGGCCACACTGCGCCGCCGCGCCCAAGACACACGTTCCGATGCCCACACACTCTAGGGCATTCCGAGCCACAACAATCAAAAATCTCCAACTGAGTATGCTCCAACTGAGTTTCGGTTTTCAGCATGTCTACAATTTCTTTGTTGCACTTTCTCACGTTAATCGCACTTAACAGACATTCAACCAGTAGTTTCGTAACATAAAACAATTTACGGAGAGTTAGTCAATTTTTGTGGAGTACTGTGGGTGAATTTCTTAACGGACAACTGCCAACCTAAGAGAGTTAAAAAATACAGTTACAGCTGTAAAAAATAAAATTATTCGGTTTAAAATTCACATATGTGATATGTCCGTAAGCGGTGTGATCTGAATATCAACTTGACGCCTTTTCCTATTCACGGAATTCGGGAATGAGAATGACTAGAAAAAAGATCGGAAAACAAGAAAATATCGCAGTAATTAAATGCAAACAACCAAATTACACAGGATGTAATAAAATTAAATGTTATTATATATATAATAACATTTATTGTTGTGGCTCGGAATATATATACATACACTATATAAGCCCAAAGAAATAAATATTACGAACGGTTCCACAATATAACGTAAAGGGTATAAAAAAAAGTTACCGTATAAAGCTCTTTTGGACCATGCACATCTGCACAACCTTAAAGGAAAAATGCGAACTGAGAATCTGACAGGTTTAATAAAACTGCATGCTATTTGAGAGCTCGAAATCGCGGCAACGGACAACGCTACAAACGCAAAAGAAAGAAGCTTCTCTGCACAGAGGCGGCGGGCGGCCGACGCAATTCGGGAAGCGCTGTAACGGCGCGGGTCGCTGACACGCAACAAGCCGGAAAAGCGCCTGAATAAGGAGGCCCGAGGGCGGGCGGAACGGAGCGGGACGGGGGGAGGGCGACACCACGCGCGGAGCGTGCGTGCTATTCGCTCCGGGCGCACGACCCGCGGAGGCTTCGGTCCACGGGACGCAGATGGAAGTTGCGAGGAGCAAGTGGAGGCGGGGAAGACCTTTGGATGAAGACGGGGCGACACCAAGATACAATGAAGAAGGGTTATCACAAGAAATTAACATTAAGACAACAAAGGGGTGCATGGAATCGCGATGTATGTGCTATAAACGCTTCTTTTGAACTTCATATTTCATTCATTTAAGTCCTTCACATTACTTAAAAAGATAATATAGGATGTATATAGATGCGGTAAATCTGTTTCTTTTTATCATCTGAAGCGAGAGGACGCTCACGATTAATGAGGATTCGGCAAAGTCGCGACCTCAGGGAAATTTATACTTCTACTGTATGAACGTTCGTAACATCGGCAATATTTAGACAGATCCAAAATCCCACAGGTGATAATTTTACTGAGTACAAAGTGGTATTAAGAAATGGATAAATGTTCCAAATAAAAAGAATGACATTTTGTCCGGAAGCGGAATACAATCAAATATTTACTTCTCTATGAGAGTAATCTGTAGGGAGCGATGGACTGTGCATATGGAAACTGTTGGACTTGCGTGGGAAGGAAATGTAAGTGGTCGCGGATAACCTGAAGGTGACGAGGTTACAGACACGTGGGGGAGGGCATGTGGACGGGTGGAGAGGTTTCATAGCAGCGGAGTGGAGCGGCGGCGTCCGGGGATGAGAAAGAGAGAGAGACAGACAGAGAGAGAGAGAGAGAAAAGCAAGAATGCGCGCGAGGGCGGGAGCTGGTGCTGAGGTTGGCGCGCCGGGTATGAGTGTGGGCGGGAGCAGGAACAAGCACAGGGTTGGGAACAGGGGCTGGAATGGAGCGAGGGCGGGAGCGAGGGCGGGAGCGAGGGCGGGAGCGAGGGCGGGAGCGAGGGCGGGAGCGAGGGCGGGAGCGAGGGCGGGAGCGAGGGCGGGAGCGAGGGCGGGAGCGAGGGCGGGAGCGAGGGCGGGAGCGAGGGCGGGAGCGAGGGCGGGAGCGAGGGCGGGAGCGAGGGCGGGAGCGAGGGCGGGAGCGAGGGCGGGAGCGAGGGCATGGCGGGGCGAGAGCGAAGCGGGAGCGAGGGCGGGAGCGAGGGCGTGGAGCGAGGGCGGGAGCGAGGGCGGGAGCGAGGGGCGGGAGCGAGGGCGGGAACGAAAGCAGGGGCGGGGCGAGAGCGAAGCGGGGAAAAGCTCCGGGGGCGGGACAGGAGCAGGCTGGCGAGAGGGAGGATGGACGCAGGGGTGCGGCGCGGAGGGGAGTGGAAGAGAAGGGTGAGGGGGCGGGGCGGCGGCCGGAGCGCACAGAGGCGCTCGGTGCGTGCCAGGCGGAGCGTGTGAGCGCCGCTGGGCGCTTGAGGTCGTGACGCCGCCGCGCCGCGCCGCTCCAGATGCTTCGCTGCACCGCCGCGCGCAGTGTTCCCGCGCGCCGCCGACGCGCGAGCGAAAATTGCACAGCGTAGCGTAATGAAGTATGCAGCATACAGAGAAACTCCATTACTCGGCGTCAAATGCCAGGTGTTGCGTCTAGTCGGGAGCGGCGGTCAGGGGTTGGAAGAGAAAACCGCATAGAAAACGAATGTTTGTCGCTTTTGTTTCCCTACGACTTTAGATATTTTAATACATCATGTTATCACTTGAAACAACCGAAAATTGTAATCCGCAATAGGAGTGGGAAACAATTTCTAATAATATTTTGACATTTAGAGAACTTATTTTCTACATTCTTGTTGTTCAGAACGTATTTCATTACATTATTCTCACACACTGAATAACATGAAAAGTTTATGTAAGTTTCAGAGTACGGTAGTTAATGAAAAATTGAAATGTTTTCAAAAATGCGTGGCTTTGCGATTATCATTGTATGTTTCACATCACAATACATTGTTTTCTGTCAAAACACAAGAAGAACAATTTAAAATGCATTTCCTTTCAGTCATTAGCCTAGTTTATTGCATAAAAAATCGCCCCACCCTCATTTCCCACCCAACACATTCGGAGAGCGGCACCGGAGAAGAACGTGCCACGGAGCCCCAGAGCGCGGCAGGCGTCGCTCTTCCGCCCAGCGCGGCGCGGCGCGGCGCATCGCCCCGCGTCCACCGCGCGGGGCGTCGCCCGGGCGGGGCGTGCGGCAATGGCCACCGCGGCGAATCCGAGAGAGCGCGCCCTCGGCCGCGGCGACGGAGCGCCCGTCACGTCTCTCGGAACGGAACGTGCCGCGCGCCGCGCGATAGCGGCTTCGCCCGCCCCCTGCCCTCAGCCCTGGCCAGCCCGGCCCGGATCTGCGACCCTCCGACACGGACAGCACACGAATCAGCACGGGCTGACACACGATTCAGCGGGCTGGCCAGCACACCCTGCAACGACGGAATCGTTCCACCATATTGTTCTTAAGAAATGGTGGTGTTAGGACATTTTGAATGTAGATTTGTTGATTTTGTATTTGACGAGGAAATAACTTCTTAAATTTTTTGTCAAATATATGATAAGGAGATCATCACCACTTGAAAAGATAAAATTGAAAAAGTTGGGCTTCACTCCTTGCAGCTTTTCTGTGAGATGTTTCAGTTATTGTCCCTACATGCTTGGTGTCTCCGCCCTTGCGATCGCTTCCGCAAGTCTGATTTCGAGCGCACTCAAAGTACTGCAACAATCATCAAATTAAAATACAAGAAATAATGCAATGCAAATGCAAATACTCCCCGACTAACATTCCTTCTTACAATTCCATAATTTTTCGCAATAAAACATTTTCTTGGTAGTTGAAACTCACAATATGAAGACGGAAAAGAATCTCATGCTAAGTGTTTTTAGAATAAAAGATAGTTAAATGTAACAAGAGCATTAAATTGAAAGGCGATTAACATTAAGGATTTGCTGTTGAATTATTGGGAGTTTTAGGGACATTTTGAAGTTACGGGACGCTTTTTATTATAATAATAACTGTCTTGGAATGGGAAGAATTCGCACCTGATTAAGAAGTCGTACGACGGTGTGACCAATATTTCATACGCAAGTCATGAATAGCTGCATATTTCACGTAACTAGAGCTGACTTGAGGCGAGATCCAAACGTCAAGAGATTTTTCTTAATTTATGAGTCATTGGCCGGTTGCCAAGGTCAACGGTTCCAAACCCGACAAACTAAACTGTCTCGTCCATTTGTTTCTTCCGAGAGCATATTTTAAGGTACCGCAGACTCATGATGAGTCAAAACATTTTTGAATGGATATAATAATGAATGAAAACTCAGAGAAGGTGAACATACTAGGGCCAAGAATGAATGAGATCCGGGCGGAGACATGAAAGAACTTTCCATATATATCGTTGCCCATCCTTCTTTTAAAACTGATAGCCTTCTTGACAGTAACATGGTACGTACGTGGATTTGCAAACATATTTTGCAAACATTGCTCTCATATTAACCTCATCCTTAACATATATTCTGAATCATACAAAAATCGATTTCATTACAACTTCTTTGCTTTTCTAATAATTATAATTTTTTAATAATAATAATAACAATAATATTTTTGGTTTTTTTCTCTTTTCTTGTCCAATAGCTGCAATATCCCCCTACCCTCTTAACAGATCCCACGTCTTGGCAGGTCCCTGTGCGAACAAGAGGAAGAGAGGCACAAGGCGAGATGTTCGTCCTTGCGTGGCAACAGCACCGGACGGCGGCTGCAGCGTGGGCGTCGGTGGCTGGCTGACCGGCCGGTGCGGTGCGGTGCGGTGCTGTGCTGTGCGGTGACGTGCCAGTGGGAGCCGGCCGCCGACCCTGAAGCGAGGCCTTGGGGCGCGCCGCTCCGCGGGGCGACTTCCGGCTCCTCGCCCTCGGCGCCGCTACGAATCGCCTCGGCCACCTCCACGCCTCGGACGCCAGGTGTTTTCTCTCCCCCCCTGTTTTTTTATTTTTTTATTTTTTTTTTATTTTTGCGAGGAAGTGAATCATGATGAGACGTATCATAATTCGGTAGAAAAAACATAGGACATTTTTCGTGGGTAGAAATCGAGGATGTTTGATGTTTTATGTTAATCGCTTAGGCGGAAGCCCGCAGCCTCACCATCGACTTGGAAATGCGCGAGCGAAGTTAGTCAAATTCTCCACATTTTTTTGTACAGAGCTAACTGAAGCCCCATACCTTAAAACGTTCAACGCGCCTTCCATTACACAGCATACTCCATATGTATTCCTATAATCCGTATCCTTTAGCTGTTTGACAAAGTCTCGCACCCCGACAACGTAGAAGTCAGGGCGCTTGTTTTACACACCTAAGGCTGCCCAATCACATTTCACATTTCATTATCTATATCATTTCCATGCTTCCCCATCTTGATTGTGAAAATACACTTCGTTAGGGAATTTCACTATACACACATATACGAATAAAATGAAATTAGACTTTATAGGAATTAGCAAATATGTTTTGTCGAACCTCGTAGTCTATGCTCTCGAACGAATCGTTAAAACCCTAACTACTTTATTCAGTGCTAGCAGCAGAAATCTCTTTGTAGTTCATATTAAAATAATGAAAATCAAGAGATTACCAAACTACGAAAAAAAGTAGTGTTAATTTAATTAAAAATAATTTAAATTTAACATTTTTTCATGGTCTGGTTATCTGTTGATCCTATTTTATAATTTTGATTTTCTTTGCTAAGAAAGATACACTTTCTAGGCATGCCGGTAAATTTAAAGTCATTATCATATACGTAATGAAGTCAATTTCGTTATGAAGTAGATGCTAAAGAGAAGTTCAGTAATTATTAATTCCTTTATTTTATTCCCATTTCATTCCAAACTCATCTGAATCCAGACAATGAAACACACTTACATCAAACTGAAAAATATATCAACAGCCCATCATGGGACATACGATGAAGTACAAAATATTCATCTCTAATAGTAAAACGTCTGGCTCGTCAGGAAGCAATCATTCTATTCGCTTAGATTTCGCAATATGATGACGTGCCCAATATGATGTGGGCTCTCATTATTCCACAACATCGGAGAGAGAAACTATCAACAATTAAATTCGGTGTACGGTAACCTAAACTCAGGTGTATGGACACAAACGCCGGAAGGTGTAACATTTTCTATGAAAACATGCGTAGATTCAGTTGAGCGCAATTTTCAGAATAACAAACACAAACCTGATACATTGTCAATATAGTGCACATATATTGTGAGAAAAAACAAAAACAACAACAAAAATTTGCGTTTCTTTTTATAAATTACCGCTCTCAACTTTCTTTTTGAGAACACGATATGCAACAAAGAGCACTACTTTCACTGGTGGACATTCGCGATGACATAAATGCCTCGTAAATGTGCCACGCGCCCTGCCACCGCGTACGCATGTCCGACTAGGAGTTTAACCGACACAGCTTATTAACTTTTTTCAGGGCAGTTGCTGGCAGGTACAGAATCCTCCTCCTCCTCCTCCTCTCTACGGCGGCGTCTTTGGATCTCTGCGCACGCAACGCAGTTCTCGTCTCAAAGCCGGAGAACACGAAAAGACCGGATTCTCGAAGACAGCAATTACGGCTAACGGTGCACAGACAAAGCGAATTTTTTTAGTACAGCAGTATTGTTCTGTTCAGAACTGTACGACAAATCACGTAATTTTAGAAGGGTCTACGTAAAGTCTGGCGGAAATGTAGGGAAAAGGAAGGAAAAAAGTGAACAAAAAAGAGTGGTGCTCTCTCATTACCTTTGCGAAATTAACTACGACAATTGATAAACAATACAGACATCCTTCTACTTAAATAATACATCAAATTAACTGAATAAATTCCAAATTATAAAATACAAGAAGAAACAAGTCGCAATGTATCTTAATAAAGATGGTTGACGCAGGAAGTTTTCTAAAATTACACATTCCGATATCACGAATTTCCTTTCTAATCAAATTGCAACAACGCTTCAGTGAAAACCTTTTTTTATACATGTACAGTTTAGAAAAGTACACAGTGATTATCTCTGCAGGAAGGAACGTAAATAGGAAATAAAAATTTTTATGTACACAACAACACTGAAACATGTCACTTGTCACGATGAGACAACACACACTGACTTTTAAAACAAGGTAAAATTGTATTCAGATGTGCAGTTTCAGGCACTCAGCTCGTGGATCACGACACGACGGTAGCATTCATACATGAATCTGAATAGCCTGATGTATGAAACAACGTCGTGTGCCGTTTCCACATTTCCGGGTGATTTACGAAACATCACTTTCGAAATAAATATATGCGCCAAATACGGCAAGAGATTACGGTTCCTTTGACAGATACCGCAACGACAAATCACAAACAATAATCGACCAGGAATTTACGGCTGCGTCGACAGCTCCTCAGACAAAAATCGCCGGAAACTTGCGTACCGCGAAAGCTACAACGGTATTAGGTATATCGGAAAACCATAGAACGAGGGAATAAATTTTGCACGTGACAGAGCGATGAAAAAGAACCCGCGGGCAGCAATTGCCATTGCACGGCCGCGCCGGCGCCGGTGCCGGCGCCTGCAACGCTATCGACCACGCCCGGGTGCGAGCGCGTGCACGACGCTGAGAGCCCCCGCCCGCGGCGCGGCGGCGCGGCGCGCGGCGACCGGCCAGCGGGCGCGGGCACAGTTCGAGGTTGGGCGTTTTTTTCGACTTCAATATCTAGTGCGTTTTTTCGACTTCAATATCTAGTGCGTTTTTCGACTTCAATATCTCCGCTGGGGGACCAAATAAAATTCTGAAAATAATACACCCAAAAGTTCACTATAATACCAAACCGCTGTATACATTTCAACTTCGAAATGTGACTCAAAATGGGTTTACAAAATTCGTAAATGTGTGCAAAAAGTGTATATTTTGCAACCGTTTTTTAATTGTTTACAGTTGAGTAAAAAATATTTAATTGTGGTACAAAATTCGTACTTAATTAGTAGACAACTATGCGGGCTAGTTGATTTTGAATTTCTGAAAAGTGGAGGTTGTAGCTTGGCGTCAACCTAGCACCCCAATTTTGAATGTCGTTTTTTAGTGGTTTATAGTTGAGTTCAACTTTTTTTTTAATTTGGTACAAAATTGGTACATAATTAGTTCAATATTATAGGCAAGTTGATTATGAATTTCTGACAAGTGGGGATTGCGGCTTGACGGAGGTGTCCGAGGAGGCGGCAGCGGGGAACACACACAGCGAAGGGCACCAACAATCGAGTTGTGTCTTCTAGACGCATTTGGTGGCGCCGAGGATGGCGGAGGAGGCTAAAGACCGCGTGTGTGAGGGTCTGCTGCTGGAAATGAAGTGAGCATTGATTCCCGACGCGTCAATTATTATGGGCATTAGTCTCGTAATTGCTATGCATGATATATTCCGAGAGACGGTGTTCTTACCACGCTCTAATGTGAGATTCCGCTCCAACCTACATGTCAGTTTACCGCCTTTCCCTCTACAGTTCTCTCCCCCACGGAAACTCCGCCCCAGCTGGGACAAGTTCCCTACTGGCCTCCCCACGTAGACGTGTGATTTAGTAAGTCACAGTAAGGGAAAACGAAGGGACAAAGAAGAGAGAAAAAAGATCGTGTGCGGTCCGTGGCCCGTTCGTTAGGGCACTGCTCGAGTACCCGCCTGCTATTCATTGGAGAAAGCACGGAAAACAGCCGATCAGAGCAGCTGGTCGGTAGGATTCTGCTCCCGTCACCGGTTGAAATTAGATACAGATCTATAGCTCTAGACGATTGAAAATCCTCTGACTCAAACCATAGAACCTTGCCGGTCAACATGTTGCAACTACATTGCCCGCCGAGGAAATTGCAGCAGCAAACGACCGTGGGAGGCTAGCAGACCGTGCACGTGTGAAGCGCCGTGCGGGCTCGGCCCGCGGGAAAAAAGATCGGGGAGTGTGGATTGATGGGAATGCGTGGAAACCGGCCTGGAGGAAAAGCGGAGGCAGGGACGCGTGCAGCTGGGAGGCGAGAATGAGCGGGGCGTAGGGAGGGCGGCGAGAGCACGGAGGGAACGACGGCGGGTGGAAGTCGTAGGGGGTGTCGGCGAAGCAACGGCGACGGCGCATGCGCGGCCGCGGCCGGAGCGGAGGCGAGAACGAGGTTTGGGTCGAGGGCGGGCGGAAGGGGGAGGGCTCGTGTACAACACGTGCTTGTTTCCTGCGCTCCCCCATGGAGCTGCGCCGTTTGCTGACAGCAGTCACGCACGATGATAATATGTAATACAAAACATGTCTTGCATAGCAACGTAATTGTACAACGTGTTTTGATGAAACACGCAGTTTAATGATTAGCATGTTAAGGCAATTCATTGCATTGCTAATGTATTGCTGAGCTCCTTGTGTATGATATTTTCATTCCTGGAAACATTAAATTGCGATGTCCTTCCGCCACTCACCACACTCATAAAGATCTTGAAAGATTTGTGAGTGGTATGTTTTTGTACTTGTTTGTAGGAGCTTCTCAAGCTTTCGTAAGCACAAGGTAACAGGCGACACAGTCACATACCACAAATTACTGAACATTAATTTCTGATGTCTTATGAAATATGTAATTTCTATAAGAAATATCATTAATTTTTATATTATTATTATTATTATTATTATTATTACCACCACTATTACTATTACTATAACTATTAACGGATAACAACGCGGGTACTTTGCAGACCAGAAGTAAAGGAAAATGTCCGTAGAAAAATCGTCCTTTTATTCCTACTAGTTCCAAAGAGCGCAAATGGAATTTCAAGTCCTTTTTAGAATTTGTACCTAGCGGGTCCTCTAATAAGCACAGCAGAGTGCACGGAATTGTGAACGTTATTTTCACCAATGAGCCCTTCCTACTGTTATTTTCGCTCCTTCTGGCATGCAAAAAAACGAAAGCAACGAGTATGGGCCGCGGCCGCCGGAAACACGCAAGCAATGCCCCTTAAAACTTCTGAACAGGAAACCAAACTGCGCAAGGGCGGCGAGGCGGAGAGCGATGGGGGGGAGGTCGGCAGTTCGACGGAGGGGAATCGGCAATGGGCGGCAGTGGGCGATATGAGGCAGAAGGAGACTGCGCGCCTTTGAGCAGCGGATGGCGATGGAGTGCGATGGGCGACGGAGGGGCGATGGGCCACGGAGGGTGATGGGCGACGGAGGGTGATGGGCGACGGAGGGTGATGGGCGACGGAGGGTGATGGGCGACGGAGGGTGATGGGCGACGGAGGGTGATGGGCGACGGAGGGTGATGGGCGACGGAGGGTGATGGGCGACGGAGGTGATGGGCGACGGAGAGACATGGGCGAGGGCCTGGTGGAAGGTGATGGAAGATGGGCGGCGGGCGGCGAGTAACAACGGAAATAAACGGGCGGCGGAGGTGTTGTGTGGTGAAGGGAGATAGACGATGGGTGGCGAAGGTAGATGGGCGACGGAAGAAGGGGAGGTGAGAGATGGGTGACGGAAAAAGGTGGCAAGTGGGCGACGGAGGAAGATGATAGATAAGCGACGGAGGGAGAAGGGTGAGGGCCTGGCGGAGGCTGATGGAAGACGGGCAGTGGAGGTTGATATATGACGAAAGGACAATGGGTGGCGGAGGCCTTGTGCGAAGGACGATGGGTGGTGAAGGGAGAAGAGAGACATAGGAAGAAGGAGGACGGAGGGACTTGGGCGAAGGAAGGAGGTGGGACATGGACGTCGGAGGGAGATGGAAGATGGGTGACGGAGGGAGATGGGCGACAGAGGGAGATGGGCGGCGAGCGATGGAGGGAGATGGGAGACAGGCGATGGAGGGAGATAGGCGACTGAGGAAGGAGGAAGATGGACGACAGAATGGTGGACGGAGGGAGATGAAAGATGAACGGTGGGGAGCGTTGGGCACGGAAGGCACCGGACGGCGGAGGGAGGCGGGTGGCGGAGGGCAGGCTAGCCAGCGCGGCTCGGGGCCATCGGCGGCGGCGCGTCGTGCAGAGGAGGAGCGCAGGAGAGGCTGGCCGAGCAATTACGCCGAAAGCACGCGCAGAACAGCGCCTCGGACGCGCCGCACGCGAGGAGCGGGCGCTGGGGCCACGCGCGGGTCGCGCCGCGCCGCGCCCCGGCCGCTTTTTGCCACTGCACCCGCTCACGATCCGCAGGCGAGGAACACTACGCCGCGCAGCGCTACTTCCAAGACTTCCGAGCGACCGTGTTACAGTCACGCTCTTCCGCCTCACTGCAATCCATTACTACACATTTATGGCTTGAACTCAAACTTTCAAAAAGGTACTTAGAATGTACTTGTTAATTCTAAGAGAGAAAGAGATATTACAAAATGTCCGTTCAATTGCTATATGAATTTGTAGTACTTCTCAGACATAATTCACCGAGTTATGTTAAAACGTCCAAAAACTTGGAACATAATTTTGTTTTAATATAATCAGTAACGCAAATAACGATATCCATGAAGCAATGTTCGGATGTGGGCAGCAATGAAATATGATGAGTGATCAATAATCGATGAGGAATCCTCGACGTGCAAGGATTTTTAGTATTATTTCATTCATAGGATCGAAATGCGATTTGTATACTGCATCATACTAATTATAGGGTTAAGAAAATTTGAAGATGACGTAAATAAATGGCTATATCACCTCCAAATTAGAACTTGCCTGTCAGTTAAAGATCAGAAGGCTCGAGAGTAGACTTGAAAAAATTAGTGGAGAAGATATTCTTTCTTTAGAAACGAAGAACATCAATTACTTCAAGAATTACTTCAAGAATAGAAGACATTCCACCCTCCACCTACCTTATGTGATGCCCGGTTTTTCTTACATAAAATACCATTGATTGTATTTAAACTCATTTGAAAACATGAGTGCATAGAAATGTTGATGTACTTGTGGTATTTTTAATGCTTCCGTTTGACTGTTATACGCACGTGTTACGTTATGTTTATCCAAAGCATTTCGTTTCAAAAGTATACTACGAACACCTTTCTTATCATTACAGGCTCAGTTGCACTTTGCGGACAACTCCCGACGCTATTTACACGGCTCTTTTCTTTAGGTGCAGACTTAGGTGTGATTAACTCTGCCGACAGAATGAAAATGGAGGGAATGAATGGAACTGAAACTTCCCCTCGAGACTCCGCACTTCAACTTTTCCAACTTCACTAAAGCGCGGGGGATGCACTCTCATAAAAGCTCTCAAAGGCATTAGCCCAAAGAACAGCTGCAGCTGCAGCCCAGTGCCGTCTACCGTTAACTCAAGTTCGCCCCTAAGCAAGTCTACGGTTCGTCGTCGCAAACAGCTCCTACAACTAACTTCATGACTATCCTGGTTCTATTCTCTACTCGGCTGAAATAGCTCGGACTCCCAAGAACAACACACGCCCTAAACTATCGTCGGAGCTTTAAGGATCTTTTTAATCCGCATTCCTGTTTCTTTCCCCAGTTTATTTTTATCGCCGTAGAAATGTTCGACAAGGTACTATTACTGATTTAATGACGTTTTAAAAAAGACAAATATACCCAGTACATAACATTCATCTTGATTGAAGTTAAGTGTCTGCCATCTACGACAATTGTATAGTTTGTTCAGTTTAACAAAACATAATATTGCATTTCCCCATTTTCTACGGTTTTGATGGTTCATTTACTAATTTTTCTATCTTATTTTGCATTAATTTAAATTCGACGTGCGAACAAGAATAATAAAGATACATTCTCAAAATGATTTGCATTTTCGATAACTACGCAACGAGTGTCTAAATTGCTGATTTGCTAATTTTTTATTAAAAAAAGGGGGTTCAGTCCCATTGCGATCTCAAGTTTGACCCGAAGATCTTACGGATATTCCAAATAAAATTACTCCCAGACAAAATTAAGAATATTTTCGAACGAAAATTTATTTCACACAAACCACATTCCTTGAGCAGAAGAGATTTAGTTCATGTGAAATCTAGGAAGAAATTTACTCCAACAAACAGTTATTTTCATATTACGTGAGAGACGTGTAACCAATTTTTTCTACCCAATGCAAAAATAAATATTCCAAAAAGTTTGTAATTGTATAATGGAATAAATGTTTCATATCTCGGGGAATAACAGTATATTATATAGAACCTTGAATGCAGAAGCGTTACTAAGGGATTGATCGGTGTACTTCGTTATATTTCCATACGCGAAGAACTATTTTTCACGATAACAAGACAGCTGTTTTGACAATTGTCTTTTTTAATGGATATTAAAAAACGACCGAAGCCGCGGTGGCTCGGTGGAAGGGTACTGGCATTCTGACCTCAGGGACCCAGGTTCAAATCCTGACGTAGGTTGGGATCCTTATCTGGTGATTTCCATTCAAGGGGTTCTGAGGTCGACTCAGCCTCCTTTCCAAGTGAGTTCCAGGATCCTTCTTGGTGCAAAGGTGGCCAGAGCGTTGTGGTCGCCACTCAACCCCCTCCTTGTGCCGACGGCGACGGATAGGTGGAGCCTTACCTTCAGCTCACCCCTTGGGTTACTTAGGCCTTTACGCAATTGCCCAGAGGGGTACCTTTACTTTTTGTTAAAAATGACCTACTTCACGTCCGGGATAGCAATGCTCAGAATCCGCCTTTTCTATACAAAATACGTTTATATAAAAAATACTTTTACGCCGCTTATGTTGCAATTACCCCTTGCACCGTCCTTGAGAATCCTAGCGTTCGCGCTCCCAACCGACCGCCAGAAAGGCTTGCCCCTGATGAAAAGCGGCGAGCCAGCCGTCGCGAGTCGTGAATTCGCCGCCGCGCGTCGACCTGCCTCGCGCCTGGCGCAACAGCAGACCTTCGTGGCCGAGCGTTCGACTCCGGCGGGCCCCACTCGCTTTCTCGCGCCTGACGTCACCCTATCTCGGGGGATCGATTTCCTCTCCTGCAACTGCACCTCTTTCATCTCGGGAGATAAAATTGAGGAGCGACTGCACATTGGGATTGATTCTCAACTCCTCCCCACGGACCCAATTGTTCTTTACCTGTAAGTGATTGGAAAACGACGGTTTGTAGTACCACACACTATCGATTTCCAATATTAGTACCTCTGTATATGAAACGAGATATATCGAAGTATCACGTGGCTACGCGTATCATATTGAACGGTTATCTCCTTCCGTAAAAGCGACTCTGACCCTGAGGTACTAAAGTTCGAGTACCGACAGTGGCGGATTTTCGAAACTAGCTAAATAGCTCCTGTCTGTAGGAGAATTCTAGCGCCGGTTTCTTTGATTATCAGTTTCCATGATTTCTACGATCAATATCAGCGAATGCCGGAGCAGTACCCTAACGGGCCACGGACCGCGCGCGTTCTATCCTCATTCTACGTTCTCTCCTTACACACACATTCACTACACTACCACACATGACGGAAGACAAGTCGGAAACTTAGAGCTTGTCCCGGCTGGGGCGGGGCTCGCTGGTGGGGAGATACCACGAGAGGAATTCTCTCAGAAGCCGAGAGGTACGTCCAACGGGGTAGGAACGCGTCACCTTCCACGATAAAACATTCACTACACTAACGGGACTACTGACCATAGCAGTTGACGTGGCAGGAAACAATTAGTCACTCGTACCTTAAGAGAAAGACACCGCCACACACCGTCTTCAGGGAGGGCATCGCCCCGGCGACGATAAGTGCAACCTAACTGCAGTCGCAATTGCCTTTGTTCTCCGCGGGAGTCGATAAAGGGGCCCTGAATGACGCCGCCGGCCAGCTGAGGCGCACTCGCCGACGCTTCGTTGTTGTGGCGCTCCGGTTCCGTTCTGCGTCGCGCGATAAGATAATTTTAGCACTCCACTTTCTCGCGCGGCGCGGCGCGGCGCCGCGTACGTACGCGCGACGACGGGCGATTACCTCGTATCGTCTTCTAGCGGGAGCTTCCGCCGCCGGAAAAGCTGCCTCCGGCGCCTGAGTGGGCTTTCAAACTCCTCTTCCGTGAGGTCGTTTTTCGTTTAGCTGCGGTTTTTGCGCGCGCGCGCGATTAAGTGTTTCTTCAACCTATCATTAACGCTGCGAATGAGGAATTCATGCATTTAGGAACTGGTGGCTAAATGCTGCTTTCTTTTAGGTACTATTTCCCGGTTGCTAACGTAATGTTTTCATCACAATTTCACAAAAACATTTGTGTTTGCGAAACAACAGCCATAGATATCGCATGCGGAAGAATAATTATTCTAGTACTACATAAAGACAAAAGAAATTAAAAACCTATCATTACAAATTGATTCACAACAAAAATCGATTTCTATTGATGTGTACGAAAAGGACCATACAGCTTTTTGACGATGTTATTTTTTTAATTCTTCAAAATGTTCCATTTTGCATCAATGGGATCCTAACAAACGAGTGACTATGAATATTAATTTCAGCTATACAATTTAATATCGATTATATTACTTCATTAGATGATACATTATATTTTTATACTTTCAAACTATGTACTTTTAAATGTGAATTTATTTTTTTTTTCGTGAACTTCCACCCCGCGTGATTGAATAGATGTGTCTCGAAAATAAAAATGCCAGACAAAAAAAATCATCACATTGGAATGAGAGAGTTCCAGCCGTTCTCCGCCCACGAAATTCGGAATCCCAATGAATATATGGCGCCGGCGAGAGCACTCCGGGCCCTGGGGATGTGATTTCTCGTTCGCGATCCGGTGAAATAAGCAGCAGAAAGCCTCGAGTAATAAAAACTTCACGCAGCCGTGGCAACCGCGTCCCACGCTCCGTTTCACTTCTCCTCTCGTCGGCGAAGGCAGAATGCGGCGGCGGCAGCAGCAACAGCGGCGGCCGCCCGTCGTTTCGACGCTGCGTTCGCGCGCGCGGGCGCGGCGCGGCGCGTGTGCAGGGGTGGCCGCGGGCGCGCACGGGGCGTAATTCAGAGGCGCAACGGCAGCACTGCGCGGCGCAGCAGCAGCAGCGCGGCGGCGGTGGCGGCGGCAGCTGCGAATGAAAAGCCGCGAGAGGAAGAGCAGCGACGCGAAAGGAAAAGTAGACGTCCGCGAGATACGCTGGGCTCCGCCACGCCGGCTGCCGCGGGCGACGGACGACGAAAAAAGAAAGAAAGAAAAAAAAAATTGCGGGCGCCGGCGAGCGGGCCTGCCTCGCGCAGCATGAGGAGGGCGAGTGGGTCCCGTTATCGCAGGACGGGAAAGCCTGGGAGGCCGCGGGCCTCTCGTGGGACGAGCAGGCGCCTCCCGCGCGAAGGTGGGGTGCTGGGCAGATACACGTGGGTGGTGATAATTTCTGAGGGAAGATTGTACTATAAGCATGGGGCGGCGTTGTTTCTGGAGTCATCCCTATGCACGAGAAGCGCGTTCAGATATATGCGGAAGACGCGATGTTGTGGAGGTGGACGAATGTGAATGGAGACCTGACTCTTGGAGACAAACGTGAGAGTAATATATTTTGAGAGGCACAGAAAGAGAAGGCAAAATCTGCTCGTTGCACTTATGATGCTGGGAACAGATTTTTCTCAGTGGAAGAGTGCGAGATGGCATCTTTGACAAGCTTTTAACGCAAAGTAGGATTAGGAGCATCCATGGAGTTCAAGAGAAGAAATAGTTCGCTCACATCGAAACAGAGAAAACAAGGTAAAACGTGGACTGAGTAAAATCCAGCCAAGCAACTTCAGCCAGTACAATACGTTGAATGATTCAGCAGGAGGTTCAGCGAGGTGCTAGGTACGGCCGAATGGAGCAATATCCACTTTACAAAGTGCCCTGATTCAAAGCAAAAGCCAGGTAGTCGAGAACTTGCTGAAGTGCAATATCGCAGGAGCAAAGGAAGAAATGTTGAAAAAAGAGTTGATGTGGAAAGTGGTGTGAAGTGGAGCGACAAGAGATAGGATGTTGTGCATCAGATCGGTATGATGCAAGAGGAAATGAGTAGAAACAGGTTACGAAGAACAGGTGGGTGACTTTGATTGAATGGAGTAAACTCACAGAGAAGGTTACGAAGAATTCAAAAATTAGGTGATACAACGGTATTAGGACGAGGATATAGGAGGAGTGGGACAAAAACATTGGTTGATTGATTCATTGATTGATATTTCGGGCCACGTGAACTACCTTGATCATTAGTACCGATGGCGTATTGCCATTCTTACGCAAGAGATGGCGGTGTTTCTCCCTCGCTGTGATGAGAGCCGGCGCCGACCTATACGTCGGTTTAGGGATTTCGCACCGTCAGGCATCTTCCCCATTGGGGCAACACTGCAGGTGATGCAAGCTCTAAGTAAACTCCTGACTAGACTCCCGACATTTACGCAAACACACTGGTTCTGATAGCTCAACGAACTCCGAGAAGTACGGAAGTAATAATAGCGGGGTAATCGAGAGCACGCTGAAGCAAGGAGGGGCGAAGATGGACCGACGCACGCATGGGACGGGGACAGGGCAGCGAGGAACATGAACGTCCGAAAAAGCAGCGCGGGGGGGGGGAGGGGGGCAGGACAGGAAGGAACGGGGCAGCAGGGCCAGCGCGCTGGTTTATTCAGTGGCCGCCGCCGTAGCTCTCCCCTTCCCCTGCCCTCTCCACCCCCTTCCGGTCGGCGGGGCCGGGGTTCGCGGCCGGGCCAGGCCGGGCCGGGGCGGAGCGGAGCGGGGCGAGGCCTCGGGGGCGCTGCATGATTCAGAGCGCGGCCCGGTTGCGCGAGCTGCATTCGCGGCCGCTCGCGCCCCCCCCCGCCCCGCCCCCCCTGGCCCGCTCCGCCCGCCCGCCGCTGCAGGAAGGCGCTGCGCAGTGACGCAAGGGCCCGCGCGGCGCTGGGGATGAGGGCCGGGCCGCGCCGCCGCCGCCAGCGCGCGATGGAGCAAACCCCTTCGATGGCTTCACAGCCAGGAGGCCACCGATTTCTCCTTTTTTTTAACGCCCGACCTCGCCGCTTGCTGCTCCTGCTGCCTCCACTACTAGACATTACCGTATTGGTTTCTAGCGATAGTTTAAAATAGATTCACTACTCTCAAATGCCGACATTTTATGGTAGGGATTCGAGCGTTGGTTTAAATAGACTCGCTACTTTTCAATGGACGATTTTATTTATTCTGGAAAGGTGAACATTATCATTGGTACCACATAAATCAATGCCAGCTAAATCTGGTCTCCGGCTTGGGATCGTTAATTCAATGGCATCAACAGTTAAACACTCTGTCTTAGTTTCAGTAATTAATTTTCCAATTTCTGAAGAAATGTGGTTTTTACGAGTTTCTCCTTTTTTTCTTTTAAAAATAAAAAAAGAAATCGATTTCTTACTGTCATCTAGAATGTAACGTTTGAATTAGACGATCAGTAGAAATGATAATGCTGAGAATCAAGAGCGATATTTTACAAACACTGAAATCTACTGCTAAAAAAATTTCAAAGAAGATTTTTACTCTTCATAAAATTAAGAAACACTCGAAGATCAAACAGTGATTACATGATACATTCGTAATGATATTAATGTTTCACAAGCCCAGAAGCACTTGTTTGATGATACAATTCTCTACGCCGCTCATTCCTGTAACTTAAACCGCGAGGGAACGCTGTCCAGCGTGTTCGCACAGCTCTTCTCGCGGCGAAATATTCTTAAGGTTCTCGCACAATGCCGGAGAAATTCTCATGTCCAAGGCTTTACGCAATATTTCCCCCATTATTTAAAATTACGCTTCCTCTTGATGATGCCATTTACCATCCTCACAGTGCTTGACTAAAGAGTACATTTAAGAATATGTTAGATCTACGACTCCCTCGCACTTTCCCTCCATGAATTATGATTCGTTTTCAGAAGACACAACAAACAAGCAATATAAAAGAATCATCAAAATAAAGAAGCAAATATAAGGATTGTTCAAGTAATTTCCAGTACCGCAATGGAATTCCAAATATGTTCTTGTATTGTTCTTTGGCATTTAAAACTCAACTGCATGTATTTAACCAGCTTTAGTCACTGTGTACGAACATTCTCGCAACGTTAAGGATACAGCATTCCCAAATCATTTTGTGAAGTACGTCACTTTGGAACGCTTTCTTGCAACGTTACTGTCTTATGCGGTTGACCGAGTGTGTGTGTGTGTGTGTTTGTTGGGAGTGATTGTTGCAGTATGTCAGCACGTGACATGGAAAACACTTCACTAAAAGCACTGCGAGCTGAAATGTACGAAAGGAAACTAAACATGTTCATCACAAATAGCAATTCAGAGACCACCAGGTTGAACACTGTTACGTGCTGACATTGTGCAACATAAACCCTGAATGGATTTTACTTGCTTATGTAACAAAAAACGATTGCAGAGAAATCCGAAAATTCTTTCAACAGTCTCAACAACAACAACAAAAAACACAAGCTAAAGACATCTTCGATAAGCGAAAATATAAGAAAATTCTCCGAATGTGAATCAGACTGATAAAATTCTGTCGCAACTAACAAAATACTTTGCGACAACAGAGGCACTCAGAAAGAAATCTCGAAGCATCGAAATATTGTGAATGGTTATTTACACTTTCTAATACGTTACTGCCCCTAACTATAACTCTCGCAGAGGGGCACACAGTGTTAATCTAATGAGGAAATGAAGGGAGTGTTTATTTCGAAAATCATCAACAAAAAAAGCGTTCTCATGTTTAACTCTTCCTTAGTCTTTTGATTATAGCGGTTTGAATTGTGATCTTTAATTAAATTTAATAGAAAGTCAAAGGAACGCATATTTAATAATATGAATTTTATTGTTCTAACGCATGTTATAAAAAGGAACTTACGACGTGAAGAACTACGTAAGAAGAGGATCGACAAAAATTAACTACCTTAAGTTGAACTGAAAGATTTAGGTCGTGGAACCCTTTCCGTTACAACTCACACATAACTTCCTAGAACGTTGGTCTTGAACTCACGCACAGGGGGCCGCATAACGCCCATGGCTACATTTTTGGCGACCTGCAAATACTACTTTTAAAGTAAAAAATAGTATTCTTTGACTACTCTATTTCAATTTATGTTTACGGTTTACTTTATGAAGTTGAACGAAAACATACAAATGTAAACCATATAATGTAAAATCATTTCAACATTATTGTGATATAAGTATGGTAGTTTTTTGTTACATAAGTATGTTATTTTGTTATTGATAAATCAAAGAAACCACAATTTTTCACCAAGAAGAAAATTACCCTTTGGTTAAAAAGGATTGAAGACCACTGTCCTAGCGGATGAGATGCCACACGAGTAACCACACCACAGCGAAACTCGCGAAGAAAGTCTTTACCGTCCCACGCATCTATCCGAAAGAAAGTATTGAAATAACGTGCACCGTGACGTTCATGAACAGTAAATTGAAGTCCAGAGAAAAAAAACAGACGGAATGATAAGACTTGTTTTCCCAAATTACATCGAGAGAGGGCCATCACACGCATAGATAGGCGATAACCACTCGCTTTCGCGAGCAGAAGAAACTTACGGTTCGCTGCCCAATCATCGCCGAGGAAAGCCATTTTCGAAGATGCAGCTTCAATTTCTCTTGTGAGAATGTCTCGAAGTACAGCATCGCTTCCTGCTTCTCGACCGCTTCTCACCTTTCCACTGAGCTTTCAGACTATTTTCTCCGAACATCTGATATGCACTCACAAAATTTCCCATAATTATTTCAATACAATACCGAGCGTGGTAACCATGCTACTAATGAAGTTCTTCCTTGTATGTCGCTAGTTTGATACACGCATGTATTAAGCACAGAAGGTTGACGGTTTCCATTCTCCGATGGCTTTGATAAATTGGGCACGTAACTCTACAAATACACTGAAATAAACAGGAAATCCGATGTGTAATACAATTTCATTTTACATGGTCATCAGCTATCATATAATGGAATGTGAACAATGCTCAAAGAATGAATTTTGTGTGAACCTGAACTAACAGTCAGGATCTAACCTGAATGAACAGAATCACGTCATTCTTTTTAATATGCGTTACAAATCCTGAAGATGCGCAACAAAATATCTAGAATTTTCTGTACCACAGATATCAAGTCAAGTGGACAGTTGTCCTTCCTTCACTATGTACGTTGTAGAAAAAAATCATTCAGTAATAGTTCTTATTTGACACGAACGATTCTTTTCAGATGAGCAAAATCTTTAATTTAATTGTGTATTGATAACTATGTAGAATTCAAAGGGAAACCGCAAATAAGTTTTAAGCTTAGAATTAATTCCAGAAACGAAGTCAGGTTCAGTATTTCGTTTGCGTATATAGAGCCGCAGTTGAGAGAAGAACTGAATATTTCAGAGCTGTTTCGAAAGCATATACTAACAGGAGTAACAATCTAACATTATTATTTTAATACATCACACATTTCATCCAAGCTGACCACAGCACGTACAACCAACATTGTGATGCCTTTCTTCATGTTTTCATAACAACGCCTACACAACCCAAAAGGATCAACCTATCTTCCCACTGACAATCTGGTGGGTTTTTTTCTGTCTCTTTGGCATTGCCGCCTTTCATGGGTATTAAAGTATTTAATTACATCACGTTTAGATATGTCAATTCCTAACCCCTGTTGCCACGTAGCTTCCAGCATAACAGTAGTTTCAGGTATTTCACTTTAGCTACACTTTACTTAATTCTTTTAATTATGTTGTCAGTAATTTTTTAGATGCTTTATAATTATTCAGTTGTGGGGTTTACAACTAATCTTTCAGAGAGCGCGATCTAATTCTTTTAGTATGCTGATTTGCACTTCCTACACGTCAATTGTAGCGATGTGAGCGGGCGCGGGGGGAGAAGGGAGGCTGGCAGAGGTACTCACCTGGAAGCCCTTGGTGGAGCGTCGACAGCAGAGGCAGCCGGCGAGCAGCACGACGGAGCAGAGCAGCGCGGCGGCGCCCAGCGCCAGCGGCGCCCAGCCGCCCGCGCCCGCCCCCCGCCGCAGCGCCTGCGAACACGCGTCCACGCACACGTCAGCGCTCGTCCACAAGCAAACGCCGCACACGGACTCTTTTCAGAGCTGCGATATTAAAATAGTGAAACTGAGGAAAATAACCTTTTATACGAGTTAACAAGTTTAGCACCCGAGGCGACGTACGAGCGGAGAACGCTAATTTTCGGAAGTGAATAAAACGTATTCATTCTCGACTGGCTTACAGTTTTTATCCATTAGCACTGCGTACATTAAAATGAAGCAGATGCCTTTAATATGTCCAAACATTTTATTCAGTGTTTCAACAGAAGACATGTTTTCGAAGTTAAAGGACACTACTATTGATTAGGAGACATCATTGAATTGATTTAGTTAGAATTTTTCTGTATTATATGAACTGTGGTATAATGTTTCACTACACAATATAATCTGTGTAAGGCCCCAAAACCACCGAAATAATTAACAGTTTACTTATTGGCAATAGTGACATACATATCACAATTTGTAAATAAGTTCATACACGCGTAAACAGAATTAGGTTAGTATCTGAATTCAAATGCTCTGAAATTCGTTTATAAAATCAAGTAATTCGGAAGTGGGAATCGCAACGCACTGACCATGTGTCGCCCAATAAAAATATTACAGTTTGTTCTAAGTGATTTACGGTGCAAAACAATGTTTTCACTAACAAAAAAATTCAACTACGAAGTAAATTGGGTTAAAAAAACAACAAATAAAATATTACATGTTTAATTAAAATTAAAGTACCATTTATTTTAATCTTCTATGAATACTTATTAACAAATATATACTCTATTCTAATTCCTTGTAATACAACACTACAAATACTAATTTGGAAATTCTCTTAAGGTGAATTACTACATAACATTTTTTGCAAAATAACTATATGTACAAAGTACTGGAGGAAGAGAGTACTCGAGCCACTGAATCTAAAGAGAAGATGTATGAACGTGAATTTCGCAGTAGTAAAATTACATTGTGAAAATGGTTTCAACAATATGTAGCATAAATAAAATGTTTTCTTTGATCAATAGGAGAGGAGCAGTGTCCATCTTGTCCTACTCATACTACTAATAGGTAAAACAACCACTACCAGGTACGCATTCAAAATTTGCCATATTACCCGACTCCAATCTTCAATCGATCTGTGGGTCCGATGTCTGTAGAGGTCATTAAAAATTCCACAAAGTACTAATTAAGTCGTAAGTGAAATTAAGCTTTAATCTTCGTAAGAAATCTTTACTCGCCACAGGAAGAAGAATCTTCAAATCGCGTGAACTGTTATCGAATAGTACGACACGTCGACTCACTAGTTTCTGGAGTATTTAATGCTCGATAAATAATTTGTAATGTACTTGTATTCATATTAGCCAACACCAAGTACAAATCTCAATTTCCATACCAAAAATCATTCAATTGTGACACCCGACGAATTTCTTGGTTAAGTATTTTTATTTCTATCGGATATTAGCAACCACCAATCCGTATTTAATAATACGGTATATTTTGTTCTCGAAGGCATACACCTGTGCAGAAAGAGATAGCAGTCACACCATCCGCATGTTACAAACTAATATTTTGCTGTCACAGAATTTCACATCTACTCAGTAATTTCTTTTATGCACCCACTTCAATTGAACTTTCTATGAATCCACGATAAAGATGCACTCCGATAGAGATCGTGGCATTATTAGAAACACACACGGCCACTGCAGTGCAGGAAAGTTTGAGTACGAGTAAGAAAGTGCATCCATGCTCCATCATATACAGCAACAATAGTAGTAATAACACGCATCACCAATAAAACTGCAAATACCACTTTCGTTGGAGCCGGGCGCAGAGAAAGCAGAGTCTGATCCTAATGATAAGGTTCGCACCTTATTCGCGTGACTGGGATCGTTTGAGACGCCACCGAAAGAAAAAGTTGGGGGAAATCCGCATGGTTCACGAAACGCAGCCGGGCTCTTTGTTTCAGGATGCTGCGAAATGACATGAGATATGAGACATGCGATTAAAAGGAGACTTCAATGACACAATACATTAACAATATATGATTCGAAAGAGAAAAGGTACGTAGAGAGATTATTCATTTCGGAATTTATTCTCTAAATAGTTGTCTGAGGTATTGACAGAACCTACCAGAAGGAACTAATTAACTGAACTAATAACACATTAACTTCGTTTGAACAGAACAGGAAGTCTCAGAATAATGGGCGAGTTGAAACAGCGGTGTCAGATTTTGGAGACTAACGAAATATTTCTTTTCCAGGTTCGTTCTCTGTTTCTATACTATTTTGGTTCGTTTAGTATCCCCGGTGTCGCTGGGAGCTGGTCCAAGGAATTAGAAACACACGGAGGGTGTAGGCATGTGTACTTGAGACTGGTATGTGCACTTGAGAACGTAACTGCCATATTTCACATTTATTCATCAAATCATCTCCCTATAACACAGTCATTCATTAAAACATTAAATCATTTTAATCTATCCACTGATCATGGACCTGTTGTGAACAACTACGGTCGAAGGAGGTACGAATTGACGGAGGAGGGATCGTGCCCTTCTAAAAAGTTGGATGTCCCCTAATGGAAAAGTATTAATTTTTTCTTCCCAGGTATACTACAAGTAATCCATATTATAAGACGTATTTACAATTTCCACACTCTCAAGAGTTAAAATAAACAAATCTAAATGACAGACATTAGTACCCTTCACGCGTTATTTACCATTACCACTTGATTCTCATATGTAATTCCAAGTGAAATGATCTGATGGCTGCTTGGAACTGCAAATGGAATATTTGTGGTAATCCAGTAATGATGATCTAATGTTAAATTGAGTATAATTAAAAGAAGCCCCCGACTGACAATTCAACGCAGAGCCAAACCTTCTGAAGGAAGCTCTTGAAATGTAGGGAACCACTAAGAAATATATCTTGTAGCTACGTTAATGTTGCTGTCTTATGCAATATGCAATGCATCTAAGCATTTCGGATTGCAGCGGAGTACCCGGCGGGGGGGGGGACAGAGCGATGGCTTGGCGACCCCGATTTGGCAGGCGGAGCGACACAAATAATATTACTTCCATTTTACGCATTTGATGAAATTCATTCTCCTTACTGTCATACTTCTTGTAATAAATAAATACCCGGAAAACGCCAGGTTGATTCAGTTAACACAATATATAACGCAACTCTCCCTTGGCCATGAGAGTAATTATCCATGAAATTAATCTGTGATCAGTGCAATCCATTTAAAAGATTTATTTGTCATGAACGAGAGTTTATGACGGAGCACAACAGAAAGAAAATAAAACAGAGCAAACGAACTGAATAGGTTATGTTTTGCAAACTTGATCAATCATTCAGATACCACGCGCTCGGTTTCACCACCGCATATTATATCCTGCCCTTACGTTTAATAGATCGCAATAAATTAAAACAGCTATGTATTATCAAAAGAAACGTGAATCCAATAGATACAATATCAATGAAGCCTGGCAAAGAAATAATCCCCTATGATGCCAGTGGCGAATCTAGAGGGAGGCCATGGGGGCCATGGCCACCCCAAAAGGCCTAGAGTTTTCGTTTGTTACCTTCCTTTATATGAGACAATTGATTTAAATGTTTATTTGTATTGAAATTATGTCATTATTTAAACAATACAATTGTATATTATCATAAATACACTACAAAAATAATATACAATACAATAAACATGTTTATTATTTAACAAAATCTATGACCCCCCCTCCCAAAAATCGGGTGGATCCGCTCCTGTACGATGCAATCATTGAATATCTTGATATGAATGTCGAATACAAGCCTGGTTTCACACATGCATCAGGCACAAAACTACACTGGCAAAATTCCTTTGGTCTGTAGTAAAATATTTTACAATTTCAATTTATGTCACTTTAGAAGTATTCCGAATTTCTAAATTAGTATTATCCAACATAGGCAATACAAAATCAAAATACAGAAAAAATACTGTAGCAAATGTTTCCCGTTAGTTTTCCGATTCAGATAAAATGCCCAAAATGTTTCGAAACGGCGTTTAAATCTTAAATGGTCTACCTTCTTCGTTTACAATTAGTTCCCTAGCAACGACGTGGGAGCCCCAAATGCCTATTGGTTGCACTGTGAAATCTACGCAGTGTGGAATTCTGTTTATCTCCATACCACGACCGTGACTCAAACAACAAACAGACTCACTCAGCATGTGGGCAGTGGAACAACATATGGGAACAATACGGCGGCAACTTATTTACTCCCGGCAACAGTCAGGTTCGCCAGGCTCACTCGAGATTCAAAGAGGCCCCTCAATCCCCACTACAATAAATTAAGGACCCTGAAATGCATTGTAAATATCAACAGTTAACCCTTTAATGTCAACGGTATTTTTGTGCGCATAGCGCTCACCCATTGAAAAAAACTTGCTCATATGCTTCATTTAGGATGTCTCCGTCTATTGAAGAAATAAAATTAGTAAATTAATGCGAAAAGTGCAAATATGAGTTGACCAGAAATGTGGTTACGTATATGTTAGAGGGTTAATTCTACGGTCTTTATCGGTAACACTCGTTTGGTGGCAACTTGATACAGGGCACGCCTCGCGAAGGAACCGCGGTTTTCCGTGCGCCTGCGTGAACGCGGTGCGCCCAGCGAGAGTGAAAGCCAGGGGATCCCCGGAGGCACCAGCGCGCCTTGACGGCGACGGCGCCAGTGAAGCGGGCTTCCGTGCGAGCGGCAGGCGGGCGGGTCGGCCCGGAGGCCTAGGGCCGAGAGTCATTGTGCGGCGCATTCCCAGCCGGCGATTCCCACCCAGGTGCCCGCGGCGCGCGCGCCCGCAAGTCGCAATCGCCCGCGACGCGCTATTTCCGGTTCCGGCGGCGCGCCTTTGCCCTGACGCAAGCCCCGCGCACTGACTCACGCACTTGGAAGGCCTGCCCGGCGACGCGGTGCTGCGCCGCCGCGCCGCCGGTTGGAACTGGAACAGGCGCGCCAAAATCGGGGACTAGAGCTTGGCCGAAAAATAATACCAGAGATGTGGGCGCGATAATGTAGAGAAGCTAACAGCTGTAGGCCGTTCGAGATACAAGGTGACTAGTTCTTTTATCGTGACGTAGTTGGGTGCCTTGGAAATCAAGTTTTTCCCCTTTATCCATATTATTTTTTGCCCTTTGCAACTGAACGCCGTGATACTTATTTTCAGCTAATATGCTTCAATTGTAGTTTGTTTTTCAATATATATAACTTAACAGCTTGCTATCATTTAATAAACGTGTTTGGGAAGTATTGATTTAGGAGTACTTTTACGCTTTCAGTGAGTGGAGAGTCTAAATCATTCGGTATTCCTCGGTTTTCTTCCATTCGTTCTACAGTACTGTACTTCGTTCTACTGTATAATATTTTTATAAAACAAAGTATTAAACATTATTCTTCCATAAAATGCGGTCAGTAAGTACACACAATCGCTATTCAATTCAAATGTAAAAAACAAATTAACAAAACATTCCAAACATTCCGCTTGACAGCACGGTAAACCATTTTAACTGACAAAAGCCTTCTTTCCCACATTCCTCACCTCCTTACTAGAACCTTAGTCTTCTGAATATTCAAAAGAATGGTACAGACGTGACACACATCAATAGTCCGAATTTCAAACTCCTCTCTTTCCTTTAGACTAATCATCAGAAAATGTCACGTTCATCCCGCCTTGCGATCCAGAGAGACTTGCTAGAGGCCGCCCGCGGCTCTACATGAGGCCATCGGCCACTGGCGCAACGCCGCGCCGCGCCGCGCCATGTGGCAGCCTCGGGGGCGACCGCATCCTGCAGGATAAGCCCTCGCGGAAAACGCTGCTTCTGCGAATGCGCTTCGCCCACGGCCGCGACGCCTCCGACTGCACCACCATAGAGTCCCCGCGGCGGGAATCGATCCGGGGCCAACGAAAAATAACGTTTCATTTTAAATAGCTTTCAACAACAAGGTCATCAGCGAGTTGTCTACTAGTGTTACATTACATTAATATAAACTTTTATCTTTAAATCAAATTGTAAATACCTAAACATTTTAAAAATTGTATGGTCTTTATGGAACCAGTTCTGTTATTCAAACATTCATCCAGTTCGTTTACATGTCGTTGTAGTATATTATCTCTAAATTTGTTACATTTTGAACACTGAGTAATAATGCTTAACATTCATTTGTACGTGATAACTTACTTTTGTTTTGATGTTCTGGACAATAGGTAAACGTGAGTTACATTGATATGTGGACAGCGCTTGTCGTGAACAAAAAAGGCTAAACAAGAATGTGGTGCTAACCTACATTTTGGAGAATCATAATTCGCGTAATACGTTTCTTTTTCATTTCTAAAATTGCATAGTTTAGATTTAGAGATTCAGTACATTCATAAATCTCTCGTCAGACAAAACAATAAAATTACAAGAGCTTTACAATTTGTCAAAGAAAATTTTATTGAAAACTCGCCGCAAGATCGTGTACTTTTGCAGCATTGATCGTTCTATTGGGATGCGGAAAAGTAAGTCCAATTTTGCAGAGTGGAATAGTGCACGGGTAATTCTCAGAGTAGTGACAAATTAATGAAATCAATGACACCTGTAGCTTTAAGAAATATGTTATCTCGCTGGTAGCCAATATACAATGTTCGGGAAGTAGCTTTCTTATATTGAAGGTGACTCTTCTGACAATATTTGTTAATAACAGCGGAAGTAAGAATTTGTTACGCAATCATAACTTGTTCGGAGATTTCAGTTAACCAGCGTTTATCGGCCTATTTTTCTGTTTTATTAAACATTTCAACAGCAAAGAACGACGGAAAGGAGTATTTTCCTTTCTTCATGAATCAGAGTTGCTGAACCCACAATTCTCTGTACCAAGATTCCATATGTTTAAACTCTTATAAAGTAAGTGAACACCGCCCATTTTTAGTTTAGTTTAGTTTAGTTTAGTTTAGTTAATGCCTTATTTTACGTGGCGAGACTCGGGCCATCAGGCCCGCTCTTCCGTCTGACCACGCAAATTTCTACTACGCTCCTTTCACCACCTAACGGAGAAAGAAGGTATTATCTCGGGCGACGAAACAGGCGAATTGAATTTAGCTCAGAGGCGTCATTTAGGCTTGAGGATCTTTTACATGCAAGTAAATCTACTAACATGGGCCAGCCGGCTTTACTTCCCCTCCGCGGAAGGCGTACGAAGGATTTTTTCGCCCTTAAAAATCCACGGCTTCGATCGGGTTTGAACCCGCGAACTTGGGTATGACAGTCCGGTACGCTAACCGTCACACCATCGATTTTATGCATGGTATCAACACATCATCGTTAACAGTACACGCAAAAACCTATTCATGTTACAGTTAACAAACCATTTGAGAATGTTTACAAATATTGAAGGAAATTATTTTTGTCAGGAACCACTCGACATTCTTTACGGGAACCGACAAGGAAAGTAATATTTTTTTGTTATTTTGTAACACGAACAAGTAATTTCCTGGTAATATGTATTATTATTTTGATTCACACGGTAGCCTTCAGTGTCTTTAAGAGGGATAATTTCCTATACTGCAATAATTAGTCATTGTGGGGCGTGCGATTCGGACATTAAGAGATAACGTTATCGGCAGGAACGAGCATGGAAATACGACTACACGCAGCGCAGCAAGGGAAAGGACGCCACTATTAATTCAAATGTTGGCTGGCGCGCGTGTAATTATTTAAGGCTTCCTTCCCCCGGTTCCCCATTCCGGCCGCTTACTATATTGTGGCGGCGTGCGGTTCCTGCGCTGCGATTTCCGACCAACAACCATTAGCACGCGTCGCCGGCAGCGCTCGCGCGTTTGTCATCCGCCGCCGCCACCGCCACCGCCACCGCCGCAGCGACGCGAAGCGAAGCGAAGTGCGCTCCAGCGGAGCGGGCGGCGAGATAACGCGCGCGCCGCCAAAGAGTCTCTCACGGCAGGCAGCGGCCCGCGCGCGGGTGATGGCAGGTGGCGCCGCCGGTAGCGGAGACAAGGAACGGGAGGGAGGGGAGGTGATAAACGTTTCAAGTCCGAGTGAGTATTCCGGGCGCGACAACTAATAATGTAGTTAGTCCCGTAAATGTAGTGTATGTTTAATACGGGGAGATTCCAGTGTTCTTGCCACGATGAAGCATGAGAAGTGAGACCCATCTGCACGCCGGCCTGCAGAGTTGTCCCCTCCCAGACATGTCCCCTCCAGCGTGACAACGCTCCAGCAGGCGCGAGATCTAAGCCCCGAGTGGTCTCCCGGCTTGTGTGGTAATAGTGGAAAGGAAAAAAATGTTTAAAAAACATATGTAAAGTATTTTCAAAGGTTTTGCTAAATTAAACTACTATATTACAGGGTTCTATTTCATTAGCCCCGCCTAAAATGTACATCTGTCAGCTTAATTCCGTCGAAGACACTCCTGGGTCCGCTGGACCCCGCCTACCCGCGCGTCATTAAATTGGTTGCTCGGAAAAGGGTTAACCGTACATTTTGAAAAAGATCTTACGGAATGAATTTTTAAAAAAAATGCACTCAAACTTTTACTACTATCTCATAGGAATAGATTGCCTAGTTTCGGTTAAATGGAACTACGTAAGTAATTCCTATTGGACAGTAATAAAAGTTTATTTGGACTGGATATTTTATTAATTTGGATTAATGATGTCTTAAAAATAATAGAACAAAAATATTTTATATTATTAATTATATAAAAAGCATAATAGAAAAATAAAAAAAATAAAAATGTTTTGCATCGAAAAGCGGTTTAAGGCAAGGTTAGGTACTCCCATAAATAGTTTTAAATTGTTTTCCCATTCTTTTTTGTCATCATTGTTCCGTAATCTAATTTTTTTCCGCAGCCACCCTAATGCATGTATTCTTCTGGTGAAAATATAATTCAATTGAGACAAGGGGCATTTTTTCAACCCAAGGTAGAAAGCGCAAAAAAAGAAGACAATGTCACTCAAAGGCAAAACACGCACGCATTCAGAGGCAGCACTGCGAGTGGAGGGCGGCCGTGGGTGAGGCCCGCAGCCGGAGCGGCGCCTGGCACAGACCTAGCGGCGGCGGCGGCGGGTCCCGCGTCTGGACCCGCCCCTCCCGCCCCTCCCGCGCCTCGCGCGCGCATCATGCCTCCAGCAGCTGCGGCCGCCGCCGCCGCCGCCACCGTCTCGGCTCCCGCTGCGCTCCCTCCACTCGACGCCCCCACTTCCCGCCACTTGGCCGGCGCGGCGCGGCGCGGCGGCGCGCGCTGCCCCGCCAGCACTCGGCCCGGCAAGCGTTTGCAGGCGCACAATGACGCCGGGCTTGGCACGTGTCTTCATTACGTCTTGGGTTGTTCTTCGTGCAAGTCATACGAGAAAAATAGGACAATTGCTTCTGCATAATTTACAAGTAATTTTCACGATCTCTTTGTAAAGAAACTCGACAACATCATAGGAAGTGTTGTAACTGATAATTTTATTTGTTAGAGTTTAGTTTCAGTACATAACAAAGTAGACCAGACTATTCTTTTCTTTTAAATTCATTGTTGCATGAAATCTGAATGAATGAAAAATTCGGAATAAAGAAACAAATATTAAAGCTTTCCTTCAAAGTAGAATAGCAGCTTCTTATTTTATTTTTATTTTTAATGCTTTTTGACCAGTCCTCCCGATCTATTACCGCGTGACTCTCAAACAAGGTGCAATCCACTCACAACGTAACACGGACATGTTAACAGTTTATGAACACAGCTCTCCACGCCGCATGGCACAAACATTTGATACCCCTGGTTCTATAACTTGCTCTAGTCTAAGCAGAGTATTCTGAAAATATCGTTTAAATGTATACAGAAAGCATGTTCTCCCGTGGTCACAGAAAACAGGAATGTAAACATCTAAAAATAAATTACACCCTGAACAACGGCGTTCCTTTAGGAACTATATTTACAAACAAACAGCCTCATACTTTCTGCCATGCACTATGAGTTCTCCTGGATTAAGGTGACCACAAATCGACACTACATTTCTAGGCGACCTAAAGATCGATGGTACTGATTTCGATTTCAGTTCTATCTATAGACCCGGCTTACAAATGTAAATATTTCTCCTCGAACATTTCTTTACCGTTGGAAAAAATAAAATGAAAATCGGCTAATATGATTTTTGGTCTACCCGATGAGAAATAATCCAAAATATTTATTAAGAGTTTTCGAACACACAAGTTCCTTCACGCACTGAGTGACACGATATACACGTCGTATGTCTTAGGCGTGAAAGCTCTTCAGTGGTCGCGCGCGCAGCTCCAGGCGAGGATGCAGGTTTTCAGCGTATCGTTTTCACTGCGGTTCCCCGCGGGCCTTGGCGGCTTAACCGGAAGACGGACGGCGAGCGGACGAGAATGATGTGACGGAGGACGGCGGCAAAGTGAGGCGGATCGAGACGGGAGCCTCAGGCAATAGACAGTCGGATACCGAGCGTTGTAAGTGGAAACATGGGCTCTAGTGACGGTCGAAGACTAGTCGAGGACAGGAGAGGCAGCGGATAATCAAATATTGCAGGCATACGTTGCATGGAGAGGTTGGACGGCCAGGTGGATGACGCGCTGTGAGGGAGGTACCCCAGTAGAAAGGTGGATGCGGCGTTGCTTGAGTAGGCGGGTGAACCCTGTGATCGGGTTCATCGGGAGTGAGCAGGCGGAGGAGGTGGCAAAGCAGAGGTACGGCGGGGCTGGGGGGGCTGGGGCAGGGGCGGCGGAGGGAGCGGGGGCGGGGGAGGGAAGGGCGCGGGGCGGAACGGATCCGTTACGAGAGCAACGTCCGCAGCGTCGCCTCCGCCGCCGCCTCCCAGCGAACGACGGCGAACACACAGTCCCTTCTCATCCAACGCTCGCTCCTCTCCCCGCTCTGAAATGAACACGTCTTTCAACTCTCATCACAGTCAACATTGGCGTAACTTTTACAAAATTGTTTTCAGTTACGTAAACAACCATCATTCCTTTACGCATGTCTTTGTTTTATTCTTTTTAAATCATGTTTTCTATTTCGCTTGCCAATATCAATTTTCGCCTTTTTTATGTCTAAAAATTATTCACCTTTTTAATGCCTTTGAAACGTTGGTTCATATTGTTTGTCACCGTCTGCTTTATAAACCAGCAACCTACCCTTGTAATAGTTCTACTATCCTTTCAATTAATACCATATCTCTAATAAACTACTCCGGATTCGCAACTATGCGGCGATAATAAACATTTCATGAGAGAATTAACTAGAAACGACGTGGGCAAGTAGTAAGAACATGGTATGAAATGAGAGCAAGGAGACCAATTGTGTTGAGTCCGTTAGAACAAGAAGTCGTAACAAGAACATCGTGTTGTGTTCTCGAAAGATTTCCTGGAAGCCCGGACGTTTAATGAATGTTCTTAGTTTAATAACAATTATAGTTTTATAGTTCCTAGAAAGTGCATTCCCCACAGATCAAAACAATAAGTACAAACAGGGATGTACTCTAAACGCATGATTTACAGTTAACAAGTCTTCAAGGATGTCCTTTCTCATGTACGTTTAAAACAATAGGTACGAGTATATCCATAATCCTCTTCTATAAATAATAATTTAAGGACAGACGATGTTTTTTTTAAAGATAAGAAACCAATAACATAAAACTCAGTAAAGTGTAAACAACAGATTATTGTTCGCTCAAACGTCGGGAACAATGCTTCCTCGACCTTTAAAACCATATTTCTGAAGAACTACAAGTTTACAGAGCATGTGGTACCCCTAGTTATTTCTTATGTGGTGATCTACTACACGATTTTTTGAACCTTCCATTACGTTTTTGGAAATTCAGTTCTTTTGGGCACAACAACTTCGCAGTGTGTGTGGTAAGATACAAGCAATAACTCCAAAAAATTTGCAGTGACATTAATAATGCACATAAATAAACGTATTGTCATTATCATTTTTTTCCTTTCATAGAAAACAATATTATAAAGGATATTGCTAGTTCAGAGTAGAAAGTCTAATGCTTCGGACAAAAACTTGTTATTCATCGTATTATAAAGCAGCCAAACAAATGCAGGAGGAGGGATGAAAATGCTTCTTGTAGCTTCTCGGGGAAAGGAAAAATGCCGGTCACCGAAAGTCGAAGAGCCACTGTAAGTAAAACGTCAACTTTTACTATGAATTTCAAAGAACTTCGGAAGAAGTCATTTTCAAGCCCCCAATCAAATCACTTCCAATATAACTGTTTGCGGTCCGTAGGTAGGAATGGAACAAAAATAACGCGACAACACCTACATCAAGACGATAAAGCGAAAATAGCAATGATTAAATATTTTTCTCAAACTGTAAACTTCATATTTTTTTCTCTAGCTTTAAACCAATTGTATTTGTTCGCCTCTTTCCGTAATTTTGACAGTAAATCAATTTCGAAAGAAAAAAATGTTTACTACCTTTGACAAATCATTATGCCACATGTTTTCATATCAACGCAGTTACAGAATTTTGAAAAGGCAAAACCACTCTGAGTACGAGTACCGAGCTACACTGTATTTTCGGTAATTCAAAACAGGGCGAGATGATTAAATGGACAAACACGAGTTACTTTGCATCGACGAAGACAACCAATTAAATCAGGGATCGCAGAACTTTCTCGGGCAATGAGTGACTTCGCAGGTAGAGGGCGAGAGCAGGTGAGGATGGGATACGGCGGGGACGGGCAATAACGACGCAATTTGAGTCAAGTTTGAAGCAGAGAGACGAGGACTGTGGGGCTGTGGGAAGAGGAGAGAGACGGGGACGGGGTACGCGTGGCGGGGATCGAAGCGAGCGGGAGCAGGTGTGGGTGAACACAGGCGTTGGGCAGGTACGGGACAGGGCGGATCTGTGGCGAGTCAGGGGGGACGGGGCGGGCGCGGGGCGGGCGCGGGGCGGGCGCGGGGCGGGCGCGGGGCGGGCGCGGGCGGGCGGGGCGCGGGGCGGGCGCGGGCGGGCGCGGGCGGGCGCGGGGCGGGCGCGGGGCGGGCGCGGGGTTGCCGCACGAGGGGGTCGGGCGGTGGCGGTGGCTGGTGCGGGAAGGCGAGAGTGAACGGAAAGCGAGACCGCGCGTGGGCGGGGGCCCCGCGAAGGTCGGCCGCGTGAGGAGGCGGGCCGGGACCTGGGCCGCGCTGCGCCGCGCCGCGCCACGCCGCGTCGCGAAACTCAACCAAGGCTCCGTGCGTGCGCCCGCGGATCATGACGGCACGCGCACCCTCACTCACGTACACGCGCACGAGCGTGCATGCTCCAGCCAGTACAGTTTCTACAATGAGAGTTTGTGGGAGCGGTCGTGCGGAAAATACAAACTCGCCCAAAAGATATCAGCGCGCCAATTCATAATTAGTCTTGGTGGTTATTTGGAGAAATGAGTAAAAGTAACTCTTATAATGACATTCTATCATTGGTTTTCGTTATAGTATTTATTCCCCTAACCACAAATCTCCTTGTTAACATAGACGGGCATAAAAATAAAGAAGTTTCTATGCCTATTTACATGATACCAGAAAGTTGCATTTTGAAACATCTGAATAAAAGGCATTTCTTAATAATAATGATGATATTGTCTTGTCAGGAGTCTGTGTTTTTCCTTCACACAATCCAACGATTCATTTTTAGATAGACGTTCTAATACACTGTTATAATATGTACAAGTAAATGTAATATACTGTGTATAAAATATTCAAAATAAAAAAAAAATTCAGACTTTTTCAAATACAATTTCTAATACAACAGGACACCATTGTTTTGCAAGCAATGCGCAATAAACCTACATTTCTATTAATATTGTCTTATTAGTACTTAAGATTTGAAGGTATATTTTCCGTTTCTGAACAACTTTTATCAATACAAAAGGAATTGGCAATGTGTTGCGCAAAGTATCTACCACAAGATAAATTAAATAATACTGATACTTACTGTTAGTGATATACAGCCTTGTTATCTTAACATTGCGTTTTACGAAATGAAAAAAAATGTCTAGTACTCATGGATTCTAAATCCTCATATTATTTTAAACACTATCAGTCAGCTGTGATCTTCACAAACTAGTACCATTTCTTCACACCTTGCCAAAACGTTATCTTACTCATTCAGTGTATCAACAACTGTTCGCTTCCCAGAAAGTTATTCTTCAATATAGAAGTCAAACTGATTAGAAAGTACTGCAAATCCACGCATTCAAAATACTTCTCTTCGTAGCCTTTAGATTTCATCGTCTATTTCTACATGAACCCCTCTCCACTCTTCCCCAAATGTGCCTTCCCGACGGAGCTGAATCAATTTTTCGACATGACGATACGCTCCCAGATTCAGTTTTCGTTACCAGTCATTTATTTCTTTATTGTATAATAATTTAATATTTGATCAGAAATCAACACTAGACGTATTTTAGATTGCAAGTAACGGCGGACAGATTACTGGTTCAGGATGCGCACTTAAAATGCTCAGCGTGATCTCGTGGCGATGGGCTTGCTGCATGTGTGTGTTGGCGGGGGAAACAGGCCTTATCTTCCGATGATATAGCAATCACCGTCACGTGCGCTCTGGGGAGCTCGTGTTATTTATTGGATGTCTCATCCTCTCTGGTTGCAGTAGAGAGAGGCTATCATCTTCTGTATACTTTCCTCCTTTAAAGACGATATCGCCCAGAAGCATAAAGACACCAATGCAAGAAGTCTTTGACAAGATTGAAGATTTTGTCTCGCACACTGAATACGTTCATTTTAGAAAATGCTGGATCAACTATATGCATTTCTTTCAACAATTAGGGTGCTTTTGAAACCTAAACATAGGCGAGTTTAATATAATGGAAAATGTGAATAAGATCATGAATATGCAATACGGAAAGGCTTAAGAGTTTTCTAATTCGATTAGTACATATACAATTTAACTTTCAGTTTCAATTAATTTAGGAACATCATAAGTTGATTGTTATTATTCCCTCGGCCCACCGACGGGGTAATAATGAAGAATGGCGAGTCTCAACATCTCGATTGCACACTCGCCGGAAGTATCAAATGTCTTTCATCGCTTCGAAGATTTTTAACACATTACCGGGAATTAATTGCTAATTGCGAACTGCATTTTAAGGGACATAATTCCAACAATAGATATATTAATGTCAATATTGCCAAAAAGTAATTAGAGGGTAAAAAGGTAAACAAAAAAGTTAAATGATCCAGTTGTGATGATTGATTGATGCTTCCGGCGCGTCAACTGCACAGGACATTGTACCCTTAGATGTGTAGAGCATGTTGTATCCTGAGAGTTGACTGTGTTTTCTCCTCCGCTGGAACGTGTAGATGTGAGACACTTCGGAATGCGAGTTTTTCCCTCAGCAATGAATCTCCACCAGCGGGAACTGTCTCAACCGGGTAAGTTCTACGCTGACGACCAGTCATCCAACAAGTGTACAAGTGTAGTGCCTGTAAGTGTAATTGTTGTATAAGGGGAGAGGAAGGAACAAGAATGAGGAAGGGAAGATCGCGCGCGATCCGCGGCCTGCTGGTCAAGATACTGCTCCAGCATTCGTCTGATATTGATCGAAAAAAACAACAACAAACATGAAAAACTATCGAAGATCCAGTTTTAATTATCATTTCATTACTCATTTACTTCCATAGGAGAAGAATTTTCTGCTTGACAAAATTCGACAGTGAATGATCCTAACTTGCCTGGGAAGAAACTGGCCGAAATGCCCGACTGGCGTTTCTTAATTACTTCAAAACAAAGCAATGGCACCCAGCTGACCAAGAAGCCCTCTCTTCCCTTTTTAGCATTCGTTTCACTACAGCAAGAGCGACGATAATATAGACGATTATTCCACGACACGCCCTGAACCGAAATAGTCTCTTTAACATTCGGCCTGAATTCATCTTACATCTAGCCCCCCTCCAAAGTCTAAAAATGAAAATGTTAGTATTGTGGACAGCACTCTAAATCCACTCCTATTCCTCTGACACTGTCCTTCAGGAGTACAGTCGCTCGCAGGTGACGCGCACCAGCGCAGCCGGCGAGCGGGGCAGCGCCTGGAGACACAAGGGGCGGAGGCTCGCCCGCCCGCACGCTTACTCGCCCGCCCGGCTACTCGACCACCTGCCCGTCCGCTCGCCTATTCGACCCCCAACCCACCCGCCCGCCCGCCTACTCGACCATCCGCTCGCCCGCCCGCTTACTCGCCCACCCGCCCGCTCGGCCGCCCGCCCGCCTGCCTACTCGACCACCATCCCGCCCGCTCTCCTACTCGACCACCCTCCTGCCCGCTCGCTCGCCTACTCGTCCACCCACCCGCCCACGCTTTACGGCGCACGGCGCGGCAGCGCTCGTAAAAGTAATGCTGCTGCAGCTCGTAATGGCTAATCCGAGGCCAAGTACAAATCGCCGCGCCGGCCGGCTAGCCGGCCAGAGGACCCGCCCGCCCGCCCATCCGTCCGTCCGGCCCTCCGCACCGCACCGCATCCCGCCTCGCCTCGCCGCGCCGCGCGCGACCGGCGACTCCCTCTCGGATCGATGTGGGCGCTGCGCTATTTCGGGAGCAGGTGGGGATGTGGGCACTGGTCCAAGCGCCGCGAAATGACCCACCGCCGCCGCCGCCGCCTCTTATCTCCCACTGTCCGATGGCGGCCCGAAGGCGGGCACGGAGAAGCGGACACCTCCGATACCCAACCGATGATAATGTAATTGGAGAATCCAATCTACATCGCCCGTTCTCGTAGTTCGTTGTCTTTAATTCAGTTCTTGATTCATGCCTCAATTTTTCATTTAGGAATTCATTACCTGAAATCTTATATTGATTGTACTCCAAATACAGGTCCTGAAATTCTTAACTTATTGCTGAGCATTGTTCAGAGTGACGTAATAATTTTGGCAAATAAAAAACAGAGAATTCTTTCTTCGTCATCATGATTATTTATAAAATGAACACGTTTTATTGAATTCGTGTCTGAAAAGAAAAACCGTTTTCTACAGAATCTGAAGATTGTTTAATTTAAAACCTAAACGTACACGTAGACAATGTATCGTCCTTCCTATTTTGAGAAATAATACCTTTCTTTCTTTCCAAAGCCTTGAATGTACTGCAAGGTGAAATATTCATTTAAAACCATTCAAAAGGTTTTACATCAACTCCAAAGAAAAATATCCAGAAAAATTACATTATTCTATGTCCACAGAATAAAGACATGTGAGGAACTTTCCCGAACCAGAAAGTACGTAGAGGGAGATGTTAGCGCAAGCTATGTTGCAGTGAGTAGATCTGTTAACCTACTTGCGTTCACGGATGACGAGGAATATTATTTCCCTTCCACATAGCCAGATCCCGCAAAAGGAAAAAGAAGACTCATCATGCCATATTGCGATTTTTATGCATACATGTACGCACATTAAAATACCGTTGACATCGCTATTAGACGGTAGTTAAGAGCTTAATCCGGGTTTTACCCGATGGACGAAGCAGATGGACAGCAAATAGAAACCTCATTAGCATGTGTGGTATATGTCAAAGACGTATTCAGTCGTTAAGAACCCCACATTCAAAAATCTGAATAAACAATGCAGAAAAAATTGCATAGTGTACAGCAAAGAACGCGACCCATACACACTAAGGGATTCAGCGAGCAGTCGCTCGCCACTCGCCCAATACCGAATGTGTGGAGCCACCTTAACATGAGATTAACGGCTGACTCATCGACGTTCGAAAAGCCGGCACTGTCTTAATTTAAAGTTCCCATTGCTTCTAAGTGAACAGGAATTTTGGACCTTCGTATTACATTGCACGCGCAATTCAAGCAAATGTTACAGGGATCACATATATATTCAAATCATTGAACCTTTGATGGGAAGACTGACAATTCTCGAAAAATGAAACATTATCGACTCGAAGGGTGCACCATGGTACGTGCAGCCTGCACAAGCAATGGTCCAGCTCACCATTCATTGGAAATGATCAATGTGAATATAAATAGCCGGAAACATTTACTGATTGACAGACGTTTTGCAGTTAACACAAATTTTTAGCCAATCATCATCGCAAATCACCCGATAAATATCCGACTGAACTCGTAAGCTTACCCTAGAAATTGGGAAAACAACACCATATCCCCCAAGCATTTTTGTTTATTCCAGCACACCCCTTAAGATTAGACACGTGTACGCAGATCTGTAGAGCAACGCGGCACTGAGGACAGGCGTTATGAAACCGCCGGCGGTGGAACGTTGGCGCGGAGTGGGGCGGAGCAGAGCCGAGGCCGCGTGGCGCGGGCGTGGGTCGCCGCTGCCGCCCCCGGAGCAAGGGACAGGTTCCTAGCTGGCGAGCCGGCGGGCGCGAACGCCAGCGCGCGGGCGAGCGAGCGAACGCGGGCGAGCGAGCGAACGAGCGAGCGAGCCGGCGAACGCGAGCCTGGCCGGCCGGCCAGCGCTCCGAGCCGCAGTGAAAGTGCGCCGAGGGCGGCGATGGCGGCGGAGGCGGCGGCGGCGGCGGCGGCAGTCGACCGCGCTGAGTCACAGCGGTCGCGGCCTCCGTCTCCGCCGCGCGGCGCGCGCCGCCGGACCGCCCTCCCGCCCGCCCGGTCCGGTTTCCAATGCGGCGCAAGACACTCGACGTCCTGTCTCTAGTGCCTCTCCGCTCACTGACAGCGGAATGCCAGGGGATTTCTGTTTCTGTGAAGCGCATCCTGTTTCCGTTCGAAGATCGGAGACGTTGTGTAATGCGGTCTTTGGTGAGCGTATGACTTAAACGAAATGGAAAGCCGATGGCGCGGCGGGAGATAGGTAGTGTTGCCTTCCAAAGGAAGTGAAATTTTATTTTCATATTTAACCGTATTTTTAGCAAACCTCTAGTCGCACATACACTTCATTTCAAATTTACTAATTATTAGAGGGAGAGAGAAGAGAAATAGAAGAGAGAGAGAGAGAAGAGAGGAGAGAGAGAGAAGGGAGGAGAGAGAAGAGAGTAGAGAGGGGAGAGAAGAGAGTAGATAGAGAAAGAGAGCAGAGAGAGAAAGAGAGTAGAGACTGACAGAGAGCGGAGTGAGAGAGAGACAGACAGACCTAAAAGAAGTCGTTATTCTTCTGTGAGATTCATGTCAATTTACCCTTAATTTAAAAATAGCTTAAGTTTAGATCTAAGGATTTCTTTTCTAGTAAAACCAGAAATTCAAAATCATCCCAATGTGTTTCACTGCGTTATGCACGGTAGAACCACTTCCATCCCTCCCTCCCATATCAGAGCAGCCGGGCAAACTACCGAGATCAACAATATGGGGTTCCGTGAGCATCCCCCGAGTAATGAAAATATGGCCCGCAAACATATTAAAGGTTTTCGTAGTGGCCCTTAGGGCCTTGCAAGTTGGACAGCCCTGAGCTAAACGCATGGCTACGACTGTGAACCAGAGAGAATGGTGAACAGAGTTGAACTGAACTGAAAAGTAACTGCCTCCATTTTAATCGCCTACTCACACGCCCTCGTGCTTGTTCTTCCTCGCAATTTCTACAACAGAAACATGTGGATGGCGGAAATGCCCATCTTAGTTGGTCAGCTGTTTGAGTAGCTGTAATTGTAAAATTTCTTCAAATATAGTAAATTTACGTCATAAGTGTTCTGGGCGATTTATTTACTCGAGTCTCAATAATTTATCAAATACGCGTCGAGTCTAGCACTGCCGACAAAATATAAGGATAAAAATCAACTATTCCCAAAGGAATTCTGTTCATTGCCTTAAATCGCAATATCCTACTACATTATTCCTTATACAAGAAAAATCTTTATAGTGCGTACGTCATAATTTCGTACACGAATGAAGGGTTTAGGATTTAATAATTACGATATTTTTGTTTCATTTATTACATCAGCAAAAGTGAAGAACATGAGATTACGCTCCACAATTTCTATACCCTCAATGAATCACTGATTCAGACTTCTGGTCAGGTGTCTAATATGTTCATGATTAAAAATAGAACATCAGACAGATAAATATGTAGAAACGGATCATCCATTTGCAAATGGGCGCACTTCACAACTAATAAATTTTCGAACTACTCTGAGATACAGCTTGTTGGTACAGCAGGTTGCATCTCTCTATTAACAAATAGTCATATTTAAGACGATCTGCCACTATTTATTTATTTTACAGGTCAAGACGATGACGAACTAATACTAACAAATCAATTCCGAAAGTTTCACGACAGCTTTCTCATGTATCTGACCTGGGGAATTCCAAACTCGACGCGGACCTTCCCTGAACCTTGACTCATCTCTTCACAAAACGATCGCGTCATATACACAACACGCAACAGGTAAAAGAGTTATTCATAGTAATTTCTGAAATTATGCATCATTACTATAAAAAGAAATGAATATAAGGAAATTATACTTACTATCAAATTACTTTGAATTTACAAATGTACAGAGTACAGTCTTTATATTCGAGTATTCATAAGGTTAATAACAAAATTAAATTATTATTATTATTATTAAAATAATGTAAGGCATACTTAATAATCAAAACAATTATTAGAATTACTAGTTTCGTCCCACTAGGTAATGCTTACTTCTCATTCATAGACAATGAGAACAGGACAATGAGAACTCTTCCCAATAGATTTATGTACTCCACATTATTGGACTTATATTAGTTGATTTATCAATAATAAATTAATGACCAAACTGATTAGTTACATAACACCCGTGAAGGTATTTATAAATCAATCATATCTTTGTAAACCTTTAACTTCATTAATTTATAGTAGTATAAGGCTCTTTAATTAACTTTTCTTTACGTATTATCGTGTTGTTTTTTTTTCATGAAAGAAGTAGGAAATTGTGTTTTCTTTTGTTATACTGCGATTTTCGTAACAGCGTCCCTGACAGAAATCAGCTGTTTCGCTGCCATCTAATCGGCAGCTTATATTTCGCGACAGTGTCGTCACTATGGTGACGTTCAAGCTCCCTATTGGATGAAACCGTGAACAGCTTTTCTGTCAGGGACGCTGTTACGAAAATCGCAGTTATAGGTCGATCCAAATGAGACTCACTTACTACGCTACACGGGAACGAAGGGTTATCGATTCGAAACCGCCATTAAATGTTTTCCTGATGAATGAATACTTATTAAAAATGATTTGTAAGAATACACTGAATGGCATCACGCATGTCAGTCAGTCAGTGCATTCTTACGAATCATTTCTTATAATACCAAATTATTCTTACCCAAGTCATAAGCCTGCGAAAAAGTTGTAGAATTTCAGAATAAAATAGTATGGATATTTCAACAAGAACGGTTCTGAGACAAACGTTGACTCATGGGAAAGAATTTTCAATTCTTGACAACGGATGCAGTGGGAATGATGTACCCTGATCTTGACAAACACCGGAGTTACTTCAACTTCAAGTTTACATTGGTGGATTGGTGGGTTAGTTAATTACAACCGCACACACAATATTTCAGACGTCAACGTATAGGAAATTATTTCACATCAACGTTAATCCTACACATTCATTCAGTAGATGAATAATGGAAATGAATGAGTAAGCATTTAAATTTACATTCCCCTTCTCCTCTTCGTAAGAACATAATTAAAGATAACTTCCAAGCTGCGTAAATATTTACACACCTACTTCAGGTAATAGCATTACATATCGGTAAAATTTACACACGTGGAGAAAAAGAAATAGGGTCAGAGAGTAATCTTCCCGAGCAAACACCCACGTTCAAACACGAAGGAGCATCCTCCTTTAATTATATCCTACCGCCTCGACTGCACATTCCTCCATTACCACAGTACCTCGTTCCCGGAGCGCGGCCGCGCTGCCAAGGGACCAACTGTTCGAGCTTGCGCTGACCGGACGCACTTGGAGTCTGATGCACATGGGAAAAGGCGTGTGTAAAAGAACCCGCGAAGGTCGGACCTGCATGCCAACAGAAAAAAAAAACAACTCCAGAGTCAAGAGGCGGGGGAGAGAATCCTGTCGAAGGCTAAGATTGCGGAGGTGAAAACTGTAGGTGACGAATGGATGCCAAGGCCTTCACTGTTTTGAAGTATCACTTGATGAAGATGCTCCTGCCTACATTTAGCTTCAAATTCGCGGAGCCATACATATGGAATCCTTAGTTTGTCGACGTCAAACTTACGTCGAATTGCTCCGTAACATCCAATCTTTATTATTTAATTACTTATTAATATATTTTTATAGCTGGCCTAGGTGGCCGAAGTGGATAAATGCGGGTCGACTTACTACCTCGCAGCGAAGGGTCGCAGGTTCAAATGCTTCACCGGGCGTTGATGTTTTTTTACCTATTGTCTTGGGATGTCTCGGGTCACGGAGGGCTTCGCGAACTGCTGACCCCTGATCCGGGGACGGTATTTGTTGGGACGGAAATAAACCTGGCAGCATGCACCGAGGAGCTCATCTGTCGAGGTACACGAAGTGTCTACATGGCATGAAGGAAGAAACCATCCATTCTACCATCATGAGTGAGTATTTGTTTCAAGAAACGTTAACGATTTTGGCCATTAGACCCGTAACTTTAGTCCTGAAAGGCGGCGGAGTACTACCTGAGCAGAAACGTGGCATTCGGTACCGACCACTTGCGGGGGATTATCTTCTTCAGGAAAGCCCTCGGCGGGGCACCGTCCCAATCAAGACAAGCTCTAAGCTCCCGCATGGTAGCCTGGAATGTTTAGTAATGTAGTGCGAGTAAACACGAGTAAGAGGGAAATATACTTGCGGAAAGAAAGATCGTCGGCGGTCTGTGACCCACGTGTGGAGTACCGCCCTGGAATCCCCCTGATGTTAATGGTACGCACCAAGCAAAGCTACCAATCACGCAAGACGGCCGATAGAATTCTCGTCCAATAGTTCAACTCAATCCAGCTGGAATAGTAAAGCCCACCACAGCCCAGGATTGAACTCTATGATCTCCCGGTCAACACTGCTGCAGTCTAACGGTGTTACCGCTAGTTATCCTAGACGATCAATCTACAACCATAGGGGTATTGTGGGGGTATTGTGTGATCGCAAAGAGTGTCTACATACACCCCCAATGGCAGGGGCAGATCCAGCCGATCATTTTGGGGAAGGCCCCATCATAGAGTTTTGAAACATAATAAACATTTTATTGTATATTATTTTGGCAGGATATATATGATAATATACAATATTATTGTTTAAATAATTACATACTTTTAATATAAATAAATATTTAAATCGATTGTGACAAATAAAGGAAGGTAACAAACGAAAACCCTCGGCGTTTTAGTGGGGCCAGGGCTCTCATGCTCCTCCCCCTGGATCCGCCACTGCCCAATTGGCATTGGGATGTAAGGTGGATAACTGGCTTCGCATACACAAAAACGCCCTAAAATTACACGTTCATTTGTTTCACGGAGCAACGGTTCCCAGCGCTCTCCCACTCCCGCCGCCTGCGCGGCGCGGCGCTTTCTCTCCGCGAGGCTCGCGAAGGTCGGCGAACGGCCTCTCCTACCGCCCGCCAACGCCCATCCGACGGCAAGTCCTCTGCCGCCCGCCCACCGCCGCTCCACGCCACTTCCTCCTGCGGGGAGCCCTCGCCTCTCCTCGCCCAGCGCCGGCCGGCCCACGCGCCTCCCCGCGCCGCCCCGCGCCGCCCACGGACGCCCCGCGGTCGCTGCCACCGGATGGCTCCAGTACTCTACACAGGGACTTATTTAAACTGCATATTTATAGGTTTTCGTTTTCTACAACAAGAACCAATGAAATAAATTGGGGAACATTTGTATACAAGATTATTAAATTAATGGCGTATATGTAAGTAGATAATAAAAAGAAGTAATCGAATATTTATGATATAGACGTAAAATGATGCAAAAATATAATATTTGTCAATTTTGAATTGCATTATTGACATGAATATCATGTTACAACGACTGATGCGCCATCATTGTTTCACTTATTGAAATAATGTCATTTATTATTTTTCGATTTCAAATGTAAAAAAAATAAACTGTTTAATATTGGGTCACCCTTAAAAGATTGAAAGACAATAAATAGACTTTTACATATGGCTTAAACACTTCTTCCAAGAAGCGTTTCTTATCTGTGTATTTCTTATCACCTGAACTCACCTCAAGAGGTATGGTGACCGAACGTTGTCTGGCGTGTGGTAATAAAAGAGGGTAAGACACCCCACCTCACAGAGGACGCGGCGTAAATCACTAGTTGGGTTAGCGCGAGGGCTTGCTGTTGAGTTGCTTCTTCAAACACCAATATCATGTGCGGAAGGAGGTTTGTCAGCGAGTGGATGGCGATTTCCGTTTCTCGACGTTCCCTCTAAAATGAATGCTTTTGAAGTTCATTACAGTTGCCTAAGAAATGAAGATTCTCGAACATTCCAGTCAAGATTCGGAATACATATGGAAGCACATTATACTCGTACATATATGTACATTATACATAGATTAATAATCGTTGAATATTCTGCTCTTAGTGTAGATTGTCTCTCCGTCTTCATTTTGATCTAACTTTTCTTCTACCAATCGGCCAACCCAAAATTTGTCCATTTCAGTAGTAAGGGGTACCAATTATATTTCAATCTTTCTGTACATTGATAGAGTAATAATATTTAATTGTTTACGCGCGTCTTCTTTTCTTAGACGTATAGTACGGTGAAAGCAGAAACCTTCATTTCACATGCTTCAATTTTGCTCTTTTATATTCCATCTGAAGATAGATTTCGCGACCATACGTAGGAACAACAAATTATTAATAGAATTGTTGATGGGTCAATCATCCGAAATTATTTCAGTCAGCACATTCAGCGAAGAACCAAATGTAAATTTCCCTTCTAGTAAATACTACACATATTTATATTCATACTTCTGGCTCTGTAACTGGAAACCACTGTCTTACGAAATGAAACAGAATAAAGAAACCGCAATCGTTATCGCAACAAAATGAAGATCTGGGTTCTGTCCTTCCTCTCTCTACCCACATCCTGGAAAAGAGTGTCTGAAAACATTGAAAAGTTTTTCAGGCTAGTCACTAATTTTCAGGAATAGGTTTATCTTGACAATAGCAATAAACATCATTAGACCTTGTTGCTATAATTTTCCTCCATTTCGCCGGATAGGATGGCATCCTCACTCATGAGATCTCGGCTGTCCGGGTGACGCCGCGTACTAGGCTGTGTAGCCGACGTAGTACGCGGCGTCACCCGGATAGCCGAGATCTCAACTCTGGCCGCCTCCCTCATGGTTAAAACTAAGCCAACACTAAGAGATGGACAGCCCATCAGTAGCTGACGTGACACCAACTGTCCGACAAGACAGTAAAGCAAATGTTCCCGTAACAATATTGTAGTTCCGATTGGTTTTCATCATGTTTTCACAGTTCAAGTATTTTGTGAAATTAAATGTGATCCATGCAGCACGTATTGGTAATAATTGCAACAGGAACTTCTTAGTGTTAGTGTAGATTGTTTATATGTAAGTTGTTTATCTAATAATTTCTTAAATATTTCAAAAAGATAAAGAAGAAGCTGTTTGAAGCAACACTTAACTTCCAAATATATTTCTCTTTATCGCATTACAATAAAAAATAGCCAGTTTCTTTCCTAATATTTCAATAAAATATTCAAGTACAGTTACGTATTATATGTGCACCGTGCTTGACAATTGCCTTTTCTGAAGGAAGCTGTATGAACTTGTATCAGTAACTGGGGAATTTCCCTTCGACAATTGCGGTGGATTCGTCGAATTCATAACCACGGGGGAATGTGTTTTAGAAATAAAAATGTAGAGGAGCACGGCAGAATGTTGCCGTCTCCAATACATCTTCCACACTACAATTATTACAATATCCTGACAAAGCCCTTTTTGGTAAGTTTGGTAAGGTTACTATGTGACTCAGTGGGAAGGTCACTCGCCTGGCCGAAGTCTACACTTGCTCTGGACTTGCGCGTTTGTATGCGACCCGGGCGCGGTTCCTGTGGGCCAAGCCTTCGACCGGCACTTGGGCCCGGAGTCAAGATCTGTTCTGTGAAGACGCGCGAGAGACGGGCGGCGGGGCGCCAGGAGCCAGGTGCCAGACGCCGGGCTTCGCTGCGGGCAGCGGCCATGCGGATGACGCGAGGCATCCGACGGGCAGGTGGCCGGGTGGGTGGATGGGTGAGAGGGTAGGCGGATGGGGGCTGGCGAGGGCGGGGGTTGGGGAGAGGTGGAGGCGGCAGGGGCGGCGCGGGCGCGCGGCCAGGCTATGAGTGGGCCCGCGATGGCATCTCCGCCCCGCGCGAATGCCCGCCCGGCCACGCGGGAAGTCGTTCACGAGCAGGCGTTCTTGTGCGCCGCGCGCCGCAGGGCCAGCGTCCCTGGCGCAGCCGCCTCCACCCCACCCCCTCCGCCTGCTTCAGCGCCGGGAATCGCTGCGCAGCGGCTTCAGCTGCGTTGCGTTCACTGGGGCAAACGCCATCCTTCACGAATCCACTCACATAGAATTTCATCACATTTAATATTTTTTTTACGTTTTCCAATCTATATCTAATTGAACTTACTAACATCCTGCAGAGTTAAACGCTTTTTTTCGAATCCACCTCTAGTCCTCACTTGCTGAATTATCGAAAGGTAATTCACTACATTTGGGTAAAATCTCATGGTGTATTCAAATAAACACTAGTATATTTCTGATTAATTTTAAATTCATTTGTAACTTGAAGTTCATCCACATCAATAAAGTATCCTTCTCCAGGTAGAGATAGCTTGGAAGAATTGTGCTTGAAATAGGACCAAAGAAATCAACGACTGAAATTAGTGGAAATGATGATGATAATACTACTAATAATGATGATAAGACGAAAGAATCTGTCGTAGTTTCAAGGCTACATCTTCTTGTATTATGTTATCTTGGTGTACATCAATCAAAATAATCTCAAAATGAGTTTCATCATCCTTTCAACAAATGATTTTTTATTCAATAAAACTTGGAAATTTCTTTTAACGTCTACAGTCATCATTTTCAATTATTGTGATATTTCAAAATCCACACAAAAAGGTTATCCAAGAACCCGTAGTCCTATTATTTCTTGTAACATATGTGATATTCACTACAGTACTATTATAACCCAATAATTCAGAACTGAGTACTACTTCCTGCAATTATTTTGCCATTAACAGTCATGAATTCTTATCTAATGGTAATTTATTTTGCTTTATCTAGCTCCATCATGGGTTACAATTATTACATTTAATTTCAACTCGCACGATGTTTTAACTCGTTCCAAAACTAGGCTGCACGAATGTCTGACAACGGATGCTACTCATACAATCGGCTTCTTCAACATACGATGGAATGAATGGAACATCAAGTCGTAGCGATTTCTGGTTGAAATCCCATGCAAATATCCACCATTTCAGAGTGACCTTGAAGACGTTCTAAAAATCGTTTTGCGCCGCGGGCGTACGTGCTTGCAGCGGCGCCAGCGGGCGCCGAGAGGCACGGAATCTTCCTGAATAACTGGCGTACCGACGTTTTCTAATTTTAACGGCGTCTTTCTCTGTGCAACCCACTGTGCGCGTGGCGGCGAGCGGCGAGTGGCGAGGGGCGCGGGCCGGGGAGAGAGGCGTGGGCCGCGCGTCTATAAACAGCCGCCGCACCGCGCCGCGTCGCGTCGCGTCGCGGCCGAGCGAGCGAGCGGCTGGCTGGGCGGGCGGTGGGCGGTGGGCGGTGGGCCGGCGGCGAGCTGTGGGCGGGGCGGCGCCGCGCCCCTTCTCTCTTCCCTCGCACCGCCCCTGACCAACAGCCGCTGAGTCACACACACGCCGGTGTTCGCCTCGTGTGTGTCTCACCGTCCCGACGCCCGGCAGCGCATCTTCTTCGGCTTCTTCGTCAAATGCGTAGATGCGCGTTCTGGGAATTTCCTCAAGTGGGAGGAGACAGTATTGTTTAAAATATACCTGTGAATCGTTGAGGGAAGCCAAATACCAGAGGTCCCAGATCATCAACATCCGGGAACAGCATTAAGTTCATGTTTATCTTGTAATAATTGTTTACGATGTTCATAATTATTGCAAGTGATGTTTGACACTTCAAAGAACTGACTGTCCCAGACGCGAAGAGAATCCAGATATCTCGGTATTATATTATTATTATAATTAATAATAATATTAAAATAATAATTATGCCGTCATCCATATATTTGTTAATAACATTTCAGAATTATATGACATGTCAAATTTTTGGACTGACCGATGTATTGATTTTAAACTACTTTCCACATCATAAGCACCCTTACATTGAGCTCGGCAGAAGGCAACTGTCAGTTCAAAGTTCCGCCCATCAGGACTCCCATCGCGCTGACCTTCAACAATGTAGGCCGTTGCAATACAGTGTGCCCTCCCCAGACCGTCTCCTCCACCTTGGGCCCGCGCCTACACAACACTCATACGTTGGCTTATCCTCAGCGCGCACCTGAGCGAGTGACGCGGCGCGGCGCGACTCGCGGGCGCCCCGGGGAAGGCGCCGGCGGCGGCGACCTCATCACAGCGCGGCCTCCGCAGACGCCGCGCCGCTCCGCTCCGCTCTGCTCTGCTCTGTTTATTCCGCATGACTCAGCCCCACCTCTGCCACCGACGCCGCCGACGCCGCCGCCACGGCCGGGGGCTGCTAGCACGCGAATCGTACAACAAAAGAATCGCGCTCAGAAATAGGCCACTCGATTTTAGAATCATGAGCCTCCCGGTCGGCGCGCTCAATGCAGATCTGTTGCGCGCGCTTGTCGGAAAATAACAGCGCGAATCACGCGCTTTTAAACGAATCACTGCAGTGCACTGGCGTGAATCGCATCCAACAATCGGCGAGGCGTTTACGTAGCGGAACGGCCGGTACGGAGAATTCAAACAGATTGTTTTACTTTATCACTGCTCGTCTGAGACGGGCAGGTTTCCATCGAATTGCAAAGCACTCTTATCAATGAACAGCTTTGACGCTCGCTTCGACGTAAACATTTGATTTGAATATTTACATTTTTTGCCTGTGCGATGGGAGTCATGTAAAATACTTTTGTGGTAAAACAGCAAATACAAGAGAAAATTTCAAGAAGTACCAACAAGTATTAAAGATTAATAAAACTTTGGCTAAATAAGAGTCTCGCAACAAAAAGTAATAAACGTTTCAACGCAGCCTGTCAAATAACGTAACTGAAGTTAACAGAAAAATGTTTGATTGACAGCATCCCATAACGTTGTTTTTTGTTTTCACTGAGTTTTACTTCTCGGCGAAGCCCTCTTGAATGTTAATTGCTTTGGGTCCTCAACGTGTCCACCGCGGAAGCAGCTGTGATTGTGAACACGGCGCCTCTGCCTCCGCTGCCGATCTCGTCGCCTCCCGCGTCAGCTGCCACCGTCGCGTGGTTGCAGAACGCGCCCGGCGGGGCCATTAGGCGTTCACGCGAGCTTCCGCGCTTTCATCGCGTCACAATGCACAATGAGCGTATTCTGGGCGTCCGCGCAGGGAACAACGCCCGCCCGCCCGCTCGCTCGCCGGAGAAAAACGTCGCTGGATGGAGACATCCAGCAGCACGGCCCCGGACAAAGGGATGACAAATGATCTTTAATTCTGAAGCGCCGACTTGCGATCTCACGCGCAAGGCAATTAGTCTTAAGTCTTCTACAACACACGCGCACGCTCAAATTGGAATTTACTCTAGGAATACACTCGTATAAAAAGATGTGGTAGAGTTGAAATATCTGCTACGTGAAATTAGGATTTCAAATTCTTTTAGAAAATGGTAAATTTGAAGGAAAAAAAAACAATAATTTGTTCAATCATTCAGGCTCTCAGAGCTTTTAGCGAGTCAAATGACATTGCCATTTTGCTTACTATCGTTTCATTCTGAGTAATAATGTATTAAAAAAAAAAAAAAAAATCAAATCCTGCTTCTTAAATGTTTTGGCACGAGAAAGTTGGAGAATTTCAGCTTCTGGTAAGAAGATACACTAGAGATCAAAGAAGATGAGTGTGAAGTCTTGACACTCTTACATTAGAGGTCAAAGAAGTGAGTGTGAAGTTTTGAAGAAAACTTGTAATAATAAATGAAGAAAGCGGGAGTATGAATGTGAGGGCGTAAAAGAGCTAAATAAGTGAGGAAAGACGAGATCATGGGCAATACTCGTACATTTGCATGTGAACAATGGCAATGCCTGGGCATGAAGGATGTACAAGAAAATGAAGGAGAAGTCGTCTTCGTGATGAACTACTAACTTGCAGTGAAAACAGGAAGGCTTACGAAGAACAGCGTGGAGGTTCTTATTAAGAATGAATGAATGAGTTCAGACTAATACTGCTAATTGACGGCGAGGCTACTCACGAGAGTTGTTGCAGCACACGCTCGCATCTGACGTTGGCATTCACTAACGTAACTTCCACTTGCGTTTCAAATTTAGCACGTCAGCGAAAGTTATTTCAGGTGGCGCGGAAGATTATGGAATCAATTCTAGTACACAGTTTCCTCAGAGTATATCGATATTGGTTTCACAATTAAATATATCTTTTGGAGAAAAAAGAGAACGAACTGAACTCAGTTCCCATCTTTTGAAAAATTTACTGCTGTCAAGCAATTAGGTATTCTCGACAAAAATTAATGTTTTGTAGTAAAAAAAAATACTCTCAACGTGAGTGTGTAATTAATCCAAATAATATATCAATGTAACCCTATTAAGAAGTTGTTTCTAAAAAACAATTACAACGTAGCATGATCGTTTTCCGAAAAATTAACGAAGGAAGTGTAGAAACAATAATACTTATTTGATGTTTCTCACAATAAACACTAAAGGAAAACGGGTGCAAGTAAACCATCAATAAACTAGATGAGCAATAAACGCTAACTGATAACTAAAAGAGTAGATTATAAATTCTACTAGTGTTACCGCGCGGTAGAGAGATCGCCGTCCATGTGCACCGGCATAATAGTCGGAAAGCAGCTCAACTGCTTTAAAGATCGATAAGATGAGTGTTCTGTGAAATTATTTCTTGTTGTGATGTGGTACATTCTGATCAATACATTTTTATGAAGTCAACAATCCGAATTCTTCATACGCAATAGAAAAGCTTCTTTCAATAACTTTCAATAATTGAACTAATGCTGCGACACAACTGCACATAAATTAAAATGATCAGTTTGATTTGAAATAATGTTACAGAAAAAATATTGTATATTTGTTCTTGGTGACCTTGCAGTAAATTAGAGATCCCTGAAAACTTTTATGACCCAAAAAACAAGAATGTCCGCAAACCTTTTGTCTATATATGTTTCATATTTAACGTTCATTAGACATATTGAGAGTAAAAACATTAAATACATTGAGGTACAGTGAGTGTATGTTTTGATTAAGTTTATTGAAGGTAAGATGACAAGAATGATTAAACTTCGAGTGCGTGAATACACCGTGGGACAAGAATTATCGAAAAAAAAAAAAAATCAGATTGGTTTCTTTTCATCACATTAATGCACATGGTCGGCGATGTTGGCATGCAATGTTACAAGAATAAAAGTTGTTTCTAAACAGTTTTTCCGTAAAAAAAATCCTCATACAAGCAAATCAGAGTTACTGCAAGTAAGACAACAGTTGATCATATGCAACAGATGTTATTCATAAGCTAGCTATTTCCAAAAGCTTTTTTTTCAACTACAGGCTGTCTCTTGCTTCATTGGGTCCGCAATTTCACGGCGAAAACCATTCTCTTTACGGTTTCAACATAAAAAATGAATCCTAATATTTTACATTTTCAAATATTTGTTTATCTGAGTAATAGAAACTGGCCTGAGTCCTTTTTTGTAATTGAATATATTCACAACAGGATATTACAATGTATTACAATACAAATATTTTACTTTTCCGAACCAAAAACTGCACAATTACATTTATTAAAACAAACATTTGGACGTACACAGGCCTACTAACAACACATCAACTGCGAAACTCCTCCAGCAGGCAGCGGAACCCGCTTCCAGCGGAGAGCCGCAAGCGCCAGCCCGTTATTCCCCAGCGCAGAGCAGCGGATGCGCGGTGCGTAGCATCCACCTGTTGCGTGCAGGCGCTGGCGGGCGGGGCCGGAGCGCGCACAGATCCGCACTGCTGCGTGCGGACGCGCGGTGGGGGTGTGGGCAAGGAGGGTGGCGGGGGCGGGGCCGTGGGGGGACGACCGGCCGCGTCCAGCCGCCCGAAACGGCCCGCGGCGCGCGACGCCCCGCGGCGCGTGAGATTGACGCGCCGGGCCAAGGGCGGAGGGTGGAGGGGCGATGGAGCAGGGCGGAGCGGGGCGGGGCGGGGCGGGGCGAGGCGGGGCGGGGCGCACAACGGTGGCGCATGTGATGAGAGAAGCATCCGAGATGAAAGTGGCTGGCATAGCGGTACGTTGGGCAGGATAATCAAATGCCACGACTAGCTTTGAATTTTAGGGTCCTAGAATAATGCCCATTTTGGCGATCCTTCACAAAGATATGCCCAGCAATGACAGAAACAAAAATGCATTAAAACTGTATAAAACAATGTGAAGAATATAGGATGAAAGAAATACAGAAAGAAAGAGGAACTACCTAAATACAACTTGAAACCCCAATTAAAGAAGACAATTGTATAACGTACACCTGGAGAATTATACGTCCATCGTTTATCTGAGTGTAAAGTGATGAAGGAAACATTTTTGGCGGAACATTAAGTTGACGAAAGGAAAACAAATTATTTCAAGAACGTAATTTTAAAATTTGAGAGAATCTGGCTTGTACAATGATCTCACTTCTGTACGAATGCGCATACTCCATGTAGTAAGTCTATTATTATTACTAATAGCAGCTTTGTAGAAGAAGTAGCATCATTACATCGATATTGACATTATACGAGGCAGACGATAAACCCCGAATACTCCGAATATTCAGAGACGGTAAACCCTGAATACTCCGAATTATCTTACACAAAGTCATACATTGAAATTCTCTGGCATTGCCATTGTCATTCCAACATCATTAAATTATAACAAAAGTTGAACATGGGCACGACAGAAATCCTTACAAATACGAGTATGTGGTATGGTTCGGAAATTTTAATAGCACTTGCATTGTTTTACTTAAGATGAAAAATATAGCAGTTGTTCACAAAAGATACGCAGTGTTCAAAGGTTGAGAATCAAGAAATGAGTGCGCATTAACTGCGTTGAAAGGTAATTAGGGATTCAATTCAACACTCATATCTGATGTAGATCAACTGAAATAAGACAATAAATGTATTAACTTTCTCTTGAAAACGCAAATTAAAGCAAATATTTCTCGTCAAGCTCGTGATTCCGCCTACATGACTTTTTCATGATTCTACAATTGAAGCCCCGCACTCTTTACATTTCTAATTACGTCCACCATGCTTTGCTTCAGATTGTGAATGCTAACTCAAACATTACGTCAAGTCCATGAACTAAAACAGTAGTGATGATTGTCCCAAGAAAAGGCATTGAAGGGAAAAGGGATTTCACAAACACACAAAAAGAATTGGCTGTGACTCCATCAAAGCCACAGTCGATTCAGGACGCACAAATGTCCCATTCGGCAGAAGTAACAATAATATGGTAAATAAAGGTACAGCCGGTGAGAAAACCTGTGGATAACTGTTTAGGAGTACCGCCTGCTTCCAATAGATTTTCCTTGAACAAAAGCAATCAATACGAGCATTTCGCACATACAAAAACGATGGGTATTTTTTTCTTGACCTACATCGTAATATTAGCCCCTGGGAAAGGGAAAGAAAGCAGTGGAGAAGACCGGAGAGGGGCAAAGATGAACGTGGGCGGGCAGGGGGGGTGCGAGGGGCGGGACCGGAGGTCGCGAGCTGGCAGCCGGAAGAGGCAATTACCGCCGCCCCACCCTCCCCGCCCGCACCGCCCACGCCGCCCCCGATAGCCAGCCGATGGGAACGGGTTGGTCTCGGACGGACACTGGCCGCGCTGTCGCTTGCGCCAAGCGCTAACACCAAGTGGCGACGAAACAAATAAACGTACGTACAAATAAATACATCGGCTCTTCAAAATGCCGAAAGAAAAATTAATGAGTAAAAGCGGGCGGGTGCCATTATAGAATTATTGAAATTTAAAAAATGAAAATCGATGAGATACCAATAAAATAAATTAAAACGATTATCCCGGTTTACAAGAAACTAATATTGGACCTTCGCTACGGTTCTACGGATTGTGTGTTCGGCGACTCTCAACTCTGACTTCGGTGAATGGGTTGGCTTTCAACGTAACGTATCAAATCACATTTCACAAGGAGTGAAATAAATACTGGTACTTTGAATTTTAATTTGTGTAACTTGGTTGCGATAATATATTGGAATATCTACCGTGAGTAGATATTAAAAGATATCGGTAAAAAAAACGAAAACGATAATTTGCTATTCTTCATGAAACTAACACAATGGGACACAGCTAAAGTGATGGCACCTTTTGCAGTATCATCATTCCGAGCTTAAAAGGAAAACGTTGCTGTAAGAAGTTTCCGGATATTGTGAAAAGAAATGTTAAACAGAAACTAAAAAAAAGGTCCGTGAAAAATGGGTATGTTCATTGTATGTGACATATTTTACTAATTTGAAAATATGTTTGGCGCGCTTTCAATGTCGTTTCGCTACACTGCACCAGTCCCTGCAGCCGTCTGCAGATTTTATAGCCTATTAATACCGACGGAAAAGTACTTCCAACGACGCCCTGAATTCCTTTTCTTCCGACCAAGTACCAATTTTGCGAGCACTAACGTTGATTTTTGCACCTCCCCACTGCTTTCCTTGATAGTTAATTTCGCAGTCGCCCCTGAATGCTGAGTGCAAAATACGGCAAATGGACATATTTACTGGTGGGTCGCGCCCTCATTTCACTAGCGAAATAGAGGAAGCAGCGAATTACTTTAACTTGGATTATTTACGATTTATTGAAGCTCTCGAGCGTGAATTTTCCAAGAATAGCTCCTGCACAGTGAAAGGTAATAAATACCGCACTATTCCAATAAACACAGCGCTCCTGCGCATTCAATATAGTACACGATACTCCTTACCCTAGTCTGTATTTAAAATATGTGATTTATTCAAGAAATGTGTTAATTCAAGGTGTTTTCTTCGGAAAAGTAATAATTTTTTCACACAACTATGCACACATTCGAGAGTTATTGTTACATTCTTCATATTGACCACTGTGTGACATAAGACACTTCAAGGAAACTAATTTCAGGAACCTCCAGGGCGCATACTAATTCTATCCAGTCGTAACTTATATTCGCATTTCTTCCGGCACTATTATTTCTGCACCACCACCGTCCAATAACAAAAAACAAAGGTATACTGCTCGCAGCGCTGATAAAAAAAAACCCTCCAACAACAAACGTACATTCCAGACGCGATGAAGCAAGTATTATCTAACCGAAAGAAAAACCGAGAGCGCGGGGGTCAGGCGAGTGGCGAGTTTTTCCCGTCGCTGGCTCGCGGGGTCGCCGCGCGGGCGGGCGGAGAAAGTGTTGCGATGCTCGTTTCCTCCTTATGACGACCGGCCGGGCGAGGGCGTCAGCGCCGGCGCCGGCGCGCGCGCGCGGGGTGGGGTGGGGTTCCGCCCGCTGCCCGCCCTCCAGGCGCATGCGCGGCGGCAGGGGCAGGGGGCGCTGGAGGGGAAGGGGGAAGGCGCAGGGAAAGCCCCGGGAAGCGCAGCGAAAGTTTTATGGCTGCCGCGTGCTAGGCGGGCAGGAGCCCCCAATTTTATTTTATTATTTTTTTTAAGGTTGAGGGACTGACCGTGGAAGAGCACTGACCACGACATGTGTGCGTCTAGGAGTGACACAGACTGTCACGGATATCTTTATTACCTCCCCAGTACCGGCTATGACCGGGAAACTCTTATTGCTAAAGATCTGTCGAAAGCGGATTTTCGGTACTAGCTAGATATCAAGGTCGAATTCAGCCTCTTGTTTGGAGGCGAATTCTAGCGGTTGGCTGCTCTCATCAGTAGTTTTCCGGGGGTATCTTCCGGCAATACAGGCGAATGCTGGACCTTAAAGAATGGGACGATGAACGCATGCCATCTTTGCTTCTTCATCCTCGTCGCACCACACACACACATACTCCCCCACACACACACATACTACGAAAACCCCCCGCAAGCTGACGAGTAGGTTGGCGCCGCATCTCACATTCGAGAGGGGGAACACCGCTCGCTTCCGTGGTAAAAATGCACTATACTTATGGAAATAATTACCATATCCGTTGACGGCCCGGAAATACAAAATAATCGAATCAATCCACTTCGTACTTTTATTCCATCATCGTTATCTACTTATCAATTGAATGTAGATGTCCACATATAAAAAAATATTAAGATTTCTCCGTGTATTTTGATGGCTGCCAAGCCCGCTTTTACCAACGACAGTTTCCGTACACGGTTCCCGACTGCGAGTCGTGGATTTCAGTCTCTGAATGATGATTTCAGTCTCGTCAAGTATGGATCTGATATTTACTTCTGTGAAATTCGGTCAAAAGAGACGAGAATTTCACTGGTACTTGAGATAACAAATCAACACTGATTCGTGCTTCACAAATAACATCGTGACAAGACCCTACTATCTTATGTAGGAAGCAAGCATACTCTGTCAATAATTCGTGCCATCACGAAGAGTTTACGCGCAAATAAGTAAAGAATTCAATGGCAATTAAAGAAATGTATCTCTTGTTCTAACGCTCTTTATTATAATGACCAATTTTCAGGTCTGGAAGCATCTGTTTGCCATCTTGACTGGGAGAAGTAAGCAACAAGAGGTTAATCTATCTTCAATTACGTTTTCGTAACAGCTACAATCACAAAATGAACACATCGGCAGAGATTTTATAACCATACAGAAAACATTTCAGAGACGAATTCGAGACAAACATTATTTAGTAAATGGCATGATTAACCTCTGAAGCGGAATATTGAAGAGTAATGTGAGACAGAGGCAACTTCTCCGCGATGCTGGAGGAGTGATTAGGTGACGCATGAACACTAAACAAGGCTGGAACCAGCGATGAGAACGTAGAAGCAGCATATACGGCAATGCTTTTACCAGCTCAAGCGGTTTCGTTCGATTGAGAGAGAGACAGAGGTATCGAAAGAGATGAGCACCGTTCATTATGAAACGAAGATGAAGCACTACGTCACGTTATACTGACAGTAAGCTAGACGTACACTACAATTGATACAATTCGAAGTCATTTACAAAAATGTTTCCGTGAATTGGATCGAGAAAAGTAGAAATTTAAATAAATGAAATAGTTAAAGGATATTTTGAATTACTCAAAACAGAAATTGGTATCTACTATTTATTTCTCTCTTAGGGCTCGGCAATACATACGAGTGTCAACAATGGCAATCAAGTAGCCAATGTAAATTACCCACTACCGCATCTAACGACTTCTCGCCATCTGTCGATGCAACATGTCTGCGATGGAACAGAAGCTCTAAAGGGACGTGCCACTGAGGCGCAATTCCGCCTCTCCTTACAACACACGAGGGATGACGCACGCATTTTCTCAACGAGGGGGCATACACCTCTAGAACCGGCTTGCGTTCGTGTTGCTTTCACACGATTAATAACCTAATTGCACCCACTGCCAAGGAAGGCCCGCTCACATCAGCACCATTCATGTTGCAATGCTTCACAAGGGATAGCCCCAGCTAAAGATACATATTTTCTATTGAACTCCTTTCTACAGGATACTTTTCCGCATTAAGTTTCTGTCAATAACAAATATTTACAACCATAGTGTTGTACAATAAAACAATAAGTATTTTAATATAAACTAAGCCTTTAATTAGCGAGGGGACATCAAAAGAATATTTTGATATTCTTCCAATGTATTCTCCAATACTGTAAATTAAAGAAAAGTCAGTAAGCACGGTCAGTAACGATACAACAAATAAAGAAAATTGGTGATTGAAGCGAAAATGGCACGTATGACAACTCAGAACATAATGAGCAATGGGTTAGTGTTGAAATGCAGTTCAGATTAATAAAGTATACCTTTATTCAGTATCCTGATTCTATCTCTGAATTTGAAACATAATGGAGAAAATAAATTAATATCATCAAAAACGATCCAAATCACTATTTCCTCTATGTTACATACCACACCACTTAACTAGCTTCTACTTCCATTAACTGAAATTAACACAGTCCATCCAGCAACTCGACTAACCACCCTACATTTAGGATATTTCTCGACCGCTACATTTATAGGGGCCGGTGAATGGAGAGCAGACCGCGGGCTCTCGATAGGGCGCGAACAGAAGCGCAACTCAAACGGCCGCCTTTCTCGCCCAACAGACGCTATCTTTGTGGCGGCGCGAGGCCCATCAATCGCCGCGGAACGCGAAAGGCTGCTCCGCTTACGGGCGCGCTTCCGGCGGCGGCGGAAACGCGCGTCTCGCCGCCCAGAGAAAGTCCCGGCCGCGCCGCCCCGCTCCTATTCCTCCGGGCTGCCGCGCCGCCACGCGCCGCTGCGCCGCTGGGTGCCTCCGTCCTCGGCCGGCGCGGCCCTCAGGGCGGCGGTTTGGCGGACCCGCCCGCCCGCTTGACCCTCCACCCCAATCATAAGACCTCTTCTCCTATTCGCTTGTCCAATTTGGACAAATGCGGCTGAATATAGCGTCAACAGAATACAGACAATCCAGAACAAATTCCTAAGAACCATCCCTAAAGCCCTCTGGTTTATTTCCAATAAGCAATTACACCACGAACTTAACCTTAATCCCATCGTACACCACATTGCCTTTCTTGCCAATAACGTCTATTCAAACCTAACCCTCATCAAACAAGATAGACACATTAACATAGGTAAATATAATGAAACCCAAAGAAGAATAAAAAACACATGTCCTATCCACTCATTTCTAAACATTGTATTGCAAGTATTAATGATTCTTAGAGGTGCTCGGTGAGTCCCCTCGTCAAATGTAGTGTTCAATAGATTTAGTTTATAGTAAATTAGGTGCAAGTGAACAAAACAAATGGAGAATTGTAAAAAATAAACTTTGGATAACAATATATATATATATATATATATATATATATATATATATATATATATATATATATATATATATATTATTTTAAAATACTCCAGCCCCCGGCCGGCGCTGGGGAAGCACCGGAGGATGTACCGCCACAGACGGTGTGCTTGACGAGCGGATCAGGAACGAGCGAGAGAGTGAGTGAGTGAGAATCGATTCCGGATGTGTCAACTACGGAGGTCATATATGAACATAGGATGTGTTACATCTCGGGAAGTGGCGGTGTTCCTTACCAGCTGCAACTAGAGATCCGGCGCCGCCCACATGTCGGCTGCGGGAGTTTTGCTATTTCAGGTACCTTCCCCGGCGGAGCTTCGCCCCAGGCTGGTACACCTCTAAGCTTTCTACTGCATGGTTTAGTGCATGTAGTATGTGTCAGTGTGTGTAATGGGACAGGAAAGGACAAGGATCACAGGAAAGATTGCGCGCGGTCCGTGGTCCGTCGGTTAGGGTATTTCGCCTGGTATTGATCACAAAAAGAGCGGAACATTATCTATCAAAGAAGCCGGCCGCACGAATTTTCCAGGCAGAAGTTGAATTCGACCCTGCTGTGCAGCTACTCGAAAATCCGAGACACGAACCATAAGACTTCCCGGTCGATAAGATGCCGCAGATGAAACGATGTCGCTGAGCTATCGCAATCACTGGATCAGGAGCGACAGAGGCATGACGGAGCGTCGGCTGTCGAACGGTAGGGAGGAAGAAGGAGCCGGGCGTGGTGAATGGAATGGAGCGAAGAGACAGCTGTCGGCCAGAGGAGGGAAGGAGGCTGCGGCAGCACGTCAGGGTCCGCTTTCGTCTTTCCAAGCAGCAGTAGCAGGGAACAATGGAAGTGGTGAAGCCCCACAAACTAATGCTTGCAGATTAGATCTGTTACGCAGGGTACAGGATCGTCTGAACTCACTCATTCATTACCAATTTCATTGGCGGAGTATTTAATAGTTATTTATGATATAAATGGTAAAAGCGGCATTTTATTCTGCGAGAAGGAAATGTTGCGTCAGGAGACCGATAGGCTAAGGGAAGCAATCCCATGACCAAAATAAAATCATTTTTACCACGTATGTCATACACTATTGTTTTAGGCAGCTTTACTGACTCATACGAAATTTCAAGTACCGATAGGCTATAAAAAAAGACAAATTGAGACAAGATGATTTTATTACTAAAGGATTTACAAAGTCTTACTTATTTTTTTACATAGTCACTATGAAGGTTCAGATATTTGTCATAACGTGAGGCAAGCTTTCCTATACCCTCTTCAAAGAAGTCAGCCGCCAGTGAGCTCCATTATACCTATATACTCCGTATATACGTACGTATACGGGAAAGTAAAAATAGCCCTCGTATTTCATTTCACGCGTACAAATCACTTCATGATACACTGAGGTCAGTAGTAGCTGATGCGGTCAAACGAAAATTTATTTGGAAATAAAAAACAAGACATAAATAAATAAATAACCCAAAAAATCGTTGCTTATTGAGAATGATATACTCTAACAACAAACTCACCAACGTTGGGCACGTGCAATATACGTGTTTCAAGGTGCAGAACAACAAACTCACCTGAAAAGATAAAAGATCCAATATAAATATACATATTTTGTTGTATCTGCACAGTTTTATAATATACAAAGTACAGTAAAACCATTCTGTATGTAAAACACGCATTCATTAGCTTGAAGAAAGACGAACACAGCATTAGCTTAAAAGGAATTTTCAATGTTATTGTTTTTATTCTGAAATGATCCCTCTCCTCGCAACGCAATTCTAGCTCATTTCAATTCGCTTCTTCATTGAGCACAAAAGATCCACTTTCCTCGCCGCTCCTTTGAGTCGGCAGGAAACAAACCAAGACGCGTGCTGCATGCACCTCCACGTGAAACCCCACGAGGCAGCCGGCGAGCGCGTCGCAGCTGGCGCTTCCCGCAGCGCCCGGCGGCAGCGGCGGCGGCGGCGGCGGCAACGACACGGACACAATGGGCGCGGGCAGCAGGCGGGCCACCGGCGCGCACGCACGCCCGGCCAACCACACGACCGTCAGCTGGACCGGCGCGGCGCGCTCTTGACCTTGTGCGCGGCGCGGTGCGGCTCGGCGGCGTCTTCGCCTGCCCCGCCCCGCCCGCTCGGCCTCGCACCTCCCCACATAGCCCAGCTCTACTCCGCAACCATAGCTTACTCTGCTCCGCCGGGAAGAGCGGCGAGGACAAGGAAACGCGAGTGGTGTGAAAGTGGCAGTGGCGCTGGTGATGGTGATGACCATGGCGGTGGTGGTAGTGGATTGGCGACGATGACGACGGCAGGGGGAACGGTGACGGCTGCGGGGTTGAGGCGGTGGCAATGGGGCGGGGGGCGGTGGGAGTGGGGTGGGATGGAGTGAGGTGAGGTGTAGGTGGGGTGTAGGTCGGGTGGGGGTGGGTTGTAGGTGGGGTGGGGCGTTGGGGCGTTGGGGCGTTGGGACGTTGGGGCGTTGGGGCGTTGGGGCGTTGGGGCATTGGGGCGGTGGCGTTGGCTGTGGCGGTGGCGGTGGCGGTGGCGTTGGCGGTGGCGGTGATCGTGGTGGTAGTGGTGGCGATGGCGGTGACCGCGTGCCTTCTTGCCTGCATGTCTACCTGCCCGTTCGCTCAACCGCCCGCCCGCGGCCGCTGACTCAGCGCCCGGTCCTCGACCCGCCCACGCGCTGCCTCGGCCGTGCGCCCGCTGGGATGCAACGCCCTTCGGCGGCGCGGCGGGGCTCGGACGCACGTCAGAGAAGATGATTTCTTTTCAAGCCTCCCTGCCACGAGGCATTGCAGCAACTTTCATTCCGCCCAGAACGTACGCGATGAATAGAATGATGATGCCTGTAGCCGATTTACTGAGAACTTCATACAATCATTTTCTATACTTCTTTGACACAATTTTGTTATAGATAGAAGAACTGGCACGTGTACTCGTCCTCGACGAAACAAAAAGACAATCAAATAAAATGAGCCGTTGGTCAATATTAGCTGTGTTCTATTGCAGTGACCAACAAATGATCACACTGAAATCATCCATTTCTTTAGATGGTCTCAGATCAATGCGTTTTCAAAATCGGCTGGTTTCGCCATCCTCGTCACAACTTTTTATACAACAAAGTGTGCCATTAATTCAAAAATTAAAATGTATTCCACATATTCATTCAATTTCTTGTCATTCTGATTAATTTTCTTGTGACAGCAATTTTAAAAATACTTTGAAAATCATAAGCAAGGGAAATCTATCACTGTTTGGTATTTTGTATACAGTTTCGATATCACTCGATACCGACATCTACTTCTGGAATGGAATGATATCCTTCCCTCTTATCTTCAACGTTTTAAACCGGACACCTCCCTGGGAAACATAGGCGCCCAACGTCGACGGAATTCACAGTCGATCTCGGGGCCACAGAATTGAATGTTCAGTTGAAAGGAAAATCTCTTGTAAGAAGTTGATGGACCGAAGAATATAAGAATAATAATAAATTAAAACCGAAGAATTTGAATTTAACTTCGGTTCACAAAATACTTGAATATGGAATTCATTTATGAGAAATGATTTCGTTTAATTCAAAAATTAAATTCTACGTCACAATTTCTTCAAGGAAACATGGCGCCATAAAAATTAAATTATCCCTATGCAGTTTATAATAAAAAAGAGAGGCCGATCATATTATTCCGACACACGGATAAGTTAATTACAATTTACACTTTGAACTTATTTGAGTGATAATTCATTATACAATTCCAATGACTAACAAGTCGTGAGAATCAAATTCTAATCACTTCTCAAAATTCGAAGGATGACTGTGATTCCTGATACCACGATTTTTTCTTATCTGTTCAACAGAATCCTGTTTTGTTTTACTTAATAAAGAAAGTGTAAATTTTCTAAACACAAGAGATACTAGCTGCCTTCGACAAAAATAGATGTCTTCTAGGAGTCGTTGCGAAGGAGTGGCACGTAGCATTAGCAAGAAGAAGAGTTCATACCGATAAGATCGTAAGTTTAAATAGCAGTTGATGATAAAGAATCATGCTCAAAGGGATGTAAAGTTATGTTTCAAAACTACGACTCAAACAGTTCGCACTCATTCAAAAACTTTAAACAGATACCAATTCACAATAAATGGAAGGAAGAACAGTGCATGAATTTTACTTGGCACTGTCCTTATCAGTGAAATAGTGTTTCCGAGAGTCCAAATTAACACAATACAACGGTGATTAACGTCCATAACACAGCAACGTAACATATAGCCATAACAGAGGCGTGGACTCCACGCACTCATAAGAAATCCACAATACTGTAGCGCAGCACGTCGAGCAAGAAGTACAGTCGACACAAAAATAGCACACACAGTACAGCCTCAACGGTTCCATCCGGCAGAGCGTACGTTCACATAATGCGCCGAGATAACCCATTATGTGGTGTCGGAAACAGCGCGGGGGCGGGCCCACCGCGCGGGGGCGGCGGCCGGAAGGGCGAGAGGCGGGGAGCTCCACGCCGCCATGGTCGCTGGCTCCGCCGCCGCCGACGCGGGTTGCCAAGCGGCTTTTTGTGACGACCCACAGTGGGCCGAAAGCACTCGCAGCTTATTTTCTGTGAGTTACACGACTTTCAACAAGCATAACTTTAAACACAAGATGTGCTACGTGTATAAAATAAAAGGAAACAAACGAGGATGTTCCGAATTTCACCAACATTTTCCAACTATTCAATTTATTTTCATGTCTATTTCTGCAGACGTCACTTCTAGTATTTAACTATTTCTCGTAACATACTTCATTACAGGACTGATCCCCTTTGACAGTTGTTTTTTAAGGAGTCTTACGAATAAATGCAATTTTTTCTTTAACACCTTTAATGCGTTAGATAACTTCGTGAGCGTCGACACATACACATTCAAAGACACCAATTTCTTCTCTCTCCTCCTACGCTTTTTAATTAAGCACACTCTTTCGCCCATTTCGGTCCAGTGTGCGGTGTCCGCCACAGCGGGCGCTGCCTCTGCCTCCCGCTTACGTCACCGGCGGCGGCGGCGGCGGAGCGGCGGCGGCGGCGGCGGCGGCGGCGGCGGCGGCCGCGTATGGGACAGCGGCACGAAACAGGTTCGAGCGGCCGCCCCGCGCGCCCGTGCAATACTGCGCCCGTCGTAAAAACGGCGCTGCCCCGCGCTGCGCCGCTGCTCGCGGGCAGCGCCTAGCTCGCGGTCAGGGCACGCGCGCGGCGGCAGAACGGCGTTGCCGTCGCCGATACCAATGCTGCATGGCTGGGAGTAACCTGGTTCACTCACGTTCAGCTGAGGTTCGCGTTACACGAAACGTATTGGGATATCACTTCTTTACCATATTTAATTAAGAACTATTATTATTATTATTTTTCCATTACATCACGACTAAAGATGTTATAAGTCGGCTGAATATAAAATCTACTCCAGGTTGCAACCAGCTACCTAAGGAGTAGATCTAGGGACTATCGGTGCCTCTACAGTACTTTGCGCAAAATGTGGGCTGTTCCAAATAAAGCTATTTCTTGTACTTCCCAGTCCTTTGAATTACCTGGGAGTTTAGACAAGTTCTTACTCAAATTTTGCGGAACAAATCCCAGAGCTCCGATAACTATCGGTACGACCTGTGCTTTTACGCCCCACATTCGGCTGATCTCGATTTCCAAACTCTTGTATTTAAGACGTTTCTCTGCCTCTTTGGTAACGACGTTTTGATCGCAAGGTACAGCAACATCGACAAGTAAACATGATTTTTTCTCCATATCCCGGATGACTATATCCGGTTTGTTTGCTGCTATCGTGCGATCAGTTTGAATTTGTTGGTCGTACAATATCGTACACAATCCAACAGACGTCACCGGTTTCGGTGAGTGTTCGTACCACTTGGGGCATGTGTTTGGAACTTCGAGGGCGGTACAGACCTGCCAGTGGAGGTAGCTACACACCCTGTCGTGTCTTTTCAAATATTCGGTCTTTGCTAGAAATGGACAAGCTGAGACAATATGATCAATGGTTTCTACGTGTTCCTGACAGATGCGGCATTTATCATCTTGGGAAATTTTGAGAACCGCTTTATCATAATGTCGTGTTCTCAAGGCCTGATCTTGGGCAGCTATTACAAGTGCTTCCGATTCTGGCTTCATTCTTCCCCTTTTAAGCCACATAAATGATTGATCTTTATTGATCTGCACCTTGTCCATTCTTTTTAGGTATTGTCCGTGGAGTGGTTTGTCTCTCCACGATTTCTTTAACATTTTCTGTGTCTCAAATTTCATGTTAAGTAGCATCAGAAGTTCAGTGTCTCTGTCATTCTGGGTGTCTTGCATAGTCTTGTTCGCAATGCTTCTTGCTACACTTACAATGCCTCTGTTTCCCATTCTTCGGTCAGATTTCATGACCTGCCTCATTAGTGGGTCATCTTGATGGCTGACTACATACTTTCCCATCCCGGTTATTGCATTGTGCCAGGAGGCTTCAATTTGTCTCAGGCCTCTTCCTCCTTCCTTACGTGAAACATAAAGTCTATGTACATCAGCTCGGGGGTGGGCGACATGATGCATTGTAAGCAGTTTTCTGGTTTTTCGATCCATGATGCGAATTTCCTGTTCAGTCCAGTCTACTAGTCCGAAACTGTATTCGGCTACAGGCACCGCCAAACTACCTATTGCTGATATTTTATTCCTTGAGTTCAGAGCGGACTGCAGGACAAGTCTCACTCGTCTATAATACTCCCTGCGAATTCTCTCTTTCATTGTGTCGTTCGAGATGGTCTCACATTCTTCAATGCCCAGATATTTGTAAGTTTTACCTGGCTCAAGATCTTGAATCACAGTGTGTCTATCAACTTCAATGTTCTCTGACGTTGTCATTTTGCCTCTTTTTAAGTTGACTTTTGCACACTTGTCAAGACCAAACTTCATGCAGATGTCATTGCTAAATTCATTGATGACAGACAGCATTTGGGAGAGAATCGCTTCATTCTTAGCAAACACTTTAAGATCATCCATGTAAAATAAATGTGATACAGGCCTTTCATCACCATGGAGCTTGTAACCAAAGTCAGTGTGCGACAGCTGTCTTGATAGAGGAATCAAACTAATGCAAAACAACAGAGGGGATAGTGAATCTCCTTGAAAAATTCCCCTGTTAATCTGAATACTTCTGGTTTCTACTACTCCCTTTCCGCTGTGTATTAGTAACCTGGTACTCCACGACTTCATACTAGCCTTGCAAAACTCAACAAGTCTAGGATGAAATCGATAGATCTCCAGGGTCTTCAAAATCCAATCGTGTGGTACACTGTCAAAGGCTTTCTGGTAGTCAATCCAAGCCATGCTTAAATTACGTTTTCGTTTCTTTACATCATTCAAAATTATTTTATTCAGAAGCAAGATTTCCTTACAGCCATAGGAACCTTTACGACATCCTTTCTGTTCAACTGGCAACAGATGGTTCTTCTCTAGGTGCCTATACATTTTGTCAGCAATGGCTGCAGTTATAAGTTTGTACATTACTGGCAGGCAAGTAATTGGCCTGTAGTTCTTCGCCAAAGAGCTGTCTCCTCCTTTGGGTAGCAAATACGTGATGCCGCGAGTGAGCCATTCGGGGAGTTCGTTAGGGTTTTCTAAAATTTTATTAACAGCCTTTGCAAGATGAGAATGTAGTGCTGTTAATTTCTTAATCCAATAAATCTGGATCTTATCAACCCCAGGGGATTTCCAGTTTCCCATATTCTTAATTGTTTGGCATAGGTCCTCTTTCGAGAATTCTTGAACATGTTCCTCTGTTTCCACGAGTCCATTGGCAGCATCAACTTCAGATTGGAGCCACGATGCGTCTTTGTTGTACGATCTGGTTTCCTCCCAGATTCCTGACCAAAATGTTTCGACGTCATCTTTTGAAGGAGGGGCAGCATTGCCGTTCGGTTTTTGAGTCAGACTGCGATAGAATCTCTTCGCGTCTGTTTCAAACAACCGGTTCTGTACACGGAAATCGATTCTACGTTTGTACCGTCTTATTCGTTGAGCCCATGCTTGGATTTTTTCTTTTAGCTTTTCAGCTACCATTAGCCTTGTTGTGTCATTGTCAATTAGGAATTTTTGTTCAACATGGAGTATTTTTTGTTGAACTTTATACGTGTGGTTTGACTTAGAAGATGCCTCGGCTAGGAGTGATATTTCACGCCGTGTGTCGGCTATCCGCTTCATAATTCTTTTCATCCATGAAGGTACGGAGCTTTTTACTCTGTCTGGCTGTCGGCCATCGGTGTTCTTGGCTGGCCCCAAGATTATCTGAGATACTAGATATCCAGTTGCATACACGATGTGATTGATTTCAGTAATATCTAGATCTCTACTTGAGGCCTGTACAACCTCATTTAAGACAGAATTCGCTGTTTCTATCACTCTCTTAGCTTTAGCATTTTCGTAAATTCTCCTCAACGATGCACGAGATTCGAATGGAAGTAGACGAACTCGCTCTATCTCGCGTCGGAGGAGGTTCCGCATCATGTCCTTATCGTGTGACGCATGGCCAGATGAATTTTCACCACTGACGAATGTTTCATTTGGAAGAGATGAACCTTGAAGGGGATCATCGTTTTCAGGGATATTAGATGGTTCTAAATGTTCGTCATGTGGATGGTTTGATTGATGAACATACTCTGCGTTTCTCTGGATGTCTGCAAGTTGTTCTGATGTGAATTTTCCACTGCTGAGTATGTATCGTCGTTGACTGGCAAGCTTCTTTGAGTCTAGGGTAGGTCTCATATCTGGGTTCCGCTCTCTCCATATCTTAAAAACTTCTATTTCTGAGCCCCCATTTTTCGCTTTTGCATAGTAAAAGCACCACATCACCTCCATTAATTCATCCCGGGTCCATCTCTGACGATGGCTTCGAGCTACTGCCGGCTCTGGGTCCCTGGGACTAACATCCGTGGGATAGCCAGATGTCGACAAGGTGACATTAGCTCGGTTTCTGAGCAGGTATGGGACATTGGTAGAACAAGGCACGTTAAGGTTCATTACATTGCTTGTTCTATTCATTTTGCTCATTGGTTTCAAGTGAAGATTCGCAGGTAGCAAGTTCGAGTTCACAGATCACATTTAACCTTTGGGTTGTTTCCTGCGATCCGTTACTGCGACCCACAGTGGCCTCGGGGCATCCCCCCGCAGGGCCCAGCAAGGGGTCCCTCCGATCGCCAGTCGGCATTACTAAACCCTACGGGATTTTCACTGACTGCTGAAGGCAGCCTCCTTCGCTGGCTAATGCAAGGTTCGGGCCTCCACTCTAATCAGTGGCCTGGTGTGCCAACCCAGTTTCTCTCCTGTACCCTCCATGGGCCGATAACAGGAAGTCCAAAGGTTCATGACCCTTCCCCCTCTGCTTACTCCCCACTCTCCTCAAAATGGAGTACTTCTTCGTCTGACCCCTCACCTTCAACCTATTCAGCAAGGGAGGCCCTACCGGTAGCTAGGCTACCACTGACATAGCTCTCAGGCTCATGGGGGTACTCAAGCTCCACCACCAACTCCAAGGTCGTGTACTCCCTAGGTGGAGTTATTATTATTATTATTATTATTATTATTATTATTATTGATATCCCCTACAGCACGTCTAAATTGATTGATGTTTCTGTCAACTGATATGAACATTAATCCCGTTCGTATAGTAAATATTTTATCCCGGGAAGAGGCAGCGAATCCTTCCCCGCTTCGCCCGGGGACGGCCCAGCCGGGAAATGCCGTGAGCTCCCGCCCGAAAGGTGTTGTAGTGTGGCGTATATAGCTATGTGTGTAAGTAAGGGGTGAGGGTGAGACACGGAAGAGGAAGGAAATATCGCGCGCGATCCACAATCCATTTGAAAGGGAACTGATCGAAGTGTAACGTCGGCACATGCCAGCCAGATTTTCAAACGACTGGGCACGGAGGCTGCTGGACACATGGGACAGACAAAGGCACTGGAAAGTGGAAACTCCCTTGCTACCCCCCGTGACTCAAGAGGAGCGGGCAGAGGCACCGGACCCCTAGTGAGCGCCATGTGTTCCGGCGGCCTTTAGAGGGTGGAAGCCGACGGCCAAAGTAAGTTAACAGAGGCAGGGCAGTTCGTTGTCAGAGCACCTCGGGAGTAGACGTGCATGCTCGCCCGAGACGGGAGTGCGGTCCTTGAGACACGGCGTGTGCGAAACACGGTGTCGGCCACCGGCGCGGTAAAGCGGAAGGTGGGGGATGCACTAGCCCCACCGACGGGGAGCAGGCGCGTGGGAGGTACTGGCGAACATAACCCCAGAGCTGTAAATTTGTACATTCTGTAAATAAACCAATTGTACACAGAGCTCGTGTCTGTGTCGTTATTTAGCTACCACGACACCACAGAAGAAACCACGGAAAACTACCAAAACCGCCACCATCGGGACTCCCGGTCACAGTCTCTGTAGAGACAGAGACAGTTCGGGTGAAGTGTAGAAACCCAAAAATATAAACATCCTAAATATGAAGATCACAAAGGGGAGGCCCATTATTGACCTCATTATTGAATAGACACATTTGTCCTTGAAAACTATCTTACCGTCCATAATTCGACTCCAAATCAAAAGTTTTCTTTTTAAATAAAATACAGTGAAAACAGCAAATTATTTCCAACATTAAAGTCAATGCACGAATCCACTGTACAAGTCTGTAAAAAAAATAATCTCAAGTAGAATCGCGTTCGTTACCCTTACGTCGGGGTTTAGTCGGGGTTCACGTGCATTGTTATGCACACAGCATATTAGGAAGTGACAATTAACCAGGTCCTAAGACAAGTTCTGATTCACCTCGGTTGTAATGCAAGATACAAAAGATTCTATCTTGTGAGTTCCTGAGGTCAACACCACTGCTATTCAAAAACCGGTTCCTCACCGATAATAATCGATCGTTCTCTGCTTTCGTCTAATTCTCAACTCTTTTCACACAATTGGCAGTTCAGAATCTTGGTAACAAATCTCAATAACAGGCGCAAAAATATTTACGATATGCAACTGAAGAATATTGAAGTCGCTCTCGAGAAGCAACAAAAAAGCTAAGGTGGCAGTGATTTATCAAGAAGTACAAGCAGCTTCTTTTGGAATTATAATTTCAGAAAATATCAATATTTACAATAACAATGTCAAATACGATGTGTACACAAGTTCCTGTACACACACATTCCTAGAATTAATGGGAAAGTCTTGAAGCACGGAAAGTATGGTCCGATTAAAATAAGTTGGTGATTGACAGTTGCGATTGGAAAGGAGCATAGTTGACAGGTTGCGTACCACTGAGCTGGTGTTCCCGGACACGAAAATAAAGACTTGAAGTAAATACTTATAAAAATAACGAAATCATATACTCATATTGTTTGAAGCTACAGCTTCGGAAGCACAACTGTCAATCAACAACTTATTTTATTCTGATTATAGGTGACACTTCTTTCTACTGAATACTCTACGTTCTGAGCCGTTCTTTGGTGTACTAAGCAAGCAAGTCCGCCTTATTTAGATACTATTAATATAATTAGAACATCCACTGATGAGTGAATAAACAACACACTCATTTAATTTACTGTTTAATCATTCGACATTTCCATTAAATAAAAAATTTCACAGAAAAGTATTGAATAACACACAAGAAAACCTATTCGTGCACTATCACCTGAACGGATACTAATAAATATTTCCTCAGAGCTTTAATTGAATACTCGAAACAGAAACAGAGACACAGGTTACATCCTGCATTCCAAGCATTAGATGCCGGATTTCTCATTCCACCTGACTTTTCCTTCGGTGACGCATGAGTAGTGTGTCTACAGAAATCCAGTTATGACTCAGCCGGAGTTCCGTAACCTTCCAACGATTTCTGTGACCTTCAATTCGGCATTGTCAAGACAGTGAAACATTAGGAACACAAAAATGTACTACATTAAAGATGCATAGTGAGGAAGAAATATCTACAATAATTACCTCGTATATA